>OV884057.1:103947283-105197283 GCA_930367215.1 Pollenia angustigena | reverse complement strand
CCCACGGCAAATAAATATACAAAGCTAAATTTTTAGTAACAATAAATATTAAAAATTGCTAATTAGTATTGTGGTTATTTTGTTGAACTATTTATGGTTTTTAATCCAAATTTTTAATATTTTTAATTAGGCTTAAGTTCATGAAATTTAATTTTTATTAAATTATTTTTTATGAAGAAAGGAATTTTACAACATGAAAATTAATTAAAATTGTTATTGATGATCTTTCATTCTTGACGTGGCTCAGGCTCGAACCCTGGCCGGCAGGTTACCATGACATGTTTCGATCGCAACCACTCGATCTCCTCAGATGGATTTGCCGTCTTACACTCGCAGCCAACGACGACTGCTGACGTCACTAGTCAAACATCAATCCTTAAACCAAATTGTATTTTAACATTTGGTAGATCGAAATTTGCTTTCCTGAATGATTATCCATTTTAATTGATTTTACATGTTTTTTCCTTTACTTCTGTTTTTTCGTACTTTCGTCAAGAATTTTTCTTGAAGTCCAAGTACATTTTTTTGTTTTTTCACTTTGTCTTTCTCTTTTCTGTTGACCTTTTTCAGCACAACTTGAAGGACAAATGTACACATAGAGCTCGTGCCTTAGCTTTAACAATAATTAGTATTGTGGTTATTTTGTTGAACTATTTATGGTTTTTAATCCAAATTTTTAATATTTTTAATTAGGCTTAAGTTCATGAAATTTAATTTTTATTAAATTATTTTTTATGAAGAAAGGAATTTTACAACATGAAAATTAATTAAAATTGTTATTGATAATCTTTCATTCTTGACGTGGCTCAGGCTCGAACCCTGGCCGGCAGGTTACCATGACATGTTTCGATCGCAACCACTCGATCTCCTCAGATGGATTTGCCGTCTTACACTCGCAGCCATCGACGACTGCTGACGTCACTAGTCAAACATCAATCCTTAAACCAAATGTCATGGTAACCTGCCGGCCAGGGTTCGAGCCTGAGCCACGTCAAGAATGAAAGATTATCAATAACAATTTTAATTAATTTTCATGTTGTAAAATTCCTTTCTTCATAAAAAATAATTTAATAAAAATTAAATTTCATGAACTTAAGCCTAATTAAAAATATTAAAAATTTGGATTAAAAATTGCTTAAAAGTATTGAATTTCTATGTGGGTTAATTTACTAAATCTTCTGTAGCTTTGTCATTTTTGTACAAATCTATGTCTTGTTGAGCGCAAAATGTTCATATTAAAATTATCTAATGTCGCATGCAATAAAACATTAGGATTTTAAAATTATTGGTTTAAAAGAAATAACTTGAAAAGGGCAAAATTGAACAAAATCATAAAATTTTCAATGAAGCTTGAATTTTTGTCCCCTCTAACTCTGTCATTTCTTGACCAATCTTCACAAGCAATCCATGGTTATTTTAGAAATTTTATAACCTTTCACTAAAAATAAAGAATTACATAATCCGTTTACAATTTTTGAAGATATTTGCATTTCATTCACATCATCTTTTTTAAAAACACAAATAACGGTTGTTTTGGAATATCTCAAAAACTGTTCTATTTTTGACAATTCTGACTTCATATTCGGATTCATTTTACATAAAGACTAGCTGCCAGATTCATTTGGTCACGACTTTGTTGAAATTTTGTCACGTAGTGTTATCATTCTAAAATTAAATTTACAATGGAGATGGAAAATGAAGGGAGAATAGCGTTTCTGGACACAAAATTACATAGGGCGGAAGATACAATAATATTTGACTGGTTTACAAAAGAGACATCATCAGGCAGGATAATGAATTATTACACTACTCAATCAATGAATCAAATAATAAATACAGCAAAAAGTTTTATTAAGAGAGTTCTAAATATAAGCGATGAAGTATTTCACGACAAAAATATTGAAATTATCCGTAAAATTTTAAAAAATAACTGTTTTTCCCAATAACTTAAATGATTAAAAGTACAATAACACAATTAAAACAAAATAACAGAACTAACTTAATTACGGAAGAACCACCAAACGTTTTTTACAGTGTACCATATGTTCCACACCTTATTGATAATGCGAACATAAGAAACAAAATAAAGACAAAAAACACTTGTTTTGCTTATAAACCAAATAGAACGATCAACACAATTTTTACAAGAACAAAAACACCCATCGACAAACAACAAATAAGTAACGTTGTATACGAAATACAATGTAAAGGTAATAATGACGAACCATGCGACCTCATATACATTGGTACAACAAAACGAAGTTTAGAGACGAGAATGGGAGAACACAAAGCAGACATAACAAAAAACAAAGAAATTGCTGGTTCACACAGGTCAAGTTTACTTGAACAGTTTTATTTAAATTTTCTTTTGAACTTGCGTTCACGTTCATGCACAAAATTAATTTTTGTTTTCTTTTCCTTCAACTTTGTAGCTTTTTATTATATTACGGATGAAATAAGAAAAGCAAAATAAAAACTGACTGGTACGGTCAAGTATGTCCCCCTTTCCATTCTCTTTACTCCTCTCTCCTAAAAGCTCAAGACTTGAAGAGTCAAACTTGACCTGTGTGAACCAGCACAAACAACAGCACTGGCACAACATACATATGTTACACCATGGTCATACTGCTGATTTTGAAAACGTCAAAATATTGGATAGAGAGAATGTTGAAACAAAGAGATATACGATTGAAAGTTTACGAATCCAACAGAAAATAAATAAGACGATGAATCTGAAAGAAGACACAGACAACATCAACATTAATTACAGGGTTGTTTTAAATTGATAAACAAATTTAAAAACGTTTTTCACTGTGATACTAGAAAGAGATGTGGTTGAAAATTATTATTGTTAATTGTTTTTTGTTTTTACAAATAAAAATTTTAAAAATGTAACCAAAAAAATTTGTAAGTTATATACATGGTTTAAAAAAATACTGTATTACAATGTAAGTTTTTACACATATTTAAATAGACACCCCCTGAAGAAGTAGAAAAATACTCTACGAAACGTTGGGAAAAACTGTAATAAAATTGATGTTTTATTTACATTGAAGCTCCAGGCCTAACAAGCTTAAAAATAGTAAAATTACTTAAAATTTTAAAACTGGTCAACTAAAATAATAATATAAAAATATCAATTTGGTGTTGAGCCGAGTTAATATTCTTGTTTCAAGCCGATTCTTTTCTGTTAAACAAAAAAAAAAAAAAAAAATTAAATTTTTTAAGTACTTATTCTTTAATTATGATTAGATATTATGCATTAAACACATTCACCACAGCAGGATACACGAACACAAGACTACAAATGCTGCTGGGTGCAATTATAGTCTTGTAGTCAGCTACTGAATTATATTGAAGACGGCAGCTACAATTAAAAAAATATAAACAGCTGTTTTTTACTGTCTGTTTATATTTCATTGGTGCCACTATCACTTTTTTTACTTTTATAAAATGAAAAACATGCATAATTGCAGACTTTTAAACAAACTTAATTTAATATTATAAATATATAAATACTTATTTATAATACATTTTATAACGTAAAAACACTTGAATTTATTATAAAACATAATAAATATTATAATTTTGATGTTTTTGGAAGCAATACACAATATAATCTTAACGGCAGATTAAATAAAAAAATACATATAAACTGCATTAAAAAAAAAACAAGTAAGAGTGCTATATTCGGCTATGCCGAATCTTTAATACCCTTCACCATGGTGAGATAAGAACAAGAAGTTCTATAAATAACGCTTTGTTGTTTAAAATAGTACATAGTACCGCTTTTATAATGATTAAATTTCCCCAAATTTTTATGATATATGTACGTCAAGATAACTTCAGCACGGCGATTTATCTCAATAAAATGTTTTTTGGTGATGACATATTGTAAATAAATGGTTTGAAAATTGCGTGCAGGAAGCCGCGAGATTACAACAATTATACAATAAAATAAAAAAAAAAATAAAAACAACAGGGCTTTTTATTGTTGTAATGCGATACGAACTGTCAAACAGCAAAGAGACAAAATATAAAGACAAAAAACTTGTTTACTATACAATATTTGACAGTTCGAATCGCAAAACAAGCGATAAACAGCTGGCTTTCCGAGACTACCTGCTATAAATATACCTTGATATTAGTGTAAAAGATAAGCATTTCATGTCAGTTGTAGACTGCATGTAACTCCCCGGCTACAACTGACAGGGTTTGCTGTTATAAAAGCGTTGTTAAAGCATTTGCATTAACAACCGTGTTATAACATGAGAAAACCTCTAACATGATGAGTCTATACTTAACACTAACATAATTTTAGAGTTAATGTTAAGCATTTCATGCCAGTTATAGACTGTATGTGACGTAATGCAGTATATCACTCACCCACTAATTGGCGTTGCCATAATAGAAAAAAATGCAAATAAAAAAACAAAAACATAAGCTGATTTTTCAGTCAAACAAGTGGTAATAAAAAAAACCATATAGGTAATTAGGGACGCAACATCGTTCTAAAAAACATAGATTTTTTTCAACATCGTGTTATCACCTATGTTTTTTAACATCGATGTTATAAACTACTTTGTATTTATACTTACGGATTGCTCAAATTCTTCTTTGCTACTGAAAATCGTATGGCCCAACTATAATATGCATAAGCTTGCATAAGCGTCATTCAAAAATTAACTAAAAAATTTTAAATGAATTTGAAAAGACAAAAACAAAATCAAAAAATATTTGATTTCGTACGAAACGTACGGATCAGTTTCGCACTTTGCTTAAGCAAATGATAAAATAAAACTTCGCCTTCGCACTTGTTCACGCATTCTCCAAAATTGTTTTAACATTAATTTTATAATTACATATAATTTTGCAATGCATAGTATGCATGTATACACATACATATGTACATATGTATATGCTTTAAAATTGACTTTTTTATATTTTTAAATAAAGGCCTTGTGGCCTTTTTAGCCATTTTTGCACCGATCTTGCTGAATTTAAACAATACCGGAGCATATGGGCACTTCACCTAGCAATTATTCTTGTATTTTAGAACCACGTTGTTCAAATTTTTCCTCTCTTTCACTAAATGAAAACCTAGTTGCGCTCTACACCCAAATGCAAAAAAGTAAATAATATTTTCATTATTCTTTGAGAAACGATTAAAATGGTTGGTGACGTTACGTGACAAAAAGTAGACATTGGAAACTGTTTCAATGCAACCTCAAAATATCAAAGCGTTTTGATGTGTATGCAATCTGAAATGAATGAAAATGAATTTAATTCACTGGATTGCGTAAACGTGTTGCATAGTGTGTACCCAGCATTACAACCTAGCCCCCATAATTTGGCATTTTATTTAGCTTTCTAAAAAATGTTTTAAGCTTATTTTGATTAAAAGTAATATTCTTTTTATAAATTGTTATAGGTAAATACATAACTTTTACCCAATCATTTAAATTCTTGGAAATTCAATAGCAAGAAATGGTGGGCTATACGTAAGTATGTGACATAAATGTTAAATAACCTAGCCTCTAGGTATCATGTCTGGGGCCTTCAAACGTAAGACGGACATCGTTAAATTAACTTCACTCTTCATATGGACCTAGAATATTTACATATGTATGCTTTATAGGGTCTAACATCTTTATTGTAGAAATTACAAACGGAATGAAAAACTTGTATGTTTAAACACTTTTTCAGCTGTGGTGAAGGGTATACAAAATAAATTAAAATAAAAATAAAATTTCCACCTGTAATAAAATTAAATAAAAAAAAAAAAAAAACACAAATAAGAGTGCTATATTCGGCTATGCCGTATCGTATGTAAGAACAACAAAAGGTTATACATATAAATATTGTTCTTTAGATAGGTATAAATAGGTACATAAATATAAATTGAGCACCGCCAACTTTTCATTTCGTCATGCCGAAGAATATGACAAAATCAAAAAATTTATATATCTAAGTCCGTTTCCTCTTTTGCCAAAGTTGATGTTTGAAATTCGTTATATAATTTTTGATTTAATCTTAAAATCGTGTATAAAAAAATTAAATAAAAATAAAAAAAAATTTATTTTTGAGATTTGAACTCGCGAGAACTTCCCTGCAAATAAAATTGGACCACCTGACCCATTTTAATAAAATGGACTACTCCATGGACTAGTCCGATGTAATGCAAGCATGGACCATGCCATTGTTAAAAAGTGTTTGTAGTGAGACGACATGTCTTCGTTTTTTAACGACATGCTTTCGTGTTTAAACGACTTCAAAACTAATCCTCTTGAGTATACCATGGAGTAGTTTTAAAACTACTCCTTACTGGTCCAAAGGTGGGTTATATACCATGGAGTAGTTTTAAAACTACTCCTTAGTGGTCCAAAGGTGGGTTATATGGTCCTCTCCTAGGACATCGTAATGTTAAATAGACCAGGTTTTTTCCATACGTTTGGGTTACTTGTGGACTAGTCCTGGTCCCTTGTGGACTACTCTTTACACGCGTGTTTGGACTGGTCCTATTATTTGCAGGGTTAGACAACTCAGCTACGAACGGTTTTACTGAAGAACAGCGTTACCGTTCAAAATTTTCAAAAAGGGGCACAAAAAGGGGATTTTACAAAAAAAAAGTGTCACAAAAAGGAGAATTCTGAGAAAAAAAGAGGCAACTTTAAAAACAGGAAAATTTTCAAAAAAAAAAACAAACATACATTTGTATGTATTTACTAAATTATTTTCATCGAAAACTAGAGTTGTGTCGTTCCGGAACGACCTAGTTCCATTGAACGATTCCCTAAAAGGAACGGTGCGGACTTTTTCAATAGTTAATTTTTTGTCGTTCCTCGTTCCGCAATTGCAATCTGTTGGATGATCACATGTATTTTTGTAGGGTTATTTTTTTGTGTATTGATCAATGTTGTCGACTTTTGTGTATTTTTGTCGTGACATATAAACAATTTCTAAATAAATCAATTACTAATGTGCTCCAAAGCAATATATTTTAGCAATAAACCACTCATTATTATTTGTAATTATTTTTTACAAACATTTAAAAAAATACATAATTCTTATGTAGGTAGTTGTTACGCCACAACATAAAAACAAACAATAACAAATATAAGATTGTTGACGTTTTAACGAACGAAAGAGAAGTTTTTTCGTTCCTCGTTCATTTATTGTTCAAAGTAAAAACCGGAATGATGAACGAAAGGAACGACCTAGTTCCTTTGATCTTTCGGATCGGTCGGAACGATTCCACAAAAGGAACGATTTTGCCAAACTCTATCGAAAACTAATCATAACAAAAAATAAACTTTATCTATATAATATTCAACATTTTTCATTTTTCGAATTTATTCTATGAGCTAAATTTCAGTTATGTATTTTATAAAGCTTTTTATCAGATTTTCTTTTAAGTAAAATATCATTGAATGTTCCTCAACGCACATTAAGATTTAATCAACCACTATATGTTAAAACTTTTAGAACAAACTACGAGATGGCAGACCCGTTTAGGAAATTATGTTGTTGTTTTAATGAAATGTTTAATTTTGTAGATTTTTCTTTAAATGTTAATGTTATTAAACGTAATATTATTTTAAGTTTAAACATGTAACTGCAGTTATATTGAGAAAAATTGTTAAATTTAATAGTAAGTCTGTAAGGATTGTATCTATAGACTTAATTTAATAAATAAATAAATAAAATCAAAAGCTTAAATTTTTCAGAAATGACTTTATACACTACCAGACTATTATATTGTATTTTCTTTTTACATTTTACCTTAGCCTTCTTTTGGACAGCAATGAAATATATTGTATGTACGGAAAAATTTTACAATTATTAGACACCAGCAGAATGTAATGCATTTTCTGGCCCGCTACGGTCTTCGTCAGGTTAAAGCTCCCCCTCCAAATATCTGCTTAAAAAATCGACCGATTTTCTTGAAATTTTGCAGGAAAATAGTGTAACATCTGGAAAGAACTAAAGCCTAAAATTGTTATTATTAAAGGCGTGAAATAGGGTAACAGGGGTAAAAGCTCCCCCTCCCAATAATCATCCGGGTTTCTAAAAATTTGGCATGCAGACACTGTAACATCTGAAAGGAAATAGGGAATAAGATGTGAAATAGGGCAAGAAGGGTTAAAGCTCCCCCTACCAATATCTTCTTAACAAATCGACCGATTTTCTTGAATTTTCGCAGGCAAATAGTGTTACGGCTGGAAAGTACTATAGCCTACAGTCTTCGTAACTAATCTTCGTAACTAATCCGGTTGATTTCTTAAAATTTGGCATGCAGACACTGTTACATCTGAAAGATAACAAGGCATGAAATAGGGCAAGAGTAGTAAAAGATCCCCCTCCCTATGTCTTCTTAACTAATCAACTGATTTTCTTGAAATTTAGCGGGCAAATAGTGTAACATCTGTAAGGAACTATAGCCCATAATTTTTATTATCTTCTTAACTAATCAACCGGTTTTCTTAAAATTTGGGATGCAGACACTGTAACATCTAAAAGAAATAAGTTATATGGCAAAACAAATATTGTCGGGTCAGCTAGTATTTTTAAAAAAATACATTATATATTACAAATTGTTTGGGAAGAACACACACACATATGTCTTGTTTGCAAGTAACCGTTTATGAACTGTTGCATACAATTTTTATTTCAATTATTTATACATTTTGAAAAACCAATAAACAACAAGCTAATACAAAACCTTATTGTTTTAAAAATTTACTGTTTAAGAAACTGTGAAAAAATCATTTATTTTGTACAAACAAACTTAAAGTTAAAAATCTTAAATTGTGAAAAAAAATCTTTAAGCCATATTTTGGTCAAAAAATCTACAAATATAAGATAAAATCTTCATTCTGGCAACGTTGAGAACGAGCTTAAAATAGTGTAATAACACTTCCTACAAAAACAAAAATAATTCATAATATGATTTGAGACAAAGCGGATAATCCAAATGTATCATTGCCTACTTTTACGCCCACTTTTTCTATTAAGTGCATAACTTGAGAACGGCTTGACCGATTTGGACGATTTTTTCTTTAAAATCATCGCCATTGCAATTAAAAGTCTTTTTTAATTTTGAAGTTAAAGAATTCTTTATTTAGTGCGGCTGGTACGCACTGTTTGTACTTGGTATAAGAATTGATTTTATTTAATAATAGTGTCGAGTTTTATACACAATAAATGCTTATTAAGCATTTTCATTACAGTGGAAGGTATAGCGGTTTGCTTAGCATTTTCTTACAATCTCGCAGACACTTGTCCAATAGAAAAAGTGGTGATAGTATTACTATTGACGACCGTGTGTACTGCTAGTATTGTATTCATACACACACACACACACACACACACACACACACAGCGCACAACACTCAAGTGGCTTATTCGTATTACATTAAACATGCGCAGTGGTGCCAGAAGTTTTCTGAAAAAAATCTGCCATTTGTGAAAAAAAATCTTCATTTGAGAAAAAAAATCTTAAAATTGCAACAACAACAGCAAAAGCTAACATTGCCCATGAAATTTTGACTTCTTCGCAACGATTTGCAGTTAAAAAGTGAATACCAAGTACAAAAGCAATTTCCCTAAGTTATGGCAGTTTTTACTTAAATTGCATTATGATAGGTGGTGCGTGAGTTAAAAAGTTAAAGTAAAATGGCCCACTCTTTATTATTAAGAACAATAAGAAAAAATTAAATTCAAAAGAGTGCTTTTTAGAGCCAAAAGCGATACTACTAAATTCAATTGATATTCAACTACCAAAGTGCTCTAATTCGTCATAAAATATAGTCACTAAAGCCTAGATTACACTATCTCACAAGTCTTACGTATTCCATAATACTTTGTGATATAGAAATCTAATGAGTTTTGTTGCGACTGTCAAAAAATCTAATGTAACATGTCAGTTTGTGTTCACACCATCACACAAAGAATAAACACTCACACATGAAATAAAATGCAACCCTGATCCAATGAAAAGTATTATTGTTTAGAAGTTTTTCAAACAACGATGAAGTCGTATGGGATGTCAAACTTTTTTCTTAATACTTTTCATTTTCGTGACACATTGCATTCACACTATCACACTTTGTCATATTACTTGAGTTTTTGACATGTATTAATACAAAGTATAATAGTGTAATCTAGCCTTAAGGAATAATTCTTCCCGAACGATAGCACTACATCAATAAGAATTTAATAGCAGAAGCGATAGATTTTTGCTAAATGGGAAAACTACATATTTAGATTATTTTTCGATCGAAATTGTTTGCAGGGTCCAATCATATTTGGGGCACCATCTGCTGCGAAACCTATCATATTACACTTACAAGGTATGTTATATTGCAGAAGGTAATTAGTAATACACATAAACACGCTAGAAGCATCGCAATTTAATGCTTCAATTAAGCCAAAGAAATAATCTTTTATAAAATTTTCCAGAGCAACTCGGGCTATCAAGCAAAGTGATTTTTTATTCGCTATGCGGTTGATTCATCTATGCATGAAGAAAACTTCTGCTGCTGTAGTATGCCGCAAACAAAACTGAGTGCGACCCAAAACAATTTTTACGAGACATGTCGTTTTTGTTCTTCCACAAGAAATCTTCGGGGCCATTTTAGAATCAGGTATTGATTGTTTTAAAAAGAGGGACATGTTGTCAAAATATTTCTTTTAAATAAATCACTTTGTAGATCATTTGTTTTCACAAAATAATAAGCGGCAAACCAAGGTTGTATTTTTAGGTATATTTTTTGTACTTAAAAACGCATTTCTGTGTAAACTTTAAATATTAGCAAATGGCAATTCTCTACAAAACGTTATTTTCTTATTGAGCTAAGATATGTAGGTTAATACATTAAATAAATACAAAAAAAGGATTTTAGCAACTAATCTCAAAAAATCTTTATTTTCGAAAAAAGATCTTCAAATCTTATTTTTAATAAAAAATCTTCAAAAAAAAGGTAAAATCTTCATTCTGGCATCGCTGAACATGCGCCTGGTTCATTGCATGTAACGTATACTGAAATTATGTGTGCAAGCAATGTTAATATAAAAGATACGCTACACCTCCCTTTTACGGAAGAATAATACAATTATGTATTATACTTAATTATGTGGAAACAATTTTGTTACTTGAATACCAATAACATTTATTATAATTAGGTGAATTTAATATTTTATTCATTATGGTAAGATTTAAGTCTATTCTTATGTACTACATGTTCTTTATTATTTTTCTTATCAACTATGGTTACATTATTTCTTAAATCTATATGTTTAATTTCATAAGGACCTTTATACCTATTATCTAATTTGTGCCCTACTTCATTTTTAATTAAAACTAAGTCTCCTACTCTGAAATCTACTTCTAATAATGACCTATCATAATTTAATTTTTGTTTAAGTTTAGACCTATCTATCATAGCGCGCGCTCTCTTATGTGCTATTTCTAACATAAATTTAGCTTCCTTAGCATAATTTTCTATATGATATAATGGTGTTATTTCTTGAATACTATTGAATTGTTGAAACCCATTTGGAAGTCTACCAAAAACTAACTCATAAGGACAATAGTCATGAACGGAAGATGGCGTAGTGTTAAAACAGTACGTGAAATACTTAAGCCATTCATCCCAATCGGTTTTGTCAACGGATATGTATGATCTTACATATTCGTTAAAGGTTCTGTGACTTCTTTCCACAGTTCCTAGAGTCTGGTGATGGTAAGCTGTTGATGTTATTTTTTCAATATTCAAAAGGTTACACAATTCAGTAAGTATTGAGTTTTTGTATTCTGTACCCATGTCTGAAATGAACGTCTTCATTGGACCATAGGTAAGAATAAAATTTTCAAATATTGCTTTCGCCATGGATTTTGCGCTTTTATCTTGTATAGGTACCGTTACAAGATATTTTGTCATGTCACATATTATGGTGACGGCATATTCATTTCCGAAATATGATTTTGGTAGTGGACCTATAGTATCCACAATTACCGTATCAAAAGGTTTATTTGGTGTATTTGGCAATGTCAGTGGTATTTTTGTATGTTTTGTTATTTTAGCTATTTGATAGTTTTGGCATATTTTAACGTATTTTGTTATATCTCGAGTCATATTTTTCCAATAGTAGTATCTTTTTATTTTATTTAGAGTTCTTGAAACACCGGAATGTCCTCCCTCTGCGGGGTCATCGTGGTATCGTTTCATTATCTCTGTTATTAATTTGGCATTTGTTACGTGGATCACCTCATTAAGTAGCGCTACTTTTAATAATTTATTGCCCATTTCTTTAAATTCATTAATAGAGATAAATTCGAAAATTTTCTCACTGGGTGCCACTTGTACTTTATGAATATTTAATTTACCGGCCACTTCTTCGAGCCTAGGGAAAAATTGTCCTAAGTCAAATTTCCCATTAGTAAACAATTCATCTATATTTATACATGCTATTATAGATTTGCCACGTTTAATATAAAATTTTTGTGGGGTAATCTTTAGCTTACAAAATTTTCTGACGTCAGAATTTCATTATTTACATGCCGTTTATTTGGTGTAATTGGATATTTCTTTTTAAGTGCATTGTTTGTCATTGCTTGAGTTGTTACTTTGTATACATTGCTGTTTTTATTATTTATTTCTTTTAAATCATTTATTGTAATGCGCGACAAAGCGTCGGCCACATAATCATCTTTTCCCCTAAGATATTCTACAGTGAAATCATATTCTTCCAAGTCCAGTCTCATTCTGGTTAGTTTTGAGCTTGGATTTTTCATGGAAAAGAGGTAAGACAGAGGTCTGTGATCAGTGCGGACAAGAAAATGTTTACCATAAATATATGGTCTAAAATGTGTCATCACACCCAGTGTATAGCGGTTAATTCTTGTTCAATTGTTGATTTGTTACTCTCGCCTTTTGTAAATATTTTGGATGCGTATGCTATTGGTAGATGTTTTCCCTCATGTTCTTGAGTTAGTACAGCTCCACAAGCATGTTTGCTTGCAGTAGTGTGTTTGAGGGAGAACTAGCGCAACTACGCCATACAAAGTTGGGAGCAAGCCGTAACCCAATAAACAATTTAATGTAAAAACTATCGCCTATATGTCGCCTTCTTATCGCATCCAATACAAATTTAGGAGCATGCAAGCAAACAATTGTTTGCTGGGTTATACATTCACTCCTGAGAAATAGAGGCAAAAGGGACATGACGTGTAAAAAAAAGTTGTTTATTTATGATTTTTAAAATTTTGTGGGGGATGATAATTTTACTTGTGCATAAGAATTTGTGGGAAAAATTTTTTTTTGTTTATTTAGTGGCAGGTGTTAAATTTCTTCGTGGAATAATTATTTTTAGTTTTTTCAGTTATTGTGTGTGTGTTTAGAATAGTTAATGACTTTGTTGCATAGGTTTTCTAGTGACTTTTTATATACATACCTCGGTAGGCTTGTGGGATAGTGAGCTAATCTCAGTATAAGGGTTGCATATTTGATTATCACCAGAGACTCTGGTCTGTTTTACTATAGCAGACTAAGGATCTAAGCAACTATTGAACGGTTGTGTGTGTGTGTGTGTATGATTGATAACGATTATTCATGTAAAAAGTAGGATTCCATCCACTTTTTTTTGTATCAACAGCAACCAGTTGCACATTAACTGTGTTTACATAATTAATCAGCCATAAATACTCAGAATTATATTACAAAAAACAGTAGAAAGTAACTTCTTGGTTAATATTTTTCCTTATCGTACTCTACTCCTCCTTATTTATAACAACAACAACGACAACAACAACTTAGAATATACATGAATAGAGCTGGCGCAGCTGTGACAAGTCAAACAGAAAACAAAAACTAAGATTGTTTGGTTTTCTGAAATTCTTTAATTCTACAAAAATAAGCCCCGCCCCTTATTTATAAATTTTTTAACTAATGAAATATGACGGGACTGTACCAAAAATATGATTAATTGTGAAAAATTTTTTGTATAAATACCGCTGATATTTCTCAATCGAAATTAGTCTTGTTTGACAAATCATAACGTGAATATTGAATTTTTTAATTAATTAAATAAAAATAAAAATGGCTTCTTTAGCATGCAACTATTGTGAAAAAGTGTTTACACAAAACAAAAACTTAACGCGTCATATTAGATTATTTCATGATGGTCCGTCCACATCATGGAAGTGTATTACATGCAACTTGAAATTCGCAAACCACGATGAGTTTCTTAAACATTCGCATTTGATTGAACACTTGAAAGAAATGAGTGAAGCTAAGGATGTTTATTGCGATGCGTGTAATACACATATATCAAAATCAAAATTTAATTACCATTTGAGAACAAGTAAACATAAATATAATTGTGAAAAATCTAAAGACAGTAATAATGTTAAATACATTAAGACCACTTTTAAAAACCGAATATCTACTGGAGAACGAGGATATTAATAATTTATTACCCGAAAAATTCTTTTTCAACCAAAAACCGAAAATAATTCAATTGTTGAAGAATATTATTCAGAAGTATTCTGCAATAAAATTCAACATTGAGTTATTTTGCGAGTATGTATTGGTAAAGGAAGAAGAGAACTCATGCACTATCGACATGAAATCTCATCAAACAAAAATGATCATCTTAAATGCTGCAACAACAACAGATGAAATTCTTAAGCTTTATGATGACCATTGCAATATTGTTATGAGAAAGATGAGCGAGTTTCAGGAGCGAGATAGTGGATGGGCCTTAATAGAGATCTCCCATCTTGAAATTAATATCAATAAATATAGCTCTATCAAAGGATCGCAATACCTTCCTTTACCACCATCAATACAAAACAAAAAAGCCTGTATAAACGTTCAAAATAAAGATGAGTACTGCTTCAAGTGGGCAATGATATCAGCAGGTTCTCCAGTCAGTATTGATACCAATAGATGTTCATCATACAAAATTCAAAATATTGAACATGACATCATTTTACTGGATAATGGAATCACCCTAAATTTCAAAAATTTGAATTTTCCTCTAGCGGTAAGCCAAATAAGAAAATTCGAGGTAAATAATCCTCAAATCAGTGTGAATGTGTTTGGATTAGAAGGTGATGTAATCTTAGGACCATACTACTTCACAAAAGAAGAGAAATCCAAACACTTCAACTTATTACTGCTAGAGGACGGTGAAAGATTCCATTATGTATGGATCAAAAATATTTCAAGGTAGGTTAATAATATTTAAATAGTATTTATATGTATATATTTAAAAATTTATATTTATTTAAATTATTTTCTTTTTTTTTCATTTAATTATAGATTGCTAAGTAGTCAACTATCAAAACATAATGTACAACTTTATATCTGCAACACTTGTTTAATTCATTTTCATACTGAGTCATCATTAAAAAAGCACCAAGATGAATGCAACAAAATTGTGACAAGGATGCCTACTGCGGAAAAAAGTTTAGTGAGCTAT
The DNA here is from genome assembly GCA_930367215.1 of Pollenia angustigena. NCBI lineage: Eukaryota > Metazoa > Arthropoda > Insecta > Diptera > Polleniidae > Pollenia > Pollenia angustigena. Next base: position 105,181,797 of record OV884057.1, on the reverse strand, counting down.
AAAAATTTCAAAAAGCAAATGGATGTGCCTTTTGTTGTATACGCTGATTTTGAATGTATACTGGAAACAGTCAACATTCAAAATTCTACGAAAGTAAAATCGACACAAAAGCACATTCCATTTGCTTACAGCTATTATATTAAGTGTTCATTTGACTCAAGTTTAGATATATTTAAAATCTATAGTGGTGATAATTCACCAAGACATTTTTTCAATAGTTTAGTTAGGGATAGTATAGATATTTATACTAATTATTTAAGTATAGTCAAGCCAATGAATTCCTTGACACTACTTCAACAGATAAGACAAAATGAAGAATGAATACATATTTGCAATAAATTTTTATCTGTTGAAGATAGAGTAGCTGAACATTGTCATCTTACTGGCGAATATAGAGGTCCGGCCCACAACAAATGTAATTTAGAATATCAAATCGCCAGTTTCATACCAATATTTTTTCATAATCTTTCGGCATATGATTGTCATTTGTTTGTAAGAGAACTGTCATCAATTGAAGGTGATATTAATATAATTCCTTTAAACAAGGAATTATATATTTCAATATCAAAAAAGATATCGGTAAATGAAAAGAAAACAATTGAATTACTTTTTCTAGATTCATTTAGATTCATGCCATCTAGTTTAGACAAATTATCGAGTTATTTAACCGATGATGACTTAAATATTATAAAATCTAATTTTACAAATGACAATGAATTTAGTTTAATGATGCGTAAAGGTGTCTTTCCGTATGACTATTTGAATTCTGTGAATCGTCTCCAAGAGACTCAATTACCACCCCGTTCAGTATTTTTCAATAAACTCACTAATGAGTCGTGTAGTGAGGATGATTATAATCATGCCGAAAAGGTATGGTCTACATTCCAATGTAAAACCTTAATGGACTATCTACTTTTATATTTAAAAGTAGATGTTCTCTTGTTATGCGATATTTTTCAAAATTTCCGCAAGATCTGTAAAAAAATTTATAATTTAGACCCATCGCAATATTATACCATCCCAGGTCTATGGTGGGATGCAATGTTAAAAACAACTAAAATTGAGTTGGAATTATTAACTGATATTAACATGTATAATTTAGTTTTCCGGGGTATTAGGGGAGGTATTGTACAATGCAGTAAACGTCATTCCATTGCTAACAATAAATATATTAGTGATTATGATTCCACCAAGGAATCAAATTACCTAATGTATTTAGATGTGAATAATTTATATGGTCATGCAATGTCACAATATCTCCCCTATAAAAATTTTAAATGGGTTGAAGACGTTGAAAATTTCAATATTGCAAACATTGAAGAAAATTCCGATTTAGGGTATATATTGGAAGTAGACTTAGAATATCCATCCACATTACACGACTACCATAATGACTTACCGTTTTGTGTTTCCAATAAAAAAATAGAAATAATGAAACTAGTTAAATTAATTGCGGACTTAAATTACAAAACAAACTATATAATCCATTAAAGAACATTACAACAATGTCTTCAACATGGATTGATTTTAAAGAAAATTCATAGAATTCTTCAATTTAATCAATCCAATTGGTTGAAGATATACATTGACTTGAACAATCACCATAGGACGTTAGCAAAAAACTCTTTCCAACAAAATTTCTTTAAATTATTAAATAACGCTGTGTACGGTAAAACTATGGAAAACGTTGATAAACGTAAGGACATTAAAATAGTATGTGAATGGGAAAGCAGGGGTAAGAGATTAGGTGCTAGAGCTTTTATAGCTAGACCCAATTTCCATAGTTCGTTAAAAATTCATGACGATATGGTTGCTATTGAGTTGGGAAGAGTAAATACTGAATATAATAAACCTATTTACATCGGATTTTCGGTTTTAGAGTTATCAAAATGGAAAATGTATAATTTCCATTATGATTACATGAAACCGAAATATCTCGATAATATAAGTTTGAACTATATGGACACCGATTCCTTCATATACGATGTAAGAACAAATGACATGTATGATGATATTCGAAATGATATTAGCACCTATTTCGATACATCTGCATATCCGCAAGATAATGCTTTTAACATACCATTGTTAAATAAAAAAGTATTGGGTATGATGAAGGATGAGTGCAATGGCAAAGTTATAAAGGAATTCATTGGCTTAAGAGCGAAAATGTTTTCGATTAAAATAGATAGGGAGGATAAGGAAATTAAAAAAATTAAGGGTGTTAAACACTCAGTAACAAATAAGTTAAATATAAGTGATTTTAGGAAATGTTTAGTTGATAAGAAATTATATTATGATTCTATGTATGTTTTTAAATCAAAGATTCATCAAATTTATACACAACATATTAGTAAGTTAGTTTTAAGTTATTTAGATGATAAGCGTTATATAAGAGAAGATGGTGTTGATACGTATGCATGGGGGCATTATAAAATAAATAAACCTTCATCACCATCATCATTACAACCATCAACAAATTTAAGTTTATGTAAAGAATATATGAAAAATGATGATGATGATGATGATATTTTACTTAATGTAGATATAAATTACCTCCCATCAATATCAACACAATCAAACATTTATAATGAATTGATGGAAGTTGATGATGATATCTTATTAAATGTTAATATAGATTAAATAGTTTATAAGAATGTAAATATAGAATAAGTAGTTTTAAGGAGTCAAATGAACATTTAATATAATTCAAAAATAGTTTTTAAAACTCAACTAACGTAATTTAGATTATAAATATGTAAATTTACATTAAATATTTTATAAGAATCAATCAATCATTGTTATTTAGATTGTAAGTATGTAAATGTTTATTAAATAGTTTATAAGAATCAATCATTGTTATTTATTTAGAATATAAGATTGTTATATGAAAAAATAAAAAAATAAACATAATAAATAATAAATAAATGAAATATTTATAATATAAAAACCAACAGATTTTCTTTTTTATTTTTATTGATTTTATTTATTGTATATATAGATAAAAGAAATAAAAATATAAAATTGTTTTTCTTATTTAAATTAGATTTTCTCTTTCAAGTAAAATAGCATTTTTCAAGGCGCAAACTCCATAGTTGTGATAACTGCAATATAGGTTTTCTGGATACTTTTTATTAAGTTTCTTTAAATTTATACATCCAAAATCCTCTATATTAAATACTTTCAACTGCAGCATTTTTCCAACCATTTGCTTTTTTCTGTTCCTTTAACATATATTTTGCAATTTTTTAAATTATCTTTTAAGAAATTACAAACACTCTTAAACGATATTACTCCTATATTCCACTTAACACGTTGGCTGCAACCATATAAAAAAAAAGTCATTCCAATATTTTTTTTTTTAATAACAGTTTCACGGTGATTGTTACTGAGTTATTACGTGTTCCTACCTTGTCTTTAGTAATTTTTGACGATTCATGAGTGTTTTTAGCCTGTGACCACCGGTGGTTCACATGGCACTTTACTCATAAGTGTTTTAAAGTAATGCCATATGTACCACCGGTGGTCACAAATTTATTGAGGCTTTTAGTTTTATTATTGTTGGAAGAAGCGCCGCAGTAAAAAAGGCTAAAAAAGTAACAACATATTGTGGTCAAGGCAATGGTGACCCTGCCTTATGCCTGGAGTTCTTCAATAAAAATCATATATATTGTGACTTTTCTACATTTTTTTTATATTTTTTCTTTCTTATGCATTTAATTTGAAGTTAAAAATTAATTAAAATGTCCAAAAAATGAATTAAAAATAATAAATAGTTAAATAAAAGGAAAAAAAAAAAAAAATCGGTGTTAAAAATTCGACTTGTGTGAGCAGAGCCCTAAAAAAAATTTATACAGTGAAAAGGATATAGTTTTACCAGGGTGCCACTGCATAAAACTTTTATCTATTATCACCAGACCGAAAATTATTTGATGAACAAGTAAAGTATACGTGTGCACCACCGGTGGTACACATGGCCTCATAGTAAAAAAAAATGTGACCCACCGGTGGGTCACATGGCAGTCAACGTGTTAAGATGATGAAAATATTTGATTAACCAATATGCTTCTTTTTGCTCCTTTTGCGATAAACAATTGAAATCAAAAGGTGGTTTTATAATGAAATTGATATATTCCTTTGAATTGAAAACAATTGCAACTTCTTTTACGATAAATTTGTTTGATTTTAGTTTAAAACCTTGTAAATCAATGAAAACGTGTTTGCAATACATCTTTTTTCTTCTTCTTTTTATTTATGATTTACGATTTATACAATTTTCCGAACTTGTCCCTTTAATGGTATATATTCAATGATTCGATCGTGAATGAGAATACAATAAGCTGATGTGTTTGCTGGAACATTAGAAGCTGTTTCAAATTGGATTTTAATATCAATAGGTCCACTAACTATAGATTCGTTTTGATAGCTTACATCTACTACTATAATTGGAGCATTATTTTTAAACTCTTGAGATGTCAAAAGAGGTTGGGAGTCTCGCATATAATAGCTTTCTTGAAATCTTAAATACATATCATATAGAATTGCATAACGTTCATTCTTAAACTTTATGTTAAGATTGTCATATGTGTAGAAATTTATTTTCATGTTGGAATGCAATCAAAACAAAACGAGGGCGTTCTCTATTTGCCGCCAGCTTAACATTCCACACATGATTAGTTGTCATATTTAGTTGTGGATTTATATGACAATCCCAACTTCTAAATGTAATTGGTATTGAAGTACCACTGTTTATTATTTTTATAGTATTTAATTTACTAAAATCAGATAGTTGTACATGAGGAATTCTCCACGATATACTTGAAATTGTTAATTTAGCCTTTTCGGTGGAAACAGTTGAATATACAAGATCCTCATCATTTTTATTACGTAATAGAATCAATTCATGTTTTGCATTCAATAATATTTTATTATAGTCTTCAGCGAATCCCAAAAACAATTTAAGTGGTACATAAAAATTAAAATATCCATTTACGAGAACAATATCATCAATTTTATTCCATCCAGCATTTTGCATTCCATTACTATCTATTGGTGATAGTGAAACCAAATTTTTAATAGTACTTGATATTCCTAAATGTCTCGTTTGATCAATTTCAACACCATTTACTTCGTAACGGATTTCATCAAACAGGTGTGCTACAAAATTATTTTTTAATTTAAAGTTGACTACAGAAGATACTAATTTTGTATCGCTTTCATCTTTAACAAATCCTTCTACACATATAAAACTTTCCGACGGTAAAACATACAAGTCTTGATTTTGTATTGTAATACGAATTTCATCGTTATTATTATAAGATTGTAAATATGGGCTATACGTATGGTAATCCTTTTTAATTATATTTTCATCGGATAAAGGTTTATCCAGTACATCTATTATTGAACTCATGGTTTCTTCAATTTTAAATTTAATGATTTAAGAAATTCTTTATTTGATTCTGTTAAGTTTATATGTTTTAATGAACTCTTTAAATTTAATTTATTTTTCAATATTATGTTAGAAGATGATGACTGTGATAATTGGTTTTTAGATGTTTTCTTATTGTAAATTATCATTATTTTATTAGTCTCAGATGTATTCGAATTGAAATTTCCTCTCCTCGGAAATTAAGTAAATCACCGTCTTGATCAACCACTCGCGAGTAAGGGTGTTTATCTCTCGACAGTTGATTGGTAAATAAATGAGATTCCTAGGAATCTCATCTATTTTATAGCCAGGTGGGACATTAATGGCAAACTCATGCAAAGTATGTGCTTGGGAGTTATTCATGTATGTGTTGACAGCTATATTACTCTCAATACGTAAAAGATTAACTTTAAAAATATTAACTGGAAGATCTGAATAATATTCTTTATTAGGTAATAGAATATTTTCTTTAAATCCCAGAAGCTTGCCAATAGTATTTTCCTTATTAAAGTATATTGGATCATTAGAGTTTTTTATTCTAACTTGCATTGTATTATTATTAGCTTCAATGATAAGTTTATTTTGAGGACTATATCGATGATATTGTCCTTTAATATAGAGCAATTCCATATGAAAGCGATTACCTTTTGGACGACCCCTCTCCGATTTTAAAATAAATAGTCTCAATCGATTGCCCAGCAAAAAATAATTTACCTACATATTTTTTTTTTTTTTTATAGTGACTGGTTTAGTGGTGGTGTACACCACTGTCATGTGAAAAATTGAGGAATTCTTCATAAGGGACCTCATTGAAAGTTGTTTTAAAAAAAAAAACTACTAAAGCGATCGCAACGAAAGATAGCTCGTTGGAAAGGTATTGAATCAGGCTTTAATTGAAAAATAAAATTTTCCTAATTTTTCTTAGAAAATTAAATTTTCCGATTTTCCACAGAAGCTCCTAAATTTTCCGGCTAATTTTTTTTTTTTTTGATTCCTCATAATTTTTGCTTTAAGAATCATCAATAAAAAAATGGGCCCCGACTCCTTGTTTGGACAGGAGAAGAGCATTTAAGAGACCACCTTGTTAAAAATACATTTTAAAAATTATTTTACAGTTAAAAATACATTTATGAAGAAAAAATCTTTCTTATTTTGCTGCTTATACTTAATTACAATATTTATTAAAAATTTCAATTGTCTTGGCATCGTTATAAAATTAAAGTAACTTTAAATTTAGCACGTCGGCAGACGAAGAGTACCGCTTTACATTAATTGACATATCAGAAATATTTGGTATGAAGCAATGAAACTTTTGCGTTCAAGTTATAGTTTTGACATTATTATATCTGTTTTGAATTCGTCGCTCCATGGCATCGTGTTCTTTTTGAGTGCATAAAACTGTGTTAATGGCAATTTCCTTGCTTTGAATCCACGAAAACAAATGTTGTACATTTAAGATCTGGTCAGTATATGGCCTTTGCAAACTTGCCTTAGTCGCCATGCGTTTTAGGGTTCCCCCTAACGCATCGCATGGGCCCTTACCGTGGGACGTCGCGAAAAAGTGCCACTCGACCTTGCAGTTTTGTTCTTCTTCAATTATGCAAAGATTGTAAAAATTTTTTTTATTCTTGTACGGAGAAGCCGCGCCGTCTGAGAAAAACGTTACTTTGTCGATTGCATCGAATTTTGATCTTAAGAATTCAAACAGTTTCATTTGAAATAAATAAACGGACACATAATTATGAGCTAAACTCTCCGCGACAACAACAAGGCTTACGGTCTGTAGTTCGTTATCTTCATTTTGGGCTAATTTCTCCTTACTTTCCTTTAGAAATTTCGATTGCATCTCGGATATGAAATGGTTCGCCTTCAGTTCATTCAACTTGAATCCGAATTCCTCGATGAATTCCGGAATCTGCTTTACCACGGTCTCAAGGGAACATCTGCCGCTGCTAATTATCCACTGTTTGAAATGCACCTCCTGAGTTAACAGCTGTTCAAACTTTTCCGCCAAATATTGCTCTAGCTCGTCAATCTTCGGACAATTGTCGCATTTGGACAGATGACAATTTTCCGTGGGGTATGCGCACAACGACTTCGACAGGAGGTCCCTATATGTTTCAATTTCACCGTGAAATACTTTCAATTTCTTGCATGGAAAGAAAATTAATTTGATGTTTTGATGAAACATGCAAACGCAGACTGAATGCGTTCCGTGCCTGTCTAATGCCAGCACGCATTCTTTTGGTCGTAGGATGGCAAACTTAGAAAATCCCACTTTTTCTGCTGGGTATTTCTCATTGAACTGATGGTATGCTTCGGATAGATTACATAATAATAATCTGCGCTGCTTGTGTACTTTTTCTCCATCTTCACGTGTGATAACATAGTCACGTGTACCTGGGCAGGCGCGGCTGTTGTCATCATTGCAGTAAAAATCTTGAATCAATTTCACCGTTGCTTCGCTGAGGGTCCTTGAGCCAAATTTCTTGGTGGGAGTCGCCAATATGCCCTTCTGTCGAACTAATTCTTTGCTTCTTCTCGCGATGTAAAAAGATGTTTGAAACTGTTCAGAAATCTTGCGTATAGACCATGATTGAGGCAGCACAGATAAAATGAGATATTTCTCCGGAAAAGTGGTCGCTAAATTGAATTTTCTTTTCAACTGCTCAATCATTTGTTTGCCGTCATCAACGTCATCTGCTTGACTGCATTCGTTATCAGAGTCTTCATCAAATATTGTCGCGATTGCACTCATAACCTTGCCTTTTTTCTCTTTCCTGTATGTTTCACTTCGCAACTTTCTTTTTCTAATAGGCGTTTCACCTAAAGTGGTAATAGCCTCATTCAAAGGACTCAAAGACATATTGACCATCGGAATGTCTGCCTCACTATCAGATGAAACATTTTGTTCACTTGTCATTTCACTCTCGGATTGTGGCTGCATTTGTTTCAATGCGTTTGCTTGTTGAGACAAATCGATTTTACACTTGGGGCAAATGAATTCTGCTTCTTCACCGTATTGTATATTTAATTCATTCATGTATCGCTTCGAATCACCAGTTAATTTTAATACTTTTATCTTTTTCGAACGATGTCCACTCTTGTTAAACGGATTGCAGAAAAAGTTATTCATTTTACTTTAAATTGTCTTTACAGCTTCACTCTTTACTTTACAAAAAAAAAACACTTTAACACTTTCACGTTTAGTATTCAACTGAAATTTGACTCAGAGTGTGTGAAGTATTTATATTTATTTTTTGGTAAAAAATAGGTAAAAAAATAAGCGATATTTGCTTTTCTTTAATAGGAAAATTTGCGTGAACTACTGGTCATAAAATGTTTTTTAAAGAGGGACTTAATTGGTTACTGCCAATAAGCCGACCACAGGTCATAAAATGTTTTGCAAATTTTTTAAATTACCAGGTAATAAATATTTCGCCATATTTATGGAAAATCCGTGTTTTATGACTTGTTTCTGCACGTGTCATTTTAGGCGAAATATTTATTACCTGGTAATTTAAAAAATTCACAAAACATTTTATGACCTGTAGCCTCAGTCGGGTTTGGTGTGCCATTACTGCCACTGCTGCTATTATCCATGGATTTATGGCCGATCTTGTGAAGGCAGGCAGACCGTATTCACTACACACTCAACTTGGGGCTCTTAAAAAAAATTGATTTTTTCTTCATAAATGTATTTTTAACTGTAAAATAATTTTTAAAATGTATTTTTAACAAGGTGGTCTCTTAAATGCTCTTCTCCTGTCCAAACAAGGAGTCGGGGCCCATTTTTTTTTTGCTGATTCTTAAAGCAAAAATTATGAGGAATCCAAAAAAAAAAAATTAGCCGGAAAATTTAGGAGCTTCTGTGGAAAATCGGAAAATTTAATTTTCATGGGAAAATTTAAAAGTAAATTTCTAAGAAAAATTTTATTTTTCAATTAAAGCCTGATTCAATACCTTTCCAACGAGCTATCACTCGTTGCGATCGCTTTAGTAGTTTTTTTTTAAAACAACTTTCAATGAGGTCCCTTATGAAGAATTCTTCAATTTTTCACATGACAGTGGTGTACACCACCACTAAACCAGTCACTATAAAAAAAAAAAAAATATGTAGGTACATTATTTTTTGCTGGGCAATCGATTGAGACTATTTATTTTAAAATCGGAGAGGGGTCGTCTAAAAATTTGCCAATTTTGATCGTTTTCATATGGAATTGCTCTATAATCAACTATATCCGTCAATTCATAAGATCCAACCGGAATTTTAATTACTTGTTCACCAACATGAAACATATTATTATATACATCTATATTTGGAATACTATTATATGAATGAAAATCTGTAAGTGCACATTCATATTTTCCATTCAACTCAATTGGAGGAAAATAGTTAGCTGTCAACTCTGATGAGTTAGAGCTTAACGTTGGAGTTATTGACATTTCGACTGTTGAATTACAAATAAAGTAAAAAGTAACATTCTTTATTTAAAAACAATTTATTTACATAATTTTTTTTCTTTTCTTACATAATAATACATTAACTCTTACATACTAATTTTATTATTATATCTACTCTTACAAACTATAATATATCATTTCTATTAATCCAAGAATTATGTTGATTAGAAAATCCTAACCATTTTACATAGACCATTTCTCCTTTAGTTTTAAGAATTTTTTCAACAAGATATGTATTAGGAAATCGAGTTTTTGTAAGTTCATCATCATAGAAACCACCTTTAATTGGATTGCCTTGATAGTCTTCCAATATGTATGTTGAGGGATAGGTAACTTTTACTGTTTTAATTTTAAAAATTTCTGTTGTCCAATTGGGAGTATAACCTTTTTCAAAAATGTGTTTATATTTACTTATGCGTACATAATCTCCAACATTAAATTTAGATTTTTTATATATTTTTAGATGATTGTAGACTGTTTTCAATAATTTCATTTCGTTTTTAGAATTTACATCAATTTGTGCCATTTTAATGGTGCGATGAACTTTTCTATTATATTTATTAATTAGATGTTTGTAAATATCAAGCCAATAATATGATCCATTAAAACTAAATTCTTTCCACATCATTCCTTTTAGAGTTCGATTAAATCGTTCTATATACTATACTATATGTTGAATAATGATTGATATTGTGGTTGTCCATGAGGGTTTTAAATTTTTTATTGAAAAATTCTTTACCATCATCAGTATGCAAGTTTTTGGGAACTCGACCTAATTTTAAAATACTTTCCATTGCTTGAAATACTTCAGTTGCTGTTTTTGTTTTAAGTGCAACACCCCATGCAAACTTTGAAAAAGTATCAATGATAGTTAATAAATAACGATATTTTTTATTATATATAGAATAGTTTCCCATTTCAACTAAATCAGCTTGCCAGAGATCATCTATACCTTTCATTACAACTCTTCGACGTATGAAATTTTTTCGAGCTGGTTTATGAAGTTCATTTGCTAATTCTCTTTTTCTTGAATGCATTATTATTAAACCTTCTTTACTTAAGGGAATATTGTAATCTCCTGTTCTTTATTTTTAATATCAAGCCTGTTATATAGTTTCTGATTCAAGATCTTCATTCTTCTTTCAAAATCTTTTTTAATTTTCTCTATTATTTGATAAACTTCATTAATATTCTTGTTTAACTGATCCATTATCTCCTTCTCTGTTTTTTCAATTTGAGATTGTAAAAACATTTTATTGACACCATCGTTTTCTTCCAAAGCATTCGACATATGTTTGATTCTTTTGTTTTGAACGTCAATGTTGTTATCTGTATCCATAAAGAACCCAAACAGTTTAGGTGCATTCTTCATAGAAATTATATCACTTGTATCGTTAATGTAATGTCCAAATTTATCAATAGACATTGTTTTGTGTTAATTTAATAGTTATTCAATAATGTTAGCTTCGTATAATTCTTCAATAATAGACACAATTTCGTTATTGTGACCTGCAGCTTGTGATGCGAGCAGGAGTCTAAGTCGATCTATCAACTCATTTGGATCATCCCAGTATATGTAGTTTGGTTTATTTGAATTGTAATCCATTAACCCACTCCCCATATAATTTTCTTTTGTTATTGATGTATCAGATGAAGTGGGTGATTGCGGTATTGTGGTAGATGAGTTCTTAGGTTTAATCAATTTTCTAATAATATTTCTGTATTTATATGCTGATAACCAAGCAACAAACAAAGTTGTTGTATACAAATGAATTGCCGACCGTGTCTGTGTAAAAAATACGATTATTGACTGCCTCGCGAGACTATGGAGTGGCTCGAACAAAGTTGTTGTATACATGTGGATTGCCGACCGTGTCGGTGTGAAAAGTACAATTATTGACTGCTCGCGAGTCTATGGAGTGGTTATGACTGATCTATAGCATAACCCCTTTTATAGGCATTAGTATTAATTAATATCTTTTTATAAATATCTAACTCGGATTTATCATAGTTTTTTGGTATTTTTTGAAACATTAATGAAAATAAACCTGGAGTGAGTGCCCATATTTGATTTCCAACTTGAATCTTATCTTCATTAAATTTAATGTTACTATCACCAAATTTCCATTCATTATTTGAATCTTTATGTATTCCATATAGTGTGTCTAATTCATGTCTTTTTTCTAGATATAACAAATCATTAAAATTTATGTGACTATTTAGACTTTCTGTTTCTGGTTGAGAATAAAAATCATCATCATCATAATCTTCAGAGTTACTTGCAGCAGTAGATAATATATTTTTTTCTCGTTTTATAATTGGAATACTAGAATCTGTTTTAAATTGTTCTTGTTGTTGTTTTGATTCATTTTTAATTTTATTCTTTTCCATTCTTAAATTTACTTTGGTATTTTTCGAACTATTAATAAAATTTTTCAAGGGTTCTGTTATAGGTTTAAATGTATCTTTAAGTTGTTCACGGGTATCAGCTTTACCAATTTTTATACTGCGAAATTTCTTCTTTAAGACTTTTCTTGTTTTAACTAGCTCTTTTAAAACTTTTTCATTCATTTTTTTTTCGTTGGGTAACAATGCCTTTTCTTGTTGTTGTTGTTGTTGTTGTTGTTGCAATATCTTGAAAGGTTGATGATATACTAATAATGGTATGTAATATATTCTCGAATTTATAATGTTATAAAATAATCAAACTGCTTTCTATATCTTCCATTATTCAAATCATCATCTTTACTTATAACCAAAAATCCATATTTATCCTTCCAACATTCTCTACAAATTTCACGAAACTTTTCGTAACTCATATCGCTACCGACATGATCAGCATAAATATGTTTCATATTCATTTCATCTTGCTTAAACATAAAAATCATATTAGCATTATCTCTTATTAAATGTTTAGGAATTCTTGTATATGTTTGGCATAAGTAGAATGAGTCTATATTTTTATGTCTACCCATGCAAAAATATGCACGTATATGGTTTTGTTTTTCACATGCAACATCATCGAATATCATAACTGAATTGTTTTGTGCTTCATCAGGAGGTATTACAGAATCATTATCTGAAAACGTGTAAAACCCCATTCCTTTAATTGGCGATATTAATTTTTTTAAATATTCATACTTTGGTTGGAAAAGTGATTTTGAGTATAAATATATGTTTTCAAATTTCAATCCATTAGAACTTTCTAGTAAGCTAATCATAACGTTAGTCTTTCCACAATTTGAAGGACCTACAATTAGCGCACGAATTGAATTCGGTAATATAGAACTATGTCTAATCTTTGATTTTATATTCGTTGAAGAATCAGTATTGCGAACAAAAATATTTTTATGTTGTTTTATTAAACGCATCTTTATAACTGAATTGAATAATTAAATATTATGCTTTTTATAGGATGAAATAATATAAAATGGTAATGCGTTTTAAAAACAAGGTTAATTGCAATAAAACCGTTAGAGGAGGAGGAAGTTTAATTAATAAATTAATAAACTCAATTCCTTTCGAATTGCATCTTCCTGGTTATCAATATTGTGGTCCTGGAACGAAATTACAAAAACGTTTAGAACGAGGTGATAAAGGAATAAATCTATTAGACGCTGCATGCAAAGAACACGATATTGCTTATTCAAAAAGTAAAGATTTAAATATTAGACATCAAGCTGTTAAAATTCTTGAGAATAGAGCTTGGGAACGAGTTCTTTCAAAAAATATCAGTCTTCCAGAAAAATCATTTGCATATTTGGTTACTAACGCAATGAAAGCAAAAACTAAATTCGGTATGGGTATGACTAAGCAAAGCCATAATAATAGACAATCAAAATCAAAAAAAGTTCATGGAAGACAACTATTCAATTCAACGATAAAAGCAACAACAAAAATTTTGAAAAAAGCAAAACCAACAGATCTTAAAAGTGCTATTAAGATTGCACGCAAAACCATTAAGAAATCCTTAAAGGGAAAAAAATCTGAAATTGTAATACCACGTATAATACGTGTTCCAAAAATTGGAGGTGTTTTACCATTAATACCAATATTAACTGCATTAGGTGTAATTGGAACCCTATCTAGTGGAGGTGCTAACATAGCAAAAGCAGTTAATGCAGCAAAGAATGCTAAACTTCAACTTGATGAAGCGACTAGACACAATAAGAATATGGAAGCCATAGCAATGGGTAAAGGACTTTATCTTAAACCATATAAGAAAGGATATGGATTAACTAATGAAGAAAAGGCAAAAAACTTCTAAGCAAGCTACCCAAAAGACCATTGACTGATATTGATATACGAAAATTCTCAAAAAATATACCACACTTTAGAGGAATTTTCATGATAGACTCAATACCAAAACATCCCAGAAATATTGAATGTGGAGTGATTAATTTGGATTCTACAATCGGTAATGGTACACATTGGGTAGCTTACTATAAAAATAATAAACAAATAGAATATTCTGATAGTTTTGGAAATTTACAACCACCAGTGGAGTTAGTTGATTACCTAGGAGGAAATATAAAATATAACTATAATCAACATCAAAACTATGATTCATTTAATTGTGGACATTTATGTCTTGAATTTTTATATAAAATAACTGAAAAAGAAATTAACAAATAAAACAATTGAAATTATTATAAAAAGAAAAACAATATTTTTTATTTAATTATTTTTAGTTTTAACTTAATTATTATTACAATATTGATATACATATTTAAATTTCATTAAAATAAAATTTAATAATTGTTAAAGTTGGCGTATATGGGGTATCTAGAATTGGATATAAAGATATCACCCTCTTCTAATGCTTTCAATCGTAAGTTTTTCTCTCCTTCCTTTGATATAAGATATGCTCCAGAAGATTAGTTCTTAACATCTTCGTCACTTAGCGTATTATAGCGATATGGTAAAAATAATACATTATCATCCAGCTCAATTTTAATTGTGTTACCATATTTTGTTGTTACTCTGCTTGCACCCTTAATTACATATTTAGCTGACATTATAAGATCCTTAATATGTAATAAGGATTTGTTATATCCAAGAGAATTAAATTTATTTATTAAATTTTTAGAGGAGTCCATTTTTCTATAACTGTTCACTTTAGTTTCTTTTCTTCAACTAAAGCATTAAATCAATTTCTATGAATTTATATGAGTTGAACTAAATCGATCTTAGTATATTTAATTAATTTTTATATAATAATGTGAAAGAAAGAGATAAAGATATATAGATCTTTTCAGATTAAAATTTTTTAATTTTTTCTTTTATATTCTTTATTTACTAATTTCAACAAATAAAATATATTCTAATACAAATAAAATTATAAATAAGATGAATAATATTAAATGATAAATAAAAAAGTATTTTGTTATATTTTTTATGGATGATGATGATAAAAAATCAGCGTTTTGTGATGTCGTTTTTGAGCATTCAACAAATGAAATTGGGATTTCAATAACTTGATCTCCATAATATGTTATATTTTTACATCTATTGATATCATCGTTGTTCCCTTCTATATAATTATATTCTGGAATGCTATAGAAATGATCGTCTCGTATTTCCCCTTCTACACGTCTTAGACCACAGGTATCATAGCTGGGTGGTGGTAGTATTTGATCTAATAGGTACATTATTGGTACAACGTCTACTCAGTAAAGCACAATTTGGTGACCAACGCAAATGTTCTGTTAAAAGTTGATCAGTAGGCCCCCAATTCCAAATTTCAACTTCGCAAAAATAACATTTTGTTTTATCGTAATCTCCGCTATAAAACAAACCAGTCATTGCTAATTCCCTTTTATCTAACCATTTTAATGGCCAACATATAAAAGTTTTTAAACGTTCATCTTCTCTATGAAGATTATCGTTTATGCTATAGCGTGGCGTATATGGATATTGTTTTAAATGATGATGAGAATCTTTATTATTACATTCGGATTTTAAATCTTTAACCATTTTAATTTAAAAATTTTGATATATTAAAATATTAAACACAATTATTAAAAAATAGTATTTTAACTTTATGAAATATCGCAATATACTAATTGTTTAAATAAATTGTATGCGGTATTTATATCTCTTTATTATTACAGATAAAAATTTTACTTTTAAACATGTTCAATCATGTTTGGTTTTGATATAGCTAGGTTAGTCTTATTAATGTATTTGTGATATTTAATAATTATAAACATGATTAAGCATGTTCAATCAACAGTTTGAATTTCACAAATTTATAAATAAGGGGCGGGGCTTATTTTAGTAGAATTAAAGAATTTCAGAAAACCAAACATTCTTAGTTTTTGTTTTCTGTTTGACTTGTCACAGCTGCGTCAGCTCTATTCATGTATATTCTAAGTTGTTGTTGTTGTTGTCGTTGTTGTTGTTGTTATAAATAAGGAGGAGTAGAGTACGATAAGGAAAAATATTAACCAAGAAGTTACTTTCTACTGTTTTTTGTAATATAATTCTGAGTATTTATGCTGATTAATTATGTAAACACAGTTAATGTGCAGCTGGTTGCTGTTGATACAAAAAAAAAAAAAAGTGGATGGAATCCTACTTTTCACATGAATAATCATACACACACACACAACCGATCAATAGTTGCTTAGATCCTTAGTCTGCTATAGTAAAACAGACCAGAGTCTCTGGTGATAATCAAATATGCAACCCTTATACTGAGATTAGCTCACTATCCCACAAGCCTACAGAGGTATGTATATAAAAAGTCACTAGAAAACCTATGCAACAAAGTCATTAACTATTCTAAACACACACACAATAACTGAAAAAACTAAAAATAATTATTCCACGATCAGTTTTATCTTTAATACGAAAACGCACAAGTAAAATTATCATCCCTCACAAAATTTTAAAATCTTCAAGATACGTACACGAAGAAATTTAACACCTGCCACTAAATAAACAAAAAAAAAAAATTTTTCCCACAAATTCTTATGCACAAGTAAAATTATCATCCCCCACAACATTTTAAAAATCATAAATAAACAACTTTTTTTTACACGTCATGTCCCTTTTGCCTCTATTTCTCAGGAGTGAATGTATAACCCAGCAAACAATTGTTTGCTTGCATGCTCCTAAATTTGTATTGGAGGCGATAAGAAGGCGACATATAGGCGATAGTATATACATTAAATTGTTTATTGGGTTACGGCTTGCTCCCAACTTTGTATGGCGTAGTTGCGCTAGTTCTCCCTCAAACACACTACTGCTTGCATCTGTTGTTATACAAAACTCTTTTGTGAAATCTGGATATTGAAGTAATGTTGGACTCATTAATGCTTTTTTAAGATATCTAAATGCTGAATCACAATCTTCAGTCCATTCGAACTTTTTGGACAATCTTGTAAGATGTCTAGAATACTCTGAAAATTTTTTGATAAATCTGCGATAGTAGTTGCAAAATGCTACAAATCTTCTTGCACTATCCGCATCTTTTGGTTGTGGATAATTTTCGATTACCGAATATTTACTATCGTCAGGCAGTATTCCTTTATCAGTGCATTTATGTCCTAGGTATGTTACTTCCCTCATGAAAAATGAACATTTTTCGGGATGTAACTTAAGATTGCGTTTTCGACATAATTCAAACACATTTGTTAAATTAGAAAGCATATGCTTTTCCGAACATCGTAAAACAACTAAGTCCTCCATGTAAAGAAATGCTTGTTCTGGTCGCAAACCAGTAAAAGCGAGTGTCATCATTCTTTGAAAAGAATTGGGCGCTTTTTTTAAACCATAGGGCAATCTAGTAAATCTATAAGAACCATTTGCTGTTGAAAATGAAGTTAGATCTCTAGAGTTTTTCTCTAGTCCAATTTGGTGAAAACCGGACATTAAATCTAGACATGAAAAATATTTGGCTCTACCGAGTTGGTCTATAATGTCATCTATTCTAGGCAATTGAAATTTGTCTGCTATCAATTTCTTATTTAGTTGTCTATAATCCACTACGAGTCTCCATCTTTTTGTTTCTGAACTTTGAAGTGATTTCTTCGGTACCAGCAGAATTGGACTGTTGTACTCGGAATTTGATGGTTCCACTATTCTGTCGTCTATTAATTTTTTCACCTGTCCATCTATCTCCTCTTTGTGTGTATGTGGTATCCGGTAATTCTTAATGTACACCGGTTGCGAATCCCTTACTCTCAACTTTTGTTCATAGAAATTATTAATTGTTATTGTTTCTGATTCTAAACCGAAAATATCGCTGTATGATGTGCAAAGTTCCGTTAATGTATTTTTAAATTGTTCTGGAAAATTTTTCTGTAAAAGTTTTAATATTTCTGATTTTCTATGTGTATTTTTGGTCGGATTTCGTTCGACTATTTCATATTCAGAAAGATTTTCGGTTTTTATTTTACTTTTATTAACTGATGTGATAGTGTTATTTGTATTTAGAATAAGAATATATGCTTTATTAGATTTTACCAATGTGTTCGCGATAAAGACTCCTGGTTCCAGTTCTTGATTTGGTATTAGTATTTCATTATCGCAATTAATAAAATTTACTTTACGTATTACTTCTGATCTTGGCGGCAAAATAAGGTTATAGCTGTTATTATTAATTGGTATTTCTATAGGTTGTGGTATATTGAATGGTCGTAGGACTAGGTAGTCCTAATCCTGATTAAATCTAATATACAATTATATTTCTTAATAAAATCCATACCAATGATTCCATCGCTTGGTATTGGGAAATTATTGTCTACTACTTGGAAATTGTGTGGTATTAGATAATTTTTAAATTTTAAATCAAAAAATAAACTACCTATAGATTTAATTTCACCTTGTCCTATTCCACTTAATGTTGTGATTTTGTTAGTATTTATTTTCTTTAAATGAAAATATTTGGATTTTATGAGTGAAATGTCGGCACCTGTATCAACTAGTAGTGTTACTGTTGTGTTACTGTTATTTATATTAATCTGAATGAAATAACATAAGTTGAGGTTGAGGTAATACACTTTATTATTAACTGTTCTGATCTTAGGGGATGGTCGGAGTTTTCCGAACCATTTTCATTTGAGTCCATTGCTCGTACGTAGTCTCTATTACCACGATTATTGTCAGGTCTTTGTCTGTTTCTATTATTGTAATTGTTATTGTTTTTATTTCCGTTGTTATTATTAATATTGTTATTATTTCGGGGATAATTGCTTCTCCCACGAAATTTTCTGTTATTTCCACGATAATAAGTGGGTCTTTGACTGAAATATAATGCGGAGTTCTGTTGCCCTGTTGCTTCAGTGCAACTGCTTACAAATTTACTCACGGCTTCAATCATATCATTGAATTAGCCTGCTTCCATGATAAGTTTTACTTTATCATTGGAGCAGTTTTTTGTAATAGCTTTTCCTGCAACTTGTGTAGAGTATTTGTTAGCTAGTTCACAAGATAAACCATCAGATATTTATGCCGTTTCAAGTGACTTTGTGAGATTTTCTATTTCAGTACAGTATGCAGTTGGTGTTTTATTGTTTTGTTTTATGCTCATCAGTTTAGCTGATAAAACATGCACTGATTCCCCTTTAACGGTTACTTTGAGCTTAGTGATAATTTCTTCTATTGTAGATTCTTCACTTATGAGATTTCTAGCATTTCCCTTAAGCTTTGTTTTAATTAGCGATATTGCAGAAGATTCGTGTTGACCCATTATTAAATTAACTAATTGTAAGGAGTCTATGAATGACTGCAAATTTTCGTATTTTCCATCAAATTCCGTAAACAGTACCCATGTTCTGTAACTTTAGTGAGAACTTCTTGCATCGAAAAGATGTAAAACAAAATATTCCATCGTTTCTCGAAAAGTGAGAAAAATGTGTGTCTGTAACTCATGTCGAAAACTATCAAAAGAGATTACGTCGTTACGTTATAAATGTCATAATATTGCACTCGAAGCCGAGGTGACATTGCAGACGTTCAGAACGCCAGTAACACATATCGTTGACGGCGACCAAAATTTACTTAAATTGAACATTTTTCAACGACGGCGGCGAAAACACAACCGTCGGCTATGCCAAATTGTGTAAAGAGCGACTTTAATGTTTGTTGACATTCGTATATTTTATAAAAAGGTTAAAAGCAAAATAATAAAACAATGAAGAATGTGCCAATAATAAAATATTATTATTATTATTCTTTGCATTTTGCATTTTTAATTGTTTTTTAGTGTTAAAATTTTTTCTCGCCCCATTTTTATTCGTGAGTTTATTTGACAGTTCAAAGCGGGAACTTTTCTTACCAAAATGTTACAGATACACTTTTTCTGTAAATTGGCGAGTAATTTCCTTACGTGACAGCTTGTACTCGCCAAAAAAAAGTTACAGACACAGTTAAGTGAGAAAAACAGCTGTTTGTTTCAATTTATGGCATTTTTGTTTCATTTCACACATTTCAATCGAAAACTTTCTCGACGCGAGAGTTACAGAACATGGGTACAGCTTTGAAGCTGTATTTAGGAATTCTACCAATGTTTGTGTCATTTTAGTATCTGTTTTATTTACTTATAAGAACGACCGAAGTGCTCTTTAATTAACCTAACCTTATTCAATATATCTTTAAATTTTGTCTAAATCATTATATGTTATCTATATTATCTGCTCTGCTAACATATTTTTTCTTGAGCCTTCTACTGTGCATTTGGTAAATGCGAATTATAAAATTAATTATTATAATTGCTGTTATTATTAATAGATAGATTTCTATAGTTAATAAATTTGTTTTTCCCTCAACTATTTCTACTTCATTGACGACATTGGCCTTGGGCCTGTCAAATTTTGTTTCAGATTTACACATTCAAATTTCTTGTTTATTAACGTAATTACTAAAAAAAAATTCCCTTATGAAAAAAATTTAAAAAAAATTCCCTTATGAAATTAAAAAAAATAAATTTTAAGTTTGAAATTTACATTAAATATATTTTTATTAAATTTAAGTTTCGATAAAATATAAGAGTAAAATTATCTAAGTGGCATATTATTTTAAAGAAAAATTCCATTAATTAAAAATGTATAGATTTAAAAATGTTTATTAAGTTTGACATTTAAAAAAAAAATTATTTTGTATATTCTTTTTTTTTTTTCTTTTAATATTATTATTATTAAAATATTTTTTCCTCAAGTTTTGCCTCGAGCGATAAGTCGCTTATAGGCCCTGCGAGTGCGGATTGGACGCACTTCGTTTTAAGCTATGTTTTTATTTACTATTATTAAAAAATATTTATTTTTTTTTTTTATATTTTTTTTATTTTTAACAAATGACTTATTTTGCTCGCCTCTTTAATTCCTGGGATATCATGAAGTGGATTTCGTCAATTTTTCCCCACATTTTAGAGGATTCTTCCCAAGCTGGTGGTGGTGTAGAGTTAATGATCCTAAAGGCTAGATTACACTATTATACTTTGTATTAATACATGTCAAAAACTCAAGTAATATGACAAAGTGTAATAGTGTGTATGCAATGTGTCACTAAAATGACAAGTATTATGAAAAAAGTTTGACATCCCATACGACTTCATCGTTTTTTGAAAAGTTTCTAAACAATAATACTTTTCATTGGATCAGGGTTGCATTTTATTTCATGTGTGAGTGTTAATACTTTGTGTGATGGTCTGAACACAAACTGTCATGTTACATTAGATTTTTTGACAGTCGCAACAAAACGCATTAGATTTCTATCTCACAAAGTATTATGGAATACGTAAGACTTGTGAGATAGTGTAATCTAGGCTTAAGTAATATTGACTTTTCTCTTTTAAGTTTTTGTACAACGCCACCTCGGCGGTTTTTCCTCGGGGTTGGTGTTTTTGACTCTTTTTCGTTGGGCAGAGAAGGCTTTTTCCGCCTACTTCTATACTCCTCTATTGTTAGAGGTTGTGGACCTTCTTTCATGCCAGGTGGTAAAAATGTTGAGGGTGCTTAAGAAAAACAATTTTAGCACTCCTGTAATTAAAAGTCTTTTTAATTTTGAATTTTCTTTATAAAGAATTCTTTATTTAGTGCGGCTAGTACGCACTGTTTATACTTGGTATAAGAATTGATTTTGTTTATTAATTGTGTCGAGTTTTATACACAATAAATGCTTATTAAGCATTTTCATTACAGTGGAAGGTATAGCGGTTTGCTTAGCATTCTCTTACAATCTCGCAGACACTTGTCCAATAGAAAAAGTGGTGATAGTATTACTATTGACGACCGTGTGTACTGCTAGTATTGTATTCATACACACACACACAGCGCACAACACTCAAGTGGCTTATTCGTATAACATTAAACATGCGCCTGGTTTATTGCATGTAACGTATACAGAAATTATGTGTGCAAGCAATGTTAATATAAAAGACACGCTAAACCTCCCTTTTACGGAAGAATAATACAATTATGTATTATACTTAATTATGTAGAAACAATTTTGTTACTTGAATACCAATAACATTTATTATAATTAGGTGAATTTAATATTTTATTCATTATGGTAAGATTTAAGTCTATTCTTATGTACTATATGTTCTTTATTATTTTTCTTATCAACTATGGTTACATTATTTCTTAAATCTATATGTTTAATTTCATAAGGACCTTTATACCTATTATCTAATTTGTGCCCTACTTCATTTTTAATTAAAACTAAGTCTCCTACTCTGAAATCTACTTCTAATAATGACCTATCATAATTTAATTTTTGTTTAAGTTTAGACCTATCTATCATAGCGCGCGCTCTCTTATGTGCTATTTCTAACCTAAATTTAGCTTCCTTAGCATAATTTTCTATATGATATAATGGTGTTATTTCTTGAATACTATTGAATTGTTGAAACCCATTTGGAAGTCTACCAAAAACTAACTCATAAGGACAATAGTCATGAACGGAAGATGGCGTAGTGTTAAAACAGTACGTGAAATACTTAAGCCATTCATCCCAATCGGTTTTGTCAACGGATATGTATGATCTTACATATTCGTTAAAAGTTCTGTGACTTCTTTCCACAGTTCCTAGAGTCTGGTGATGGTAAGCTGTTGATGTTATTTTTTCAATATTCAAAAGGTTACACAATTCAGTAAGTATTGAGTTTTTGTATTCTGTACCCATGTCTGAAATGAACGTCTTCATTGGACCATAGGTAAGAATAAAATTTTCAAATATTGCTTTCGCCATGGATTTTGCGCTTTTATCTTGTATAGGTACCGTTACAAGATATTTTGTCATGTCACATATTATGGTGACGGCATATTCATTTCCGAAATATGATTTTGGTAGTGGACCTATAGTATCCACAATTACCGTATCAAAAGGTTTATTTGGTGTATTTGGCAATGTCAGTGGTATTTTTGTATGTTTTGTTATTTTAGCTATTTGATAGTTTTGGCATATTTTAACGTATTTTGTTATATCTCGAGTCATATTTTTCCAATAGTAGTATCTTTTTATTTTATTTAGAGTTCTTGAAACACCGGAATGTCCTCCCTCTGCGGGGTCATCGTGGTATCGTTTCATTATCTCTGTTATTAATTTGGCATTTGTTACGTGGATCACCTCATTAAGTAGCGCTACTTTTAATAATTTTAATAATTTATTGCCCATTTCTTTAAATTCATTAATAGAGATAAATTCGAAAATTTTCTCACTGGGTGCCACTTGTACTTTATGAATATTTAATTTACCGGCCACTTCTTCGAGCCTAGGGAAAAATTGTCCTAAGTCAAATTTTTTTTCGCCAAATTCAATATCAAAAATCGCCAAAGCCTTTGTTTACAAGTTTTTGACAATAAAATACATATTTTTTAAATTATTAAAAATATTTTTTATAAATCCTAAAACCAAATTAGTTCCGTATCGCTTAAATACGTCAAAAATTCAAAAAAAATTCGCCATAATATATATTTTGCTTAATTTTTATTTAGAGCGAAATAAAAATAGTTAGTGAACACAAAAAAGGTACGATGTTTACTATAAAATAATTTATAGTAGTCTACTTAAAGCAACAAAAAAAGATTTTTTGCGGCTAGTACTTAACAAATATTAGAAATGCACTACATATATACATTAGTTGCAGTTTTATTATAAAACGCTTCACCGTCAAGACTCGCTATTTGTCTTCTAATTTGGAATACATTGTGAGGGTATTACATTTATTCAACAAAAGTACAAAAGAAGTGCAACATGTACTATTCCCATTCATATAACTTATCAGGCATGTTCTGAAAATCACTTTTTGTGAAAGTGAATTGAAATCACAAAAAAGGTGTTCAGGACAAAAAGCTTTTTTCATAATTGTGATTTTAAACCAGTCAGCTAAGTGGCCGCCGATTTTTTTTACTTGCTTATTTGTTTCCACCGTTTTTAGCTAAGTTAAAACTTTTGTGGTTTTCAAAACACCCATTAATCACAATTGTGATTTGAAATCTTTTGATTTACAGAGCATGCCTGTATAACTCCTAATAACGAGTCTAGAAGCTCGTATTGCATTCTAATTCGAAGGCGAGTTTTAGTGGAGTTTATAGTTTCACAGGCATTACTAGTTGTAATAACCACATTTTAAGGACAGCCAAAGTAAAGTCCTTAAAATTTTACGTACCTGCCGTATCCTTGTAGCTTTTAAATGTTGGCCTTAACTTATTTAGTTATGTTTCCAATTAACCAACGCTTATTTTTTCCATTGTGTTTTATAAACGTCCAAAGGTATGATAGGATTCATAAAAATCTTTAAAATATCACTAACAACGACATATTTTATCTGTGATAATAAATTGCCACATATGTACATATAAGTATAATGTGAAAATGTTTATAGACTTAAAATATATTAGTGTTTTAAGGAATTCTATTTACTGATTTTTTCAAGATCAATTTTATATATGTATAAGAAACACTTTTCTAGAAGATTTTCATTAACTTCATCAGCCATTTGAACATACCTTCAAATACCTATCATACATATGATTGCCTGAAATTTCATTCATAAAAATACGAGAATTAAAATAATATTATTTCTAAGTATTGAATTTAACGAATTTCAAAACAAATTCATAGGTCATCAAAAATAGCCAGTTGGCGATTTTAACTATTGTAAAAATCGCCATGTCGCCAAATGAAAAATTAGGTCGCCAAACATGGTAGAAAATCGCCACGTTTGGCGAGAAATCGTCACATCTGACAACCCTGTTGACGACCGTGTGTACTGCTAGTATTGTATTCATACACACATACACAGCGCACAACACTCAAGTGGCTTATTCGTACAGTATTCCACGCATAATTACCTCGACAAAAATGCCAATATTTTTGGGTAATTATGCGGGGTAAGCATTTAAACGAATACGCTTAACTACCTCGTTGAGGTAATAATAAGAATACGTTTAACTACCTCTTTGAGGTAATTAAGCGAATTCGTTTAAATACCTCAGTGAGGTAATTAGACGTATTTATTTACAAGATAACTTAACATTGATGTATGAAAAAATTTAAGAAAGGAATTTTTACATGTATCAGCTATTATTTGATATAAATTTGGTGTATCTAGATAATATGAATATTGACCTCATAACATAACTTTTAATGCAAATATTAATTTGTTGAATATGTTGCTTCAAGCCATATATTTTTTTAGGCATATTTTTTTAAAACAAATTTAGTGCATATTTTCAAATTATTAACATATAAAACTTGGTTGCATTACTTGCTGTGTTTTTGTCAAATAGTACTGAGGCAATTAAACGAATGAAATGTAGGTATAATTTTGTTTTGGGAGTTAAATTTTTAAGGCAACTATCCGAATCGGGTAATAAAGCGTATGGCAATTAAACGTTGACTTTTGTTTAAAAAATGGAAGAAAAAAAACGGGGATTTAAAACTCGAGGTAAATAAGCGTGAAAGGCATTTAAGCGTGGGGTAATTATCCGGGTTATACTGTATTACATTAAACATGCGCCTGGTTCATTGCATGTAACGTATACTGAAATTATGTGTGCAAGCAATGTTAATATAAAAGACACGCTACACCATATTCCAACTTAGGTTTTTACGTGAAGAAAATTTTGCCCCGCCCACTTTAACGCCCCCTTTTTTGGATTTACCTAAAATCAGAAATCGGCTCTATCGATTTGACTAAATTTTCTTTCAAATGTTCGTATTTTTTTAACGGATTTTAAAAATCGAACGCAAACATTTTCCCAAATTTGGACAGGAAAACGTCTTTTAAATGTATTATTATTATCTTTAAATAAAATAATATCATCCAAATCATTTGGAGTTTAAATTGGCCATAAAACTGTTTTAAAGTAATAGAGGAGCTCGCACTCTACGTAACTCGAAAAAATCTGGCCTGTTGCAATTACCGAAAATTTGCAATGTCCGACCATTGCTTATAAAACTTATGACAGCATATATTTTAATAAATATCCTTATAGTTTATCGTTTAAATAAATCTAAATTAATCGTAGTTTTAAAAAATGGTAGAAAAAAAATAAAAATTGTAAAAAGCACTAAAGGCACTAACGAAAAATTGAAAAAGCACCAAGTTAGTGGTTTTTTTTAATTTGGCACCATGTATAAAATTTTGGCGTTTTGAGGCATCAAAAAGCACCATAATTAGTGCCAAAAGCACTAAGCTGGCATCACTGGATAGGAGGATAGTTAATATCAGTTTTTTTTTTGAAAACGTAAATTTCATGTATATTTATTTACTTGGAATCCAATCTTCCAAGTTATTTTGTTACAAATTTAAAGCGGATAACATGGACTGACAGGTATCTACTTTCAGTCTATTTAACAATTTATTTTTTAATAATGCTAACTTAGCAAATTTTTACAATTTTGGATATAAATAATAATAAATTTCAGGCTAATATATTTTAAAAATTGCTTCATAGCTTTTATCGTTTGATCTGTTTTCTAAAAGTTTAAACTCTTTTACAAAATCCTCTGGGTTAGTAATTATATCAATAAAAACAGAAACAATTTCAAAATAATTTATGTCTTCAGCTGAATTAATAATTACTGGATCTAAAACCTTTAATGAACTGAGTCGCTTATCGCTAATATTAAAAGGGGCACATAAAACTACAAAATTATACAAAAGGGGATTTAAAACAAAGGGGCCAAAAAAGTGGCACGGCAGTCAAAAAGGGGCAAAAATGCGACTATAGTCGCATAACGGTAACGCTGCTGAAGAAGCGTTAAATTAAAATATATTTTGAGCATGGCTGAGTTCCTAAACATCATAATACTTTGCAGTCAAAGTCAAAAAAGTATCATAGAGTTTAACTATATCTAGTTTGATTATTTTGTAAGCATCGATATTGATTTTATTGAACTTTGGTACAGATAACATTGTAAAATTTTTCACGGTTGCTTGGTAGAAAGCACTTAAAAAAGCGAGTTGCTTTGCAACTGATGTTTTGGAACTCACCCAATTTTATGAACATACATCAGTGTTGCCACTTTGTGGGTAATTACCCGAATTTGGTATAATTTTTACTGACGTGGGTAGAGTGTGTGTAATTTCTCTTAGATGTAATTCAGGGGGTCTACTCTCTATTGCGATGCGAATGAAAATTGTAGCAAATCAAGCGATTGGCACTCTTCAATACGTTTGCGCATGTGTCTTTCGCATCTTTTAATTTTTTTTTATTTTCGTAAATCATCACTTTATTTTATTTAAATTTTCCAATTTCAAATATTTTTACACACTTTAACATTTCATTACTGTAAATTCGCGCCATCTTTAATTTTTATTGCCACTTTTGCTTAATTTTCAGAAAATTTTTCGAAAGTGATAGAGAGTACCAAGTTTGCATTTAGCTTTCGCATCGAAATTGTTTTCGCATCGCAATATAGAGTAGACCCCCAGGTGTTATTTAAAGTTCTTACTTCAGATACCCAAATAAAATCAAGATTTGATTTCAGTAATGACATTTATTTCTTATTAAATATTGTTGATAAAAAAATACACATTCTTTTGAACCAAAGTCTAGGTTTCTTTTAAGGAAAATACTTAAATCATTAAATATATAATTATTTTCAAAAGTTTGGTAATAAATGTCGCAAGATGGACTCTTAGATTTGGATAAAAATTAGTAGCATAGTGATTTAGAACCTGAAGTTTATTGACAAAAGTTATTCGCACTACAACTAGCCTGGGGGTAGAAATGTTTCCAAATTCCAACATATAACTAATTATGTTTGTGACTGAAAACTTTCAAATGCTTTAGTTTAAAAAATATTTAACGCCCTTAATAGTTGTAAAACTGAATTACGAAATGAACAGTTGTATAAAACCCTGCAGGAATTTTGTTTTCTAAATATGGTATAAAAATTATTTTTTAAGACCATGAAAATGGTAAATAACACAAAGCAAATTAATTTTAATCGAAGATTAATACAGGGCGCTACCATTTGAACGGATTGCAAACGTCCAATTTTGTTCTTCCTTTCGAGCATTGCTGGCTGCATGTCACGAATAAAATTAACAATGTTGACCTCCAAGACGTCAATTGTTGCTGGTTTATCACCATAAAAGTGTCTTCACAGACCTACAAAAACAATCAAGTGATGTCACATCGCACGAACTTGAAGTCTAATTGACAGTTTATTTTCTCTAAAACAACACAACGCCTTCATTTGTGAAAAAATAAGTTGCGTGGTTTAAATCATGAAGTTAAGTAGAACATTTTTACTTAAAATTTACTCCTTAACGACAAATTTTCGTCGTTAAAAAGTTACAGAATTACCCCACAGGTGTATTTTCATTTAAATCGGGTAATTTTGCTTCATCTGAAGTGTAACTTTGAATTTTGCTGGTGGTAACACTGACATACATACATGTGTATGCGTAAAAAACACATTAAAATCCACCACTTCCCTGCAAATAATAGGACCAGTCCAAACACGCGTGTAAAGAGTAGTCCACAAGGGACCAGGACCAGTCCAAAACTAACCCAAACGTATGGAAAAAACCTGGTCTATTTAACATTACGATGTCCTAGGAGAGGACCATATAACCCACCTTTGGACCACTAAGGAGTAGTTTTAAAACTACTCCATGGTATACTCAAGAGGATTAGTTTTGAAGTCGTTTAAAAACGAAAGCATGTCGTTAAAAAACGAAGACATGTCGTCTCACTACAAACACTTTTTAACAATGACATGGTCCATGCTTGCATTACATCGGACCAGTCCATGGAGTAGTCCATTTTATAAAAATGGATCAGGTGGTCCAATTTTATTTGCAGGGTTGTGGTGAAGAGTATAAAAAAAAACAACAGCATATTACAGGGTTGTCAGATGTGGCGATTTCTCGCCAAACGTGGCGATTTTCAAACTTGTTTGGCGACCTAATATTTGATTTGGCGACATGGCGATTTTTTGGCGATTTAACAAAAAAGTTGGCTATTTTTGATGAGCTATGCATTTGTTTTGAAAATCGTTAAATTCAATACTGAGAAATAATATTAATTTTATTATACTTATATTATTTTTATGTATGAAGTTTGAGGCATTCATATGTATGCTCAGTATTTGAAAGTTCAAATGGCTGATGAAGATAATGAATATCTTCGAGAAAATAGTTTTTCATATTTAAAAGTGCTCTTGAAAGAATCAATAAATAGAAATTAACATAAATATATTTAAAGTCTGAACATTTCTTCATTATATGTATGTGGCAATTTTTTATCCCAGATACAATACGTTGTTGTCAGTGATATTTTAAAGATTTTTATGAACTGTTACATACCTTTGGACATTTTTGAAACCCAATGAAAAAATTAGCGTTGGTTAATTGCAAATATAAATAAGTTTATGCCAAAACTTTAAAGCTGCAACGAAACGGCAGGTACGTACAATTTCAAGGAACTTACTTTGACTGTTTTTTATATTATTATAAGTAATGCCTGTGTTTAAGCTATGAAATCCACTACAACTCGCCTTTGAAGTAAAATGCAATACGAACTTCTAGACGCGTTGTTACGAGTCATAAGTTGCACTTCTTTTGTACCATCGTTGAATAAATGAAAAACCCTTACAATGTATTCCAAAAAGAAGACAAATAGGTAGCTTTGCCGGTGAAGCGTTTTAGATACATAATAAAACTGTAACTACATACATATATAAAAATGTAAATATTAGGGTATTCATTCGGTTAACCGTCAACCGGTTAACCGATTAATTACTACCCGATTAACTGATCGGTTAATTTCAAATTGGCTTTTTTCGATTAACGATTAAACCGGTTAATTTCAGTCGATTAACCGATTAACCGAAGTAACAAAATTTTCAATATTTTGTAGTATTATTGCATATTTTTGTTGTGTTTTTAATTATTTGTTTCGTCTCATATACGAAATGTATTTGTTTAGAAAATATTTTTTCATACAAACAAAGAAGGTGTTCAGTTATCATCTAAAATTACAATGTTTTTCAATGTTTTTTTATCTTCATCATCGATCAACAGGAATGTGGCGAAAAATGGGTTAAATATTTGATTGCCAACACCTTTTTTTGTTTCACGTACTTTTTATATGTATGTGTTTAGATATTTGTTTCTTCTCATATCAGTCTTTAAACAGAATTAACCGAAAAAATTAGAAGTGTTAAAAATTTAAAACAACTTTAATTGCATAATGGGGAAATATATATCGTCGGATTAATATGCAAACCGGCTAAATTTACTTTACTGATGCCGTGTGGTAGAGAAAGATACGCCTCGTCGACCAGCATGTAGTTTTTCTTATATTTGACATAGTAGCAATTAATTCAAACTTTTTCACTAATACATAAACACTTTTACAACTATTTTGTTTTTGCATTGTTTTGCCAACTAATATGTATATGCTTACTGTCTTGCCAGTACTGGCAAATGTAAACGCTGTGTGAGTCTTGAAGTTTGCACAGCTAACTGTATTTTTAATTTTCTATCAAGCTTCAAATAGGAAAAATAAAAAGTTTTTTTCTCTCCTGTAAAATGTGCTGAAAGTGAGTTAGCAGGTTTGCATATTAAGCCAACGATATGACTGTTGTAAGCTACAGCTTATAATTTAGATTTCTACTATAC
Organism: Pollenia angustigena; assembly: GCA_930367215.1. Classification (NCBI taxonomy): domain Eukaryota; kingdom Metazoa; phylum Arthropoda; class Insecta; order Diptera; family Polleniidae; genus Pollenia; species Pollenia angustigena. Next base: position 105,150,817 of record OV884057.1, on the reverse strand, counting down.
AGTTATGACGAATCAATAAACACAGCATTACAATTTTTATTTTGTTTGAAACACTACAATATTTACTTTAAACAATTTTAAATTTTATTTAGGATATTATGACGATATGATTTGATACCACACCTTGTGCATTAATTGGAAGATGCATATTACATATTTATGAATGGTTTTTTTTGCTTGCTCGTTTTAGTTCAAGAATTGTTATGTTTGGTATGTTATTGTTTTTTTTTTTACTTATAAATTCCAAATAATAAGCCATTAATGCATTTATATATATTGAAATTACTCAATTTATAAAAAAAAAACTTTATTAATCGGTTAACCGATCAAAAACTAAATTAACCGATTATTAACCGGTTAAACCAAAACCTCGGTTAATTAATCGAGCGATTAAAGGAAAAGGTCGATTAAATGAATACCATGGTAAATATATCCAATATTTGTTTAATACTAGCCGCAAAAAACTTTTTTTGTAGTAAACATCGTACCATTTTTGTGTTCACTAGCTATTTTTACTTTTTTTCTAAATAAAAATTAAGCAAAATATATACCATGGCGACTTTTTTGAATTTTTGGCGTATTTTAGCGATACGGAACAAATTAATTTTTTTAGAATTTATAAAGAATATTTTAAATAAATTAAAAAATATGTACTTTACTGCCAAAAACTTGAAAATAAAGGCTTTGGCGATTTTGGCGATTTTTGACATTGAATTTGGCGAAAAAGGTCAAAATCAATCTGACAACCCTGGCTTATTAGACGAAACACAATAACAACAATTACTACAGCAATGCCTTGATACATAAATAACTTTTGCTCATTCATACATACTCATGTGCATACAATCGAAAAGCTTTATAGGTAATTTTAAAATCGTTTTTTAGGACATAAACAAATTAAATAAAAATCACCTGTGGTAACTAAGACTCAAATCTGAAACCTCACGAGTCTTAGCCTGCAAGTTACACAACTCGACTACGAACGCTTTTGCTGTTTGTTTCTTTATTCTGTTTATGGGCTTGTATGCGTAAAATTAAACGCATTAAAATAAAAAAATTAAAAAAAATAACACAACAACCACAAGGGATTTTTTGGAAAAATTAGAGGCAGTCGTGCCTTTTTCGAGAATACTAAAATATTATAAAAATATCAAATTGGTGTTGAGCCGAGTTAATATTCTTGTTTCAAGCCGATTCTTCTCTGTTAAACAAAAAAAACAAAATTTTAAGCACTCATTCTTTAAATATTTTTTTTATTAGCAACACTTTTTCTGTTTTGTAGTGGACAAAAATAGAAATGAGTTTAACTTGACTACAACGACAAAATAAGCACAGACAACACTTGCAGTCATGTAGTCGTGAAAATAATCATTGCCAAATACACACATGTATTCTATTTTTGACATATTGAAGTCAGTAGCTTGCTGTCTTGAATGTGTTTAAAGCAGTGATGCCAAATGTAGGGAATTTTTCCTTTTTATATGGATTTTTTCGAAAAATTTCAAGCGTAGGGAAAAAAGGAAGGGAATTTTGAAAATTATATCTCATTTCAATATATTATCTAAAAATAAGTAAATATTCATCTAATTTTCATTTAAAAATTAAAATTTTTCATATACAAAGCTTTTTATTACAAATGTAGTATTTTTTAAAAGAAACCATATACGTCCTAACAGCCTGGCAATTCATATATTCAAACCATGTAGCCGAATATTCTCGAACGTATATTCGCGTTCGCATCGCGAACTATTCTCTTGTTTTTTCTATTTGCACTCGCACTCACTTTCTCTTAAATGTATGTAAATATTAGAAACGAATATCTTATAAATGAAATTTCTGCATGGAAATTTTTTGTAAAAAAACAATCACACCTTCCAAGCTAAGAGAAATAAAAATATACAATTTAAAATTTTAAAAATATTTTAATTGAAAATTTTTAAGGATATGCAATGATTGGCTTTTAAGTTCAGGGGAACTGAAGAAAACTTTTTTTTTTTTAAGTATTCTTGATAACTATTAAGCTCTTAAAAAATTAACAAAAGATGAGGAAATGATAAATCAAATACAAAGTTTGACTCTGTTTCGTTCTAGATTAAAGGATTTATAGAGGCGTTTTTGTCAAAAAGAAAAAAATTAAATTTGTCACACAGTGTTATTTTTAAAATTAATTGCTTTTCTTTTAATAAATAAATTTTATTATAATAAATAAGTATGTACAAGCAAACATGTCGCTAAAAACAATAAATTTTTAACGTAGGAAAAAGTGTAGGGAAACTTTTTTTGGTTGTAGGGAAAAAAGGGATTTTTTTTGGACACACGTAGGGATTTTCTAAAATTTTTTCCTGGCATCACTGGTTTAAAGCATTAATGTTATACCCTTTGTACACTTGCATACATTTCGGAGGAATGCATGGAAGATGTAGAAAATGTGAAATACGCGTTCACACTTGAAACATCTAACCCCGGGTCTCCACGTAGCAATATTTATTGCGGCAAACGTCATATTTGATTGCTCCATAAAATTTGCGACGTATAGACCGCATATTGCTATGAGTGGCAATCCATTGCGCAATGATTGCTCTTCTTATTGCTTGAGCAATTATTGCTTAGCAATCTGCTGTCAAATCAGTTGTAATTTATCTGACATTTCATTTCTCTGTACGGTTGTTTATTTGTTAGTGTGTTTATTTATTAAAAAAGCAATTAAGAAAAAGCCGCCAAGTGAAAAAATACTTCAACAAAATACAGAAAAAGTGTTTATATATTATATTTTTAAATAAACGTCAATATTAACAAAAACAAACTACACATTTGTTTTTTTTTTTTTGTATATTTTTATTTATTCAATAGAACAATACAAGTTTCATACGCAAGTAAACAAAAAAGTAATACAAAACACAGCTACGACAATTACAATTAATTATTTTATTTTATTAATTTAATTTATTGATTTAAAAAGAAAATTTAACAATCACTTCAAAACACAACATGAAACATTTGTTATAAATAAAGGCACAAAACTTTATACAACTACTCGCGGTGAAAATTGCAAATTTATGGCAAAGCAATAACAAGTGTTCTCCAGCAATATAATCAGCAATCATTGCTCCATTGTTCTGTGATTGTTCTGCCGACGTTATTGCTTGTACTTAGTAATAAAAATTGCTACGTGGAGTCCCAGCCTAACATCTACTATCAATAAAAAATGTCACCATATCTGAAAAAAAAAACTTTTATTTTTTTTAATACTTTTTTTCCACAAAAGTGCCAACATTTCAAAAGTTAACACCAAAATGTATTTTTAATTCATTTCGTTTAATAATTTTTAGCAAAATTAAGCAAAATAAGGCTTGCAAAAAGGAAAAACTTGAGAAATGGTAAAGCTGCTTTCAAAGCAAGTCTGAGTTCATGTCTTATTGACAAGATTCTTCCTTTTTCTTCTTTGAACATGAATTGGCGTTCAAATGATTCATGTCATGTTGACGACATGTGCTTTTTTGAAATTGAAAACAATAACAAAATTAAACAACGAATGAAAAAGCAAAACGTAAAGACAGTACATACATCTGTGTACACGTTTCTTTTCCCTTCTTCTCTCTCGCCTATAAAGTAGCAATCATGTCAATAAGATAAGAGCCGTATGAACATAGACCAACTTCCATTTTGTCAGTGCTGCCACAATAATAACAGAATTTATTGCCACTTTTCTAGTGATGACACTAAAAGAATCGAAAAATGTAAAAGGGAACAAAATGAGATAGTAACATTCTGTAAAGATGTTGAAAATTTTTGATTTTTAGCCCTATGTATTTCTTATGGGAAAATTCCAACATCTTCGCAAATTGATGTTAAATGTTGAGAAGTGTGAAAAGGCTATTACATGTTCTTTATTTTTGTGTTCGTTCTTTTGTGAATAAGTTGATGCAAAACATGTAAAACATGTTGCATATTTTACCCTTACTTTTATTTAAGTTGTTCATAGTGCCCTGTTATAAAAATTTGGTACTTTCTTTGTTTGTAAAACCAATGTTTTATTTTGTTTGTAATAATTAGGGATGCGATTTCCATGCAAATGCATGTTTTTTGTCGATAGTCTAAAACCGATGTCGACCAATTTCTTTCCGAATCATTAAATTAACGTTAAAATGGCATCGATTTGTTTTTGCATATATTGGTGAAAATGCATATTTTTGCATATTTTGGTTTTAAATGCATATTTTAACATTTTTGAGTAATATATTTTTTTAAATTTCCATATTATAAAAAAAAGTTCTTCGAAAAATTTCCAAATTGTATAAAAAAAACCCTTTAAAAATCAATTAATTAATTTTTTTAGCTCTGCTTAAAATACAAGATTTTGACAAAAGGTCCTTAAATTTTTAACCGATGCAGCACCTTACATGGTTAAGGCTGTCAATTGTCCTAAAACAATTTATCGAAAACTGTTACATTAGACCGGGTCGACCTCCATATAAAAAAAAAAGTTGTGCCAGTCACCCCCTAGAATGAAAGATATGTCAATGAAGTTTCTGAAACAGGAACAACTTTTTTTTGCCACGCCCTAAATTATAGCACTTTTGGTTTTTTATATGTAGTGCTGCCATTTAAAGTCCGATCTCATCATGTCGCATATCGTTGTTCATGGCTTGACAGTGGCTTCATTTTTGCCTTTGATGACTTTTTAATCCGAGCTCAAACTCTGGGCGCCACTTATGTCATCTCGGATTCTTCCCCCAAATGCCAAATTTTTTTCACGTGCCAAGAAAGCCCTTCTTAAACTTAGTGGCCCATAACTATAGTCATAAACAAAGCATACTTTAAGGTTTTAAAGTAAACTTTTATAAAAAATATGTTTTTAATCTACTATAGACAAGCAAAAGCATACTTTACACGTAAAAACCGGTGTTAATTTTAAAACTAGCTGAAGTTGTGTTTAACTCATTTAACAACAGCATCAGCTGTTTTTGCCAAATGAAAAATTCCTGCAAAAAGTTAAAAATGTTTATGTTACAAGATATTGGTCGATATTTTGCATTTATTATTGATTTGGAGGAAATCTTTAATCTTTTAACACAAAATACATATGTATAGGCCCTAATTGTGTAAAACGCAATGCCAAAAATTGCAATGCAAGCAAAAACAAAGTCAAAAATATTTTGTAATTTTGTTGTTGCTTTCTACATAAATTCACATTGCGTTTTTAAATCTTTCAACGCTACAAGGTATGCAGTGTTTTATTTATATTTTAATTTGTAATGTCAGCTGCTTAGAGTTGCCACTTGCTTATATTTTCTTGTATGTTGTATGAAAAATTTTCTACATTTGAGGTGGCACCCAGTTAAAGTCGGTTCAATTTAAAACATACTTTAATTTCGACTATAGTATTAAAATAAGTAAAAGAATGTTTTTCTTTTAAAGTTGTTTTTAAAAAGAACCGACTTTAGCGTTCGACGATGATTATGGGCCAGTATGTATAGCTTTTAATATGCTCACTTTTATAACACGCCTCCAAATTAAGTCTCTTTTTTATTTTTTCACATACATATAACATAAAAGCAGGGAAGGTATATTTATTAAGTTTGTAGCACTTTAAAAAAATCGTTTTTGTCACGCCCTAAATTTCAGCTTTTTTTGCTTATATATGTAGCATCGTCATTTAAAGTTTAATTTTATCGTATCGTATATCATTGGTAATGGCTAGAATATGGCTTAATTTTTGTATTTAATGCTTTTTTTAAACTAACTTAAAATTCTAGATGGATTGTTAATGGCTATATATGGCTTAGTTTCTGTATTTAATGCTTTTTCAATCTAACTTCAAATTCTAGATGACATTTATAAAATATCGGATGCTTCCCCTCTTATGTACAATATTTCATAACTAGAAAAGATTTCCTTCTAAAACTGTATAAGTAAAGTTTTTTATATTCTCACTTTTTCCTCACGCTCTAAAATAACCCATTTTATTATTTCATCATCAGGCCAAGTTTTTTATGGCATATTCTACTGGCACTGTTTTTCCGTATTTTTTTATTTATTTCAATACTACAAATAGGACATATTGTAACTATATTTATTTAAAAACTCTTAAGTAAGACATTTGTAAAAGCAAACATAATGTTTAATATGAAACCATGGTACAGAGTTAAAACAAGAACTAAAAAATCGAAAGAAATTACTTAGTTCTAAAAATGTAAAAATACAAAATAGTTTAAATGCGTAAAAATGAATGCCTCAAAACATATACATATGAGAAAAATTATGAATTGGGTAGTCGGTGTATGTAACTCTTGGCTAGGTTATACTGTAATGGTAAGGAAATTCTATAAATTAAATTGAAGCGCGGCGAGTATATTAAAAGCTTTTTACACTAATATTTAGAAGGACTTTATTGGCTCGTAAAAAAATTAAACATCAGAGGGGAAGGATCCGAGATACCATAAATCCCATCTAGAATTTTAAGTTAGTTTAAAAAAAGCATTAAATACAAAAATTAAGCCATATTCTAGCCATTAACAATGATATACGATACGATGAAATTTAACTTTAAATGACGATGCTACATATGTATACATATATAGCAAAAATAGCTGTAATTAAGGGCGTGGCAAAAACAATTTTTTAAAGTGCTTCAAACTTAATACCTTTTATTCTAGAGCGTGACAGATGAAAATTTTTTGGTTTATATTGGCTTCTACCTGGTTTAATGTAATATGTATGTGAAAAAGAAATAAGGGGCTTAATAATTTGGAGGCGCGTAATAAAATTGAGCATATTAAAAGCTATACATACTAAGTTTTAGAAGGGCTTTCTTGGCACGTGAAAAAATTTGACATTTGGGGGAAGAATCCGAGATGGCATAAGTGGCGCCCAGAGTTTGAGCTCGGATTAAAAAGTCATCCAAGGCAAAAATGAAGCCACTGTCAAGCCATGAACAACGATATGCGATATGATGCGATCGGATGGCAACGCTACATATAAAAAACCAAAAGTGCTGTATTTTGGGGCGTGGCAAAAAAAATTTTTTCCTATTTTAGAAACATCATTGACATATCTTTCATTCTAGGGGGTGACTGGCACAACTTTTTTTTCGACCCACCTTAACTGTTACATGCTACTTCCCGACCGAAGATTTCGTTCGCATAACTTACATTTAAAACAAAAACAAATTATAAAACATTGTTTTTGTTTTACATTAAAGTTAAGCGATCGTAGTCTTCGTTCGAAATCGATGAACAGGGGGTAAGTTCTAAAAAATATTATACTTTTGAATAACAATAGAATAAAAACAACAATAGAATTTTTTATTTTGTTTTAAATAAAATAAAAAAAACAAACCGTTTTATTATTGAAAATGGTCAAGTTTTTAGTGCATATTTTTTTATTTTTTTAATGCATATTTTGGAATTTTTAGTGTATGTTTTATGCGCATATTTTCGATTTTTTAGTGCATGAAAATCTCATCCCTAGTAATAATTCATACAACTCATAATTTAGCAAAAATATTGTTTCAAAACAAAATATAAATATATTTACACGTTGAAATCAAAAAAAGTCTATTTATATTATAATCGTGTTAATTTGTCTAAGCCATTAGTGATGTCAATATTTGTTTCCAAGCCAGAATAGCGTGCAGAAACCGCTCAAATAGCTTTAAAAATCGTGAAGTACATTAATGATGAAAGTGTAATAGTTGTAAATAAAAGCAGCTAATGGTGTTCTATTGAAATTGCACAGCATGTAACATTTCCATTGATTATAGGTAGCATTAGAAAATGTTACATGTACCTATGTACTGTAACATATTTTTCTCAGAAAAGAAATCGCCATTATGCTGGGTACACACATACGAACCAGAAAACCGGTTTGTGCAATTGCAAAAAATCGCATTAAATGAACAGCAACAAATACACTCACTTGCGGTCATACAATCAAACTTGCGCAACCGCAAATATTCGCTGCTGGTTTGCAGTCACTCAAATAATGCACATCGTGCTTTGTTAGTTATACCATCGTTAGCTTCGTTTTTTAATAAAGATGTTTGTGTGTTCGGTGCGACAATGATTGTTTTGGTAAAAAAAAATACAAACAAAAAAGCCAGAAATCAAGCAATCATTACTCATGTACCCATTCATCAGTTACTATGTAGTACAAGAAAAAAAAATTTAAATGAAACTAAACGCACATATGTAGGTACCAACAATTTCCATAGAAACAGAATACTTTTTTTTATCATCTTAAAAAGTACAGTAGTTCTGTATGTACAATGTATTCTTGTTATTGTTGTTTTTATTGTTGTTAATTTTAACAAAGCGTCTCGTCGAGTGGTTTATTGTTATTGTTGTTAATGTTAACAAAGCGTCTCATCGAGTGGACAATGACTACTTGAATGCAAAAGTATAAGAATGTGTGCTTTTTTTTTATTTTTTTTTTATTAATTTCCTAAGCTAATCCCGCGAAGATCTATGCTTGTCTGCAGGAAAGAAACCAGAGTCTCTGGCGGGAATCGAACCCTCAACCTCGCTACCAGCTAGCCTACCGAGGCACTCATTTATACATGTGTTATATTGCTTGCGCAACAAAAATGCGAAGAAAGCACTTTCAATAAAAAACGAATACATGCAAAAATCAAATGTGTACGAAACGATGTAAAAATTACCAACGTTCAACTTTGTTTTGCAAGCAAAGAGTGAATGTAAATTTGAGCGTATGAATAAATCCAGAAAAATAGTTATTTTGCAGTTCTCTGATACGCACATTGTAAGTACATAATTAAATTATCTAAAAAATAGAATTATAATTCGGTGCAAATCGATTTTTTTTTTTTTTTCTTTATTGAATCTTTCTTGTCGAAAATTACAATATGTAGTCAAAGCTTAATCCTAATTCTTATTTGTATTTGTTAGCCGTTACCAATGTAACCGCTAATTAATTGCATTCAAGTGTCAAAAAAAACCTGCTAGGCTCAAAGTGTCGGATCTTTTCAGCCTCCGGAGACCTTCAAACTTTATTAGATCCCGAGCGAGGTAGTTGGGATGGACTATTAGTTTATCTATGTATTTGACTGAATACTTTTTAATTTCCTCCTGGGTGGAAGCGATGCTAAGATCTCTGTGGATATTGTCATTACGTACATATATACCAGACAATTTGCCGTAATATTCTAGACTGTCTTCTTTGTAGCTTCTGGATGTTTGATGCGCATGCAGTACCCCATAATTGGATGCCATATGTCCATATTGGTGTAATGATAGACTTGTATAAGAGAACTTTGTTGTCTAAGGATAAGTTTGAGTTTCGACCGATTAGCCAATGTAGTTGAGCTGCTTTAAGTTTCATAGCCGTTATTTTCGCTTCAATATGACGAGACCGATCAGGCGTCTATCAATATGAATTCCCAAGAATTTAACATGGCTTTCTACCGGAACAGTGATGTTATTTATTTTAACAGGAGGGCACGTTTGTCTTCTGAGCGTAAAAGTTAAGTGAGCACATTTAGCCGGGTTAACCTTTATTTTCCATTTTTCTAGCCAGGCTTCTAGTTCATTGATGTGGGACTGTAAATGCTGCGATGCAACTTTTAGCTCCTGATTAACACTAATAAATGCTGTGTCGTCTGCAAACGTAGAAGTACGTGTGCTCGGGCTTGTTCGCATATCAGCTGTATATATTATATACAGTAACGGCCCTAATATGCTGCCTTGAGGGACACCAGCAGGTATTTTCTTGGTGGGGGAGTATTGGTTTTTTGATCTAACCATGAATGTTCTGCTAGTTAAATAGCTCTCAAGGAGTTTGTGAGTGTTTTGTAGAAGCATTCGTGTTATTTTAATGATCAGCCCTTCATGCCAAACTTTGTCGAATGCTTGGGAAATGTCTATAAACAGTGCTGAGCAATATTCCTTTCTCTCAAACGCTGATCTAATTTGGGTAACAACTCTATGCACTTGTTCGATTGTACCATGCCTTGCTCGGAATCCGAACTGATGATCCGGAATGATTGCGTGTTCAGTAAGATAGGGAGTTGTACTTAAAAGGAATATTTTTTCGAATAGCTTTGATAATATTGATAGTAGACTGATTGTTCTGTAAGACGTAATTTGACTAGCGTCTTTTCCTGACTTAGGAATCATGACAATTGTAGAGGTCTTCCAAGAGGATGGGAAGTAGCCAACTCGTAAAATCGCAGTAAAGATGAACAGCAAGATTCTTGAAGCGGACGTAGGTAAGTTTCTTATCATTGAGCTTGTGATGCTGTCAGGACCGGGAGATTTTTTAATTTTGACATTTTCTATCGTTGATTTTACTTGGGTTAATTTAAATTTTATTGGATCGTTAACTGTATCAGGAATAATTGGACGACAGGAACAAGTATCAGCATCCTGGGACGTGAAAACTTTCTCCAAGTGGCTTGCAAAGGCATTAATTTTTTCATTTGTGTTTTTGGCCCAAGTTTGGTTTTCCAGTCTTAGTGAAGATTCGTGGGTTATAGGGCATTGCATATGTCTTACAGCCTTCTATAAGATGTAATTGGAGTTTTTTGTGGCATCTAGGCTGTTTAGATAGCCTTCTACTTGAGAGTCGTTTTTCTGTCTCAGTTTGTTGCGTAGAGTTGCCTGGCATAACCGTAGTTGGGCCTTGATGGTTGGGGAACGATTATTTTGCATTGTCTTCTCAACTTCCTTTTTTCCCAGACAAGGGTCTCTATATCCACAGATGTGAATTGCGGACCACGCTTTATTGTACGCTTGATTGGGGTTGCATTTCTTGCAGCAGAATCCAAAACATCCGTAAGTCGGTCGACAGCTGTTTGGATGTCAGATGAATTTTTTAGGGAAATGCTTTGAGATAGATGAGAGCTCACATACATTTTATACTTCAACCAATTTGTGTTTTTGTTTGGATAGGAAATTAAGTTTTCAGCTGCGTTATCAAAGTTGCCTTTTAGAATAAGGATTGAAGGCGAATGATCAGACGATAAATCGTGTGAGGAACTAATTAATAATTGATCGCGCTTGATGTTTTTAATAACTGCAAAGTCGATAAGGGTGGTAGCTTGTTAAATTCAGTGGGCCAATAGGTAGGTTCTCCACTCGATACGACATCAAGATTTTTTGCATTGACGGTGTTATATAGCTGGTTACCTCAAGGACTTATAAGTCTGGAGCCCCAATACATATTCTTAGCGTTGTAGTCGCCTGCTGCAATGAATTTTTGTCCCAATGTGGAGAAGAAGTTAAGAAATTCATCCTGTGCAATTTTATGTCTAGGGGGACAATATACAGATGATAACGTGATTTTAAAATCTGTAAGATTGATAGATGTAGCCTGGATACAATCTTCCTTGTACTCCGGCATTGGAAAGTGTCTGACTTGTTTGTGCACAATTATGGCTGTGCCACCACAAGCCCGTCCGCTTGGATGTTTTGTGTCGTAAGTGACCCTGAAGCAGTTTTTTTGAGTAAAGTGGGTTTCAGAGAAGAGCAGCACGTCGATTTCGTGCATTTGAATGAAGAAAATGTGCTACTTCGTGTTTATGTTGGGAGAGCCCACTTGCGTTCCAGAAACATATTTTTAACTAGTTCATTTTTTATTTAGTTGAACTTGCAGGAGCATGTTTTGGTTTCGCATCATTTCCTGAAACAAGTTCTGCATGGTGGACATGAAGTTATTCATAATTTGAACTAGATTTTCAATTGAGCCCGATATGTCTGCAGAAGGTAGTCTTGGGCTTAATCGTTCACTTAGGTGACTTTTCATTAGAGTTCATTTAAAAAAAGTGAACTAGTTCGTTCTTTTAGTTCAGTAGTTCACTTTTAGTCAGTCAGTCTTTTGAGCCAGCTGTATATTTCGTCAGTCAGTTCATGTATGTAGTTTAAAGGTTCATTTACTTCAGTTGCTTGTTTTGATTTCTTATTCTGTTGTTGTTTATTTTTGTGTGTGTCAAGCTTTGAAAAAGTTAATAAAAATTTAAATACTTAAAAAAACTTATTTAAATTTTTAATAAATATTTAAATATAATGGCCCATAATCATAGTCAAACGCTAAAGTCGGTTCTATTTAAAAACAACTTGAAAATAAAAACATTCTTTTAAATATTTTGCTACTATAGTCGAAACTTAAGTATGTTTTAAATTGAACCGACTTTAACTGGGTGCCACCTCAAATGTAGCAAATTTTTCATACAACATACAACAAAATATAAGCAAGTGGCAACTTTAAGCAGCCGACATTGAAAATTAAAATATAAATAAAACACTGCATATCTTGTGGGGTTGAAAAATTTTTAACACGCAATATGCATTTATGTACAAAGCAACAACAAAATTACAAAACTTTGTGTAAAACGCTAGGCAATTTTGGCCTAGCGTTTTACACAATTAGGGCCTACACATATGTATTTTGTGTTTCTTTCCATAAAAGTTTTCCTGCAAATCATTAATAATTGCAAAATATCAGCCAACATCTTATAAGATAAACATTTTTAACTTTTTGCAAGTACTTTTTTATTTGGCGAAAAACAGCTGATGCTGTTGTTAAATGAGTTAAACACAACTTCAGCTGGTTTTAAAATTAACATCGGGTTTAACGTGTAAAGTATGCTTTTGCTTGTCTATAGTAGATCAAAAGCATATTTTTAATAAAAGTTTACTTTAGAACTCTTAAAGTATGCTTTGTTTATGACTATAGTTATGGGCCAATAAATATAATGTAATAAATATAAATTTTTAATAAAGTTCAAAAACACAATTGTGAATTTTTTAAAAAAATTCCTTTTCTTTGTTTTTCAACAAATAAATTTGACATTCCTCATTTTACAAAAACAAAATGCATAGTATTTTTCATGTTCTTTACCGAATTGATAGAAAAGAGACAACAATATTATTAGTTTCTATATGTTATAATATACTTGTTTCTTTTACTCATTGCCAGACTACTAAAATATGTTCATAATATAATCAGGGCTGCCATATTAAGAGATGTCTCGCCACATGTGGCAATTTTCAAACATTTTGACTACACTGCGATTTATAAAATATATGGCGATTTTTTTATTATTAAAAAGATTTCCGTATGACGTGCTAAATTTCCAATTATTATTTTTGATAAATACACTGAAATTAGATAAGCTATTAATTTATTTTAAGACTCTAATACTATGTTTCCACTATCAGCTTGTTGTCAACTTGTTTTGAGCAAAACGTGTCAGAGTGCTTCCATTATGTAAAACTGGTTTTGGTTTTCGAAATCAATTTGGCATTAATGTTGTTTACAAACATGAAAGCAAAAAATATTTTTGTAAAATAATAAATATTTTCTTATTTGTTTTTTAATACACATTATACATATAATTTAATAAGTCTTGTTATTTTGGTAAATCTGTAATTTTTTTCGAAATTGTTAATCACCAATAATGGAAAACTCTGAGTTTTTTCATGGTTTTCGACATTTTTTGGAGCAAAACTAGTATTTATTAGAGTTTTTCGAACATGAAAACTGTATGGGAAAACAAGTAGCAGAACACTTGTTTTGCTGCAAATGTATTTTTATGGCCCAAAACATGTAAAGCGGCCCATACACAAGCAATATTATTGTATATGATATTCGCCATATCATTTCCATTTTGTCCTATATTTTACAATAAGTCGCACAATAGTTTCATTCATTCAATAAAAAGGCGAACATAACCTATAGGAATAATATAAACAGCATTGTATAATGTTGCCAACACACTTCTCTTTCTTTTCGTTGTGCAATAAAAATCAAGTCTTTTGATTGTTGCCAATATATTGTTCCACCTTCGAATATCACATACACATTGGCGATATAATTGTACTATACGTAAAATTTAACAATTTTATTCTAAGTGTATGAGCCGCTTAAGTGAAATACTATTACATAATGGAAACACTCTGACACGTTTTGCTCAAAATAAGCACCCCTACCTCAAACAACTACTCCCATGAAAATATTCCTATATTTTTTTTATTTCGTATTGTGAATGATTCCTATAACAAATTTTATGGGAACGAATTCCCAAATTAAAAACATGTAGGGAACATGTAAGTTTTAATTTGTATTTTAAGGTAGGGCTCAATTAAATTACTTTTTTCTTTTATTTTGATTTATTTTATCATATAATTATTTATTTATTTATTCACAATAGAGACATTTGATTTTAAAGCACTGACAAATAATGCACAATATAAATTTTTACTCCCAAAATATTTGCGATGACAAAAAATTGTCAGGTGAATACGCTATGTTAATGCCGACAAAATCACCTCAACAATAAATTTCAGCATGTCCTACGGAAATTTTAAGAGGCCCATAGACACATACTGCTGACACCTACTGCCAATGAATCCTTCGTATACGTGTGTGATTGATATTTTACTACACACCTATCAATCATCATTTTAAAATAAATGTCATTTCGTGAAATTCAAGAGAACCCATACTTTCTTCACACGTTTTTTTCTCAGAAACTATTTTAAATTTGTTTTAATTTAAATTGAAAGAAAAATATATCATAAAATTAATAATTTTTTTATTGTTCATTGAACAACTGTCAGCAGTATGAGTTCATTTTGAAATCAAACCTATTTTGGTTTTTCATACTGCATTGTCTGTGTGACGCATACATAAATAAAAATTTCAAATTTACAAACACATGCTGATTGCATGAGCATGAGAAGTATGTGTCTATGTGACCCTTTATTAATAATACAAAATATTTTATAAATTGCCGAAAAAATCGCAGCTAGATATCTCTAAGTATGGCAGCCTTGATTTTATTATGAAAATGTTTAAAGTTATCTGGCAATGAGTAAAAGAAACAATATAATGTTAAACATAGAGACACTAATACTATTGTTGTTTCTTTTCAATCAGTGCGGTAAAGAATAAGAAATCAAGTGGACAAGCAACTGAAGTAAATGAACCTGTGAACTAAATGAATTGAACTAAATGAACCCTCTCAAAAGACTGCTGACGCAAAAGACAAAGTGACGAAAAGTGAACTGTTGAACTAAAAGGAACTGTCAGACTGACAGTTCAACGTTCATCTGACTGACTAGTTCAATTGAACTAGTTCGTTCATGAACTACCCAACTCTAGCAGAAGAAATTTGTGGAGATTCCTTAAGAACATTAGCGTATGAAGGTTGGTTTGCGTTAGCTACCAACTTGGCATATGACTAGTTTTGGCTGTTGGTTTGTATAGAGTTAGCATAAGAGCCCGCGGGATTTGCTCAGGTTCTTTTAAGTGCAAGAATACTCTACAACCCCTATAGTTAGCTGTGTGATTTTCGCCACAGTTACTGCATTTCCTTACCTTTGGGTCAACTTTGGAGTGATTGCATTCCGAAGTTTTATGAGCATCACCACAAACCACACATACGTGAGGTAGCTTGCAATACGATTTTGTATGCCCGTATTCCTGACAATTGGTTCACTGAGTGGGACCCTTGCGTTTTAATGGCTACTATACTGTTATTCTCCTACTAAAGCCTAGTACTCTGTTCAAATTTGTGAAAAATGTTGAGCAACATTGATTATTCCACACGAAAATTTTGGCATTTATCAATGTTACCAATCGTGCGAGTTTGTATAATTTGACGTTTTTATTCCTTCAAAGTATGCTACATTGTTTCATGTATGTAAACAAACGCCACATGTATTTTACTAAAATTATTTTTTTTTAATAAAAAATTTAATAAAAAAAGTAAATACGGCTAAAAAACTGTTACCGATTGTGTTATTTTAATTTTTTATTTCTTTTTTAAATATTAAGTTCATACTTTTTTGCTTTTGCTTAAAATTCCACGTGAAATAAAGGCAGCTTACATTATTTCGCAGTTGTAAAAAAAATGTTGCCAGAAACATTTCGGTACTTTTTCACAAAATAAACAGAGTACAACTCCATCAACATTATTTCATGATTATTCCGCACAAGTTTTTTTCATATGCATTTTGACAGCATTTCACGTGAAATGTTGAACAGAGTACCAGGCTTTAGGAGGTATCTCAAGTTGTAAATAGGATGAACCGAATTTTTTGATTTTATGAGCGATGAATCGAAAGCTATCTTGATACGGTGCATTGGTTGAGGAACTTTGTTCCTGAACTGATCTCACCTCATACCCTTTCAACTCTAAGGCAGATCTTATTTCCTCTGTGGGAATGGAACTATCTATAGTTTTTATGACGACAGTCAAACCCTTAGCACTTTTTAGTTGATTCGTATAGTAACTTCTCTTTGCTGCATCGAGGTGTTTTGAGATGATACGAAAGTTCATTTCAGTATGGGTTTGGATCTTGGTCTCTTGGATTTGTCCTCTTCGTATTGAAACGACATAAAAAATATTTTTGCCCACAAGTTCGGACAACATGTTTACTATAGTATTAGATGTTTGCTCTCGCAGGTAGATGGGTGGAGGTTTGGCTTCATTAATTACTGCTACATTAGCTGATTCTGCTTCTTCGTCGTCAGGAATGGAGAGTACAGCAAATCTATTTTGGCTTGTTGGCAAGGAGCCTACGTTAGAACTTTTGTATTGTTTAGGCATGCGATCCTGTTGCGGGGACCTAGGACTAGCCTTTCTCTTGGTTATAGTGATATATCTATCCATACCTGTTTGCACTTTTGTATTTTTTGGCACAGCTCCAGTGCTTATTAATGCCAAACGGGGTGTAGAAGGTTTTTCGTTGGTATGAGCCCCCCTTTTTGTTGATATTTATTTATTTTCTGTGCCTACAATTTAATAACACTATTTTCTGTGGTTATTTAAAATAATATTATTCTCCGCACCTATTACGAATAATAAAGCTTGGTTCGGCTATAATTAGTTTTGTTTGTTTCTTTTTTCACAAAAGATATCACTTAAAAACATCCGCACTCATCAAGAGCTGATGGCAGAATATGTAGTTTCATTTTTAAAAAAATAAAACACCCTGTATATAAAATTGGACCACCTGATCCATTTTGATAAAATGGACTACTCCATGGACTGGTCCGATGTAATGCAAGCATGGACCATGTCATTGTTAAAAAGTGTTTGTAGTGAGACGACATGTCTTCGTTTTTAAACGACTTCAAAACTAATCCTCTTGTTTATTCCATGGAGTAGTTTCAAAACTACTCCTAAGTGGTCCAAAGGTGGGTTATATGTAGGCTTGCTAACCGTACTTTATAATAAAGAATTTATTTCGTGTAATTGAACTCTATACTTTATGAGAATAATAAAGTACGCGAAAATACTTTATTTCGCATGATTTGATTTATCTAGAATAGATTCAGGTTATATTAGTCATAAAATTATAATACTTATGGCTAAGTTTAAACGCTGGTTTAGTTGAACTAAACTAGGGTACCCAGATTTTAAATTCGGAAAAACAGTACATTGAATACACAAAAACAGTACAATCAAGAAAAAAACAGTACAATTTTTTTGACGACAACATTACCATTTGTTTTAATAAGTAACCCCCAATTTCACCAAGTTCAGCTATAATAAACTATCAGTTCAAGCTGTCAAAACATATTGTAAGCTGGAAGTTAAAGTAATATTTAGTTTTAACTGAACTTGGTGAAATTGGGGTAAATATTTTAAACTTTTGATTGAATATGCAACAACAATTATATAAAGAAAGAAATACACTTAAAATGTGTAACGTCAAAGGAATTATTTCCAGTTTATGGCATTTCATAAATATACATATGGAATTACTCCATTTGCGTTTAAAAAGCAAACACCACAAACGAAGCATTTGGCCAGGAAAACCATAACATTGCTGTAAGCCATATAAGAAAGGAGAAAAGCGTTACTAAGCTCAAAACAATTAACTCATTGATTGTGTAAGTACGATTTTCTTTAAACATATTCGTATTTAAAGCAATTTTCACTACACACATAGTTGCACAAATCATATAGAATTTGAGAAAATGTTTGTTTCCTAAATTAATTTTCCAATTTTAAATAATTTTTAAATTATTTACGGCTAATTTTACCAAGTTCAGCTATAATTAACTATTACTAAAACAATAGGTTTTTTGACTTTTATAATGAAAGTTAATTAAACCTGGGTGCAAATTATGGCAGTCGTTATCGAATACTTTTTAGATTCGAAGGCAATGTTATTTCAGTTGATACTGAACGAATCGTTATTATTTTTTCAGTGTTGTGAAAACTAAAATAGAAATAAAATTGCTTTCGAATCGAAAAAGTATTCGATCACGACTGCCATAATTTGCCCCCTGAACTTGGTGAAATTGGCCATTAATCTATAAAATCCAAAAAAAAATAGTTTGGTTTATTTTTATTTCACAAAATCTGAAAATATTTAAAATCAAGTGCAATTGAAAACGATGAATATTTTCAAAATAATTTTTGTAAAAATTTACTTATCTTTTTCTTATTTCAGTAGTTTAGGTAAAGAAAAGTGGTCCTCAAAGGTATTAGGTATTTTTATAAATTTTGAACACGGATAATTTTCCAAATTTGTTTGTTTTCAATTTTACGTGATTTCGATTTCCAGAACATGCCCGAAAATTAAAAAAGTTCTAAAAATTAACGATAACTGTTTTGGAATAAGTATTTTTTAGTACTTAAAAAAATTTAGATTTTATTTTTGTCTTCCTCAGGTGTGGAAAGGGAAAGACTATTGGAAGAGGTAGCCATTGTAGCATGCGTAGCATTCATTGCTTGCGTTATTGCCGACAAGAATATTTTTGGTTATTTAAATATAAAAGATCATATTACACAACAATCAGTACTATATGCATTGTACAGCGACTATGCTGATTACAGTAAGCAAAGCTGAGAATGTTCAGTCAGACTGACATAACACCCACTGTAAGCATTATTAAACAGTCAACACACTTGTTGTTGTATACTGATCGTTGTGTCGCACATTGCAAATCTAACCAAAAGTACTCTGTCCCTTGCTATGTCTTCCACTGTATATAAATTTGTTTAATCAGCAATTAAGTACTATAAATAAAGTTCGATTTTAATTAATAAAGCAATTCTTTGCTTAACACCCTAGAGAGCTTTCAAGTAGCTCTTGCAAAGAAATAATAAATCAAAGAAAAACAATTTGTTTTATTTACATGGCGATCCTGCCATATTTTTGGAGTGCTTAGAAATAAGCACCCAAAAAGAAGAAAAAAAATAATAATAATAAAAAGAAGATCCTTCAATATTTTGAAGAGGGGTAACACGCCGAGTTACCCGAAGGAGATAGTAATGAATCAACAAAAGCCTGGACCGCAACTCAACACCACCGCCACCTTGGAATATTTCATCGGAAGTTTGGATAAAAATAATCAGAATAGAAGAAGAAATCCAATTGCATAATTTTGCAAAAACCATATAATATTCTTTTATCAACAGAGTGCATACCAGTTGTGCAGCTGCAGGGAACGGAGGCGACTTCGCCCATGTTCACAAATTTTTTTTTTTCCTTTTCCTTGTCTTTCATTAGTATTTAGACAAAAAGAGAAATATGCTTTAATATTTCCAAAAAAAATAATAATAAATATATATATATTAATTCTCTTAAGAAAAAAAAAATTTTTTTTTTATCTACAAATATGGGAAACACAGATCAAAAAGTCGAAAATCCAAATGCTAACGTAGTAAATGAGGTAGTAGTCAAAAGCAGAAAACTAGACCTAACACAAATTCAAATTTGCCTAATTTTGATAACAGTAGTTACCTGCATAAATTTGGCTCTGAAGATATACTCTATGCATAATAAAAAATTAAAGAAAAGATATCTAAGCAGAGCTAATGATTTAGATAAAGTATAAATCAATGGATAAATGGGAATTGATACGTAGGATTATCGATACCGAAAAAGAAAATTTTAAAAGGGCTTATAAGTGTATAAACAAAAACACATATGTAAAACCAGAAACAGTCAGGAAACATTTAAACACAATTATTAATTCATTAGAAATAATTAGAGAAGTAATACACAGGAATAATGAAAAACTCACAAAGGAACACAGAAATATAGTGTTAGAAATTTATTGGAATTTAAGGGATCAGTTATTAAAGATACTTGATAAATATAAAATAAATCAACCAGTATCACACTCAATTGATCACCCATTTCAAATCGATACAAACATCACACTAGTCTCTGGTAGTAGCGAAAAATTAGACCCATTCTCCGAAGGAGAAACAGATTCTGACTCCGATAATTTCTCAAAAAACAATAAAATGACACAAACGGTCGTAGAATTCCTAAATACCGCCTCAAGGCTAATTTGTGACGTTGACGGCAAACCCGAAAACTTACGTACTTTCTTGGATTCGCTCCATTTAATAGACTCTCTTAAAGAAACCCACGAGCAGGTTGCAGTCTCACTTATAAAGACCAAAATAAAAGGAACTGCTAGAAATTTAATAACTACCGAATCAACAATCACTGACATTATTTCTAAACTGACTAGTTCAGTAAAAGGCGAATCAGTTGAGGTATTGTCCGCCAAAATTATGAATATCAAACAAAATAATAAAACTGCAAACATGTATTGCTCAGAAATAGAATCACTAACAAAACTATTGGAAAACGCATACATATCAGATGGTTTGTCATGCGATTTGGCAAATAAATACTCTACTCAAGTTGCTGTTAAGGCGCTAACCAAAAATTGCACCATAGATAAGGTAAAACTTATCATGGAAGCCGGCCAATTCAACAGCATGAATGACGCAATTTCAAAGTTTGTCAATAGTTGCACTGAGGCAACTGGCCAACAAAACACCATCTTATATTACAAACGGGAAAAAAGTAAATTCTACCGCGGAAATAATAGAAAATTTTTTAGAGGAAATAATTACCAAAGAAATAATAATGGTAATAACAACAATAGCAATAATAATCACAGTAACAATTCAAATAGAGGCTATAATAATAGACAAAGCAATAACCGTAGAAATTACGTCCGAGTAACTAACTCCAATGAAAATGATTCGGAAAACCCGAACACTCCCCTAAGATCAAGTCAGTAAATAGAAGAATGTATAACCTTAACCTTAACTTCAGCAGTTTCATTCAAATTCAACTAGATATAGTCAACACCATGGTAACACTATTAGTAGATACCGGAGCAGATGTTTCCCTAATCAAAAATAAATATACATTTAAAAGAATAAATACATCCCAAAAATTTTCCTGAAGAATTTAGTAAAATATTAACAGAACTATGTTCCGAATACAGCGATATTTTTGGATTAGAATCAGAAACTATTACAACTAATAACTTTTATAGACAACAGTTAAGGATAAAGGATACGGAACCGGTATACATTAAGAACTACCGTATACCACACACACATAAGGAAGAAATCAAAAAACAGGTAAACAAATTGATAGATGATAAAATAATAGAACCATCATATTCTGAATACAATAGTCCGATTTTGTTAGTTCCAAAGAAATCCCTTCCAAATTCTAAAGAGAAAAGATGGAGATTAGTGATTGACTATAGACAACTCAACAAGAAATTAGTTGGAGATAAATTTCCATTACCCAGAATAGATGATATATTGGATCAACTTGGTAGAGCTAAATATTTTTCTTGTTTGGATTTAATGTCCGGATTCCATCAAATAGAACTGGAAAACGAGTCTAGAGATCTAACTTCATTCTCAACTAGTGAAGGTTCATACAGATTCACCAGACTACCATATGGTCTAAAAGTAGCACCAAATTCATTCCAAAGAATGATGACAATTGCTTTTAGTGGTCTAAGACCTGATCAAGCTTTCCTTTACATGGATGACTTAGTCGTTCTAGGTTGTTCAGAGAAGCACATGCTCAGAAATCTAACAGACGTTTTCAAATTATGTCGCAAAAACAATCTCAAATTACATCCTGAGAAATGTTCATTCTTTATGCACGAGGTAACCTACCTTGGCCACAAATGCACCGATAAGGGAATACTCCCAGATGATACTAAATATTCAGTAATCAAGAACTATCCAAAACCCAAAGATGCTGATAGCGCAAAGAGATTTGTCGCTTTTTGTAACTATTATAGGCGATTTATCATGAATTTTTCAGAATATTCGAGACATCTTACTAAATTATCAAAAAAAGGTGTACCATTTGAATGGACAAAGGAATGCGATATTGCTTTTAACTATCTTAAAAAGTCTTTAATGAAACCAATATTATTGCAGTATCCAGATTTCAAAAAACAGTTCTGCGTAACAACAGATGCAAGCAAACACGCTTGTGGCGCCGTACTTACACAGGAATATAACGGAAAACATTTACCAATAGCATACGCCTCAAGAAGCTTCACAAAAGGAGAAGTGAATAAATCAACCATTGAGCAGGAATTGACTGCCATACATTGGGCCATAAAACATTTTAGACCATATATCTATGGAACACATTTTTTGGTACGAACGGATCATAGACCGTTATCATACCTATTTTCTATGAAGAATCCAAGCTCTAAACTGACCAGAATTAGACTTGATCTTGAAGAATATGATTTTGAAATTGAATATCTTAGGGGAAAAGATAACCACATTGCAGACGCATTATCGCGCATAACAATAAATGAATTAAAGAAATTAAATACTGAAAATGAAAACATACTTAGAATAATTACTAGATCAATGAGTAATAAGACGCAAAATACGGCAGAAGGTAAAAATATAAATCGGCATCAATTAAATGAAAATAAAAAGCCCAGTATATATGTACCAATTAAGAACACTGACGTCAGAAAATACTATAAATTAAAGATGACCCCTGTGAGATGTTACATTAAACGAGGAAAATCTATAATTGCATATATACCAATCAATGATTTGTTTATTAATGGGAAACTCGACTTAGGACGATTTTTCCCAAGACTCGAAGAAGCAGTCTGTAAACATAATATTACAAAATTACAAATGGCACCTAGTGAGAAAATTTTCGAATTTATCTCTATTAATGAATTCAAACAAATGGGCATTAAAAAATTGAATCATAATTATATAAAAGTAGCGCTACTAAATGAGGTGACCAGAATTGATAACAAAGCCGAAACTATCCAAGATGTTATGAGACGATACCATGATGACCCAGCAGAAGGAGGTCACTGCGGTATATCAAGAACATTAAACAAAATTAAAAGATATTATTATTGGAAGAATATCACAAAAGACGTAACAAAATGCCAAAAGTGTCAAACAGCAAAGACTACAAAACATTTAAAGAGTCCGATGATATTAACACCAACGCCTGCAAAACCATTTGATATCGTATTAGTGGATACTATAGGTCCATTACCAAAATCTTATAATGGAAATGAATATGCAGTTACTATTATATGCGATATGACGAAATATCTCGTGACAATACCAATACACGATAAAAGTGCTAAAACAAATGCAAAAGCAATATTTGAGCATTTCATTCTTACTCATGGTCCGATGAAGACGTTCATTTCAGACATGGGTACAGAATACAAAAATTCTATATTGACGGAAATATGTAATCTTCTTAAAATAGAAAAACTCACTTCAACTGCTCACCATCATCAAACAATGGGAACAATAGAAAGAACTCATAGAACTTGTAATGAATACATAAGATCTTACATATCTGTTGACAAAGACGATTGGGATGAATGGCTTAGGTACTTCACGTACTGCTTTAATACAACTCCATCGTCGGTACACAATTACTGTCCATATGAATTAGTTTTTGGAAGACTTCCAAACGAATTTCAAAAATTTAATGATATAGATAGAATTAGTCCATTATATAATGTAGACGATTACGCTAAAGAGGTAAAATTTAGACTAGAGGTAGCACATAAGAGGGCCCTAGATATGCTAGATAGATCTAAGTTAATACAAAAATTTAATTACGATAAGGATATATTAGACTATAATTTCAAAATAGGAGATTTAGTTTTACTTCAAAATGAAACAGGGCACAAATTAGACCCACAATATAAAGGACCGTATAAAATTAAAAAATTAAATTTAAGAAATAATGTAACTCTAGTCGATAAGAAAACAAATAAAGAGCAAATAGTTCATAAGAATAGGCTTAAGATTTATAAACAAAGAAAAGAAATATAATAATAATATAACCTAATATAACCCAATATAATACAAAATTTTGTTAGCATAAACATAATTATAAGTCAATAATAAAGTTCGTATACATAAATTCCTAAGTACAAATATCATTATTGTATAATTAAAATTGTATGTCTTTTTTTGTAAAAGAATGCTCATACAACTTTGTTTTATAAGCATTCTTCCGTAAAAAGGGAGGTGTAGCATGCGTAGCATTCATTGCTTGCGTTATTGCCGACAAGAATATTTTTGGTTATTTAAATATAAAAGAAGATCATATTACACAACGATCAGTACTATATGCATTGTACAGCGACTATGCTGATTACAGTAAGCAAAGCTGAGAATGTTCAGTCAGACTGACATAACACCCACTGTTAGCATTATTAAACAGTCAACACACTTGTTGTTGTATACTGATCGTTGTGTCGCACATTGCAAATCTAACCAAAAGTACTCTGTCCCTTGCTATGTCTTCCACTGTATATAAATTTGTTTAATCAGCAATTAAGTACTATAAATAAAGTTCGATTTTAATTAATAAAGCAATTCTTTGCTTAACACCCTAGAGAGCTTTCAAGCAGCTCTTGCAAAGAAATAATAAATCAAAGAAAAACAATTTGTTTTATTTACACCATAAAATCATAACAACACGAAAATATACCACTGCTACGAGCCACCCATTATAATTTAGATTTCTACTGTGTATTTATGAGAAAACAATGACCACAGCGTAAAAACTCTTATTATTTTAGAACTTTTTTTTTTAACACAACATAATTTTTTGTAAGCCAGTTCTGTTAAATATAGACTGAGCAAAAAAAAAACAGTACAAAAAACAGTACAAAGTGTAAAAAACAGTACATTTGCGTACTGTTTTAGGAGTTGTGCATAAAACAGTACAATTGCAAAAAATCAGTACATGTACTGCTTAAAACAGTACGTATGGCAACCCTAAACTAAACTTGAATTTATATATAGTTTAAACTCAACAACTATAAATCAGTGTCCCATGTATTCTATGTTGTTAAAAAAATAACATGTGACAGCTACGATAAATCTTATCAAATTTATATGGTCTGTATTGGCAGTTTAAACGCCCAATTGTATGCGTTTAAAGATGGTTTATATTTTTAGTGATTTATAGATTTGTTGGTTTAAAAACATTTTAAAATAAAAATAGAGCTTAACTTGCTCTGATTTTTTAAGACCTTATTGACTAATTAATATTAGTCAGGGCCATTTGTTGATTTTTTTTATATTGGCAGGACGATTTTTCGAAAAAAAAAAAATAGTCCGACAGCACTATTTCACTTGTTTGTTTTCTTTGAGTACAATAACTGCCTGTTTTTAAAACACGAGTGCAAAACACTTTCAAATTACTGCCTGCTTTTAGATCGCGAGCACAAAAGTGACTCGTTTAACTAACATTTAAAACAAAATTTAAACATTTCCATTCCTTAAGGGGGCTCCCATACAAAATGTTAAATACAGATAGGCTTGCCAGCCGTACTTTATAATAAAGTATTGTACGTTATTTCGAGTAATTGTACTCTATACTTTATGAGAATAATAAAGTACGCGAAAATACTTTATTTCGCATGATTAGATTTATCTAAAATTCAAAATAGTTTCAGGTTATATTAGTCTGGGTTGTATTAGTCATAAAATAATAATACTTATTGTACAAGTTTTTTATTAAGAAAAACTGTAGAACAAGTAATTAATACTAGTCAGGGCCATTTGTTGATGTTTTTTTATATTGGCAGGACGATTTTTCGAAAAAACCAGCACTATTTCACTTATTTGTTTTGTTTGAGTACAATAGCTGCCTATTTTTAAAACACGAATGCAAAATTCTTTCAAATTACTGCCTGTCATTTCTTAAGGGGGCTCCCATACAAAATGTTTAATACAGACTAGAAGAAAACGTACCATGACAGCCAAGGAGTGTCCTTAACAATTTCTGGAGACATAATTGCCCCTTATCACCACTTCTTAAGGGGGCTCCCATACAAATATTGCGTTTTATGAAATTTGTAAATTAATTAAAATTTTTCGATTTTTGTGTATAAAATCAAAAGTTGTTAACAGATTTTAATCATTTATACACTAAGAGAAAAATGACGATCTAAATTTAAGAACAAAATTCTTTAAGATTGCAGAAATCTTTATATTTCAATCTTGAAATTTGGTCGATAAGATTGACATTCTAAAATTTAAGCATAAATTCAAAATTTTTAGAATGAATTCTAAAAATCAAGAACGTAATTTTAATTTTAAGATCGTTTTCTTGAAATTAAGAATATATTGTAAAAGTTAAGATTTAATTCTTGTTTTTTTTTTAATTAAACATCAATGAAAGCGTGTTGTTTAATAAATTGTAAGACGCTGGACTAAGAAGACTTCTTTAAAAAAAATAAAAAACGAAATATTAAAATACTGTGAAAGGCAAATGGTGTTTCAAACCATACCAATGAGTGACGATTTATAACCGCTGGCCAATGGACAATATGACGTAATCAGCATGCCGCAGGAAATTGCATCAGAGTTTTAAGACAACGCCTTGTTAAAAAAAATTCTTCAAGAGTTTCAGATGGAGTCTGTTTTCAAGTATCTCAAGGGTAAGTACTCCTTCTTATTTATATGTGCAAAAAAACATTGCTTAAATTCATAGATTTATTTCACCACCTGTTATTTGACATTAAATTTATTTGTTTCAGACTCAAGAGTGACTTCTTAAAGTTTGCAGTACATGAAGAAGGAAGTCATTTAAGAAGCGATTTCTCCTTTGGATCTAAAAATGGAGTTCCAGAGATTCCAATTAAATGCACTTCCAGTCTTATGGAATTGGTTCTTTACTAAATGAAATATATATAATTGAAATTTCGGATTTTACTATCCTTCCTTTACATTTATATCCAATTAATAATGGAAACACATATGTTAGACCTAAGTTAATATAAGTATTTATGTACTTGTAAGTATTACATTACCATTGCGTTTTCCTTGTTTTTATTATATTTAATATATTAATATTATACATATGCATATGCTATTATTTAAATAAATAAAAACCTGTGTTTTATTTCAACATTTCAATTCGGATAAAAACTAATAAGACTATTTTCGAGAATACATTCTTAAACCCGATCTTAAAAGAAGAATTTCATTAAGAATTAATTCTTGATTTAAGATTTCTAATAAGAACACAATCTTGAATTCGATCTTAAAACAACCAAGATTTTGTTCTTGAATTAAGAATTTTCGCATTTAATAGACTATTTAGATTGAAATGATTTGATTTTGAACGTGAAATCATGATTTTAGCACGTTTTTCCCCTTAGTGTAGCTTGTTTTGTTTGAAGCTTTGTTTTTTATATGGGTAATTCCATGTCAAAACGACCAAGAGTGGGACACGACCCCTTCCGATTTTAATAAAATTTGGTGAGAATGTTCCTTTTATCTTATTAGGAACATATATGAACGAAAAAAATTTTTAAAATTTGTTTTTCGAAAGTTATGTCATATTCAAAATGTCATAATTTCGCAGAATTAGCCGAATGTGTTGAGCTTATTTCTTCAATATCTCGAAAACTACTTGACATATGAAGATGAATTTGATGTCATTTTAAAGAGAATACTTGGCGCTACAAGCCATAAATTTAAAAAAAAAATTTTTTTTGAAAAATGTAATATCTGCAAAATGTTAAATTTTAAAAACGGACTAAGTCAAAAACCTATTTTTTTATTTGGCTGATTTTTTTTTGTATAATACCTCAAACTGTTCTTTAAAAATCCTGAAACTTTGAAGGAGGTGTTTTTTTTCTTTTTTAAGATATGATTTTTTTCCTTTCGCAACACTTAAAAAAATAATATTAAAATAGAATTTTAATATTGTTATTTTGAGCAATAAGTACACTGTGCAAGTTGCAAAAAACAGACGAGCCGCGCACCTGGCATTTTACCCTAATTGGGGGCGCTGAATCCAGTGGTGCTAACCGTTTTTTTAGGTTAGCTCTTGTTTTTAAGATATATCGTTATTTCGAAAATGTAAGAGGTTGCACAGCATATATTCGCGTAACTCAAAAACGGTTTAGTTTATTGAAATAACTAAAAAAAACCGAAATTCGGCAATAAAAAATAAAGTGGGGCTGGTCATACATTTGACCCATCTAGGAGCATCCTACGCGCTGCAGGAGCCAAATTAAAGAATTTAATTAAGCCGCAATATTTGTATGGTACAGCGCGTAGGATGCTCCTAGATGGGTCAAATGTATGACCAGCCCCACTCTATTTTTTATTGCCGAATTTCGGTTTTTTTAGTTATTTCAATAAACTAAACCGTTTTTGAGTTACGCGAATATATGCTGTGCAGCCTATTACATTTTCGAAATAACGGTATATCTTGAAAACGCGAGCTAACCTAAATAAACGGTTAGCACCACTGGATTCAGCGTCCCAAATTAGGGTAAAATGCCAGGTGCGCGGCTCGTCTGTTTTTTGCAACTTGCACAGTGTACTTATTGCTCAAAATAACAATATGTAAATTCTATTTTAATATTATTTTTTTAAGGGTTGCGAAAGGAAAAAAATCATATCTTAAAAAAGAAAAAAAACACCTCCTTCAAAGTTTCAGGATTTTTAAAGAACAGTTTGAGGTATTATACAAAAAAAAAATCAGCCAAATAAAAAAATAGGTTTTTGACTTAGTCCGTTTTTAAAATTTAACATTTTGCAGATATTACATTTTTCAAAAAAAAATTTTTTTTTCAATTTATGGTTTGTAGCGCCAAGTATTCTCTTTAAAATGACATCAAATTCATCTTCATATGTCAAGTAGTTTTCGAGATATTGAAGAAATAAGCTCAACACATTCGGCTAATTCTGCGAAATTATGACATTTTGAATATGACATAACTTTCGAAAAACAAATTTTAAAAATTTTTTTCGTTCATATATGTTCCTAATAAGATAAAAGGAACATTCTCACCAAATTTTATTAAAATCGGAAGGGGTCGTGTCCCACTCTTGGTCGTTTTGACATGGAATTACCCATATGTCTGGAATTTTTTACACATTTTTAACAAACAAAAATTTCGAAATGTTGCAAAAAATTATTATGTTTCTAAAACAACTTAACGTTTTAAGGAAATTGTATTGCGGATTTTCGTTTTTTCTTTAGTTATTTCAATAAACTGAACCGTTTTGAACCGATATTGGATTCAGCGTACCCGAATTGGGTTAAAGCGCCAGGCTTGTCTCAAGAAAAAAGTGTAAAATTCTAGCACAGTGTAATTGTTTGATAAAACTCGCGAAAAGCCGTAAAAAACGTTTTTAAATAAACCAATAAAAAGAAATTAATTGTACTTTATATTTATACTGTGTACTTTTTTTTCTTAACCTTTAATAATCAATGTACTTTAATTGCAACAAAAAAAGTTGGGAACCCTAGTTGTGCCTGACAGTTATGAAACATTACTGGGTCGCACGTGGATCAGACGTTTATGCATCATCCTTCAAGAAATTGATAACCAGCCCTTAAGCCAAATTCAATGCATTCGTACGAATAATACGCAATCTCTTACAGAGATAATAGACAGGTTTGAAACCGTTTTTTCACAAAAGGTAGGCTGTGTACCAAATATCGAAGTAACACTTCAACTGCGGAAGGATGCTAAGCCCGTGTTTTGAAGGAGAGAGAAGTGCCATTTGCGCTCCGTGATATCGTCGAAAAGGAATTAAATCAATTAGAAACATCTGGAATAATATCTAAAGTTGAAACAAGTGACTGGGGGTCACCACTTGTTGTGATACCCAAACCCGATGGTACTGTACACCTTTTGTGTCGACTATAAGATCGGCGTAAACCCACAACTAGTCTCCGCAAATTATCCAATACGAAGGATTGATGAAATATTAAACAGTCTTAAGGGATCAAAATATTTTTGCCGATTAGACTTATTCAAGGCATATTTGCATAAAGAATCAAGTATAGTACAAACTATTTCAACCCACAAGGGCACATTTAGAGTAAATCGTCTATCATTTGGAATAAAAACAGCACCCTCGGAATTCAACCGAATTATAGAACAAATTTTATCTGGTTTGAATAGAACAATGTCGTATTTTTATGACATAATAATCCATGGAGCTACAGAAGCCGAATGTGAAGTGAATTTAATAGAATGTCTTTAACGTCTTAAAGAGCACGACTTACATGTTAATGAAAAGAAATGCACATTTTTTCAAACTCAACTGCTCACGATGTTAGACGATTCCTAGAAAACGTAACCTATTACTCAAGATGTATTCCCGGAATGTCTGGAAAAGTCATCTTTGGATAAAATTATTAATGATGAAGTAAACCAATTATGCACATCATCCGTTTTTGAAATCTCAAGTGAATTTATTAATGCTGACGTATTGGAAAGAGAAAGAGCAAAAGACACAGAACATAGCAGTATTAAAAACATTTTACTCAATAGTTATGAAAATAATGAACATTTACGTTAAACAATTGATGAATTGATTGATTCCAAAAAACCTTCAGCCCCAAGTATTACAAGAACTTCACCGTACTCATCCTGGCTTCACAAAAATGAAGCAACTAGCTAGGCGATTGACCGTGATATTGAAAATTTAGTAAGGTCATGTGAAGCGTGTGTTCACATTCAATCAAAACCGGCAAAAGCACCACTGCACCATTGGGAGGAACCAGCCGAAAACTGGGATAGAATCCACATTGATTATGCTGGTCCGTTTCAAGATCACCTTTTCTTAGTTGTAGTAGACGCAAGATCCAGATGGGCAGAAGAAAAAATTATGCGCGATGTTCCAACACCAAAATCATCAATTAATCTTCTCTCCGACATATTTGCTAATCATGGTTTTCCAAGGATAATGGTATCCGACAATGCAAATATTTTTACCAGTGATGAATTCAAAAGCTTTTGCAAGGGAAACGGCACCTTTCAGAAACTAAATGCCCCAGGCAAACCAAGCACAAATGGATAAGCTGAACGTAACGTACAGACCTTTAAACGAAAATTGAAGGCTATGGCGTTAGAACAAGGTTCTCTACATAATAAAGTAAACGAAATTTTGCAAATATACCGAGCAACCCCTCTGGCTTGCTGGAAAAGTCCTGCAGAACTTTATTACAATCGGCGTATGCGTATACGTCTTGACGCAATTAAACCAACAATCCATTTCGAAACTACAAAACCCATCCCGGGTGTGCGTCATATAAGAGTGGGAGAAAGAGTACAGGCATTGCACATGAGAAACAAAAAAACTGTTTGGAAAACTGGAACTGTTCTACAGAAATATGGTCAACTTCATTATCTTATAATATTCGATGATGGATACAAACTAAAGCGACATATTGACCAATTAAGGGTTACCAGAGTTCAATAAAAAAAAAAAAATCTCGCAAGGTTCACTTTGCACCAGACGTTCAAAATAAATTAGCTAGCCAAACGTCACAAAACTATGATCGAAATTACTACGAATCACCGTTTCTTCAAAATCAAATCTATCAGGAAGGTTCAAGTAATCAGGTACCAGTTCTGGGGCCGCAGGTATGTCAACATCCTGATGATAATGAACAACCCAGAGGTAGCTGGGAAGAAGCTATGAGAAGACCTGGTCGTACCCGTAATAAACCAACCTATTTTCGAGACTACGTAGTTGAATAAATGAAAAATTGTATTTTAATTTTATATATATATCTGCATATATTTTTTGTAATGAATGAATTGATTAATGAAAATAACAGCTTATTACCTCTCATTATGCGTGGGAGATTGTTGTATTTATAATGATTTATGGCAACTCTAATAAATGAAATGTCATCTAGAACTTTGTATTCTGTTAGTATATAAGTGTAAGTGTGAATAATGAAATAAAAAATTTAAGAATAAGAACGCGTGCTTTTTATTAAAATTCAAACGATGCTATAACACGACCGCTTGTCAGATTTTGTATTCGTATTCTCTCTTACTCAAAACTTTTGCTTTTACATGATAAGATTTTTCTCATTCTACATCATTTTTTGCAATGTCGAAATACATTGTATTACCTTGTAAACTGGCCTTAAGAAGTAGTTTTAAAACTACTCCATGGTATACTCAAGAGGATTAGTTTTGAAGTCGTTTAAAAACGAAAGCATGTCGTTAAAAAACGAAGACATGTCGTGTCACTACAAACATTTTTTAACAATGGCATGGTCCATGCTTGTATTACATCGGACCAGTCCATGCAGTAGTCCATTTTATCAAAATGGATCAGGTGGTCCAATTTTATTTGCAGGGTTAATGCATGTGGTTTCTTGCTCTCTTTAGTTCTCTTAATGTGAGCACGAAGTTTGTGCTTTCCTTGTTACTGCGCCTCCTCATCTAAAGAATAACACAATTTTTTTCAATTTCGATTGTTCTAAAAGTGGAAGTACATAACACGCGTTAGTTCGTCAACGAGTATCGTGCGTAAAAAATTGCAAGTAACACGGAACGCATTACAAAAGCCATTCCTGTCAGCTGTTTTTTTATTAGTTTACTTATTTGTGCATTAAAAACGGGTTGGAAAGTATATCAAGATTTTGTTATTTTATTGAATTTATTCTTTTTATATAAATATTGTATGTTTTTTATGCTCTTCAATAAGTTTTTCTTTTATGATTCACAAATTTGTTAAATTATTCTTTTTATTGTCAGCTGATTACTTGTCAAAAATACACAACGCGTTAAAAAGTTCAAAGGTAACCAACTTTCTGGCGCAAACGCGTCAAAATATTTTGCATGTAGCTTGGTCTATGAAAATACACTAGTTTAACTTTTTTCGACAGAAGACGACAGAGCGCGCGCGCACTAACGCGTGGTATGTACTTTTACCTTCAGTGGAACATCTTTATATATTTATACTATAAAATAATAAATAATAATAAATTTTATAGCCTTTGATATAAGGCCGGAAATTTTAACAATTCTTTACAAATGGTTCCTTCTTTATCCCTATACCTACATACATATTTATTATTTTAATCCTCTTTTACTTTTAAAATTGCTGTTCTCGCTTTCCTGAACCATATAACCAAAAAAGTTTAGTTTTTTGCATCAAAATGTTGATTTTTAGTTTCAACAAAAAGTAATTTTATTTTTCATATGTATTTTATTATTTTTGAAAATTTGTTCAAGTATTTACCCAGCGGTAACTAGAATGAGTAAAGAGGCCTAATAGAAGGCCTTATTTAGCAGTCACAAGCAGTGAGAAGCCCTTCTCGCCGCATTCCATACTTATTTATTTTTTACACAGGTTGTCATTCGGCGCAAGGCCTTCCACACTTCCTTAAAAAACAACTTCGATCACTTCCCAAAGAAGGGAGTAAGGAAGGTCACTAAAAATAAAAAGTAAATAAAACTGAACACCTTCCTTTCTCCCTTCTCAAAGAAGGGATTAGCGAATGTGTACTGAATTTTTCAGAAGGTCTTTTAAAAGGAAGTTTATGCCTTCTAGAAGGCATACTTCTGAAGGCGGGATATCATGCGAAGCGAATCTTTTAGAAAGGAGTACAGAGGCCTTCAAAAAGGCCTGCCACTTGCGGTCCTTTCAATATTTACCGCTGGGTATTTTTAGGCAAATATTTTAACATACATATACATAATTAGTAGGTACTGTTGCCAATTTAGAGATTTTCCCGCTAAATCTAGCGTTTTTAAACTGTCAATCGCGGGAAAAAATACGTTTTAGCGGTAAGCGGGAAATTTAGCGATTTTTAAACATCTCTCAGCGGTTCATTTTCGCTACCAAAACCTTTCTTAAATTTTAAATTTACAGATTTTATAATTTTTGTTACTAAGTTTTTATGTTTTTCTGGCTAAAAACTTGTTAATGTTCAGGGTTTTACGTACTTTTGCAAGTTTAGTGAACTGATTATTGTGTGTGACATTTTTTTTCGATTTTCAGTTAGTATTTTGTTACAAAGCGTCTTCACCTGACAATTTTTTGTCATACCAAACGTCAAAGTCTATATAAAAAAACTCGAAATTTTTTGTCAGCGTTTTTTACTATGAAGTTTGACGTTTGGTATGACAAAAAATTGTCAGGGGAAGACGCTATGTTAGGGCTGTATGTGACAATTCGCAACTTTAAGCTTGCTTAAAATTTTAAAACAAAAGGTAAGGTATTAATCTTAATTGTCTCGATATATGCCAAGCAATATAATTCACTAAATTTTATATAGTTGCTTAAAACAGCAAATAATATAGCGTATATGTTATAAACTTTTTTGCGTTTTTATAAAGGAATTGGTTTATCCTCCACCACAACTAGGTTTGATAAGGGTATACAAAGTTTGTCATTCCGGGTGAAACTGTTTAATATTCATCTAAGACCCCATAAAGTACATATATTCTGGGTGCTTGAGTAATTCTAAGTCCATTTAGCCATTTCCTTTAGTTGAAAAAAAGAATAAATATTGGTAATCAATTTGTTTCTAGTTTTCCTAAGCAGTTTGGGATTGAAATCCATCTCAATCTGTGTTCTATTCTAATAGCATTTGGTCAGTCATAGTTTTATAAGACTATAAATAACCTGTTCAAAATGTTTGAAGATCGGCCTACAATTTACCATATGTTCCATATAAAGACCACTCCGGAAATTTTCTAACGGTATGTGTATGGTATTAAAGATTAGGCACAGCCGAATATTTCACTCTAACCTTTTTTTGTGGGAAAAATAGATGGGGAAGCTGGAAACGTAATTTGAGATTCATATACATACCTTTAAAAAAGCAACACATATCTAGATTTATATAAAACTTAAAAATGTTTAGGTTTTGGCGGTATTTTTAAGAAAATTCCCGCTAAATTAAATATTTAGCGGTTTCTAGCGGTTTTGAAGTCCGATTTGACGGGAAGTGTTCAAAAAAAGTTGGCAACAGTGGTAGTAGGTATGTGAACACAGGGCAAACATATTTTCCCATATTTATTTTGAAGCTATGGCTGACTTCATAAACGTAGTATTGCAATCAGGGTTGATAAAGATGGTACAATTGAATTTTTTTTGGTACAATTCAAAACTAAAAAGTACGCTGGTACTCCCGTGACTCATTTGGTACTATTTCCAACTTTTTCAAACCTGCATATTTATAATTGATATAAAATGGCAACTCGTATTTACTGTCCAAGGAATTTATTGTCGGATTTAACAAAACAGCTATGATATTTTGCATTTGCTCTTTTGCAAGACCATTTGCACCAAACACTGAACTCCGCTAGTACCTACTGTAAAAATATTTTTGCACTTGTTGATTGAACGATTGCTTGTGCCACATTCTAAATTTAGTATCAGCGGAAGCATACATATAAGCGTGCATTAATTGATGATATTGAAAAAGTTCTAAAAAGTAGACAAGACGAATTCCTCTCAATAATATTTTCAAATATTCTTCAACAAGATGGTTGTCACGTCAAGAAGTAATCAACCGAATTTTGGAACAGTGGGAGCCCACTCCATTATTATTTTACTCTGAATTATTTTGAAAGAGATTTTACAAGCGCCATATTAAATTTAATTATATTCGGACTTTCTACTCCTTTCCTGTTTCTGTAGTACATCCTGAAAATTGTAAACAAAATAAATTAGGAAATGCAATCCGAAGATATTCGTATGCACATATTTTTAGAACGCTTAAAAATTTTGCTACTACTTACCGCATACCTCTATTCTTGAATATTTTGGAAAACTAACTATTTTGAAAAATCTGGGGCTCGAAATTAATTTTTGAGCTATGGTTTCTTTGGCAAAGTTTCTTGGAATGACTTATAGAACAAGAATCGCGATGTGCTTTTGACGCGAAACAATTTTACCCACCCTATTATTATGTATAATTACTGTACAAATGAATTTAAAGCAGCGGTCATCACAAAGAGAGACAGTTAAAAATGTGTATGTAGTGGTTTGTGCAAAGAGAGGAAAATAAATTTACTCGTTTGAAACATTAACTATGTGTTTTGTTCTTGTTTTTTGAAATTATGGCTTTTTACAATTGTTTCGTTAACCTTCGTGTTGTGTGTGTGTGAAATTCACGAAAAGTGCTCGGCCCCCGGGGGCATAGCGTGATGATCGTTGATTTAAAGTACCCTTTGCTTTTGTTGTATTACATTTTTGTTTTTAAAAATTAAATAAAACAAATTTATAAAAAAAAAGATTTAGTACTATTGGGGCCGAAAAAGTACGATTTTAAAAGTTCGTTGGTACGATATTGGTTTTCTCACTTATCATCCCTGATTGCAATGCAACACTTAAAGGGATAGCTTCATAAGCTTCGCAGCTTTTCTGTAGACAATGCCTTGAGTTTATCGGTTGCGAAATTTGTGCATTGTTTTTATTTGTGATGCATTTGTTTTTAGTGACTTATGCGTTTATGAAATCAGTCTGTTTGAACAAACCGAAATGGGCAAATAAATGTGCGTAGTATTACCAGAAAATAAAATTCTATTAAACAAATTATATTTGCAAAATAAGACCATACCTTTAGTTGGACTTTACAAGTGCTATAAAATTTGGCTTTATTTATAATTTTCAGTGCTTTAAAAAAATGTTTATGTAATAATCTTTAGAAGTTTCTTTTATATTAATTTACAGCACTGGTTGGATCTTGGAAAGTCTGTTATAAAACAATGCAAAGGTATGTACACTTTTTTAGATATGTATGTTTGTATATGTACATTAGGGTGCGTCAATATAAATAAATGTGCTTCCCATCAAAAAACTATGTTTTGCAAAAAATTAGGCCGATTCGCCTTGAAGTTTAAAGCTGCATTTACAAGGGGAAAAAACTAATTTATTCAATATTTGTAAAAATT
Source organism: Pollenia angustigena (assembly GCA_930367215.1). NCBI lineage: Eukaryota > Metazoa > Arthropoda > Insecta > Diptera > Polleniidae > Pollenia > Pollenia angustigena. Next base: position 105,113,845 of record OV884057.1, on the reverse strand, counting down.
TTGCCATAAAATAATTACTTTTGCTTTCAAATGTAGAATATCCAAATGTGTACGAATGTTCCGTTCAATGATATATAAAAGACAAAATTTGGTTAAAAAATAAAAAGTAATAAAAATTTACCGTGGGCATTAACGTGTCTCAGGCCACTTGACAAAGAAACAAGTATGAACAAAATTAACATATTTTGAGAAAAAGCTAATTTTTACTTAAAATATACACATATTTTAACCCATTAGCAGGTATGACCGAAATAAAATGATTTTTTTAACGGCGGTTTCAAAATTCAATTTTTTAATAACCTCATTGAGAATATAACGGGGAATACAAATGTGGAAAAAATTTAGTCGATACCTCCAATAGTTTTTCCGTACCTGCGATTTAAATTTTCCGATTTTCGGGAAAAACTTATTTTTGCCCATATTTTGTCGAATGATGCCAATTTCCTTACTGTTGTGAGTTTTAATTAAAACTTATACAGAATATTATAGTCCAGATCATTTTTCATATAATCTGAAGGTTTTACTTAAATTGGAAAACATTAACCCTAAAATCATGAAGGTCAAAGTTTGAGATGGCGAAATATTGTATATTTTTGTGTCGATTTTTATAAAACTGGAGAACAAATTACCCTTACGTCAAACGAAAACAAACCCGTGCCAAAATGGAAAATAGGCCTTAAATTCACTTGGGGTCAAAATGGTCCCAAGCTTTTTAAACTTAAAGCTGTCAATTTAAATGGTGTTAAACATATTATATCAATAATTAATGTATGTATATGAAACTATGCGTTCTTTACAACTGAGATATAAGGTATGGCTGACATCCTAAAAAATTTTTACACCTAGGCCTCTACTGAGCCTGTTGTGCGCTTCCTAAGAACATGGGGATTTAGGTGGATAGTAATACTACCAACTTTTTGGGGGGAGTTAACGTCCTACGTTAAGAAACTCAGTTTCTCGAACGTAGTTCAGTAAGGTTTTCCAGTCGAAGTTCCTTAGGGATCCTAAGTCCAACATGACATCGCGCCTTCAATTCCGCTTTCGTTGCCTCAAAAGGTTTCTCATTTGCCAGGTTAAATGCCTCAAGTTTGCTTATCCTAATGGCGAGTTTATTAGCCTTTTCGTTACCGATTATCCCCGAGTGTCCCGGCCCTCCTACAGTCCAATAAGGTCCTGCACTTAACCCTATTAACTGATATCGCCTTAATTGCCCTGTGGGTATTGGTAAATATGTTGGCGTCTAGCCGCCCCATATTCGATTCAATCCATCCCACACATTCCGTAAAGCATGGACTTCCGCCCGGAAGCTAGTATTGTGATCAGGAAGGCGGTAGAAGTAGAATATCTCGGTTCCAGGGTTTTTAACATATACCCCTATACCCGTTTTATTCCCCAGCTTAGAGCCATCCGTGTAGCCGATGGACGTAAGTATCGGTCAAAGTATCTAATTTACACTATATATAATTCGCCAAGAGATAAGAGCCGTTTGGCCGCGAGCTCAGCAGTGTTTCCAGAGCCTTGGTTGATGTAGTACACATTGCCCCACTTATACCCAAGTTACATGTACGCTGGACCCCATTAAGTGCTCTTACGTTGCACGCTCTGCCCAACGAAGTCCACCAGATGACAGAGGCGTAAGCTAGAATCGGTCTTATCACACTTCTGTAAAGCCAGTGTGTCATAGTTGGACTAAGACCCCATTTCGGACCTAAAGCTCTTCTACATAGCACCCAACATCGGATCGCTCTGTTGGTTCTTTTCTCTATGTGGAGTTTCCACTTTATTTTCCGATTAAGGATCACAGCCAAGTACTTGATCCTGTCGATAACTGGCATCGTCCTGTCTGAGAAACGTGGTTCGTTCTTCTTGTAAACAGATATATTTCCGTCTTCGTTGGGTTAAAATTTAGCCCCCTTGATCAAGCCCAGCCGACGACCGTATCTAGGGCCTCCTCAGCCCGTCTGCACAAGTAATTTAGATCCTAGATCCAAAGAAGTACATATTACCACATCGTCTGCATAGCAGACGTGTCCAAATCATTCCTCAGTTAAGATCCTTAAGAGACTACTTATCGTGGTCACCCATAACAGTGGTGATAAAATTTCACCATGCGGTGTGCCGCGACATAATCTCCTCCTAATAGTCACATCTTACATCTCGCAACTTGTCCATCTATTCCTTAGCATGTGGGTGATCCAGTCTATAAGCCGAAACTGGTCTAAGAATCGGATAAGAGTGTACGTAAGTACGTTATTAAAGGCTCCCTCGATGTCGATGCACACCGCCAGTGTGTACAATTTGCCATCGAAGGATTTTTGTATGTTGTGTACAACAGGGGTTTAACCAAATTTTGGCCATAGCACTGCGCGATAGCTAATATTTTGTTATAAACGAAAACAATTTGTTTAGGTCGTTTAAAAATAAAAACCTCACCCACAAAAGCGACTTTCTAAAATCCCTAAAGAAAAAAAATTTAATAAAAAAATTTTAAATATTTTGTTAATAAATGAAAAAACGTTAAAAGTTTCTTAATTTTGCTCAAGTTTTTCGCTAAATGTATAAGTAGAAATAAAAAAAAATAATTTTCTAACTTTACCACGTTTTGTGGATGACCTTTTTTTGAAAACCGCGAAAAATTACTATAAATTTTTTAACAGTTTCAATGGACTATTCGACTATACTAGTGCCAAAAAAATGGAAATAAGTTATACAATGCGGTTTCCACTGATCTTCCCTTTATATAAGCATGTTTCCTATAGTTCAGGGGGTCAATTCTGGTTCTGTGAAACTGTGAAATGAAAACTTTTATCACATTTTCATAGAGTTTCTGATTCTCGTTTAGTGAAAAAATGATAAATAAATTCGAATGTTTTCATATGAGAACAACAAATAGAATGAAACAAATTGTTTTCACATTTTCACAGTAATGTGATTCTTGTTCTGTGTAACAGTGCAAAGAAGTGTCACAAACTTTTCATTTATGTCATATTTTTACACTTTCATTTTAACGGTGAAAAATAATTTTAAATAAATTATTTAGAGAAAAATATGGACATTGCCAACGATAAAAAATAATTTAAAGAAATAAAGATAATAATCTTCTATAAAGATGCATATTTACATGTTTTTAACTTAATATATTCTTATAAAATGCCAATTTTTAATAATATACAAATCATTACTGACGAAAAACGTTAATTAAGTTTTCTTACCTTGGCTCTTTCCGAATTTCTTGCGATAATTCAATAAAACCAACAATCCTAACATTTTTTAAATTAATTATTGTTTTTGTGTATTTGTATAATTTTACACTTGATTAAATGACAAAGTAGATATGTAATTACCATCGGCGGTGAAGAATTTAGGTTAAGCGACGGCTAAAAAGTAAATTTAGAGCCGCCTACAATATTTTTATGTTTAATAATAACATCCCTACAAGAAATGAATGCCCGAAACTAACACAAGCATCGAATTGTTTGTACCGGCGATGCCAGTGTTTCATTAAGGGAAATCACGATGGGTATTGCAAAGTGTGCAAACGATGAAAATGCGTGCAAAAATACACACATTTGCACAACACAACAACAAAATGTACGTATTTCCAATTTGCTCTTTTTTACTTCGATTGCACTAAAAAACCAAGAGCAAAGTTAGTAACAAATGTAAACAATAACATTTGACATATTTAGTGACATATTGATTTTAAGAAAACTTATAAATTTAAATTAATTAAAAAGAAATAATTTATTTTAATTTGCTTGTGTATAATTGTAAACAAATGCAGATTTTTTACAGTGCTGCCAGAAGTTTTTAGTGCTGCCAGAATACATTTTTAGAAAAATAGCATATTTGGACAAGAAATAAAAGTGGTAGCTCACGATCAATCATAATATGCACTGCAAATTTACACATTGCAAATTTGCACAATGACCATCGTGATTACCCTTATTGTATACAAATGGGTTTTGGGAAATTTTGGGATTTTTTTATAAAAAAAAAACGCATTGAGAAAAAAATGTTGCTAGTGGCAATGCATTCTAATATTGTATTATTTGTTCCACTCTAACATATATGTTAGGACTTACTGAGAATACAAATACAAAGGACTTACTGAGAATAAAAAAAAATTAAAAAAATTTATTATTTCAATGTGCTAAAAGGAAAAAAGAAGTAAAAATAAAAAATCTTTTTACAAAACAAGTTTTTATTTAAATGCGCTTAAACGAAAGAAATTTACTTTTACTTAAAACCTTTACTAGCAACAAATTTTCTCATCCTTCTCACCAATAAACTCAAGAATTGCTGCAACAAAAATTGCAAGTCTGGACCGGCACTATGATATAAAAGCTTGTCAATTGTCATTACACAACTTACGCGATGGAAAAACTTGTCGCGAAATTTACTTGTGTAGAAAAACAAGTAAATTAAATAACGATGTGATTGATTTTAACTATTAAAAAATAAAATAAAAGTAAAACACCTTATAAAAAAAGCTTTTGTTTAAATACCTTAAAAGGAATCTTTTACTTTAAGTCAACAACAACATTATTTTCGTAGATGTAATTTTTATGCCAAAATTATTTACTGCAATAAATATTTTTGGGAAATCGCGCGGGCAAGATGTTTAACCAAAATACGCATTGATTGATAATTTTTATGACTGCTCTTGTTTTTTGAATTCAAATTTTTTTCAGTGAAAGAATTGCTGTTGTTTTTATATATTAATAGATTTTCTGTAAAATTTTTTCGTTTACTATTTTTTGTGCGCACGTGGACAAGACATTGGCGCCAACCTCTTTCAGATGCAATATCGTTCATGAAAAAAACCCAAATGCAACAAATTCGCAGAAAATTAAGGATTTTCGGTTCACTCATTATTTATTTTTCACCATGTGAGGTGCGGCATAAAGCGGGTGTCTATGCTTGCATCAAGCGGCTCGCTAAACAAACGTGTTAATTATGGCATGACTGGATGCTTTACAACACCAGTACGGTTCCACAAACGTATTTTGTGGTTGCTCAGGGTTGGTAACCCAGTCGTAAAATTCAATTTACCCAAGAAACGGAACAAATTAATGAAAATCAACGGAACCACCAGACGACGACCTTCAGCTTTCGAAAAAGGACAATGATTGGAACATGGAACGTACGAACACTTTCAGACCCGACTAAACTCGCCCAAGTTGCGAAAGAAATGGACAGGTACAATCTCGGAATATTGGGGTGTGCAGAAACTAGGTGGATGGGCCAGGGAGATGTAACTTTACAAACAGGGCATTATTTTATATATAGTGGCAATAATCAGGAGCGTACAAAAGGTGTTGGCATAATTATTTCACCGAAATTTAGAAAATCATTGAAAGAGTTTAGACCTGTTTCCGACCGAATCATAGCAGCAAGATTCCAAACAAAATTTCGTAACATAACTTTAATTCAGTGTTACGCTCCAACGGAACCCTCTGAGGATGATGCAAAAGATGATTTCTACAACCAACTTGAGTCAACTATAAACAATACTGCAATTGGAGACATCCTTGTTGTGCTAGGCGATTTTAATGCTAAGGTTGGCAACAATAACGCAGGTATCCGCTCTGTTATGGGTTGCCATGGTCTGGGTAGCGTAAGGAACAATAATGGAGATCGTCTAGTAGATTTCTGTACCACTCATGCCTTATTTATAGGTGGTACCAAATTTCCCCATAAGGACATACACAAGTATACTTGGAAGTCCCCGGATGGTGTCACTCATAACCAGATTGATCACATTTTAATCAGCAGAAGATTCCACAATACATTGTTAGATGTGCGTACCCGACGAGGTGCTGATATTTATAGTGATCATAGCCTAGTAGTTGCGCAATTACGGTTACGTCCGGCTGCCTTGAACGATCGCGTATTCCAAAACCGACGCTTTGATGTAGACAGGCTACACCTCTCAGAAGTTAAGAGTAGCTACCGCACAACACTTGCTGCTAAATTGGAATGTATGAACGAGCCTCGCACATGGGATAATATCGCCATGGCATGTAAAGAATCAGCCGAATCCACAATAGGTCTCTTGCAATACTACAGAAAACCATGGATAAGCAATGTAACTTGGCAATGTATAGAAAGGAGACGGGAACTTAAAACAAAACTTCTGAATACCAAGAATAACAACGATAAGATCATTATAACGAATGAATATAACAATGTAGAGAAAGAAGTAAAGAAAATGGCAAAAAGAGATAAGCAAGATTACTACAACAATATCGCGATTTCCGCAGAGAGAGCAGCACGCCGGAACGATCAACGAGGCGTATATGAGGCCATAAACAACTTGGCAAATGTCAAACCTCACATGCCCCCCATAAAGGACTGCGATGGCAATATTCTTGCAACAGATGAAGAACAACTAAATCAATGGAAAAATTTTTTTGAAGATCCAGTTGAAACAGAGGAAATAAGCTTCGAAAATACTCAAAGACAACGAAATCCATGCAGAAATATTTCAATTCAACCACCATCTATTGAGGAAATCCAAACTGCTATACACAAACTGAAAACCCATAAAAGTGCCGGATCGGACAATATGGCAGCGGAATTGATTAAATATGGATCCGACATCATTGCACCCGTACTGCAACCAATTTTCCAGCAGATCTGGTTGGACAATAAAATTCCAGATGATTGGAAGGACGGTGTAATAATAACAATCCCGAAAAAAGGGGACTTAAGTAACTGTAGAAACTGGAGGGGCATTACGCTTCTTAATACAGTTATAAAAATTCTGGCATTTATACTCCTGGATCGCATATCTTTTACCATTGATGCAAGCCTACGTCAAGAACAAAATGGCTTCAGACCACAAAGATCCTGTGTTGATCACATAAACACCCTCCGTATAATTATAGAGCAGTCAGTAGAGTGGCGCTCCCCCCTGTATCTACTGTTTGTAGACTTTGAACGTGCCTTTGATACCATCAATAGAAATGCTATATGGCATTCCCTGCGAGAAAAAGGTGTCCCGGAGAAAATAATAAATTTAATTCGCGAACTGTATACTAATGCAGAGTGCACTGTTCGATTCAAAGGGAAAACTAGTGAAAAATTTTCCATACAAAGAGGTGTAAGACAAGGATGCGTTTTATCACCACTGCTATTCACTGTCGTGCTCGATAGCATCCTCTCTAAAACAAATGCCGAATTCCCCGATGGTATACAATGGCGTCCCCACCAAAGACTTAGCGATCTGGACTATGCCGACGACATATGTTTTCTATCACATTCACTTACTGGAACGAGAACTAAATTAGAAAAGCTAATTGAAAATGCCGGTAAGGTTGGTTTACGTGTTAATGTGAAAAAAACAAAGCTTATGCGTATTGAGACCAATAATCAAACAGCTCTCAATGTAGCAATAAATGGCACACGAACCATAATAGAAGACGTAGACAAATTTTGTTATCTTGGCAGCGTAGTAACAAAAGATGGTGGAGCGGATGATGACGTAATGGCACGATTAAACAAAGCTCGACATGCATACTACAAACTAAAGAAAATTTGGTCAACCCGCAACATATCCCAGCGAACAAAACTTAGAATTTTCAACACCAGTGTTAAATCGGTCCTATTATACGGCTGTGAAACATGGAAAGTGACGGATGTTATATGCAGGAAACTTCAGGTTTTCATTAATAAATGCCTGCGGCGCATATGTCGAATATTTTGGCCCTATACCATCTCTAATGAGGACCTACTTAGAACAACAAATAACGAAAGAATAACAACTGACATAAAACGCCGGAAGTGGCGATGGATAGGTCACACGTTACGTAAGACTGACAACGACATAGCAAAAATGGCCTTTGAATGGAACCCCCAAGGGTCGAGACGCCCAGGAAGACCCAAAATTACATGGATGAGATCTACTCATGCTGAATATAGATCCAGAGGAACGTGGCAGGAGATCAAACTCATTGCGCAAGACAGAATACGATGGACTGATTTTGTTTCCGCCCTATGCTCCGACTAGGAGTTTTAAATATTTTTTAGGAACATTATAGTGGTTTTTAAATTGTTATATGTAATGTAAATATTAAATATTTATTTAAGGAATAAAAAAAAAAAAAAAAAATTATTTATTTTAAGAAAAAAATATTTTCCATGTATGTATGAATATAAAAAAACAACAACATATCTTTTACTGAAAAAATTTTTTTTTTTTTCATTATTTATTTATTGAATCTTCATATATTAAATATGAACTAACAATAATTAATCAAATCTTAACCTAATATTATTTTTTGTCCTGCCAGTGCCAGACAAAAATTTTGTTCATCGCGGGTTCTGTTCACTTTTATAGGTGTTTATCGCTCATCTAATTGGACAAGTGCCGCAGTGTCTCTTATTCTTAAGAGAGTGTGGCCGCTATCATTTAAAATATTTCGTGCTAGTGGGTTCGGGTGCAATTCGAGCCTTTTAAAGTATTTTACTGCATATTTCGTTATCATAGTTTTAACTAATGGAACATTGAGATCCTTGTGAATATTTGAGTTTTTAACATACCAAGGGGCAGCTGTGATTATTCGAAGTAATTTATTTTGGCGCCTTTGAATTTTTTCGATATTAGAGGCCGAGGCAGTGCCCCATAACTGAATACCATAGCACCAGATTGGCTTTAAGATGGAGTTGTAAAGAAGAAGTTTGCAGTCGAGACTAAGGACAGAGTTTCTTCCAATAAGCCAATGAATTTGGATGGCTTTTAGTTTCATTTGAGTTAATTTTGCCTCTATATGGCTTTTCCACGTTAAACGGCGATCTAGATGAATACCGAGGTATTTTACATGCGAATTTTGAGGTATTATTTGATTATTGATTTTAATAGGGGGGCATGATTCCCGACGCAAGGTGAATGTTATATGTACGCATTTTTGCTCATTGACCTCTATCCTCCATTGCTTTAACCATAGTTCGAGTTGAAATATATGATCCTGTAGGTATCGAGATGCTTCTTGACGGTTTTCGTGCACGCTCAAAAAAGCTGTATCATCAGCAAATGTTGAAGCTTGTGTGTAGTTGTTTGTTGGCATATCCGAGGTATATATTAAGTATAAAAGTGGGCCCAGGATGCTTCCCTGAGGGACTCCAGCGTCAATTTGCTGAGGAGAGCTTAAATAATCACCTTCTTTAATAATAAACTTTCGACCGACTAAGTAGCTTTCTAACAGCTTGTGTATGTTTACTGGTAAGTTTAGCTTCAATTTATGTAATAAGCCTTCATGCCAGACTTTATCGAAAGCTTGAGAAACATCGATGAAGAGAGCGGAACAATATTTTTTTTCTTCAAAGGCTTTTCTTATTGCGTTTACTATACGATGGGTTTGCTCAATTGTGCTGTGTTCTCTTCTAAAGCCGAATTGGTGGTTAGGAATACATCTATTATCATTTAAAATTGGGGTTAATTTTGACGCTAAAAGCTTCTCAAACAGCTTTGATATATTAGAAAGTAAGCTTATAGGCCTATATGACTCAACTTTTGTGTGATCCTTTCCAGGTTTAGGTATCATGGTGACTAAGGAGACCTTCCACTTTTGAGGATAGTATTCAAGGCGTAAAATAGCATTAAAAATTAAAAGAATAATTTTCTTTGCTATGCTGGGTAGCTCCAAAAGCATTTTGTTGCTGATCTTGTCAAAACCAGGAGCCTTTTTGGGGTTTAAATCACAAATAGCCTTTTCGATTTCTCTTATCTCAAATCTTAGCGGAACAGCTGCTCTAGCAGCAACAGGTGGTAACTCGACCGCAATATCGTGAGATATATTTGGGGTAAATACGTTTTTTAAATGATTGACAAACAGATTTCCTTTTTCAACATCATTTCTTGCCCAACTTCCATTCAAGTTTCTTAATGGTGGTTTAGAGACAACTGGCCTTTTGAGATTTCTAGCTGCACGCCATAATGAGTAGTCTGATTGTGGGGTTGCATCAAGTTCCTTAAGATATTTTTCCAGAGAAGCCGTTTTCTTAGTCTGCAGTAACTTTCTTAGTCTTTTTGTACACTCTTTAAGTAAGTTCTTAAGTTGAGGGGATCTGTGCAATTGCCACTCTCTTCGAGCCCTCCTTTTTTCAGACAAAAGATGCTCGACATCTGTGGAATATATTTTAATAGTTTTGTTTTTTTGGGGGCAATATTGGAATGTTGAACAGCTAGTTTCAGAAAACTGTCAAAATTGTCAATAGAGCGATCTACATAATCCGGTGTACTGAGCGGAATATTTTCTGTGCAATGGGTACTGAGATATTTTTTATATTTCAACCAATTAATTTGCGTAGCTGTCGTCGAAGGTACAATTCTATTGGGGTTCATTATAGTAACAATTGTAGGTGTGTGGTCGGAAGATAAATCTAGGGAGGCTTCAACTTGAATCGTTTCTATGGGAATGTTTTTAACCACGCCGAAATCTATGACATCTGGAATTTTTTGAAGATCAGTGGGCCAATATGTTGGTTGTCCGCTCGCTACCACATTTAAATCCATTTTAGAAATTATGTTAAATAAAACACGACCCTTTGGTGTTATAAGTCGCGACCCCCAGAGGGTATGTTTAGCGTTATAATCGCCAGCGGCTAGGAAACACGGTCCTAATGATTTAAAATATTTACAATATTGGTCCTCCGATATTGAAAATCTAGGCGGGGAGTATAACGATGAAATTATTAGGTTTCTATTTAATTCCTCAACGCAAATGTTCGTTGCCTGGAGATAATCTTCACGATGATCACACAGAACCTCCACAAGCTCTATCTCGAGGGTCCTTGGTATCATATAGTATATAACCATTTATTTTAAACGTACTTCTTGAGGTCAAATGAGTTTCAGAAATCATCATGACATCAATTTGTTTATTTTTAAGAAAGTATTCTAATTCATTTTTATGTTGGCGGATGCCGTATGCGTTCCAAAAACTAATTTTTAAACAGTTCATGGTTTGTTAAGTACAGCTTGCAATAACATCGATTGCATTCTAAGCATTTCCTGCATCATATTACCCATTGTGTTCGTAAAATTATTTACTGTTTGCACTAATGTTTCCATGGTTTTTTCTAAACGACTTAAATTAGAAAATTGAGTTTCATCATTACTTGGCGAGGCACCTTGCATTGGCTCATGGTTTGATTTAAGGACGTTAGCGTAAGAGGTTCTGTTATTACTAGGCTGGGGGGCTTGAATTGCATTTGTGTTAACCTGATTTGTTACCTGCATTTGAGGGGGATTAGTTTTCGGTCCGACCGACTGCTTGACGATAGTATATACAGGGCATCCTCTATAATTGGCAGTGTGATTACCGCCACAGTTGCTACATTTTTTAACGTTGGGGTCGGTTTTAGACTTGTCGCAAAGAACTGTTCCATGTAATTCACCACATACTACGCAAACAGGGGGTAAGTAGCAGTATGCCTTAGTATGGCCAAATTCCTGGCAGTTTAGACATTGAACAGGACCATTTCTTTTGTGAGGCTCCTCAATAGTTACCCTTCTGTACAGAATATATTTCAAATTATAAATTGGATGCGTTTCATTTTTTTTGAGCTTAACGTCGCCGGGTTCAAGCTCCACTCGAAATAGTGGTTGCGGATTTTTTTCCCTATTTTTGATATTTGTTACGTTTTTGATTTTAAAGCCCTTCTCTTCCAAAAAAGCTTTAATTTCCCCTGGGTCTACGCATGAGTCTATGCCCTTGATTACAACCTGAAGACCTTTACTGCTCTTCAGTTGATACGTATAAAAGTTTTTATTCAGAGTCTCAAATCTTGTAATTACCTTTCGAAAATCATCCTCGTGATTCACCTGTATTTTAGTCTCGTTAATGATACCGCGCTTTATTGCAGCTACATAAAAGGAATTTTCACCTATCACCGAAATTAAACTTTTTATTAACTCATTAGAGTTTTGCTCTCTAAGGTATATCGGGGGTGGCTTAGACGATTTAATGACGTTTGGTGCTTCAGAGGATTCATCCTCCAGAATTTTATATTGTATAAAATAAGAGGAGTCATAAAAATGTGTTTTTTTCTTTCTTTAAATAAACTAAAAGAATACTCGCACAATAACAATTTTAATTTACCACCTACAAATGTGAACAAACAATTATACATACATCAATATATAGTTAAAGATCTTTTAGCAAAAGTAAATACATGTGGCTCAAGCATTTAAAAAACTCGTTTGCGGGTTAGCGCCGGCTTAAAAACCCTAAGCTTCGATATCTGCATTGGATTTTTAAATTTAAATAACATATATACAAAAGTTTCACGGCCACAATGGAATGAGAAACATTTTTTCATTAAAAGAACGGGAATCGCAATTTGTGTAATTGTGAAATGAAAATATGAAAAGTTCTTATGAAAACGAAAATGAAAAGTTTTTTTTTTTCATTTCACAGTTTCACAGAACCAGAATTGGCCCCCAGGTCTCTTTTTGAAATTCTACTTTTAACCATGATGTCGACTATCCGCTCCAAGGTTTTAGGTTGAAATTCAAGCACGCAGTTTATATCACTGACAGATGAGTTGATACTTAGTCTGCCTTCCTCTGCAAGAGTGCCGGTAAAATATCATCCGGCCCCGCGGCTTTGTATTATTCCATTAAAGACCAAAATTTTAAGCAAAACTAAGCTGTTCCGTCAAAGTTTTGTATACAAACTAACCCTCGTTTAACTGAGATCTTAAAAACCCAGCCAAAAAGAAATCTGTATTTTTTACCAAAACAAAAGAAATAATAGTGTTGGATAGTTATCTTTATTTAACAGCCCAGCGGGAAAACTCAGAAGATCTTCTTACTTCAGCCCTTTTTAAAGGCCTGCTTTGATTCGATTACTGTTCTTATCTAACTGCTAGAGAATGCCTAATAGTAGACCTTGGCTCTTTGGTAAAAAAGATAAGATACACCAAAGCAAAATAATTATTGTTTTTGATCCCGTTATCATTCTTATGTACCTGCTAAAAAAAGCGAGAGCGGAAGGCCTTCTCCGCAATGACAACGTGTGTAAAAAAGATATGAGTATAGAATGGAGGGAGCAGGCCTTGTATATCCAAAAGAAAGAGTACAGAGGCCTTCTAGATCCCGTTACCATTCTTATGTACCTACTAAAGAATCGAGAGCGGAAGGCCTTCTCCGCAATGACAACGTGTGTAAAAAAGAAATGATTATGGAATGAAGGGACCAGGCCATGTATTTCTAAAAGAAGGAGTACAGAGGCCTTAGAACTCTCCCAGCGGGAAGGCTTCTAATTAATTTACTTTTAAAAGTCGGTCATTCTGTATTGTTTTTGTTATGTTATGTTATGCTGTATTACTTATACTTAACGGGTATATTTGGGAATAATATGCATTGTATTTATTTTGTATTGCATTGTTATGAAACACTTTACTTTGTTCGAATACAAAGCAATTGACGTTTTGCAAGTCAGCCTATGTTCAGCAACTTTGTAGAAAGTATAACGGCAAAAATTTTTGTTGAGCATATTAACCCTCAAGCTCCGCTTTACAACAGTAAATTTTGGATCTTTTCTAACAAATCGTCAAAACACCCCTATACAGGGGAAGGACATTGCCGAAATATTGCACAAAAATGTTAGCTTTTATATCATATAAATTGTGTAATGACGTTATAAGTTGATAGTAAAAGTATTCCATTTTTACGAAATGTATTCTTTAAGTTAAAATATTTATTTTTATTTTAATTTTAATATCCTTAGTTAATCCCGCGAAGCTTTTCGCTTGTCTGCAGGAAAGAAACCAGAGTCTCTAGTGGGAATCGAACCCAAAAACCCGGTGCTGATAGACTAGCTAACTGCCAGCTAGCCTACCAGGGCAAAAACTCAAAACACATATTTTTCGTATTTTTTGCAAATTGTCTTTAATGCATTTTACAGTTGTTCACAATTCCCTAAGCTGTGTCAAACAATAGGTATTCCTCCCTACTGTGAATTGTAAGCTTGGCTTAGTTAATAAAATGAGCATAAAGTACAATCCAGCCGTATTTTTATTGACTATTGAGCTTGGCGGTTTTTTGCTATTTGTCTTAAGTTTTGGGCTTTGTTCTGTTCTAACAAAGATAGTAAAATTTCATGGCCAACATTTTTGTCGAACATTTCATCCAAATTTCATGGCCAACATTTTTGTCGAACATTTCATCCACGTCCTACCCCTTAATAGTGATGATTTTTAAGATTTTTTAGAATAGAGCCAACCATTACAATTATAGCATTTTCTACATAGTTGCCGAACATAAAAACACATAGTTTCATGTACCGATATGCTGCACTAGGGTGGTCGTTAACTGTATGGATCAAATTTTGTTTCTATTTTTCCATGCTCTAACCCACCCGATTCGGTGGGTATTGATAAAAAAACAACTCCAAAAATTTTTTAGGACGATCGGCGAAGGCTAAGCCGTCCCTCAAGCCCGCCAAAGTTTGAGAAAAATCGTAAAGTCCGACTTGTATGACTTATATTTAGGAAAATATAAGTTTTACATAAAAATCGTTTTCTAAGAAGTTGTTGTTAGTAAAGTGTCCAACAACTTTTGCCTAAACCCAACAAACACGAAGTCAAACCTTTGATATGAAATGACTTTATCATTTGACATCAAACACAATTCTCAAACGTTTTTCAATTGTTTGATTTAACATTTAAATTCAAATTGATAATGATTTGAAAATAAACATTTCATATCAAATGTTTTATCAATTTGATGTCAAATGTTTGTCAAATGTTTATTTGCAATCAAAAATAAACTTGGCAATACTTAAGCGAAAAATAAATGTAATCATTAAAAATGGCGATTAAAGTTACATTTTTTACTTTGTGGTTACATGTGTTTTACTATTAAAAATAAATTTAAATACAAAGTGAACAGCTTATTTCTTGTGAAAAATAAAAATTATTTGTGAGTAATTACAATGATTAAAAATACGAAAAAAAGGAAAATAAAACGGGAAAGTGAAGAAAGTTTGTTGAACGATCGCGGTGGGACAATCCTCAAAATAAAAGGGAGCCAAGTAGTTTGTCTTTCCAAGAATAAGAGGACGGAAAGAACATTATTTCATCTTTTAGCTATGGTGCCGAATGTTTATCTCACAGTTTATTTAAATAAATAATAAATTTAAATTAAAAAAAATAAAATATTTTTATTTATGTTCCACATTGTATTATAATTCACATTTGAAAAACATTTGAGAATTACGTTTGAAAGCAAGTTGAAAATAAAGGCATTTTTCAATTTGAAAATAATTTCCCCTTTTTGTTGAGAACGCTATGATTTTCAAATCATTATCAAACGTTTGTGGTTTGAGAAAACGTTTGATTTCAAATCATTTTCAATTTGAAATCAAACCTCCGTGTTTGTTGGGAACAAGTTTTCTCTAAAACTCATATTGAAACAAACCTAATTTAAATAAAAAGTAAACAGCAGCATTGATGCGAATTGTTTCTTTAGAACTGTTTTTTCTTACACACGTCAATTCAGCTTTAATATTTGTGTTTGTGTGCGTTTGCTTAAAAAAAACGCATATCATTTGTTTCTAACGTACCACGGTTGATAAACTTGGTGCAATTATACTTTTTTGATACAATTCAAAGCCAAAAAGTACGGTGGTACGGTGGTACGGTGGTAGGGTGGTCGTTAAAATCAAAAGTTGGATTTATTTAGGTATCACTAGCCAATTTGGTGGGTATTGATAAAAAAACAGCTCAAACATTTTTAGGACGATCGGCGAAGGCTAAGCCGTCCCTCAAGCCCACCAAAGTTTGAGAAAAATTATAATTTTACATGAAATCTGACTCTTACATATGTTTAATAACTTAGAAAATATTAATTTTGTAGAAAATTAGTTCACAAGTTTTTCTTTATCTCTTATTAAACAAAATAAACTTAAAATATCGAATAAGCCACTAAAAAATCTAATTTTTAATTCATTAAAGAAACGCATTTTCTATGAATTAGTTTTGTTGAAAAACATACATACATATTTATTATTTATTTAAAAAAAAAAACCGACCAGCCGGGCACCTGGCGTTTTACCCTAATTCGGGTACGCTGAATTCAGTGGTGCTAACCGTTTTAAAGTTAGCTCTTGTTTTCAAAATTTCGAAAACGGAGGAGGTTGCACAGCGTAACTCCAAAACGGTTTAGTTTATAAAATAAACTAAAAAAAACGAAACAATAATATTACCTTTAACCATTGTTATAGGTTTTTCTTATATGCGTAGTCGTTAAAACAAATTATGTGAGGTTGGTCACACTTTTGACCCAACTAAGGGCAATCTTGACGCTGCAGTGGCCAAATTTAAGAATTATATTAAACTGGCATATTTGTATGGGTGGGAGATACAAGGCAATTATGTTTTAAGAAAATGTTTAGCACAAAAAACTAATGAAGGTCCATCATATATTTAATCCCCCTTTGAGCGATTCCTTGGCAGTTCTGAGGCTTTTTCTTCAATATATTTCTAGTCTGTGTTGACAATTTTATATGGGAGCACCCTTAAAGAAAACGTGCAAGTATGTAACAGGGATGATAAATGAGAAAACCAATATCGTACTAACGAACTTCTAAAATCGTACTTTTTCGACCCCAATAGTAATAAATAATTTTTTTTAATAAAATAAAAAGACTTTTGTTTCGGTTACACTTGAAACCATTGGTACATACGGTCTATTTCGTTCCTTTGTTTTTATAATATTTTGCCATGAAGGCTTATATGCTGCCGCTGATACTTGATTTAGAATGTGGCATATGCAATCGTCCAATGATCAAGTGCAAAAATCTATTCACAATAGCGAAGTTTAGTGTTTGGTGCAAATGGTCTTGCAAAGAGCAAATGCAAAATATCATAGCTGTTTTGTTAAATCCAACAACAACATACACAGAGTTTCCTTCAGATTTCATAAAAACGCTACGAAATTCTGCATTTGCACTTTGGCAAAACCAAACACTGAAATCCGTGTATATTCATTGGACAGTAAATACGAGTTGCCATTTTATATGAATTACATATATTAAGGTTTGAAAAATTTGGAAATAGTACCAAATGAGTCACGGGGGTACCACCGTACTTTTTGGCTTTGAACTGTATCAAAAAAGTACAATTGCACCAACTTTATCAACCGTGGTCCTTTAGAAACAAATGATATGCGTTTGACCATTTTTTTTAAGCAAACGCACACAAACACAAATAAAGGGTGGTTAAATTGTAAGGGCCGATGTTGAATGTGAACCACACCTAAACGCCAATTTTTTTTTCGAATTTTATTTGACATTTCTCTATTTCAGACTTACTCAATTTGAACCATGGAGAGATACACAATCCAACAACGTGTTAAAGTTATCCAGACTTATTATGAAAATGGGCGTTCAAATCAAAATGCATATCGTGCAGTGATGAGGCACATTTTCACCTCAGTGGATTCGTCAATAAACAGAATTGCCGCATTTGGGAGAATGAGTATCCAAGAGTGATTGTCGAAAAACCAATGCACCCACAAAGAGTGACTGTTTGGTGCGGTTTATAGGCTGGCGGCATCATCGGGCCGTATTTTTTCCAAAATGAGGCCGGTCAGGCAGTTACTGTGAATGGTGTTCGCTATCGTGAGATGATAACGAACTTTTTATGGCCCGAATTGGAAGATATGGATGTGGACGATATGTGGTTTCAGCAGGACGGTGCCACTTGCCACACAGCTAACGAAACAATGGCTCTTTTGCGCAACAAATTCAATGGCCGTGTTATCTCACGTAATGGCGATGTCAATTGGCCGCCAAGATCATGTGATTTGACACCGTTGGACTTTTTTCTTTGGGGTTATTTGAAAGAAAAGGTGTACGTCGATAAGCCAGCAACAATTCAAGAGCTAAAGGATGAGATAATTCGGCACATTAACGGCATAGAACCTCCATTATGCCTCAGGGTCATCGAAAATTTGGACCATCGGATGGAGGTGTGCCGCCGTGGTCGCGGCGCCCATTTGGCCGATATTTTGTTCCATACATAATTGAGTAATACCAATATATCATAATAAAATAAAATTACAATAATTTCCTAAATAGTTTGTGTTTTATTCAAAATCAACATCGGCCCTTGAAATTTAACCACCCTTTATTAAAGCTGAATTGACGTGTGTAAGAAAAAACATTTCTAAAGAAAAAATTCGCATCAATGCTGCTGTTTACTTTTTATTTTAATTAGGTTTTGTTCAATATGAGTTTTAGAGAAAACTTGTTAAGGCAAAAGTTGTTGGAAACTTTACTAACAACAACTTCTTAGAAAACGATTTTTATGTAAAACTTATATTTTCCTAAATATAAGTCATACAAGTCGGACTTTACGAGGGACGGCTTAGCCTTCGCCGATCGTCCTAAACATTTTTTGGAGTTGATTTTTTATCAATACCCACCAGATTGGCGAGTGAGACCTAAATAAATCCAACTTTTGATTTTAACGGTCACCCTAATGCTGCACGAACAGGCCAAAAGGTGGAAACTTTAACCGTTTTCTTATTTCAATACGCGCATTTTGAGCCCAATATGATCCTAATCGGTAAAAAAATTTAAAAGTTAAAGATGATTATTTGAAGTAATCCACTTTTCAAATTATACCAAGTCACAAAAAAACCAAGTAAATACACATAGCGAAAAGTTTAGTTACAAAAAATATTAAAAAAGGCTAAAACTGTTAAATTACTATGTGGGTTAATTAACTAAAATGTTCGTATTGAAATAAACTAATGCCTAGTGTTTTTCATACTGGATTTCCCGGACAACAACAGGTGGCTTTTGTAAATTTACTCCGAATTTAATATTATCATCAGTTCTCTGCGGTTATAGTTTTATAACTTTTTATTCCTAAAAACTCCTACTGCCACAGATATGAAGCTTTTATTATTTGCTAAATATTATTGCACATTGAAAAAAGATAACCAAAAAGTCATTTTGCTATAACTTCCTCAAAAATCCTACAAAATAATTGAAATTTTGCCTTTGTGTACTTTTGAACTTGAAGATCTTAAGGTGCCATTAAGCACATTTTCCTTTTTGCCAAAGATGTTGAATGCATTTGTAAACTTATTTAATTGACCTCAGGAAATGTTCTTTCTTCAAAAAAAATAAAATTAAATAATATTTTCCATCGATTTGTATTAAGCGGAAATTGAAAATTAAATCCCACTTTTCCGGGAAATGAGAAAGTCCGGGAAAAGAAAAACTCTACTAATGCCCCATGCAATAAAACGTTAAAACTTTTTATTGTTTGGTATAAAAAAAATAACTTGAAAACAGCAAAAATGGAAAAAATCATAATATTTTCGATCAAGTTTGAACTTTTGTCCCCTGTAACTCTGTCATTTCTTGACCAGTCTTCAATAGCAATCCATTGTTATTTTAGTAATTTTATCATCAAAATGCCATTATATATTCCCCATATAATGCCTGTAGTAGGTATAGATATTGTGGAAAAATTTGGTCCAGTTTAGCTTCATATGGCCAGAAATAACACCATGCAATTCCAATAATCGGTCCATTATGAACCTTAGGTCTTATATTAAGCAGCCTTTGGAAAACCAGTCTTAAACTATAAAGTGCTAACTGTCGGTGGAGGGTATTAAAGATTCGGCATAGCCGAATGTAGCACTCTAACTTGATTTTTTATTTAAAAAAATTCGTTTTTAATAATAATACTCGAGAAGCATTTTTGAAGTAATACATCTTTTTTAGATGTGGACCCAATACTCTTCTCTTTTAGAGTAAAGTTTTATCCCGCGGATCCCTTTCGATTAACAGGCAACGGTCGGATCATGTTATACCAACAATTAAAAAGAGATTTACGTCATGGACGCCTATATTGTTCTATTGGAGAGGCAGCTGCCTTAGGGTCTCTCATTGTTCAAGGTATGTATGACAATATATTAGATATATGTATATAAATATGATTTGAAATTTTATTTCCACCTTAAAATTAACGATATTAAAAAGTTATACTTTGATTAAAAATGTTAAATATAAATTTTTTAAATATGCGTCTTAAAAAGTTATCGATTATGATATGAGTTATCAATTATAATTAATAATTTTAAACATTGTTTAAAAACAGGGTTTAAAAATTAGTAAATAGTTATTTTTTCTTCATATCGAAAACCACAGTAAATATTCAAAACTAAAATATTTAAAGGTATTCATATTGCAAAAATATTCTAAATTTACTAAAAACCTTGTAGTAATATTCAAAAATATTTAACCAGTGGCAATTTTATAATATAACAATTTGCAAAATATTAATATTTTCCCCGTATAAATATATTTCCTACAGAAATATTCAAATATTTTTAGTCACCATAAATATTAAATGTTGTGTGTCTTCAATATTAATATATTACTGCCACACATTACAAACTGCCGAAGTATATGCGAAATGTACGAATATAAATAACATAACAAAACAAAATATGCCGTCTTGTTGAGCATCGACTGCCAAAATATGCGACTATTACACACAAAATATTTAAATATTTCAGGGTGAATATTAAACATATTATTAGTCGAAAAATATACTAATAATAGTCGCAATACGAAGAAAAAAATATTTTTGTGTGTACATACAAAAAGGTTAAAAAGAGGAAAGATTTAAAATAAGAAATTTTTTGTATGATGTGTTGCTAGATTAAAATATAATTGCTTAATGGTTTTGTTATTTATTGAAAAAAGGTAAATTATGATTGAAAGGTGAGTTTTATAATTTGAGTGCAAAAATATAAAAAGGATTGAAAAATTAACTAATGTTTTAAGAAAACATATACATACATATTTAGTATTTATAAAAATATTTATAAACAGCCATTAAAAGAATATAGGGAGTGATATTCTAAAGACAAAATGCAATGGGTGTTTGGACTAGTTGTTCAAAAATTAAGTTAAGGAACAAAAGTGCGTTTGTATTTTAAGAAATTTATTTACAACAGTCAAAGTATATTTTATAAGGGGAAACATTTGTATGTGTGGGTGTGTAGATCATAGTTTTAAGACCTATGCATTTTGTTTTAAGCTTGGCTCATTTAATTGTTGATGATAATGGATGAATTCAAAATAGAACAACCAATCGCGATATTGTAATAGAAGCTCAAAAAATAGGATGTAGTGTAAATGTAGGTAGGATGCTGCTTATATGGTATATTAGAGAAAAGAACATTTAAGTAGTGATCAGTTGTAAAGGCTATGCATATATATATGTATGTATGTATGTATGTAAGTTTTCTTTTTCTTTTATATTTAAATAAAAAACATTTATTTTATTAAAAAGGATTTTGATATTTTTATTTATTTTTCCTTTATTATTTTTATAAACCGTTTCGATTTGATGGTTTTCTAGAACTGAATTTTTATTCTGTTCTTTACATATTCTTAGCTTAAACTTATGAACTATTTCTGCATGATCAGCACAACGATCATGGATGATGAAATTCCATTGATCGTTGGGCAATCAACAAATGTACAGAAAACGAAATCAATACTTCTGTAAACAATTTCATGAATCATTATTTACAAAATCATTGGTTCTTCTTGTGCAATTGGTTCTTCTTGGGTGGCATATATAACTCGCCCTCCCTTAGAATTCGAGTCTCTTCGAATTAGTGTAAATAAGAAATCTTTCTTGTAAATCACAAGCAAGATCACAATGCAGGTAAGTAACCCATAAATTGCATAAAAGTTGTAATTTATGTTTTGTTTTGTTTTAAATATACCTCATTACTGGTATCAAGATTAATCATTTGTGGTACATCAAATAGTTCGGTTTCGTTTTCTGGTATTACATTAAAGTTAGGGATTACAATATTCATTTTAGTTTCATATCTTCTTAAAAAATAATCACTTATTTGAATTCCACATTTTTCAGTTCTTACAAAATAACTTCTATTTAAAAAATATGTGAAATTGTTACAAAAATTCGTTAAATTATGTTTAACATTAATTAATATTAAATTTCCTATATCTATCTCTTTAACAACAGTTCCAACACATTTTCTTCTGGAACAGTTTCTATAATTATCTTTTATTAGGTTTACAATGCAATCATTTGGTTGTATTTTCTATTTTAACAATTCTTGTTTCATTTATGTCAATTTGCATGGCCCTTTTATTGGGGACAGGCATAATATAATTAGTTATATACATCTTGTTAAAGAATTCTGGAACCGAAATTACAAATATAATTACATCATTTTACAATGAGCCAATGTTAAATTTTAAGTGTCTTAATTTGGAACTATCAATATTATATAAATCAATTTCGTCATTAGTAAGAACAAATCTATTCATTACGTTATATCTTGCCATCAATATGTTTTCCTGTATTCTCTCAATCTTATCCCTGATTTGGTTAATTATCAGCCAATAACTATTATATTTTATGACTGGTATATTATCTAGAATTTATTTTGACATACTTGCGTTAAACAAGAGCCTATTTGATTCCAACAGCAAATGAACATTTTGCATAAATTTTTGTATGTCTGTATTGATCTTTATTTGTTTGTTTAAGTTCCCTATTAACTGTTGCTGGTTAATGTCAATTTTTGCAAAGTGTGCATCAATCATTTCCTTGTCCTCATCGTCCATATTTCCGAATAACCATTTTATGGTTCTTCCCCCAAAATTCAGTAAACCTCTTTTGTTTCTAGTATGAATTGTTATTGTTGATAACAAATGTTCTAGCTCTTTTATTTTATCCTGCAGACCCACTAACATTTCACCTTGTTTTATTAAGAAATTTTTTGAAACTTCTATTTTAACCTTTTGAATGGTCGCTCTAATATCTTCCAAATCAAAAACATGTATTATTTTATTATATCTACGAATCACGGAAATAGGTTCACTTTCTATCATCACATATCCTGCTTCCGATTCAATTTTTGTAATTTCCACCGTGCCCACTGCGGTTGATAATATTAAAAGGAACAAAGCCCCGATCATCTAAAAAGAGGACATATACAAATATTACGTGAGAACAAACTTTTACGATTATCTGATTAGTATTTTTTTTTCTCTTTTTTTTCATCTAATAACCTTTAAAGGTCGTTTTATCTGTGCAATATCGATGCGTTTCATTCTTATAGGATTATATTTATTATATCTTTTAGCAGTTTTATGTCTTTGGCCCTGTATGTTCTTTACATACATATTATCAGGGTTATAGTTCGGTACAGGTTCCCTCGTGAGATTAAGTCTTTGAATAGCTTTTTGCTTTCTAGAGTTCATTTGCAAGGCAATCTTTGAAAAATCTAAATTCGAACGGTTAATAAAATCCATAGGCTTAATTCCTATGGTAGAATGGATTGAATTATTATAATATCCTATAGCTCTAATGACCAACTCCTCTATACTCATATTCTCGTTGCTTCTTTTGATTATTCTAATATGCTCTAAAAGCGTAGAGTGTAACCTCTCAACATCTGAATTTCCTGTGTGTGAATTTGGTGTGGTAAAGTGGGCATTAATGTTCCTCTCTGAACAAAATAATTTTAGATATGTGTTATTAAATTCATTATCTAAAATCAGTGTTTCTGGCTCTCCCAAATAAGAAATTCTCTCATCCAACTTAGTTTTGATTGTGCACATATTTTTATCGCTGAGCCTATGAGCGGAACCCAATTTGGTAAATCTGTCAATGGTAGTCAAAAAATAATTTTTGTGAACATGAAATATGTCGGCATGCACAATCTGGTTTGGTCTATTGGGTGTCTCAGTAAAATTGAAATATTTTCTGAAGGGTTTTCTATCGTACTTATTTTCAGCACACAACTGACAATTATTTATTTATTTATATATATATTTTACTTAGTTCGGATAAAAATACTTAAACTTTAATTCTTCGAAATTTTCAACTACCCCTCTATGATTGGTCTCGATATGATTATTTTCCATCACTTGCAACAATCTTTCCACGTTTTCAACGTCTACTGCCAATTTCGTACATTTTATAAATTTTAAATTAATTTATTTTGGACAATATTGTATTCTGAGTCACCCAATTCAGAATAAATTCCCACTGTACCTTTGTTCAATTCTCTTCTAAAAATGTCATTTAAATAATGATCATTTGGCAAATCATTCCTCTCGATATAAATTATTTTATATTTATTGTACAATATTTCTGTTTCTTTCTCTTTTTGATTTAAGATTCTTATTTGCTTTCTATATTTATTAACAACTGTCTCACTTATGAGAAAATGTTCATTCAAATCTTCATTGGCACTATGAACAGTGCTCATATCACTGTCTGTTAGCTCAAACAGCGATTTAATATCTAAATTTTCTTCATCTTCCACATTAGGTTTCGGAATTCTGCTTAAGAAGGTGGCAACCTTATTATCCTTACCCTTTAAATATTCTACATCAAACTCAAATTCTCCCAACATTATTTTCCAACGAATTATTCTGGAATTTGGACGTAGCGGGCGCATTCTTTAAACCGAAGGGCATACGAATGTACTCGAAATGTCCCATTGGGGTAGAAAACGCAGTTTTCTCAATATCCCTTTCGTCCATCAATATCTGATAGAACCCTTTAGCCAAATCTAAGGTGGTATAGTGTTGCGAGCGACCTAATTTGTCGAACAGAGATTCCATGTTTGGAATCGGAAATTTGTCTTGTAGTTTAACTTGCGGTAGTCTATGACGACTCTCCATTTCTTAATCCCATTTTCTTCGGAACTATCCAAAGGGGCGAACTATATGGGGATTTACTATGTCTTATTATACCTTGTTTTAACATTTCCCGGATTTGCCGTTCGATTTCTTTCTCGTGAATTTGGGGATATCGATATATTTTTGAATATATTGGTTGGTTTGATGTAGTTATGATTTTGTGCCTAATGCTGTTGGTACTAGTTAAATTTTGTCCTTCAATATAAAATGTTCTCTTATTAACTTGTAAAAATTTAGACAGTTGTTCTCTTTCTTCTGAGCTCAGGTCATCATGCAAAAATTCATCCAGCTCCCTATCATGCCCCTCTAAACAAAAAATATCTCCATACTCAAAAGGTGGTTTATTTTCGCCAATTAATATGGTTGAGTCTCTAATTTTTAATTCGTTATGACGCAAGTCTATTTGCGCACCTAAAGGAGATAAAATATTATTGCCTATTATGCAATCGAATGGTTTATTTTTAAGATCTACAAGCTTTAAAGACATCGTTTGGTCTGGGCTGTTGAATTCGTTTGGCAAATATACGATAACTTCGTCCTCTATGATAGAGGAGCCAATGAGTGTATTTAATTTGATAGGGTTTATTAATTTTCTACGGTTTGAAATCTTTCCAAAAAATATGGAATCACCCAAGCTGGTAGCTGCACCCGTATCCACTAGGCACCTTGCACGGAGGAACCCGAACGTAAGCATTACTATTGGTAATGTACAGCCTGAGGCTGTTGAGGAAAATTTTCATATTGCGCATGGTCAATTTCCATGGGCATTGGTACTTCATGTTGCACACGCCTATTATCTACCGGAATCCGATAAAAATTTCCACTGTATCGATTAGCGTTTCTATTGAAATTTGAACGTGAATGATCTACGTTTTTTAAAAAATTTTGCTGGTTCAATCTTGGATAAGACTGATTAAAATTTGAGTTGTAATTTCGATTTAAAAAATTTTGATTGTTTTGATTTGGGTTGATATTTCGATTTACATATTCCCTTCTATAAATTTGTTGAACACTGTTATTTCTTTTATAGTGTTTTGCCGATAAGATTGCCTCGCTCATAAGGTTATTTTCTATTAAAAAGCGTGAGCAGCTCTCGGAGCGAAACAATATCGCGATTGGTTGTTCTATTTTGAATTCATCCATTATCATCAACAATTAAATGAGCCAAGCTTAAAACAAAATGCATAGGTCTTAAAACTATGATCTACACACCCACACATACAAATGTTTCCCCTTATAAAATATACTTTGACTGTTGTAAATAAATTTCTTAAAATACAAACGCACTTTTGTACCTTAACTTAATTTTTGAACAACTAGTCCAAACACCCATTACATTTTGTCTTTAGAATATCACTCCCTATATTCTTTTAATGGCTGTTTATAAATATATTTATAAATACTAAATATGTATGTATATGTTTTCTTAAAACATTAGTTAATTTTTCAATCCTTTTTATATTTTTGCACTCAAATTATATTTTTTCAATAAATAACAAAACCATTAAGCAATTATATTTTAATCTAGCAACACATCATACAAAAAATTTCTTATTTTAAATCTTTCCTCTTTTTAACCTTTTTGTATGTACACACAAAAATATTTTTTTCTTCGTATTGCGACTATTATTAGTATATTTTTCGACTAATAATATAATATGAAATATTTAAATATTTTGTGTGTAATAGTCGCATATTTTGTGTCGCATATTTTGGCAGTCGATGCTCAACAAGACGGCATATTTTGTTTTGTTATGTTATTTATATTCGTACATTTCGCATATACTTCGGCAGTTTGTAATGTGTGGCAGTAATATATTAATATTGAAGACACACAACATTTAATATTTATGGTGACTAAAATATTTGAATATTTCTATAGAAAATATATTTATACGGGGAAAATATTAATATTTTGCGCAATGTAATATTAAAAAGTTGCTACTGGTTAAATATTTTTGAGTTTAACTAGAAATTATATTAATACAGCGATGCATTTAAATATACTAGGATCGCCCGGTGGCCGAAATTCGACCACTTCACATTTACTTTTGAGAGAACCTGTGCGTTGTAAAATAAAATCGTACACATTTTAAGAGAACGGCTAAATTCACCTATCTTTGTACGTGTGTCTATAGGATAAATTAAAATGCTTTTTAAACACTTTTATTCCAAAAATTTAGAAAAAAGATATATTGTGCATATCCCCGTAATTTATTTATAAGATTTTCATGAAATGTTATGAAAGTAAAAAATAAAAACACAGATCTTCGTTAAAAGTCATTAAAAAAGTTTCCGACTTTTATTTTTCTAAACGACGTTTTTGCGCGACTTCATTTTTTAAAATGTCTAAGGTAACCCTGTCCTAATACGTCTATACATGTGTGTTTGCAAGTGCAAAATGATAACAAATACATTTTGGGAGAACAACATAGAGCAAAACCGTCGTTTATACATTTGTGTACATGTGGTTTGCAAGTATAATAACAACATCCCAACAAACACGGAGGTTTGATTTCAAATTGAAAACGATTTGAAATCAAACGTTTTCTCAAACGACAAACGTTTGATAATGATTTGAAAATCATTTGAAAATCATAGCGTTCTCAACAAAAAGGGGAAATTATTTTCAAATTGAAAAATGCCTTTATTTTCAACTTGCTTTCAAACGTAATTCTCAAATGTTTTTCAAATGTGGATTATAATACAATGTGGAATATAAATAAAAATAATTTATTTTGTTTAATTTAAATTTATTATTTATTTAAAAAAAACTGTGAGATAAACATTCGGCACCATAGCAAAAAAATTAAATTCTTGAAAAGACAGACTACTTGGCTCCCTTTTATTTTGAGGATTGTAGCACCGCGATCGTTCAACAAACTTTCTCCACTTTATCGTTTTATTTTCCTTTTTTTCGTATTTTTAATCATTGTAAACTCACAAATAATTTTTTTCACAAGAAATAAGCTGTTCACTTTATATTAAAATTTATTTTTAATAGTAAAACATATGTAACCACTAAGTAAAAAATTTAACTTTAATCGCCATTTTTAATGATCACATTTATTTTTCGCTTTAGTATTGCCAAGTTTATTTTTGATTTGAATTTAACATTTGACAAACATTTGACATCAAATTGATAAAACATTTGATATCAAATGTTTATTTTCAAATCATTATCAATTTTAATTAAAATGTTAAATCAAACAATTGAAAAACGTTTGAGAATTGTGTTTGATGTCAAATGATAAAGTAATTTCATGTCAAAGGTTTGACTTGGTTTTTGTTGGGATAGAGCACACCGTCTTTTATACATGTGTGCACATGTGTGTTTGCCAGTATAATGCAAGAAAAAAACACATTTTGGGAGAATAACAAAACACACAACTTCTTTTTATACATGTATGTGCGTGTGTTTGCAAACAAATTTAAAACGCTTTTAAAACCATGTAATCCTCAAAACTTAGAAAAAAAATGTATTTTGTGCATTTCTACACAAAAATACCTTTAAAACGATATATGTTTCATTAAAATCGGTGGACGTTAAGATACTTAAAAATCAACGATAAAAAAATTGCTGCCGTATTTACATATATATATATATATATATATATATATATATATATATATATATATATATACATATGTTTAAGATTACGGTTGTTGATTATTTAATATTTTTAGATTTTCTGGTAGCTTGTGTTTAAAATTATGCATATTTATGACTAATATATTAATTTTTTTAAACCCTGTTTAAAAATACTGTTGTAGTTTTAAAAATCGGGTTTTAAAGCTGATTTGAATAATCGATTTTACTTAAGGCTAGATTACACTATTATACTTTGTATTAATACATGTCAAAAACTCAAGTAATATAACAAAGTGTGATAGTGTGAATGCAATGTGTCACGAAAATAACAAGTATTATGAAAAAAGTTTGACATCCCATACGACTTCATCGTTTTTTGAAAAATTTCTAAACAATAATACTTTTCATTGGATCAGGGTTGCATTTTATTTCATGTGTGAGTGTTTATACTTTGTGTGATGGTCTGAACACAAACTGTCATGTTACATTAGATTTTTTGACAGTCGCAACAAAACTCATTAGATTTCTATCTCACAAAGTATTATGGAATACGTAAGACTTGTGAGATAGTGTAATCTAGGCTTTATTATACAGGTCTGTGGGGTAATTCTGTAACTTTTTAACGACAAAAATTTGTCGTAAAGTATAAAATTTTTACTTCAAAATACTTAAAATTTACTACTTAACGACAAATTTTATGTCGTTAAAAAGTTACAGAATTACCCCACTGTTCTGAAAATAACGTGATTTCAAATCACATGTGCTTTTAAAACCACACGTGTGATTTTGTGGTGTTCTGTAAATCACACCGTTTTTGTGTTTTTCGCAAACACAAAAAGTTTGTTTATACAAAAACATAGTTAGTTTTTGAACGCTTTTTATGTTATTTTCTGACAATTTGTTTTTTAACCGATTTATGGCCATTTTCTCATTAGGCGATTATCTTTTTTCCCAACGAAAAACTGCACATTAAAGAAATTTGGTTTTCTCAATGTCTCATTTGCTTCGATTTTATCGCAAAGCTAACCGGCACTCATCTGCCAATTATTCATTTTCCTCTTATTTGCCGTTCAGATAAATTCAATCAGCTGACTCCCAACTTTTACATGTATTTTGAGTGGCGTTGCCAGCTGAAAACTTTGTTTTTTGTCGGTATATTGAGAAACCCAAAATCGTTAAAGGACAGTTTATCGGTCCAATAAATTTATGTTGACATTAAGTAACAGACAGTTTGTCGATACATTGAGAAAATGGCCATTAGAGATCTAAAATAAGTTTTTGGATTTGTTTAAAATTTTGCGATTATTTGCGCATTTTAGCCATGTTCGCGGTAGAAACGATTTGTTCCTCTAAGTTTTCTAATTCTTTACCGCTTTTACGATTTATAATAAAAAGCAGACTCTACTATCATGCCGCTGTTAGCAAATTTTTGCGCTGATTTAGCAATTTTTACAAAATTTTTGCTATTCCGCGATCTTTAATTCAACTAAAAAAACACCTGAAATCACAACAGCAGTTACAAAAGCAAATATCATTTTTGTAGTGTCGTCGAATTTTCCTAATTTTAAATTATTTGTTGTAAATAAAATAGCTTATTGCATAAAAAATTAATAAACAACACATTAAATATTTTATTTAAGTAATTTATTATGCAGATCATCTTACAATAGTCGCAAAAATAACAAAGTGTTGAAAAAAAGTTATTTATGTACGTAGCTGAACGTTTTGAAATCACAAAATAATATGCCTGAACACCTATCTTATGATTTCAAATCACTTTCATAAAATGTGATTTTCAGAACAGGCCTCATAATAACAAATATGTATGTATTATGTTTGTACTATGTTCTATTGAAAATCGAATTTTGAAGTCGTAAAAACACAAACTTCCACAAAGCGATCTCTATTCTGTTTTTAAATCTTCACTTGAAGTCCATTCCTCCATCTCCGCTTCGAACAACTTAAGAAACATATAAAATGTAATTTTCAGAACAGGGCCCTGTTTCTCAAAACTACAAGTTACAAATCTACAAGTAAAGTACATTACAAAAGCAACAATTTTACAATTTTTGTTTTTGTTTCAAATGTGTATTACTTGTAGATTTGTAACTTGTAGTTTTGAGAAACAGGGCCCAGGAATGATAATTACTGTATCAATTTGAAATATTTTGTGAACCATTGCAGAATACAGTCGAACCTCCATAAAATGAATCTTGATGGGACCATAAAATCACTTCATTACATTGTATATAGGAAACTTGTACAATTAAAACATTTGAGTGTTAATGAGACCGAAGAATACAAATAGAATTTAAACATCGTGACTTAATTTATTTCTTTTCTTTGTACGTGCGTCTGCAATAATATAAAATATTCCTTAAGCGTCTGCATTAGCGTGAGGTAAACTTTAAAGAATTTTTGTAATATTGATAAGTTTGGAAATATTATTTTGATATATTTGACCAAAACTTTTCCAAATCTTGTTTAGAAAGTCCCTTTTTCATGTTCTGAAAAGTTATATTTGTTAATACATTTAGTTTCATTTATTATTTTTATTTCACAATAAGGTTCATTGAACATTAACCCAAATTAATTTTATCGTTTGTTTATTTTAATTTTGTAATAATAGCATTTCACAATAAAGTTCATTTTGTTTATGCATCATCATACACAATTCATAAGTCAATGACCACTTGTTGTGCTATATAGACAATTCTTATTTCTGTTTATTATTTTGTGTCGTTGCACTTTTTAGCATTAAGCCACTATTAAAAATATGTAATTATTCATTTCTTATATGTAAGCATAATTTTAATATAAATTAGCGTAAATAAAACTTTATAAGATCAGTGTGCTTTAAGAAACTCATTTTGTGTTTTATTTGGTACACTGTCCTGCAGGTTAAAGTGCTTGTCAGGAACATCAACAAAAAACAAAATTCCTTCAGGTTTATGTGCTTGAAAGGAACAATAGAACAAAAAACAAACTCCTTCAGGTTGAAGTACTTGAAAAGGAGATTATAATATCTTGTATCCATTTAAGAGATCGTTCTCTTAACATTTTTGGTGACCCCGACGTGATCCTGTATCAGGCACAGGATTCTCATTTTAATTTGAACTAGCAAGGAGAAAGGATACACCATGACCTCGTTCGAAGAGCTTGTCATCAGCCAGCAACAGACTGGACAGCGGATTGAAGCCATCATCCGAAATTACAAAAAGGACCCAGCTTCAAGGAAAACATCAATTAGCTACTTCCAGGAACGATTGAGACGGCTTGACGAGGAGTGGGCAAGTTTTGAAGGTACCGATAATCCGCTTCGTTCGGTAACTGGAAAGATCCCGTTGGATCATGATTACTTTATAAAGGATTACTACAACTCAATCATGGGCATCGTGCAGCAATATAAGGAAGAATTCGAATCTTTAATGCTAAAGGTCGGTCCTCCTGAAGCCACGAAGCGGCTCATGAACAACAGCCCAGACGACAAATGTCAGGCAACTACTGCTGAGGAATCCACGGCGGTAACTGGTGAGCTGGTGAGACTCATGCGAACTCAAGCAGCCATGATGTCAGCCGTAGACAGATTATTGGAACCCAACTACACAATTGAAGACTCCGTAGCTGCAACAAAGCGATGGCAAGATATCGAAGGCCTACATTACCAAATAGCAGAACTATGCGGTGAAGCCATTCAACACGGGTACGACATGTCAAGATTTATTCAGCTCGAAAAGCAGGTCCGGGCAGCCTCCAGAACCTTCAGAAATAACTTATCAGTTCAGGGTAACAATGGCCATTCAGAAGTGTCCACAGTGCCTATTCCCAAAATAGTAATACCTAAGTTTGAAGGCTACTACATGCAGTGGAATGAATTTCACGACATATTCTCATCCCTAATCGTTCAGCAGCCAATTCCAACAGTCTAGAAAATGTGGTACTTAAAGACACATTTAGTAGGGGAAGCAGCAAACTTAGTCAAGCATTTCACCATCACAGGAGAAAACTTTGAAGCTGCTTGGTCGGTTGTAGTAGAGCGATACAACAATAAAAGATTACTGGTGAGCAAACTCATCCAGGTGCTTGTCGATGCTCCAACCAAAACATCAAGCGACAATTGATCACAATTGACCACTGGCAAATTCCTAAAGACCTAGTGCTAGCCGATCCAGAATTTAATCGCCCTGATAGAATAGACGTTTTACTAGGGGCAGAATTTTGCCATCAACTAATGGCAATAGGACAGGTTAAACTTGGCAACGATTTGCCGATTTTACAAAATACATTCTTGGGTTGGGTCGTTGCTGGTAAGTTAGGAGGACACGAAGCAAGAGCTGCAGTATGTGGAATGTTTACTGAAGACGATACAAATTTAGAAAATGCCATTGCTCAACTTTGGAAGCTCGAAAATCTAAATCAAGTCGACACAAGACTATCAACTTCAGACAAACAGTGCGAAGATCATTTTGCACAAACTCACACAATCGATAGGAATGGAAGAATAACGGTAAGAATTCCATTCTGCAACAACCCTGATACATTTGGAGAATCACAGCATTCAACCGATTTATGTCACTGGAAAGAAGGTTAGCGAAGGCCCCCGAAATAAAGGCACAATATGTCAAGTTCATGAAAGAGTACGAAGCATTAGGCCATATGTCACAAATTGACCTAAATTCTACGCCTAGACCAATGTATATCATTCCTAATCACTGCATACTTCACCCTGAAAGCAGCACAACTAAGCTACGAGTAGTCTTTGATGCCTCTACTAAGACTTCAGACGGTGTATCATTGAATGATATAATGCACACAGGGCCCACGGTGCAAAGCGACCTATTCGCAATTCTTCTTCGCTTCCGCTTACCACGTTTTGTTTTCACAACTGACATCGAAAAGATGTATCGGCAATTCCTCATGCAGCCAGAAGACAGAAAATTTCAAACAATTACCTGGAGGGAAGAACCAACGATGCCAATAAAATACTACCAGCTGAACACAATCACCTACGGAACCCGATCCGCACCATACTAAGCAACAAAATTTCTACAAAAAATTGGTGAATCAAATAAAACAAAGTATCCGCATGGAGCCAAATTCCTGCTAGACAACTTTTACGTGGATGATGGAATCGGGGGAGATGATAGCTTGCATACAGCTTTAATGATTGAGACAGAATTAAAACACATCCTAAGCAAACATGGTCTGAAATTACAAAAATGGACCGCCAATCACCAGAAGTTGCTACAAAATACCATAGAAGAACAAAAAGAAGTTAACCCTAGGATTAACATGGATGCCAACCTCTGACCAGTTCTGTGTTAAAGTATGCTTACGGGAAATTCATCAGATTACTAAACGAACAGTCTGCTCAGATCTAGCTAGACTATTTGATCCCTTGGGGCTATTATCACCAATTGGAGTCACGGCAAAAATATTTATTCAACAGTTGTGGCAACTAAAACTAGGATGGGATGATGAGCTACCAGAAGACCTATGCTCAAAATGGATGACCTTCCGCGATGATTTAAAACATATCAACAATCTAAAGATATCTCGACATATGTTTGCAGGACAAATAGCATCAAATATACAACTTCATGCCTTTGCCGACGCATCAGAAAAGGCGTATGGTGCAGCAATCTATATCAGATCAGTCATCAAGAACAATCAAGTGATACTACGACTACTATGTGCGAAATCTCGGGTAGCACCTTTGAAGAACCAAACTCTTCCCCGCCTCGAACTATGCACAGCACTGCTAGCAGCTCAGTTAACATCAAGGGTTAAACAGGACTTAAAACTTGAAAATAGCCCTACATATCTATGGACAGATTCTGAAATCGTGTTGGCCTGGATCCATTCGCCATCGTCATCATACCAAACGTTTGTGGCTAACCGAATAGCTGCAATACAAGAAATATCTATTGTCGAACAATGGCGACATGTAGGATCAAAGGATAATCCCGCAGATGTTCTGTCACGTGGTCTTTTGCCAAGAAAATTATCCGAACACCCCTTATGGTTCTACGGACCCATGTTTCTTTGTGAACAAAATGGAATTTGGCCACAAAACTTCTCAAAACATAAAGCCATCAGTGACGACAGTAACATGGAACTAAAGAAAGTAACAGCCATCACAACCACAGGTGAAAATTCAACAAGTCTAATCTACCAGAAAAATCATAAAGGGTCTTTCAGAACACTGCCAAGAGTGACAGGATATATCCTCAGATTCATCAATAATAGCAGAAAGCAGAAGCAGCACCGCGAACTAGAGTTATCAACCCACGAGTTGGAGCAACAGGCAGACTTTAGTGACGAGTTAAAACATTTGCTGAAACATAAGGAAGTGACCAAAAGCAGACCATACAATAATCTTACACCATTTTTAGACTCTAATGGCCTTATCAGAGTGGGAGGACGCTTAGAATCATCAACGTTACCTTACGACGCAAGGCACCCAATGTTAATCCCATATAATGATCCAATATCAAAACTACTAATGCAGATGGTGCATGTACAAAATCGACACTGTGGACCACAAGCACTTTTAGCTCACCTACGGCAAAGGTATTGGCCAGTCAAAGGAAAGTCGGCAGTAAGATCAACTGTTCAACACTACATAAAATGCACTAGAGCAAAGCCAAAATTGCTTAACCAAGTTATGGGAAACTTGCCACCAGCACGAATAACACCAGCACGACCATTTATCAACTCTGGCGTTGACTTTTGTGGACCATTTTGGATTCACTATATAGTAAGAGGAAAAAGGCCTCACAAGGCCGACATCGCTGTATTTTGCTGTTTCGCTACTAAAGCTTTGCACTTAGAATTAGTAAGTGAGTTAACCACTGAAGCCTTTATAGGCTCATTAAAGCAATTTACAAGCCGTAGAGGACACTGCAAAAACTTATATTGTGACAACGCAACAAATTTCGTTGGTACACAAAATAAACTTAAGGAGCTGTCAGACTCACTGTATGAAAGTTCCGCTCATGCAAAAATCCATACGAATGTACGTCCAGAGGGATTGCATTTCACTTCATACCACCAAGGGCGCCCCACTTTGGAGGCTTATGGGAAGCGGCGGTTAAGTCCGCAAAACATCTGCAACAGCAACATTGACGTACGAAGAACTTCATACTGTGGTAATAGAGATAGAAGGTATTCTCAACTCTCGCCCAATAAGTCCCATGTCAGACAATCCATATAATTTAGCGGCACTCACTCCGGGTCATTTTCTCATCGGGGAACCTATAAATGCACAAGCCAACATCAGAGTCACACAGCCAAACACCAACCTGTTGACTAGATGGAAGTTGGTCACTCATGTCAAAGAGGAATTCTGGAGAAGATGGTCACGCGAGTATCTTTGTGAACTGCAGTATCGCCATAAGTGGAAACACAAAAAAATAACATAAGACCTGGTGATATGGTCATCATAAAAGAAGATAACACAACACCTTTACAATGGACTTTAGGAAGGATTGTAAAGGTACACTATGGAGATGATGGCTTCGCACGGGTAGCGGACGTCAAAACAGCAAAAGGCATTTCCAGAAGGCTAATTGCTAGACTAGCACCACTACCAATTAACACTACAGACTCGGGTGGAACCACCAACCAAGATGATTCAGAAGAACCAACCACGTCACAAACCAATGACAATAAAATTCCTAAAAAGAGAAGACGTGTCTCTCTTAATCACACTAAAGTCACCGTGATGATAGCAATTATGCTACTTCCTTTGATAGCAGGTGCACAAGTACACAATTAAAAATTCGAAAGAAAATTAGGCATACATTTCGAAAGAATCGGATCAGCAGTAATATCACCGAAAGAATGGCAACTATTGATATACTTTGACTTAAAGGAATTTTGGTCTGAGTTAACCATTTTTCGGAAGGGACAAAAACACTTAACCATGTATGTAAGGAAATGGCACAAACAATTTCAAAGGTCAAGGAAAACGAAGCAAATCTACTTAATCTCCTAAAGAATCAGACTTCAATTATTGACTCAACCATAAACATCATGAAGGCAGACCAAGGAGCTGTAAAGAAAAAATTTTATCAAATTGACTTCCAAATCGCCGAAATACATAACATGATACTCGCTGGCAAAGACGAACACCATCAGGACAGGCTCTACCGATTGTTTTCATCACTTTGCATTCAATTAACAATTTCAGCAGCTAATCTACAGCGCACTGAATTATCAATTCTTGATGTCCTTACAAATACTCAGCATGGCATCATCAGTCCATTACTGACTCCACGCCAATTGCAAAAAGAAGTGGAAAAAATAAATTTCCATCTCCCTGAAGCAGTAGACCTACCTGTTAACCAAGAAGACACGCTACAGTTGTACAAGCTAATGAAGGTTAAGGGAGGCCTCACCGAAAACACATTGTAGAGCTGGGAGTCTTACATCTTGTATCAAATCTTATCAAAAAGAAAAACACCAGTTCATTTTAATTTTAAAAAGTATTGCAGCTCCTTGCTGCTTGTTTATTGTACAAAAGAAACTTATATACTGATTAAAAAACTTAAAACGGCATTTGAACAAATCAAAAAAAAAAACTCATATTCCAATTGAGCAATTAACAAAAGAAATGAAAGAAAAACTAAAGTACTCGGTCACACCGAGAAAAAAAAGTGGTTATGAAAAAGAATTAAATAATAAAAAAAACAAAAAGATTAAGACTTATTAATAATAAATTAAACCATAAACCCTGTTGAAGTCACTTCAACATACTCCCAGGCACGAGTGGAAGTGCTAATGGGTAGGCCTGTGAGAGAACTTGACCGGGGGGTAGCGGGAATTGGCAGCGCGCTCGGGGTGGACACCAGAACCTTACATGGTCGAATGCCAAACAGTTGAGGCAATATCCCTTGTTGAAGATGGAGAGGCGTCTCCTGGTAGGACTCAACCCCTTAAACGTGTAGCAGCACTTAAGTGGATGGTTCAAGCTGCAGAGGTGGCATTTTGGCTTTCCGGTAGTCTATATGTTGAGAAAAAGAAACAGAGAAGTACATAAAGTATTAAATGACATAGAGTGCAATTGAGATTTCTAGACTTCTTAAGGCAAAAGGGAGTTTATTAAAATAGTGAGTAGCATTAGAGGAAATTTAGTTTTCGTGCTGAGTATTGGCTGGAAGTAAGCACAACTTTACTATGGGGCGTAATATAGTACCATTTTTAGTTCGAACTTCTGCTACTCGAATTTTCCCATCTCGACCCTGGACAATGTTAGTTACACGACCAAGAAGCCACTCAGTAGGCGGTATAAAGTCCTCCTTGACTATGACGATATCATCAGTTTTCAGGTTATCTCGTTCTTTCTTCCATTTAACACGTTTTTGGAGTTCTATGATATACTCTGATTTCCATCTTCGAGCAAAGATATGCTGAAGGGCTTTGAGTCGCTCCCATCGCTTCAAATATGATAAGTTTTCTATGGGAGGTTCTACAGGAGCTACAGGTAGAGCAACAATTGGGGCACCTCTAAGTAGATGTCCCGGGTAAGTGGTAGAACTTCATTTGGATTTTCGGTGATAGAGGACAATGGTCTGGAGTTTAAAACAGCTTCAATTCGAACTAGAAGAGTGGAGAATTTTTCAAATGTGAATGAGAGGTTGGCAACAACTTTTTTGAGGTGAGTCTTCATACTTTTTACAGCAGCCTCCCAGAGGCCGCCCATATGAGGCGCGTAGGGAGGAATGAAGGACCAAGTGACTCCACGAGACCCGTAGTTTTCAGCCAAAGCCTGTTCTGTTGATTTTAAAAATTCATTATGGTTTTTCAAAAGCACGCAACTTGCCCCGAGGAAATTCCTGCCATTATCCGAAAACATGGTCTTTGGAAGTCCTCTTCTCCCAACAAATCGGTCAAAACAGGCTAAAAAGGCATCAGTGAAGAGGTCTGAACAACTTTCTAAATGTACAGCACGAGTCGAGAAA
Source organism: Pollenia angustigena (assembly GCA_930367215.1). Taxonomy (NCBI): domain Eukaryota; kingdom Metazoa; phylum Arthropoda; class Insecta; order Diptera; family Polleniidae; genus Pollenia; species Pollenia angustigena. The sequence goes on along the minus strand of OV884057.1, from coordinate 105,075,551 downwards.
CACACGAAAACCGCTGCATATCCCTTAAGAATTTTAGCATTTCTCAAGGTGGGGGATTTTATGTTGAATGGGCCAGCAAAGTCCACTCCCGTATATGTAAATGGTAAGGAAAAGTTGACTCGTTCAGGGGATATAAAAGCCTTGCCTGATAGCTCGCAGCATAATGTGATGTTCGGCGTGCAGCAGAATCCGATGCGTGAAATCAACCAGGAGTTTTGCAAAGGCGGATCCCTCTGGAATAATAATCGGATGGCGTTCTTCATAACTTAATCCGGCATTAGTAAGTCTGCCGCCTACTCGCATTATACCATATTTGTCGAGAAACGGGTTTAAGGTTAGTAATCGGCTTTTTCGACTTATAGGTTTCTTATCTTGCATACACTGGAACTCTCGATCGTAGTAGATTCTTTGCGCTATGGAGATATCCAAATCTGTTGGGTCAAAAGTGCGCGGTGTCGGCCAAATATCTTTAGGACTTATAAGCCAGGGGGGCCCATGCCACCACAATTTGTTGTCCGTTAGCTCCTGAGGAGAACAACCTCTTGTGCCTAAGTCTGCAGGATTTTCTTCACTCTTAATGTGTTTCCAATGACTTAGGCTAACGATGTTTGAGATTTGCGCAACTCGATTTGCGACAAAGGGTTTTAAACTGTTTGGGGTTTTTTGTAACCATCCTAGCATTATGGATGAATCTGTCCACAGGAATAATTCGTTAGTGAAGTTACAGTTTAGGACAAAATTTCTCATTAGTTTTGCAAGCAGAGCTCGAGCTTAGGAATTGTAGTCTTTTTTATCGGGGCAACCTTTGTTTTTGCAACTAACAGGTGACTACTTATATGGCCTTCTGAGCTCTCCGTTCTGATATATAAGGAGCCACAATATGCCTTCTCTGAGGCGTCTCAGAAGCCATGTAGCTGTACATTGGATTGAGGTGAAAAGTCTACCCACCTTGGAATTTTTATACTTTCAATATAAGAGAAACTCCTTAAAAATGTGTTCCATTTATTTAGTATTAATGGAGTGACGCCCTCATCCCAGTCGGATTTTTCCTGCCACAATTCTTGCATTAGCAGTTTCGCAATAATCACAATAGGGCCTAGCCAACCGAGAGGGGCAAATAATCTGGCAATAATTGACAAGATCTTTCTTTTTGTTGTGGAGGATGTGATTTCAATATGCTGAGCTTCATAGTAAAACGAGTCCAATGACGCATTCCATCGGATACCTAGAGCCTTAGTGGTGCTGGCTTAATCAAACTTCAAAAAATCGCGATCTAAAAGATCTTCACTGGATAAGTGTTCCAGTGCTAGAATATTATTGCCTGTAATTTTCTTCAATGGAAATCCAGCAGACTTCAAAACTTCAGTCAGCTCACTTTGCTTGAGCCTGACTTCTTCAAGAGTGTGTCCACCGCTAAGGATATCATCCATGTAGACTTCATCTTTTAAAATTGTTGAGGCTTTAGGAAACATACCTCGAGAATCTTTACTAAGCTCATGTAGAGTCCTCATCGCTAAAAATGGCGCGCAATTGACTCCAAATGTCACAGTTTTCAATTGAAACGTTTTTACAGCTTCATTCGCAACATTACGAAACAAAATTCTTTGATACGGACGATCTTCTTCATGAACCAAAATCTAACGGTACATCTTCTGGATATCTCCTGTAAACACGTATTTATAGTTTCGCCAGCGTAGAATGACCTGCATTAGATCTGCCTGTAGCGTAGGACCTTGGCATAAGACATCATTCAGGGAGAATCCGCTTCCAGTCTTTCTCGAGGCATTGAAGACCACACGCACCTTTGTGGATTTACTTTCAGGTTTTACGACTGCGTGGTGTGGGAGGAAAAACGCCGAATGAATTTCTTGCCTAGGTTCTATGCTAACTACCTTTTCCATGTGGCCTAAATCTAAGTATTCTTGAAGAACTTTTTCGTATTCTTTCTTAAGACCTGGATTCTTCTCTAAGGTTTTTTCCATTCTTTAGTATTGTGCTAATGCTATGTTTCTTGAAGGGCCTAAGAATACTTCATCTGGAAAGTTTTTCTTGAATGGGAGTCGAACTATATAACGCCCATCAGATTGACGACGAGTGGTCTGCTTAATAAAGTCTTCGCAATAGACATCTTCATCGGATTGTAGACAAGTTTTCTCAGCCTCTTCTATCTCCCAAAGTTTTCGTAGCTGCTCATGCAGGGCTACATCACCTGAAGACGATACGGTTGTATGGAAGGCTCTAATTTCTGAGACTGGCTCACGACCCGATAAATACCACCCGAAGTGAGACTCTCTTGCCTCTAGACTTTTTTCGATATTCGCTTTTACCCCAGGTAAATTAATAAATGGCAAGTAATCACTACCGATAATCATGTCTACGGCAGCTGGCTTAAAGAAATTGGGGTCATCTAATTTCAGGGCTTTAATTTCTTCTAAATTGAAAGTTCGGATTGGCCTAGAAGGCAAAAAATGCGTCAGATTAGGAACCACAATTGCCCTAATTTTTATCTTAAAATCTGATATCCGGGACCGAACTGTAACGGAGCATATGCCGGTATATTTGCCTACTATGGTGCCACCGAGACCAGATACTTGAAAGGTTTGAGCTTCCAATGACAAAGCAAGATTTTGTTGAAGACGTTTCGAGATGAAACTTGTTTCCGATCCCGCGTCTAACAATGCCTTTATAGTAAAGGATTCACCTTCATGTTGTACTTTCACTAAAGCGGTGGGTAAAATAGTTGTACACCTGTGTTGCGAAAAATATGTTTGAGTTTGTTCGGTGACTGAACTTGGAACGTTTCGCGCAGTTTGTAGGTCTGAATTTTGTTGAGTGCCTGACCCAGATGGCCTTTCATCATCTCGTTGATGAGGTTGCGAGGGTGTAGTTTTAGGATGGCCACTTTCGCCCTTTTCTGTTTTATCTAAATGTAACAAGGTATGATGCCTTTGGTTGCATTGAGAGCAATTCCTTGTACTTGAACATTTGGATTTAAAGAGACTGTTCGATAAACAGTTGGCACAGTATTTGTTAGCATATACAAATTTTATACGCTCTTGTACTGACAACGACTTAAAATGTTTACAAAATTTAAGCGGATGATTCTGTTTGCAACTTTTGCAACTAAAATTATTTTTGTGATCTTTTTCTTGCGTAAGAAAACTTTGCGACTTAGAGCTACCAGCTTCTCTGGTAATCGGCTTACGTAAATTAGTAAATGTTTCTAAAGTCTCAATTCTTTCGTTTAGAAACTTGCTAAGTTGATCCCAAGTAGGTAACTCCTTGTGATTATTTAATGATATTTCCCAAGCACGTGAAGTTTCTTCTGGTAATTTTGAAGTACAGATGTGCATTAGAAACGGGTCATTACTAGGAATTTCTACCTCAAATGATCTCATTATAGTCAACCCATCACTTACGGTATTCTTAAGTGACCTCAAAAATTTTAAAGTTTCGGTTGGAGGGGACTGAATGCCATAAATCTTCCTGATTTGGTTATTTATCAAAATTCGTTTATTTTCGTATTTATTTTTCAATGCCTTCCATGCTAATTCAAAATTAGAATCTACTAACTCATAATCCTTTATGATTTGGTAGGCCTCCCCCCTCGTTTTACTGTGCAAGTAATACAATTTATGGGCTGGAGCTACTGAAGGCTCATTTCCTACGACTGCCATAAACATGTCTCGAAACGCTGACCATTCATTAAATCCCCCTTCAAAGGTTTGAATTTCTACCGCTGGCAGCTTAAGGGATGATTGCCGAGAAACTGATTTTTATTTTCAGGGGCGTTGGCCTTTACCATGTCTAATATTCTGGCTTTTAAAACCTGGCACTGTTCACTAACCTCTTCATATTTAAGAGAAACCTCATCCTGAAGATCTTCCTCTTCTTTTACTTTTTCATCATTTATTATGAATTCATCATAAGTCTCTATCATTCTCCACCACCTTCTGTCTAACTCTGTCAACTTGACTTCCAATAATGAAGTTGTTAAATTTTCCGTAGGTATTTTGTTGAAATTGTTGCAAAAACCAGCAAGTTGTTGAATATCATACTTGCATTTCCTCTTGGCGGCCATTTTGAAGCTTTAAGTTCAAACACTTAAGTCTCAAATCAAAACGAAAAAACTCCTTTAAATTCCGCAGAAAATAATTAATTCACAGAAGAATGGTCACCTGTTGCAGTAATAAATATCACTATGGAACATTTTTGGGATTATTGTCTGGGGGGTGAGAAATTCCAAGTCAGGGTGATGGTACTAGGTCAGTATAGTAAAACCCTCAAAGGGTTTGGCGTTCGTATGTGTCAGTTTTTTTTTTTATGACATTTGAAATTTTTTCCTTATCTTGATGTTTTTTCGCTTAGTTGTAACATTTTGGCAAAAACGTAGTTTAACATAACTCGAGAACCACTTGTCCGATTTTGCTAAAACAAACTTAAAATTTAGAATTACAATTTCTTTAATCCGTTCATATAACGTTTTTCTTTATAATCAACAGTTTTGCCGGTAAAAATAAATTTGTGGAGAAAAAATAATATTTTTTTCCTAAAAATTAAAATTTTTATTTTAAATTCATAAAAAATCCAAAACGGAAAAAAGGATCAAGTGTTATTAATTTCATGTAAAGTCACATAACCTATAAACAAAATGCGACATAGATCATAGAAATCGATTAACGCGTTCTGCTTTTATTTACAATTAAGTAAAGGTATCCCATTTTGACAAGAATATTGATATTTGTTTTTATTCAAAAAAGTGTCATTTATCGCCTTTTTTATAAATTTTCCCCAATAACTCCAGACTTCTGGCCATAAACTACTAAAAAAATTAAGTAAACATTTTTATAATTTTTTATTTTTATTTTATTTATTTATTTAAATAAATATTGCCTAGACTTTTTCGATGGTGGTTGTTCGGGACTAGTGGCATCGCATTCATCGCTATCATCAGTTTCTGAACCACACATAATGTCAATGTGTGACTCCACTGTTGGCCCTTCTGCATCTCCTGAAAATTCTTTATCATCAAGATCATCCTTGTCTTGCCACACAAGCTTACTCCACCAGCAAATTTCCGCAATTATTGCACTCGGCGACTTTTTGCCTCTATATCTGTAAGTTTTTGTTTTATTAAAATGTGTTTGAAAAAATAAAAAATCAGTATTACCTCATTTCAAATGGCATAGCAACTTGATGATAGCGTTCACCTTGTTCATCAGATTCGGTAGCCAATTGTTTGCTGAAGTAGTCCAGATGATGATGTAAATAATGGATTTTCAAGGACATGTGGACACCAATTTCCGAGAATGCTCTTAACATCCTTGCGACAGAAACATCGTAGTTGTTAGAACGATGCTTTCCCAACAAGCCTTTTATTACTTCTTTGATTGCCTGCCATGCATTCAATTCAGCGTCAATCAAAATATTGTTGAATGCGTCACTTTTAATCAGCTTTCGTATATCTGGACCATTTAGTACGCCTGATTGGAAAAAATTAATTTGTTAAGATGGAAAATCATGGGAAATGAATGTGATATTATAACTTACCTTCTTTAATTTTACTTTCGCTGAGTCTCGGGTAAATTAGTTTCAAACACAAGAAAACTTCATCGCTTTTGGCGACAGTTTTGATAAAATTCTTAACAATTCCAAGTTTAATATGCAGTGGAGGCAGCAATATCTTCTCCTTCGGCACTAGAGGCTCACGAATAACATTGGCCGTTTGTAACCTGCTGTGCTCTCTGAGTTTCCATCCGTGGCATGCATATTGGTCACCGGAAAATCGTGTGTCCCAATCGCACAAAAAGCACATATATTTTATATAGCCGCTTTGAAGACCGCAAAGCATTGCTACAACTTTTAAATCGCAGCATATGCGCCACATATGTTTCTTCGTTTCTGTACTATAGGCGATTGGAACTGAAGGTTTTTTATTGGTCTTATGCAGTAAAACCGCCTTCAAGCTGAGTTTTGAACTTTCAATAAATAATCTCCAGTCATCTGCTTCATATTTTATTTCCATTGCGTCCATCAATTTTCCTACATCCGGGCAATATGCAGAAGTTTTTTCATCATGCACAAGGAATAAACTTTGGAGTGTTGCCTGACGACTTCGATAAGCTGTGACTTTCACACCGGGTGCCAACAAATTGTTTGATTTCAAAATGGAAGCCAGCTCTTCCGATTTATGCTGTGTTAATTCCAACTTGGCAACAATTGAATCAAGCTTATTTTGATTTATTAAAATTGGCTCATTGGATACTGATGGCTCATATGGGGGATCATCACGTGCATGATATGTCGGAGCAGTCGTAGAAGCGAAAATATCTGGGCTAGAAGCTTTTGGCACAGGAATGTGGTCCGAATGAGGCAATGGTGTTGCGGCACTTGCAACACCAACGTAATTATACGATTTTCTTATCCTTTTTGCGGCTCCTTTATTCGCACATGCATAGCAATTCAATGGATTGTGACCTTCGCCAGGATAAGTCCAAGTCATTGGGATACCGAATGGCATACTTTCACGTCTTCTATTTTTCCAATCCATTAGACGGTTGTAGCAGCTTTTACACACTATATTTGGTACCCAATTTTCGTTCCCTATAACATTTTGGTTGAAGTACATCTCGTATGTTTGAGACATATTGACCACAGCAGTAGCAAAAGCTATTTATATCTGGCTTGCACAGTTCCATATTCTGTTCTCTTTTGTTCACTTTTAAAAAACTGGAGAAAAATCACTTTTACTGTTCGCGTTCTTCGGCACTTGTTGAATGACAAAAATCGATAAATGAACACTTATAAATACTACGTATTTTTCAATATTTTACTGACAGGTACGTTCCAAAACATGAGCACTAATAGATGTGGGTGGAATTTCTGTAAAAAAAATCATACAGGTAGCCAACGGAAAACCCCAAATAATTAAAAAAGTGCACTCACTTTCCTTTTTTCCTTTCAATTGTCCACGCACATTTATTACCGCTTATTACTTTGCTACCACAATCATAAAAATCAAATAACCTTTTGTTTATTACTTTTTTTTTTTTTAATTCTAAGAATCATAAAAAAAGTCATAAATGTTTTTGCAAAGAATTTTGTGCATATCTCGAGCAAATTTTTGAAATGCATACCTTCACTTAATTATTAATAAAAGCGAAACGCGTTCATCGATTTTCATGATTTATGTCTCATTTATTTCATAGGTTATTCGACTTCACGTGAAAGTAATAGGACTTAAAACTTTTTTTTACTGTTTTGGAGTTTTTATGAATTAAAAATAAAAAATTTAAATTTTTTGGGCAAAAAATATTTTTTTTCTTCATACATTCATTTTTAACTTCGAAAGTGTTGCACATATAGGAAAACGGTATAGAAACAGATTAGAGAAATTGTAATTTGTTTCATCAAAATCGGACAAGTGGTTCTCGAGTTATGTTAAACTACGTTTTTGCCAAAATGTTACAACTAAGCGAAAAAACATCAAGATAAGGAAAAAATTTAAAATGTCATAAAAAAAACTGACACATACGAACGCCAAACCCTTTGAGGGTTTAACTATACTGACCTAGTACCATCACCCTGACTTGGAATTTCTCACCCCCCAGATTAGCTGTTGTACTGTGTATTTACAGAAAGTATTGGTTGCCCAAATTTAATTATAGTACCGCCTTATTATATTTTCAATCTCCAAAAAACTAATTGCAGTTGCCAAACCCCATAAAAATCTTTATTCGTTATGGAAATGTATCGCCCTCACTTCAAAATAAATATTTATTTTATTCATTTATTTTATTTATTTAAATGAATTATTTTGCGAGCCTCGTATTTTATTTTCCTACACCACCGTAATATTAAAGAAATCCTTTAAACCAAAATAAAATTTTGTTTAAAGTAGAATTTTTCGTGTTTTATTTTCGCGAGCCGCCTTAATGTTTTTATTTTGTATAGATATTTGCTTGGTAATTTATTAACGTTTACCAACACTATTCACTTTTAAAAAAAAATTTCCTCAAACTCACTTTATTTATACATAAGTGATGTCAATTATGATTGTGTTGGTGAGATTACTCTTATCTCTTACATGCCCAGCGGGCGAAATATGCGGTTGCGAAGCCTATTGCGAGGCCTTATTAAAGACCTTTTCTAAGGGTCATCAATGTTCGATTAAATTGTTGGGAATCAGGTAAGGTATTAAAACTTACAAAACATTTTCATGAAAAGGCGATGCAAACACCAGGGCCAGCATTATGCGAGGAAATATAGTTCATGCTTTCCATTCATTTTTCATCAGACCATTTAAAGTTAACTTACATTTATTGCTATGAAGACTTAAAAGCAATAAATAATAATACAATTATCGAAAAATGTTGAGTTATGGACAGACACAATCAGTTATTATTTAAATAAATTTAATTTGGAACCTCAGAAACTTTGCTTATTTTTTGGAAAAATTGCGCATTTGAAGTCTTTTTACAACCTAAAGGCAAGATTACACTATTATACTTTGTATTAATACATGTCAAAAACTCAAGTAATATGACAAAGTGTGATAGTGTGAATGCAATGTGTCACGAAAATGACAAGTATTAAGAAAAAAGTTTGACATCCCATACGACTTCATCGTTTTTTGAAAAATTTCTAAACAATAATACTTTTCATTGGATCAGGGTTGCATTTTATTTCATGTGTGAGTGTTTATACTTTGTGTGATGGTCTGAACACAAACTGTCATGTTACATTAGATTTTTTGACAGTCGCAACAAAACTCATTAGATTTCTATCTCACAAAGTATTATGGAATACGTAAGACTTGTGAGATAGTGTAATCTAGGCTTAATACAATTCTTTCCAATATTTTTCGTTTTTTGCTCAACATACCTTTGCGAATTCTAACAATGAAAATTCATTTGCTCATACTAATGCAAATATTAAGTTTAAAAATATTCTGTAAGTATTTACCACCATTATAAAAAGAGAAGATTTTACTAGCCTATAATAAATACTTTTATTTACCAATAATATCTTCTAAATCTATATATTGCAGTTTCGTAACAACAAAACATTTTTTAGGTTTGCGGATGTTAATTTATTGCGTTGTTTTGAGCAAATGTATTTCAAATCGGAAAATATTTGTTCGCAAAGATATGTTGAGGAGAAAAGCGACAAACATTTGAAGGAATTTTTTTTTAATATAGGATATAGTGCCCCGTCTAAATTTTTCCAGAACTCAATAATATTTTCCCTGTCTGGAGGATTAATTTCGCTCCTAAGTATGATTAGTTCCGACTGGATGCTGAATTCATAACTCGCAATGTCGCACTTAAAGGGATTTTGGAATATGTTAAGTAGTGGTTTTATATCCTCAAAATCTTGAAAACGATCTTGAAAGTTGTAAAAAGGGTTTTCAAAAATTGCCAAATACTCAGATTGTTTCAAATATTTCTCCTTGTCATAAATAAGCAAAGTTTTAGGAAAGTTGGAAAAATCTTCATTATTTATTTCATTTGTTAATAAAAATAATTTGGTTTTAAAATTAAAAACAATCGTATATATGTCACTTAAATTGTTTCCCTTTCCTTGTAGTTCCAAATTTAGCTCATTTAAAATACTGCTTGTATCCGCCAGAAACGCAAGGTCTAAAATGAACTCATAATCATTCAACTGTATTAATTCACATTCGTCTAAATTTTCAGTTTCCCAAAAACGCAACACCTCTTTTCTAAGATCGAATAACCTGTTTAGACAATCACCCCGACTAAGCCAACGAACTTCCGTAAACATTTTTAAGTCGTGGTGATTGGCGTTTACGTTTTTAAGAAAACATACAAATTTTCTGTGCGTTAATGAATGATGAGCCCCCCGTATTCTATTGATTATCCGCTCTGCAGTCTTAATAGCGACATGATCACTTATAAATTTTGAGGCAAGCATGGACTGATGAATTATGCAATGGAAAGCATGTACATCAATTCCATTTTGCTTAAGCTGTCCTACGAAACCTTCATACTTCCCGGCCATAACGTTTGCACCATCCGTGCAAACTCCTGCTAATTTTGAAGCTTGTGTAACAGATATAATGTTTTCAAAGACTACGTCGTATAATACCTTACCTGTTACATTACCGTTAAACGTTTCAAGTGAGTACATAGGTTCAAAAACATTGTACTCACTATCTATGCATCGAACACAAATGACCAATTGGCAAAGATCATTAATGTCGGTGCTTTCGTCGAGGCAAAAAGAAAAATATTCACAATTTTTTAACTTTTCCCTAATCACAGATTGTATATGTGCAGCTAAAATTGATGTGCGCTTGACGACACTATTTCGGCTCATGGGAAGCGTTTTTATTACGCTGCAATCGATTTTCAGTTTTTCCAAAACTGCATTGAAAAGCTTTTTTATAAATGCCCCATCGGAAAATGGTCTTCCCTGTTTTACTATATCCAAAGTTAGTAAATTTGATATTTCTATTTTTAACTCTTCTATCCTATCTTCATGCTCTTCTTCTTGTGATACCCAACTTTTCAAGCTACCCAAATAAACCTTTTTTTTAAAATCTTATATTGGTTTTCCCTTTCTTTTACTTCATATTGTTTAATATCATTATGGAAATGATCATAATGCCTTTTCAAAGTATACAATCTCTTAAGTTCAAATGTTTTAAAACATAAGAGACATTGAAAATAATTAAATGCATTTTTTATCATAAAATATTTTTTATATGGCATTATTTATCTTTTTTTTAATAAACTCATCCGCTTGCACGTCCGTTATCGCTGTCTACAAGACTATTAAATGAAATTCTAATTTGAAGTTTACAGGTATACACAATTGTACATAGAAATGGATTTCCCTGGTCTATTTATGCAAAAATAAAATGAATTACATGAGAATTATAACGTGAAAAAGTTATTTTAGTAAAAAGTTAGGATATTCATAGTGGTAAGTAAAATAGAAAGGGTATTCACGGTGTTGGGTTACTCATACTTCAAACATCTGTGCATACATTTTAATTCTAGCTAATGGTATATCATAACTTTTTACAAAATACCAAATGCGCACCTGAGTTTGCCTGCAAAAATGTATAAAGTCATTATAACAGGTCAAAGTTACGTTAAATAAATACCATAAAGTAGTAAGGTTTACTCTTTAGACTCGGTCATATAATTGTAGCATAAAAAAGTAAGCAATAAAAATAGTGCGAAACAATAAAGTTTCATTAATACATCAATAAAACACATCTTCTTACCCAAAAATTTTACCTGCTGTCACATTTGCTTTTATGTGTATAGGTTTACACATAAATTGTAGCAAAACAAGACTTTTTTAACTTGTTTTTTAAATATTTTTACCTACTTAAGAAAAGAGTTTTCAAAAAAAAACCCACCGACGCGATTGGTACAGAAACAAAAATATTTTTACAATCACAAAATACCAACAAATTCTTGTGGCTTTTTCTTTTCTTAATAATTTCTTTATTTAGGTACGTCTTTTAAACGAAAGAAAAAGGGACCCTGTTACAGGCATCAACGAATTTTTTTCACGAACAAAACACATATCGTTAGCTTAAATGCAAAACAATTATTTTGAAAATTTGAAATTTTTGTTGATTAGGATTCACTTTACATATATATTTTTATAAAATTTTAAAATTCTATCTTAAAAAATAACCACAATTCCACAATTGTGCAAAGAAATGGAAATCCCTGTTTTAAAATCATTGTACAATGTCAAAAACAGAAATAAAACAAAACAAAAACATAGATAATAAATAAAATAAAAAAGATAATAAAACAAAAAAAAAAAGATGTACCTACATACAGTTATTGTATATTTATTTATATTCATAAATATATTTAGAGGCCTCAAAACAGGCCTTGCAATATTTGCGATATTTCCCGCTGAATGAGAGTGTTTCTCAGTAAACAATTATATTTTACGCTCGCAAAATAAAAGAGCGTAAGCGTACATGTGAATTAATTTGCACAATTGTGCAAGGCGCTGACATCCCTGTTAAACACACACAATTAAAGCTCCACTTATTTAATTTTCAATATAAAAAACAATAAAAAAACTTTTTTCAACTTACAGTTTTCTTTTCGCTGAAGTCAAATTGTGACTTTCTTATGCCGGCCATTGTCGTTGTTAAACCTGTAGCTGTTGTTGTTTTTTTCTCGTAGAAATTTCCCGAATATTTAATTCGATTTAAGTTGCAGTCTCACTGTTTGCTTTATATTTTTAATTAATTTTATTTTTAATCCAAGCTTACCGATTTTACAAACTACTTTATTAATTCGTTTTGTTTGCTTTTTTTTCTATACTAAATGTAATCTCTGCTTTTTTTTATTTGCACACACTACTTTTCCTTTACTTAAATTTTTTTTTATTTTAGGAACTTTTAGTTTTATAAAATTGTCACTTTCAATTATTTTTCTGTTGCAACTCGTTTTTTTCTCTTTTATTTTTGTTATTTTATTTTATTTGTTTTAATTTAATTTATTTAATATATTTTTTACGCATGCTTAGTTCACTATGGAAAAAAAACTATGTATTTGATTTTTCTTCTTCTCTTTGTACATTCCAATGTATGCACTCTTGCAATGTTGTTGTAGTATGTGCGTATACAGTTTTCTTTTTCTGCTTAATGATAATAGAGTTAGCGGAACGATTGAAAACAAAACAAAGTAATTGGCGCAGATTAATTATTCAATATAAAATAGAGTGACAGGTTGCTTATTGTTTTTTGTAGGTTTGTGTGTGTGTATAAGTATACTTTTTATAAAATATATATACTTTTATATACTTTTATACTTTTTTATACTTTTTATACTTATACTATACTTTTTATATACTTATTATATACTTAAACTTTTTATATATTTTTATACTTTTATATACTTTTATACTTTTATATACTTTTTATAAAATGTAATCAGTATTGGTACAATGGGGAATTCTTTATCGGTGATGATACGATAGCGAGTATTTAATAATTTTAAAGTTATGTTGCAATAAATTGGTGGTTGATTAAGTAGATATTTCTTCACGAGATTTAAAGCCTTTTTTATGTAAATTCCTAGATATTCTCACAATTGCACTAAATGTAATATAATACTATACATACCCAATAATTTCTTTTTGTTTTTACCGTCTTCAATTGTGTTTGCCAAGTAGACTTCTCTTAAGAATTAACTGCTTTGTTGTTGTAGGATGCCCTTGATGATTGTGGGTGATGTCTTCTTCAAAGCAATGCTATATGACGATTTTACCAACAGACCTCTTGCCTGATGACCAAATGATTGCCTTGATGCAATTGTAGCGTTGTCTGTCAAACAAATTGTAGGTTATGTTGTTACGGTTGAACAAATAACGCAGCCAAAAGTAGTGGACAAACTCCACCAGATATCCAGTCCTAGCTCTTCTAGGACTTTTCGAAGGACCAAATGTAGAGCTGGGAGTCTTACATCTTGTATCAAATCTTATCAAAAAGAAAAACACCAGTTCATTTTAATTTTAATGAGTATTGCAGCTCCTTGCTGCTTGTTTATTGTACAAAAGAAACTTATATATTGATTAAAAAACTTATAACGGCATTTGAACAAATCCAAAAAAAACTCATATTCCAATTGAGCAATTAACAAAAGAAATGAAAGAAAAACTAAAGTACTCGGTCACACCGAGAAAAAAAGGGGTTATGAAAAAGAATTAAATAATAAAAAAAAACAAAAAGATTAAGACTTATTAATAATAAATTAAACCATAAACCCTGTTGAAGTCACTTCAACACACAGTAATATTTAGCATTACATTACCATTAATTGAACGTGATTGTTTTGATGTCTTCAACATAGTCCCAATACCAAATTGGGTTAATAACACATTTATCTCAATTCAGCCATGCTCTACGTTTCTGGTCATCAACATTGATCGCAACCAGTATTACGCTCTCAGTAATCTCGAATTCAACTCATGTTTACTTCTCACAAAAGAGCGATATCTCTGTTCGAAGATTCAACTAAAGTATGACCGTGGTTCATCAGCATGTAGTTGTGAAATAAATTTGTTTCACAACAGAACTCAGCTAGACTGCCCAGTGCAGCATGTCAAAGAACCCGCATCATGGGTACCGCTACGACATCCAAATAAATGGATATATTCCCTTCCATCTCAATCCCAAGCAACAGTGGTATGTAACCAACAGATCACCCAATTAACCCTCGAAGGATCAGGTTTGCTTGAACTGGAACCAATATGCACCCTTAAACATAAATTCATGACACTAAAAGGGCAGCAAGTAATATCCAGCTCCAGTAAAACATCATACACAAATCTTTGGGAAACCACCAAACAAAGCCATGAAGAACGTATAAACCCATTGCTAAATAAAATCCATACGAACGAATATATATCACAAGTTAAAAATCTAACAAAACTACAAACCTCTTTGAACACACAAAAAATTCTTCAGCTTCCGAACAAAATTGACACCAACAACTACCATCATATCACCATCGGCTACTCATCTCTAATAATCACGCTTGGCATCTTAGTTTACCTCACAAGAAGACAAAATTCTAAAAAGGCTGCTACTCCAGTTCCCACACCCCGTCAACAACAAGCCACGTCAGAATTCACCGTCCACATTTAACAAACATCAACAACTGACTAACAAAAAGCAAAAGATCCAGACAGCTTCAATAAGACGAGAATGAATGCCAGCTCAGCACAACGCGGACACATAATCTTCAAAGTTTATTAGTAATTTTTTCCATTTGTTTACTTATTTAATTTTTTTTTTTTTTGAGCTACACTCAACGGGGGGAGCATGTTAATACATTTAGTTTCATTTATTATTTTTATTTCACAATAAGGTTCATTGCACATTAACCCAAATTAATTTTATCGTTTGTTTATTTTAATTTTGTAATAATAGCATTTCACAATAAAGTTCATTTTGGTTATGCATCACCATACACAATTCATAAGTCAATGACCACTAGGCAAAACTTTATATATTAAGTAGGTAGGTTGTGCTATATAGACAATTCTTATTTCTGTTTATTATTTTGTGTCTTTGCACTTTTTAGCATTAAGCCACTATTAAAAATATGTAATTATTCATTTCTTATATGTAAGCATAATTTTAATATAAATTAGCGTAAATAAAACTTTATAAGATTAGTGTGCTTTAAGAAACTCATTTTGTGTTTTATTTGGTACACTGTCCTGCAGGTTAAAGTGCTTGTCAGGAACATTAACAAAAAACAAAATTCCTTCAGGTTTATGTGCTTGAAAGGAACAATAGAACAAAAAACAAACTCCTTCAGGTTGAAGTACTTGAAAAGGAGATTATAATATCTTGTATCCATTTAAGAGATCGTTCTCTTAACAATATTCATTAGTTACCCATTTTCCTGTGTTAACATGTCAATGCCGATTTTATTTATTTTTAAATCTTATTTCACATGTATTTCTGACATTACAATTTAAGTTGAAAAACGTTTTTATTGTCAATTCCCAAAGCCAATTTAGGGCAGAAAAATTCCATTTATTTAAAGATTGTTTCGTTTTTAAAGGACTTTATTTGGTATGCGTTAGATGTTGGAAAGATTTAAGAAGCTCTTCGCATTCATGGTCAGCGTAGATATCGTAATTTTTGTAATTTATTTGTATTTTCTGTTCGCTGAGTAATTCTTAAAATTCTTTTTATTTTTAAACTTCCAGAGATACCTCCATATATGATCCAATTTGTCACAATAAATCTTCAGGCGCTCTTGGCGGCATTAAACATGCCTTATTTCAGTTTTTAAAAAACTGCCATAACTTTCATCTCTTTTGACTTAACTTCTGCTTGTGCTTCTGAAATTAACAACAGTTTCATTCAAAGCAAAGTCATAAAACGAAAACAAACAGTTGAACGAAACTTTTGACAGCAGTTGTTTTAAAAATTGTGAATTTAATTTTCTTTTCTTTTGAACAAACTTTCTGTATTTGCAAGTTACACGAATTCACCAGGGACCGATCACGTTTCGTGATTTTCACACACACACACACGCGAATGTTAACGAAACTCCCCTGAAGGAAACCTGGGTGCAAGTGTCTTTAAGTCACCAGTTTTGTCGACTATATTGGTGACATTGTTAATGAAGTGTCTACACTACATTACATTTGCCACTATATTTGGCTTTAATACGAAAAAGATTTTATCAATAACAACTTAGAAGTACAATTCCTATAAGAGTTGAAGAAATAATAAAAACAGATTATTATGATTTCGTATTCTTACAAAAAGTGTAGACTTCTTTTACTAAAACGTACTAGCGATTCTCTGGTTCCAATGTCTACATATGTTCGCAAAGGAACTACCTACACAGAGAAAATTATTTTTCCAATTCAAACAAAAAATTTGTAGAATCAAACAATTTTTTGTCTGAAATCGATCCTATAAACAAATTCGCATATTCAAACAATTAATTTGCATTTTGTTTATTGAAAAAAACACCGATTTCTTCAAACAAATAATTTTACTGAATCAAACAAAAAGTTTACTGAAATTCATATAAATATCAAACAAATAATTTTGCTGAATCAAACAATAAAGTTTTTACACAAGCAATGACGCGCACACAAGCAAGCACTATTGGTGAATATGAAGCAGAGCAGAGCGGCCGGCTGGCTTTGAGACACAATTTTTTGTTGGAATAATTTTTGAACGAAGTCTTATTTGTACTATACCTACACACAATGTTTTTCTTCATCACACACTGTTGCTGCATCCTTTCCTTTGCTAATGAAGATGAAATGTAACCAAAAACGGCGGCAGACCGTCTCGATATGTTTTTTGTCATCATTCTATTTTTGTATTTGATGTATTTAAGCAAACAGTTTGAAAAAATTGAATACGGGATTTTGTTTTTTTTACCAACCTTGAAACCAACCAAAAATTTATTTTGTTTCTTATAATGTTGTTGTTGTTTAAAAAGAGTGAAACGTTTTTTTACCTGCTATTGTTTTGTTGTTTTTTTACTACAAACCTCGTCAGCAGCGTTGCCAGAATTAAGATTTTATCTTGTTTTTGAAGATCTTTTGAACAAAATAAGATTTGAAGATTTTTTTTCTCTAATTAAGATTTTTTATTTTTAGAAATAAATATTTTTAAGATTGTACAACATATTCAACTTTTTTTTACAGTTTTTTAAACAGTAAATTTTTAAAACAATGTGGTTTTATATCAGCTTGATGTCTATTGGTTTTGCACACTTTTGTACTAAAATGCATCATTATTTCAGGGCATACAAAACATTAAAAAAGCATCATAGATTCGCGGATGTTAATTTTTGGAATATTGATGAAAAAAATTATTTATGTAAAGAAAAAATTTATTTTTATAAAGGTTAATTTATTAAAGAACAAAAAAGTTCATGTATTTAGTACCAAAAGGTAAAACTAAGGGAACTTAACCCTAGGATTAACGTCTTGGTCTGGCCAGACCAAATTGTGAATGATACGTGCTGAATCGAAAGAAACTAATTTAGATTCGATTGGAGCAAACTAGTGGGGTAAAATTCTATTTTTATGTAAAAGTCTATGAAATTACCCTCTTGGCCAGACCAAATTCTAGGGCCAATACCAATGGAAATTCAAAAAGTACCAGTCAAATAATAAAAAAGTACCAAAAAATTCACTCTTATAGATTTTCATCCTCCCAGGACATTGCATTTTGAATTTTATGTTTCTAGGTCCAATACTAACGCAAACTCAAAAATTACCAGTTAATGAACAAAAAAGTACCAAAAAGTTCACTCTTATAGATTTTCATCCACCCAGGACATTGCATTTTATGTTTCTAGGTCCAATGCTAACGGAAATTCAAAAAGTACCAGCTAAAGAACAAAAAAGTACCAAAAGCCCTCTTACAGATTCTCATTCACTCAGGAGCTTGCATGTTTAATTTTATCTTTCTAGGTCCAATACCAACGGAAATTCTAAAAGTACCAGTCATAGAATAAAAAAGGACCAAAAAGTTCACTCTTATAGATTTTCATCCACCCAGGACATTGCATTTTGAATTTTATGTTTCTAGGTCCAATACTAACGCAAATTCAAAAAGTACCAGTTAATGAACAAAAAAGTACCAAAAAGTTCCCTCATAGATGCTTATCCACTTAGGACATTGCATCTTGAATTTTATGTTTCTAGGTCTAATAATAATGGAAATTTAAAAAGTACCAGAAAAAAAAGAAGCTCAGAAATGCGCTTTTGCAGATTTTCATTCACTCAAGACATTGCATGTTCAATTTAATTTTTCTACGTCCAATGCTAACAGAAATTCAAAAAGAACTATTTAAAGATCAAAAAAGTACCTAAAAGCCCTCTCACAGATTCTCATTCACTCGGGACCTTGCATGTTTAATTTTATCTTTCTAGGTCCAATACCAACGGAAATTCAAGAAGTACCAGTCAAAGAAAAAAAAAGTAACGAAAAGTTCACTCTTATAGATTTTCATCCACCCAGGACATTGCATTTTGAATTTTATGTTTCTAGGTCCAATACTAACGGAAATTAAAAAAGTACCAGTTAAAGAACAAAAAAGTACCAAAAGCCTTCTTACAGATTCTCATTCACTCAGGACCTTGCATGTTTAATTTTATCTTTATAGGGCCAATACCAATGGAAATTCAAAAAGTACCAGTCAAATAATAAAAAAGTACCAAAAAATTCACTCTTATAGATTTTCATCCACCCAGGACATTGCATTTTGAATTTTATGTTTCTAGGTCCAATACTAACGCAAATTCAAAAAGTACCAGTTAATGAACAAAAAAGTACCAAAAAGTTCCCTCACAGATTCTTATCCACTTAGGACATTGCATCTTGAATTTTATGTTTTTAGGTCTAATAATAACGGAAATTTAAAAAGTACCAGTTAAAAAAAAGAAGCTCAGAAACGCGCTTTTACAGATTATCATTCACTCAAGACATTGCCTGTTCAATTTAATTTTTCTACGTCCAATGCTAACGGAAATTCAAAAAGTACTATTTAAATATCAAAAAAGTACCTAAAAGCCCTCTAACAGATTCTCGTTCACTCAGGACCTTGCATGTTTCATATCATGTTTCTAGGTCCAATACCTAGAAATATTCAAGAAGTACCAGTCAAAGAATAAAAAAGTACTAAAAAGTTCACTCTTATAGATTTTTATCCACCCAGGACATTGCATTTTGAATTTTATGTTTCTAGGTCCAATGCTAACGGAAATTCAAAAAGTACCAGCTAAAGAACAAAAAAGTACCAAAAGCCCTCTTACAGATTCTCATTCACTCAGGAGCTTGCATGTTTAATTTTATCTTTCTAGGTCCAATACCAACGGAAATTCAAAAAGTACCAGTCAAATAATAAAAAAGTTCACTCTTATAGATTTTCATCCACCCAGGACATTGCATTTTGAATTTTATGTTTCTAGGTCCAATACTAACGCAAATTCAAAAAGTACCAGTTAATGAACAAAAAAGTACCAAAAAGTTCCATCACAGATTCTTATCCACTTAGGACATTGCATCTTGAATTTTATGTTTTTAGGTCTAATAATAACGGAAATTTAAAAAGTACCAGTTAAAAAAAAGAAGCTCAGAAACGCGCTTTTACAGATTATCATTCACTCAAGACATTGCCTGTTCAATTTAATTTTTCTACGTCTAATGCTAACGGAAATTCAAAAAGTACTATTTAAATATCAAAAAGTACCTAAAAGCCCTCTAACAGATTCTCGTTCACTCAGGACCTTGCATGTTTCATATCATGTTTCTAGGTCCAATACCAACGGAAATTCAAGAAGTACCAGTCAAAGAATAAAAAAGTACTAAAAAGTTCACTCTTATAGATTTTTATCCACCCAGGACATTGCATTTTGAATTTTATGTTTCTAGGTGCAATACTATCGCAAATTCAAAAAGTACCAGTTAATGAACAAAAAAGTACCAAAAAGTTGCCTCATAGATTCTTATCCACTTAGGACATTGCATCTTGAATTTTATGTTTCTAGGTCTAATAATAACGGAAATTTAAAAAGTACCAGAAAAAAAAGAAGCTCAGAAATGCGCTTTTGCAGATTCTCATTCACTCAAGACATTGCATGTTCAGCCAACATCTTATAACATAAATATTTTTAACTTTTTGCAAGTATTTATTTATTTGGCGAAAAACAGCTGATGCTGTTGTTAAATGAGTTAAACACAACTTCAGCTGGTTTTAAAATTAACATCGGGTTTAACGTGTAAAGTATGCTTTTGCTTGTCTATAGTAGATCAAAAGCATATTTTTAATAAAAGTTTACTTTAGAACTCTTAAAGTATGCTTTGTTTATGACTATAGTTATGGGCCATTTATTTTATTTTTTGTATAACATGATATTTTCTCATGCCTTTGTGTGACTTCTTCAGGGAAAAACAATTTTTGATTGTTATCGGATTAAAGAAAATAAATAGTTTTATAAAAAATTATCCTTCAGCTTAACAAAAGAAATATAAATTTAAAGAAATTATTAAATACCCATGAACTTTAACTTTGTTTTTGTTTGATTATGTTTTAATAAAAGTCGGAACAAATTTGTTTAAAATTTATTTTAAATTACACGATTTTTAAAACAAAAATGGAGGATCTTTTATATTTTTTTTCTCAGAAAATTGGCGATTTTGACACAAATTTATCTGGCAGCGCTGATTAAAACCAAAACAAGAAAAGGCTAAAAAAAATTTAAAATAGCAAAATATAACAATGGTTTTTTGTTTATTTTCATCATATAAATTATGCATTCGTCATTTATATTCCTTCTATTTTTTTATTTATTTAAAAAAAATAGTATATAAACATATTTTAAATTCAAAATATCTACATTTTGTTTTTCTCGCCACCAATTTCAAATGCGACTTATTTTGACAGTTCTTGAAAGAAACTTTTCGCAAAACATTGTTATAGAAACACTTTTTCTCGCATCCTTCCAATAATTGCTGGAAAATTATTTAAATGACAGATAATTCTCGCCAAGAAAAGATACAGAAACACTTGCGTGAGAAAAACCATTTTTTGTTTCATTTCACACTATTTTTGTTGCAATTCACACGTTTCATGCGGAAAATTTTACGAAGCGAGAAATACAGAAACGAGGTACAGATACCTCTAACAGATTATTATTCACCTAAGACCTTGCATGTTTAATTTTATGCTTCTAGGTCTAATAATATCGGAAATTTAAAAACTACTATTTAAAGATCAAAAAAGTATCTTAACGCCCTCTTACAGATTCTCATTCACCCAGGACCTTGCATGTTTAATTTAATGTTTCTATGTCCAATACCAACGGAAATTCAAGAAGTACCAGTCAAAGAATAAAAAAGTAACGAAAAGTTCACTCTTATAGATTTTCATCCACCCAGGACATTGCATTTTGAATTTTATGTTTCTAGGTCCAATACTAACGGAAATTCAAAAAGTACCAGTTAAATAAAAAAAAAGTACCAAAAGCCTTCTTACAGATTCTCATTCACTCAGGACCTTGCATGTTTAATTTTATCTTTATAGGGCCAATACCAATGGAAATTCAAAAAGTACCAGTCAAATAATAAAAAAGTACCAAAAAATTCACTCTTATAGATTTTCATCCTCCCAGGACATTGCATTTTGAATTTTATGTTTCTAGGTCCAATACTAACGCAAACTCAAAAATTACCAGTTAATGAACAAAAAAGTACCAAAAAGTTCACTCTTATAGATTTTCATCCACCCAGGACATTGCATTTTATGTTTCTAGGTCCAATGCTAACGGAAATTCAAAAAGTACCAGCTAAAGAACAAAAAAGTACCAAAAGCCCTCTTACAGATTCTCATTCACTCAGGAGCTTGCATGTTTAATTTTATCTTTCTAGGTCCAATACCAACGGAAATTCTAAAAGTACCAGTCATAGAATAAAAAAGGACCAAAAAGTTCACTCTTATAGATTTTCATCCACCCAGGACATTGCATTTTGATTTTATGTTTCTAGGTCCAATACTAACGCAAATTCAAAAAGTACCAGTTAATGAACAAAAAAGTACCAAAAAGTTCCCTCATAGATGCTTATCCACTTAGGACATTGCATCTTGAATTTTATGTTTCTAGGTCTAATAATAATGGAAATTTAAAAAGTACCAGAAAAAAAAGAAGCTCAGAAATGCGCTTTTGCAGATTTTCATTCACTCAAGACATTGCATGTTCAATTTAATTTTTCTACGTCCAATGCTAACAGAAATTCAAAAAGAACTATTTAAAGATCAAAAAAGTACCTAAAAGCCCTCTCACAGATTCTCATTCACTCGGGACCTTGCATGTTTAATTTTATCTTTCTAGGTCCAATACCAACGGAAATTCAAGAAGTACCAGTCAAAGAAAAAAAAAGTAACGAAAAGTTCACTCTTATAGATTTTCATCCACCCAGGACATTGCATTTTGAATTTTATGTTTCTAGGTCCAATACTAACGGAAATTAAAAAAGTACCAGTTAAAGAACAAAAAAGTACCAAAAGCCTTCTTACAGATTCTCATTCACTCAGGACCTTGCATGTTTAATTTTATCTTTATAGGGCCAATACCAATGGAAATTCAAAAAGTACCAGTCAAATAATAAAAAAGTACCAAAAAATTCACTCTTATAGATTTTCATCCACCCAGGACATTGCATTTTGAATTTTATGTTTCTAGGTCCAATACTAACGCAAATTCAAAAAGTACCAGTTAATGAACAAAAAAGTACCAAAAAGTTCCCTCACAGATTCTTATCCACTTAGGACATTGCATCTTGAATTTTATGTTTTTAGGTCTAATAATAACGGAAATTTAAAAAGTACCAGTTAAAAAAAAGAAGCTCAGAAACGCGCTTTTACAGATTATCATTCACTCAAGACATTGCCTGTTCAATTTAATTTTTCTACGTCCAATGCTAACGGAAATTCAAAAAGTACTATTTAAATATCAAAAAAGTACCTAAAAGCCCTCTAACAGATTCTCGTTCACTCAGGACCTTGCATGTTTCATATCATGTTTCTAGGTCCAATACCTAGAAATATTCAAGAAGTACCAGTCAAAGAATAAAAAAGTACTAAAAAGTTCACTCTTATAGATTTTTATCCACCCAGGACATTGCATTTTGAATTTTATGTTTCTAGGTCCAATGCTAACGGAAATTCAAAAAGTACCAGCTAAAGAACAAAAAAGTACCAAAAGCCCTCTTACAGATTCTCATTCACTCAGGAGCTTGCATGTTTAATTTTATCTTTCTAGGTCCAATACCAACGGAAATTCAAAAAGTACCAGTCAAAGAATAAAAAAGTTCACTCTTATAGATTTTCATCCACCCAGGACATTGCATTTTGAATTTTATGTTTCTAGGTCCAATACTAACGCAAATTCAAAAAGTACCAGTTAATGAACAAAAAAGTACCAAAAAGTTCCATCACAGATTCTTATCCACTTAGGACATTGCATCTTGAATTTTATGTTTTTAGGTCTAATAATAACGGAAATTTAAAAAGTACCAGTTAAAAAAAAGAAGCTCAGAAACGCGCTTTTACAGATTATCATTCACTCAAGACATTGCCTGTTCAATTTAATTTTTCTACGTCTAATGCTAACGGAAATTCAAAAAGTACTATTTAAATATCAAAAAAGTACCTAAAAGCCCTCTAACAGATTCTCGTTCACTCAGGACCTTGCATGTTTCATATCATGTTTCTAGGTCCAATACCAACGGAAATTCAAGAAGTACCAGTCAAAGAATAAAAAAGTACTAAAAAGTTCACTCTTATAGATTTTTATCCACCCAGGACATTGCATTTTGAATTTTATGTTTCTAGGTGCAATACTATCGCAAATTCAAAAAGTACCAGTTAATGAACAAAAAAGTACCAAAAAGTTGCCTCATAGATTCTTATCCACTTAGGACATTGCATCTTGAATTTTATGTTTCTAGGTCTAATAATAACGGAAATTTAAAAAGTACCAGAAAAATAAGAAGCTCAGAAATGCGCTTTTGCAGATTCTCATTCACTCAAGACATTGCATGTTCAATTTAATTTTTCTACGTCCAATGCTAACAGAAATTCAAAAAGTACTATTTAAAGATCAAAAAAGTACCTAAAAGCCCTCTTACAGATTCTCATTCACTCGGGACCTTGCATGTTTAATTTTATCTTTCTAGGTCCAATACCAACGGAAATTCAAGAAATTCCAGTCAAAGAATAAAAAAGTACCAAAAAGTTCACTCTTATAGATTTTTATCCACCCAGGACATTGCATTTTGAATTTTATGTTTCTAGGTGCAATACTAACGCAAATTCAAAAAGTACCAGTTAATGAACAAAAAAGTACCAAAAAGTTCCCTCATAGATTCTTATCCACTTAGGATATTGCATCTTGAATTTTATGTTTCTAGGTCTAATAATAACGGAAATTTAAAAAGTACCAGAAAAAAAAGAAGCTCAGAAATGCGCTTTTGCAGATTCTCATTCACTCAAGACATTGCATGTTCAATTTAATTTTTCTACGTCCAATGCTAACAGAAATTCAAAAAGTACTATTTAAAGATCAAAAAAGTACCTAAAAGCCCTCTTACAGATTCTCATTCACTCGGGACCTTGCATGTTTAATTTTATCTTTCTAGGTCCAATACCAACGGAAATTCAAGAAATACCAGTCAAAGAATAAAAAAGTACTAAAAAGTTCACTCTTATAGATTTTTATCCACCCAGGACATTGCATTTTGAATTTTATGTTTCTAGGTGCAATACTAACGCAAATTCAAAAAGTACCAGTTAATGAACAAAAAAGTACCAAAAAGTTCCCTCATAGATTCTTATCCACTTTGGACATTGCATCTTGAATTTTATGTTTCTAGGTCTAATAATAACGGAAATTTAAAAAGTACCAGAAAAAAAAAGAAGCTCAGAAATGCGCTTTTGCAGATTCTCATTCACTCAAGACATTGCATGTTCAATTTAATTTTTCTACGTCCAATTCTAACAGAAATTCAAAAAGTACTATTTAAAGATCAAAAAAGTACCTAAAAGCCCTCTTACAGATTCTCATTCACTCGGGACCTTGCATGTTTAATTTTATCTTTCTAGGTCCAATACCAACGGAAATTCAAGAAATACCAGTCAAAGATAAAAAAGTACCAAAAAGTTCACTCTTATAGATTTGCATCCTCCCAGGACATTGCATTTTGAATTTTATGTTTCTAGGTCCAATACTAACGCAAACTCAAAAAGTACCAGTTAATGAACAAAAAAAGTACCAAAAAGTTCCCTCATAGATTCTTATCCACTCAGGACATTGCATCTTGAATTTTATGTTTCTAGGTCCAATATTAACGATAATTAAAAAAATGCCAGTTGTAGAACCAAAAAGCCAATGAAAAATATAAAATTTCCCGTATTTCCTTTTTTTGGTACTATTTTTCCCACTAAAGTATCAAAAAATTCAGTATTGTAGTGGGGGCTCATTATTAAGTACGAGTATGTTAATGAATGGAGAAAATTTTTTTGTAAAAAAGTACCAAAAATAGCGACGATTTTCACCCCTTAAATGTTCGAATTTCGAAAAAGTACCAAACTTGTATTCGTATTTTTTTCATAGGTTTCGAATGTGGTATAAACTTTGTTTCTATGTTTATTGGTTCAAAAGATAGATGGGGGGGTCAAAAAAGTACCAAAATTCAGGTTTTACCCGTTTACTCCCTAAAAGGGCCAAATTTCAAAAAAGTACCAGACACCTATCCGCTTATTTTTCTTAAGAATAATGATCAGTGTTATATTTTTTTTGTATCTCTTTTAGTTTTGGAGATATAAGGTTACCGCATTTTCCCGTTTTTACCCTTTTTTACCCCCTAAACATTTGAATTTCCAAAGATCCCGTCTTAGTGGATCGATTTGGGGACTGACCAATCTCTGGTCCAAGTTTCAAGTGTTTAGCTTCAGGCGTTTAGGCTGTGCGATGATGAATCAGTGAGTCAGTCAGTAACGTTACAATTTTATATATATAGATAATAAAGAAGGGTGATAACGAAAATCATATTGGGCATTATGCTAGTATATGTAAACAAAAACGAAGGGGGGGGGGGGGGGGGGGGGGGGGGGGGATTGGAAGAAGAGACGACAACCGGATTTGAACTTCGCTTTGCATAAGGACCCAGAATATATATACTTTATAGGGTGTAGGACCTTCGGTGAAGGGTATAAAAAACAAACTTAATAATAAACAAGTAAGAGTGCCATATTCCGCTGTGCCGAATCTTATATACCCTTCACCATTGAGCAACTAAATAATTTTTACATATACATATACATACTTATTTACGATACTTAAAACTTTTTATAAATGAAATTTAAAAAGCGAAAAGTGGTAAATATTTTTTTTAAATCGTTTTTAGTTTCTATTTGTTAAAATTATTTCGTTAAATATATGAAATAATAAAGAAGGGTGATAACAAAATCATATTGGGCATTATGCTAGTATATGTAAACAAATACGAAGTGAGGGTGAGGGGATTGGAAGAAGAGACGACAACCGGATTTGAACTTCGCTTTGCATAAGGACCCAGAATATATATACTTTATAGGGTGTAGGACATTCGGTGAAGGGTATAAAAAACAAACTTAATTATAAAAAAGAGTAATTTTTGGGATTTCAGTATTTTGGTCATATTTCTTAACCGATTTGACAGATTTATATACCGACGTGTTAAAGAAGAAATTTGCCAGTTATTTTGGCTGTAAAACTTGGACTCGGGAAGATCTATGGTTTCTGAAAATGGGTATTTTAAAAAAAAAATAATATTTTGGTGTTAACTTCTTCGTATCTGAACCGATTTTCCCGAGTTTTTCAGAAAATAATTTCTATTAAAAATTTCCGATCTTCTGATATATAGGCGTAACCATAGGTCATATTGCAGTCAACAAATTCAGGTTTTTATACAATTTTTAATACTTTTTTCTTTAATCTCGCCCACATTTTGTAGGATGGTGTATATTTATAACCTAAATGTTTGTACATAATTTTAAAGCTTTGGCTCTTGCCGTTTTCCAGATATACAGAAAAAAGTAATAAAAATACAACAACCACAAGGGATTTTTTGGAAAAATTAGAGGCAGTCGTGGTTTTTTGGTCATATCTCAGCCATTGTTGGACCAATCTGGCTGAATTTCAATAGCAAGAAATGGTGGACTATATGTGACATATATCGAGTCATTACCGCAAAAAAAGCTTAAGTGACAAAAACAAAATTTTACAGGAGAGGGGTTTTTTTTATTTTATCTCATAAAAATTTTGTATGAATATTGTCGCTTGAGATAAAATTGTTTTTGCTATAAAATCGTAACGGTTCCTTATGAGACCATGACATTTTAGCAGATGATGCAAGTGTTGCCAATAAAGTCGTTTATTAAAAAAAAACGAAAATGGAAAATGGTGTTATTTAAGCTTTTTTTGCGGTTATGCCTCGAAATGAAAACAACGTAGTCGCTATCATGTATGGAGTCTTCGGAAAACACATATCAAACGTAAGACGGACGGACGGATATCGTTAAATTAACTTCTCTCCTCATAAGGACCCAGAATATATACACTTTATAGGGTCTAAGATCAATATTGTAGAAATTACAAACGGAATGACAAACTTATATATACCCTTTTCCACCTTGGTGAAGGGTATAATAAGAAATAAAAATTAAAATAACACAACCGGTAACAGTTTTTTATCCATATTTACTTTTTTTTTATCAAATTTTTTATTAAAAAAAATAATTTTAGTAAAATACATGTGGCGTTTGTTTACATACACGAAACAATGTAGCATACTTTGTAGGAATAAAAACGTAAAATTGTACAAACTCGCAAGATTGGTAACATTGATAAATGTCAAAATTTTCGTGTGGAATAATCAATGTTACTCAACATTTTTCACAACTTTGAACAGAGTACTAGGCTTAAGATGCACAGAATTTAAACAAAAGCTTTGTCATTTAGAACATAATCAGTGGTACGCGGACAAAAATTCAGTAAGCTATTTGCTCGTTGAGCATTTTTAATTTAAGAATATATGTGAAGGAGACGAATCCTTGTACGGTTATAAAGAAAATTTACAATATTTGAATCTATTATCGATTAACAGTGATGCACGCATAAAAATTCAGTAAGCTTAAAGCTCTTAAAGTATTTTTAATCTAAGGATATATGGGAAGGATACGAATCCTTTTTTATCTATCATCGCTCTGCAATAACTCCTTCTATTTTTGGCCACTCGTTATATGAAGACACCATACAGTGTGGCGTATGGAGTAGGAATGCAAACCAAATATCTCAACTACTCATAGAATGTCTGCCTTAATTAATATCTTTTAAAAAATATTTTAAATTTCAGAGGAAATTGGTGATTTTAACGAAGAAATTCATGTTGAGAATTATGTGTCATCACTCAATTTAGCCTTACGCCAAACAGAAGCCCTTGAGAAGAAAATAATGGAACTTCACAAAAAACGGCAACCCTACCAAGACTCCACTGTGGCAATGGATGAATTTATGGGTATTGCCAGAGGTCTTGAAACATATGGCATAGATCCTCACCCCGTAAAAGATCATCGAGGATCACAATTATATATTGGAATTAATTACTCCGGTATTAGTACTTTCATTTCCGGTAAGCGTTCACAACATATTCGGTGGAATGAAGTTCATAAAATCAACTTTGAAGGCAAAATGTTCATTGCACATCTTAGTTATACGGATGCCAGCAGAGAACCTGTAAGTTTATTTTTATATTTTTTTATAAAAATATTATTATTTGGTTTTTAAATACATTATTGTAATCGTTAATCTTAAAGCGTTAATACCTTGACAACTTTGGAATATTGACTAAAATATCTATTTACTAAAATATCAAGCAGAGCATCCACTGAAAATGTTCTTTTACAAAAACTTTAACGAACATTTAAATAAAATAAAATGTTTATCTAAAAATATATATGGAATACTGTTTTTTTAGTTGACCCATTTTGTGGCAAATGAAACGGGCTGTAGTTTGTTTTACGATGAATAACTTAGCCATTTACAAAAGAAAACTCTTAATAGAAATAAAGAGAAATTTGGGTCTGCCATTAAAATTATCTACAAAGAATGATTTCTAATAAGTCCAAATGCTTAAAAAGGTTCAAAGTAAGTTTAATAGTAACTTTAATACATATGTAGTACAATGTAAGTACTAACGGTGCCGTGTAATAAAGCCAAAGCTCAATTCATTCATCTTTATTACCACCATCTAAGTGCAATAACACCATAATCGCTTAGTAACCAAAGTGGAAATAACGCCATAACAGTGTAATTGTCATGGTTACAAATTGCCAAAAGAATGAGTTGCCATTGTCAAGTGTTGAAAAAATATGGTACAGTAGGTGGAAGGAAGAGTGCGTCCGCCGGGCGATCGTGGCGCGCGCGGCGTGCCCGCCACAACATGTTAACAAACTTCAAAGTATAGCCGGCCTTTGGACGGGCGCAGGGATTTTCTCCTCTATGGTATAACAAATACGGGTTCGCTAACTAAAGACTCCATGGATTAAGAAATAAGGCCATATGGCTTTATTTCCAATGGCTTTATTATACGGCACCAGTACTAGCACTAGCTTTTACTTTTCAGTACTAGCTATGCTAAAAAGTTTAAACTACAAAAAGTGTGAATAACTCTTTGCTAGTGCTATATATGTATGTAGCTAGTGCTAAAAAGAGGAAGAATAAGCTGGAAAATGTGACTATTAAATCAGCTGCCAAAAATCGTTTCTAAAGTTGCCACAATTTCACTTTTAAATACCGGTATTGAGTTTTTGGTGTTCTTTCCTAAAAATATACAATTTGAAATAATCTTTTGGATGAAAATTACTATGTTTCCACTATGAGCAAAACAACTTGTTTTGAGCAAAGTGTTTCCATTATGTAAAACTGGTTTTGGTTTTCGAATTTTTGTAATCTATTTGACATTTATGTTGTAAAAAAGCATGAAAGCAAAAAAAATATGTGTTGAAAAAAAAAATATTTTTATTTAACATGAAATTTCCTTGTTTGTTTTTTTAATACACAGATATACGTACATATACATATGAACGTATATAAAAGCACATAATTTACAACCTTTTTATTTTATTATTTTTACGCTGCAAAAATATAAATCAGCTGGAGAGTTGCATAAACCTATTTAATAAGTCTGATTATTTTGGTAAATATGTCACTTTTTCGAAATAGTCAATCACCAATAATTGATAACTAGAGTTGTATTCCTGACTTTTGACATGTTTTGGAGCAAAACTAGTTTTTGTTTGAGTTTTTTGAACATGAAAAATGTTTGGGAAAACAAGTAGCAACAGAGTACGAAAACAAACAAAACGAAACGTTTGCTTTCGTTTTGTTTTGTTCTTTGCAGTGAGTAAAACAAAAACAAAACCAAAACAATGAGAATGATTGTGCGATTTTGTTTTGTATTATTTATGCTCTTGAGCGCAAATTGTACATTAATATAAACTTACACAGCTGGAAAATAAAATAGTAAGAACAATATTGAAACATTCAGAGAAAAAACGTTTGACAAACGTTTGGTAATTGATTTACTCACTACTATTGCTATACCCTCCACCACAATTAGTTGTGAAGAGGGTATATTAAGTTTGTCATTCCGTGTGAAACTTTTTTACTATTCATCTCAGACCCCATAAAGTATATATATTCTGGGTCCTTGAATAATTCTAAGTCGATTAAGCCATGTCCGTCTGTCCGTCTGTTGAAAACACGCTCACTTTCGAACAACTCAAAAGAAATGAAAAAACTTGACGCCAAATTGCTTGGTGTTATCCTAAGCAGTTTGGGATTGAAATCCAGCAAAATCGGTTCAGTAGGACCAGATCTATGAATCAAAATGTGGAACCACCACCTAAAAAAATTGATAATTTTGTTACAAAAAATAACATAAATGCTGGAAAAAGGCACGGAATGAGATAAGATTTTGCAAAAATTTGTTTTATTTGACTGGAAATCACGTTGTTAAATTGCGTGAAAATCCGTCCATAATTTACCTTAGACCCCATATAAACACTACTTCCGGAAAACAGTTTAGTACGCCTAAAACCGTAAAAAATAACGCTAGCGTAACAAAATTTGGTACGTCACAGTTTTTTAGGACTAAAAATAACACTGCGAAATTTCGTGACGATCGGTCCATAATTTACCTTAGGCCCCATATAAACTCTACTACCGGAAAAGAGTTTAGTACGCCTAAAACCGTAGAACATAATGCAATCATAACAAATTTTGGCTCGTCACAGTTTTATAGGACTATATTTGATACTGTGAAATTTCGTAAAGATCGGTACTTAATTTACCCTAGGCCCCATAGAAACCCTACTCCCCTAAAACAGTTTAGTACACCTAAAACCATAATTAATAATGCTATCATAACAGAAATTGGTACGTCGCAGTTTTAAAGGACTAGAAATGACGCTGTGAAATTTCGTAATGATCGGTCCATAGTTTACCCTAGGCCCCATATAAACCCTACTACCAGAAAACAGTTTAGTCGCCTAAAACAATAATGAATAACAAATCGTCTTAGTTTAAGATAATAATAAATAGACATCATACAGATATTACTCCTTAAACATTCGAACTGTCGGTGGAGGGTATCGAAGATTCGGCACAGCCGAATATACCACTCTTGTAGCATGATTGCATTATTTTAGTAATGATGAATTCATTACTCTAAGTGACTGACATCCAAATATCGTATGTCACACTTAATGCACTCATGCTAAATTGTGAAAAGTTATTTGAAACCCATTTGTTTCCAACGTGGGAAAATATATAAAATACACACAAACATGTATTATTATTAGGCTAAGCTAAATTCTAATAAGTAGTATATAAGGTAGATTAATTTATAATTTAAGAACAATTAAAAATAAACACAGTGAAGAGTGCAACTCGATTGCACCTTCTATAGAAATAAAACAAAAGAAATTGTTTTAATTTACATGGTGATCCTGCCAGTTTTGGAGTGCTCAAATATAAAGCACCCAAAGCAAAATTATTAAATATATCTGCCAGTCCTTTGGAGTGCTACATTATAAAGCACCCAAAGTGGAAAAATATTCAATTTTAACCAATTCCTGGCGGACAACCAAGTCTCCGCCAGATGAAGGTCCACAGCTATTGACCTTGGAATGGAAGAGAAACAACAATTAACAAGAAGACCCTTCAAGATAAATTTTTGAAGAGTATCCAAGCTCATCTAAGGAATCATTTGCCAATTATGGAAGTAAACAGACAACCCCAACCCAGCTGGAAAGACGCCACAAAACTCAATATAAATGAGTTGGAGCAGCTGATTAAATTAAAAATAACTAACCTTAAAATTAAATGAAGTGCACCTAGAGTGAACTCATAGGTCGGTAGGCGTTAACCGCCGTTGACAAAAATTTTTTTTTCTCTCTTTTACCAATTAAAAAAAAAATATATATATATATATATAAAACTATTTATATGTCTCAAGTAATGACAACGTAGAAATAAATAAAAATATAACAATATAATCTTAAATATATTTATAATTGTAAATTCTTCATCATCAATACTGGAAACTGATAGGAAAACCTACAGAAGAAGATGCTACAGCACCTAGAATAGAAGAGGAAACAATACGCTCAATAAGGTAGAAAATAAAAACAAACAAAAAATTAAATTAGATATAAATATAGATATAGAAAATATTACAATGGGAAAACCTAACTCTAAGATAGAAAACCCGAACGCAAATGTAGTGAATAACGTAGAAATTATAGATCATACTGAACAAATTGATTCGTTGTGGACACTTTTCCTTATAGCTACATATAATTATTAGTACAGTAGACTTACTTTTAAAATTTTACCTACTTCATAAGAAATCGCTTAAGAGAAAATATGTAAGTCGAGCAAATGACTTAGATAAAGTATAGGAAAGAAAAAAAAATCAAAGAAAATATAAAAATATAATAATAACAAATAATAAATAGAGCACTTAAATGGAATGGAACCAAATTGTAAACAAAGCCAGAAAATTAAGGAAGAATTCGAACGTACATACAAATGCCTAAATGTTGATAGACCTATCAGAGAAGAAACAATAAGACTTCATTTTAATAACCTTTTTAAAAAATCTCGAGAAAATACGAGTTTTATTTAACGTTTATTATAACAAACTTACATTATCACATCAAGCTGCAGCAGATGCATTTTTTTTAGATTTAAAAAATAAAATTACAAAAATAGCAGCAAAAAAGGCTATAACAATAGAATTACCTAATTCAATACACGAAAGTGAACCTTACAACTTCACTATACCATCGACAACAGACACAATGACCCAAACAATCGTTGAATTTCTCAATACAGCTTCCAAGCTAATTACAGACTTCGATGGGAAGCCTGAAAATCTGACATCCTTTATCGATTCATTAAATTTAGTTGATACAATAAAGGGTCAACATGAGTTAGCTGCAGTATCCTTAATAAAACCCAAATTAATAACTAATGAATCAAACATATCAGATATAATAACCAAACTCAAAGTTAGCGTAAAAAGCGAATCTGTTGAAGTCCTTTCTGCAAAAATAATGAGACAAAACAATTCAATAAAACACCAAACGCTTATTGTAACGAAATAGAAAACCTAGCAAAATCCTTAGAAAATGCATATATCTCAGATGGTTTGCCATACCAATTAGCAACCAAATACTCGACGCAAGTTGCTGTAAAAGCACTTACTAAAAACTGCACCCTTGATAAAGTAAAACTTATCATGGAGGCAGGACAATTTAACAGTTTGAATGAAGCTGTTGGTAAATTTATAAATAGTTGCACAGAGGCAACTGGGCAACAAAATGCCATATTATATTTTGGACAGAAAAAAAACAACAATTTCCAATGAATTTATGTAAAATTTAATAAAAGAAAAAATTATCCACGATATAATAACGACAATAATAACACCAACAATAGTAATAATACTAATAGGAATAACTTCAACAACAGAAGCCAACAAAGGTACAATAACAATCCTAGAACTAGAAACTACGTCAGATCAACAGACTCCAATGAAAATGATTCGGAAAACTCGAATCATCCCCTAAGAGAAACTCAGTAAATAATAATGTATATAATCTGAACCTCAGTTTTTGTTTCTTCATTAATATTCAAATAGATAAAACTAACACCACAGTAAAACTACTACTAGACACAGGAGCTGACATTTCACTAATAAAAAAAACACATTTCAAACTAAACCAAATAAATATTAACAAAACAACCACATTGACTGGAATAGGACAAGGTAAAATTAAATCAATAGGTAATACATTTTTCGATTTAAAATTTAAGAATTTCTTGATACCCCATAACTTCCAAGTAGTACAAAATGATTTTCCAATACCATGTGACGGAATCATTGGAATGGATTTCATTAAAAAATACAATTGTATATTAGATTTCAATGAAAATAATGATTACCTTATCCTACGCCCCTTTAATATACCACAATCAATAGAAATACCGATTACGAATAACTGCGATGATATTATTTTACCACCAAGATCCGAAGTAATACGGCAAGTTAATTTTATTAACTGCGATAATGAAATACTAATTCCAAATCAAGAGCTTGAGCCAGGTGTTTTCATTGCAAACACATTGGTAAAATCTAATAAAGCATTTATTCGTATTCTAAATACAAATAACACTATAACAACAGTTAATAAAAGTAAAATAAAAACCGAACACCTTTTCGAATATGATATAATAGAAAGAAATCCAACTAAAAATCTAGACAGAAAATCAGAAATATTAAAAATTTTGCAGGAAATTTTTCCCGCACTTAACTTACCTTAACTTAACTGAGCTTTGTGCCTCATACAACGATATTTTCGGTTTAGAATCAGAAGCAATCACAACTAAAAATTTTTATGAACAAAAATCGAGAGTAAAGGATTTACAACCGGTATACATCAAGAACTACCGTATACCACATGCACACAAAGAGGAAATAGATAGGCAGGTTAAAAACCTAATAGACGATAAAATAGTTGAACCATCAAGTTCTGAGTACAACAGCCCAATTCTGTTGGTACCAAAAAAGTCACTTCCAAATTCAGGGACAAAAAGATGGAGACCAGTAGTAGATTATAGACAGCTAAATAAGAAATTAATGGCAGACAAATTTCCATTACCGAGAATAGATGACATTCTAGACCAACTCGGCAGAGCAAAGTATTTCTCATGTCTGGATCTGATGTCTGGATTTCATCAAATTGGATTGGAGATAAACTCTAGAGATCTGACTTCATTTTCAACAACAAATGGATCTTATAGGTTTACTAGATTGCCCTATGGTTTAAAAATAGCCCCTAATTCTTTTCAAAGAATGATGACCCTCGCTTTTAGTGGTTTGTGACCAGACCAGGCATTCCTTTATATGGATGACTTGGTTGTGTTAGGTTGCTCAGAAAAGCACATGCTTTCTAATTTAAAAAATGTTTTCGAATTATGCAGGAAGCACAATCTTAAATTACACCCCGAAATATGCTCATTCTTTATGAAGGAAGTAACCTTCCTTGGACATAAGTGTACTAACAAGGGAATACTCCCAGCTGATAGTAAATTTTCGATAATTGAAAATTATCCAGCCCCAAAAGATGCTGATAGTGCTAAAAGATTTGTAGCTTTTTGTAATTATTATCGAAGGTTTATTCCAAACTTCTCAGAACACTGGAGGCATATAACAAGATTGTCCAAGAAAGGTGTACCCTTCGAATGGAGTAATGATTGTGATATCGCGTTTAAACATTTAAAGAAAGCATTAATGAGCCCAACACTACTACAATACCCAGACTTCACAAAGGAATTTTGTATAATAACAGATGCAAGCAAATATGCTTGCGGCGCAGTTCTAACACAAGAACATGAAGGAAAATATTTACCAGTTGCATATGCATCAAAAACGTTTACCAAAGGCGAGAGTAATAAGTCAACCATTGAACAAGAACTAACTGCCATACATTGGGCCATAACGCATTTCAAACCATACATTTATGGGAAAAAGTTTTTGGTTCGCAGTGATCACAGACCACTTTCTTATTTATTTTCAATGAAAAATCCAAGCTCAAAATTAACGAGGATGAGACTCGACTTGGAGGAGTATGATTTTACTGTTGAATATCTTACGGGAAAAGATAATTACGTTGCAGACGCACTATCGCGTATAACTATAAATGATTTCAAAGACATGAATCAAAAAGTTTCTTCAGTATTAAGAGTCACGACTCGATCGATGGCCAATAAAGGAGAAAAAATCAGTAGTTCTAATAAACAGCATAACAATAATTCTAGTAAAGATAAGCCCAGTATATATGTACCCTTAACAAACTCTGACGTCAGAAAATACTATAAACTCAAGATTTCCCCCGGGAGATGTTATATCAAACGAGGTAAATCCATAGTAACATATATACAAATTAAAGATTTGTTAACTAACGAGAACTTTGACTTAGGACAATTTTTCTCTAGGCTCGAAAATGTGGCCGGTAAACATAATATTTATAAATTACAAGTGGCACCTAGTGAGAAAATTTTTGAATTTATCTCTTTAAATGAATTCAAAAATATGGGCAATAAATTTTTGAATAAAATTAAAGTAGCGCTACTAAATGAGGTGACCCAACTAGATAGTAAGAATGCCAAGGAAATTCTCGATATAATGCTGAAACATCACGATGATCTCATAGAAGGTGGACATTGTGGAACATATAGAACAATACAGAAAATTAAAAGATACTACTACTGGAAAAATATGTCGAAAGACATATCTAAATATGTAAAATCATGTCATAAATGTCAAACAACAAAGACAACTAAACATTTGAAAAGTCCAATGACCATTACAGAAACACCAAATAAACCATTTGACACGGTGTATGTAGACACAATAGGTCCATTTCCAAAATCAATTTATGGAAATGAATATGCAATCACGATAATATGTGATTTGACTAAATACTTAGTAACTATACCAATACCAGACAAAAGCGCTAAAACAATAGCTAAGGCTATATTTGCTAATTTTATACTTACCTATGGTCCGATGAAGACGTTCATTTCGGACATGGGAACAGAATATAAAAATTCTATCCTATCGGAAATTTGTGATTTATTAAAAATTGAAAACTAACTTCAACAGCTTACCATCATCAAACATTAGGAACAATAGAAAGAAGTCATAGGACCTTTAATGAATATGTACGTTCTTATATTTCAGTGGACAAAACAGACTGGGATGAATGGTTAAAATACTTCACATACTGTTTTAGCACAACACCTTCAACAGTGCATAATTACTGTCCATATGAATTAGTTTTTTCAAAACTTCCAAATAAATTTCAACAAATTCCACTATATAATATAGATGACTTTGCCAAAGAAGCAAAATTTAGGTTAGAAGTAGCATATAAGAGGGCCAAAATATTATTAGACAGAAATAAAAATAAGCAAAAACTTAATTATGATAGGAAAATAATAGACCATAATTTTAAAATAGGAGATTTAGTTTTACTAAAAAATGAAGCAGGACATAAGTTAGATAACCAATATAAGGGACCATATAAAATTAAGAAAATAGATATAAGAAATAATATAACCATAGTAGATAATAAAACAAAAAAAGAACAAATAGTTCATAAAAATAGAATTAAGTTATATCATACTGGCTAAAATAAAATAAATAATAAAATTAAAATTAAGTTAAAAAAAAAAAAAAATTTAATAAAATAATAAATTGTAATAAAACAATTAAAATAAATTTTTAAAAACTACTAATAAAAACCTCAAATTGTTGTAAAAGAATGTCCATAGAACAAAATTTTGTTATATGAACAGGCTAAGCTAAATTCTCATAAGTAGTATATAAGGTAGAATAATTTATAATTTAAGAACAATTAAAAATAAACACAGTGAAGAGTGCAACTCGATTGCACCTTCTATAGAAATAAAACAAAAGAAATTGTTTTAATTTACACTCTAACTTGTTTCTAAGTAAAATAAAAAGAGAGATTTTTAGGTTTTTTTTGTTTTTATTAATGTTTATTTTGACTACCATAGTAATTAAAAAAAAAAAACAAATTAAATTAAATAAAAAGTAATTCAAAGAAAAAAGAATAAAAAATAACGTAACAAATCATTTTTTGGACGAGGCATTGTGGATTTTACTCTTGTTATGCCACTACAAAAACCAACAAGAACTAAATCAATTACTCAAAACAAAACGTTTCTTTATCTGTTTTGTAATCAGATGTACGATTGTAGCGGTAAATTAAGAAATGCAGATGAGTGGAAAGCCAATTGTTTCGTTTTCTCTCTTTGACACTTGAAAAGTTTTTGTTTTGGTTTTGCTCATGTACAATACAATTTAAAAATTTTGAATAGTTTTGAACTTTTTGCAAACGTTTGCGAAATGTTTTGTTTGTTTTCATACTCTGAGTAGCAAAACACTTGTTTTGCTGCAAAACTAATTTTGTGGCCCAAAACATGTAAGT
The DNA here is from genome assembly GCA_930367215.1 of Pollenia angustigena. Lineage (NCBI taxonomy): Eukaryota > Metazoa > Arthropoda > Insecta > Diptera > Polleniidae > Pollenia > Pollenia angustigena. The sequence goes on along the minus strand of OV884057.1, from coordinate 105,036,864 downwards.
GGAAACGTACTATAACCACAATGTTTGCGGCGTCAACGCTTTGCAATTGGAAAATCCGATTTTGACAGCGCGTTTAATAGTGAAGTTGGCCGCTATTGTTGATAAGTAACGGCAATTTAGTTGTTTTAAAGTGAATTTAGCGATTTTTTCTCCATTTTTTCTATTGTGTGGGCTTTATTAAACAAGCAAGGTTTCACTAATGTTCGTGACACAACGTTGACGCTCTTGTTTATGTGTAGCTTATCAGCTTAAAAGCTAAGCGAAAGAAAACGTTCCGCCTTTCGCTCTTGTTTAGGTACGGCTGTAAGTTTGTCAATCCTTGTAGAACTTTTTTATTATTTATCTCAGACCCCATAACGAATAAATATTCTGGCTCCTTGAGTAATTTTAATGGCCTGCTCAACGATTTCGAAAGAAGACTTCTATCGCTTAGCTTACATGTAAAACAAAAATAATATTTTATAATTTGTTTTTGCTTTAAATGTAAGTTAAGAGAACGAAGTCTTCGTTTGGAAATAGAAGAACAGGCAGTAAGTCGAATAAGCCATGTCCGTCTGTTAAAAAAAGGCTCACTTTCGAAAAACTTAAATGAAAAAAACCATGTTGGTGTCAAATTGCTTCTGTTTATGCTAAGCAGTTTGGGATAAAAAACCAGCAAAATCGGTTAAGTAGGATAAGAGTTACAAAATTTTGTTAACAAACTATTATAATTGCTGGTACAATGCAAGGATTGATATAAGGTGTTGCACAAATTCGTTATATATGACTGTAGTCTATAGAAATCATATTGTCAAATTTCGTGAAAATCGGTCCCTAATTTGCCATAGTCCCCATTTAAAGCCTACTCTCGGAAAACAGTTCACTACGCCTAAAACCGTAATAAATAACGCTACTGCAATAACATTTAGTATGCCACAGTTTAAAAGGACTAAAAACACACTGTTAAATTTTCTAAAGACAGGTCGAAATTTACCATAGGTCCCATATAAAACTCCTCACGGAAAACAGTTTAGTGCGCTTAAAACCGTAACAAATAATGCTACTGTTTTAAAATTTTTACGTCACAGTTTTAAAGGAATAAAAACCACAATGTCAAACTTCCACTGTAAAACTACAAAACAAATTTCACTACTATATCGCAATTTACGAAAAATTCTCTACAGAATTTAGTTCTGCTAAAACTGTTTCGAATCGAGATATTTTACTAAGATTTTCTTAAATTAAGTTTTATATGACTAAAAATAAAATCATAAAGCTTTCTGATTGTCGGTCAATAATTTAACGTAGGTCAAACCGCGATGAATTTAAATACTGACGTCTGTTTCTCTAAAGAAGAAGTAATAAAATCTGGGAATTTATTTCTCATGGTGAGTAATCACCCCTATCGCAAACAACTACTCCCATGAAAATATTCCCATATTTTTTTATTTCGTATTGTGAATGATTCCCATAACAAGATTTTTGGAAATGAATTGCCAAACTTAAAAAATTTGACATCGCCAATGTTTACTCCCGCGAAATTTTTTAATAAATAAATTCCCAACAAGTGTTGATGTGAACGAGAAGGGAACATGTAAATTTTAATTTGTATTCTAAAGTAGGACTAAATTAAATTACTTTTTCCTCTTATTGAAGGAGTTTACATAAAGGAAATTAAGATAAACACTATTTATTACTTATTTTATCATATTTTTATTAGTATTTTATTTTGTATATTTTTCTTTCACAATACAGGCACTGACAAGTTACTCACAATAAAGACTTTTGTTTACAAAGCACTGAAAAATAATTCACAATAGGAATTTTTACTCCCAAAATATTTGCGATACCAATTTGTTGGGGATGGGAATTTAGGTTTGATCCCATGTATCATATTCCCATAACATTCGCGATAGAGGTGAATATTTATTATATAAATTTTCATATTATTCGAATGTGTATTCTAAGCCTAATTACAATCCACAAAAGCTTTTATACTTTAATAGTCTTAAGCTGGAGGTCCATACCCTGCGTTTTCGCCTCCACGCAGCGCATGATTTTATAACCTTACTTGCGTTCTACGTTTCAAGTTACATGCAAGGCAGCACAAGTAAAAATAAAATTTAATTTGTCAAAATCAGCTGATTTGTTCGAACGCTGCTTGTGACGCTTACAAAAGTGGAAAATAAAACGTGTGCCAAGATAGCAACGAAAGTAAGCAACGGCGGAAATTAAAAATCAAGGGATTTAGTGGCAACGCCTGAAATGAAAATGAAGAGATCTTTTGGATATGATTTTATAAATATTTATATAGATATAGGTTAAAAAAAATCCAGAGAAAAGTGGGTTCGTCAATCAGTAGAAATCGTTGCTGATTTATGACAGCCAAACTAGGCAGTGTCAGGGTGTAAGCTCAATGGAATATGGAAAAATACCACTTAAATATTAAAAAAAAATCAAATTATCAAAAAGTAATTTCAATTTTTGGGAATACTCAATTTTAATTTCAAAAGATTTTGCTATTCGTTGTTGTTTTTATTTTGTTTTTCTTAACCTACGTACAACTACAATTAATGTTGAGAGAATTTCAAGTAATTATAGTGGGGAATGTAAGATGATATAAACCCACTGTTGTTTATTGTTGATGTGTTTTGTTCAAGCTTTGTATTGTTACAAGTAGAACTGTTGCTATAATTCTTATACGTTTAACAGTTTTATTTGGTTTAATATCTTTAGTTTGTCTAAAATCTTTATGGATGAAGTTTCCTGATGATCTGGCCTAAGCAACCAGTGAAATGCATAGGAATAGCTTATCCCATCAACAATAAATTTCAAGGGTTTTTGTCAAGAATAAAAACTGGGAATTAAGCACGAATAGCAAAATCTTTTGAAGTTAAAATCAAATTTTAAAAAAATCGTCAGAGAAAAGTGGGTTCATCCAAAATGGTCAGTAGAAATCGTGAAAATCGGTTGAATGGTTCTCGAGTTAATATAATGTTCTCTTTATTGCAAAAAATTACAAAATTTACTTTTCATACTTTTCCTGCAAATACGGAATGAAAAGTCAAGCATTAAAATAATTGCAGTCACCATCGCGACCAACAACTATTTAAATGTTCAGTCAAACACACTTAACAAAAAGCAACGACAACCATCGTCATCACGAAGCCTGTGTGCTTAGTATGTTCAACTGTTGACCAGCCAAACCAACCTGCAAATACGGAATGAGCTATTCTTGTTGGTTGTTCTGCTTTTATACAAAAAAGCCATGAGCTTTTAATCAAACTAGTATTCGCCTTATGGTCAAAATTCGACCATAAATTTTTTTTGTAAATATGAAGAAAACATAATTCATCTAAGTATATATGAATTTATTTGTTTCGAGCATTTATTTTTTCCTTCAAAGAGGATCGATTTGGCGAGGGACCAACCTCCGGTTCATATTTTATCTTCAACGTGATTGAATTTAATTTTGTAAGTTCAGTATAAAAAATACCAATTGAAAAACAAAAAGTATCAAAAAGTCTCCTATATTGTCATCCACTCAGGACGTAGCAGGTTTCATTTTATGTTTCTATGTCTAATATTAACGAAAATTAATCAAAGTACCAGATGTAGAACGAAAAGTACCAAAAAGCTCCCCTTACATGTTCTTATTCACCCAGTTTAATTTATAATTCTATCTTCCTAGGTCGAATATTAACGAAAATTCAAAAAGTTCCAGATGAAAAACCAAAAATACCAGCATTTTTTATCTTATACGTTATCACTCACTCAGGATCCTACACCTATAATATTATGTTTCTAAGTTCAATATTATAGAAAATTAAAAAATGATCACATGATGCACAGAAAAGTACAAAGAAAAGAAATTTAGTTTCCCATATTTCCCCTTTTTTCTCCCCATAGAGGTTCGGTTGACAAACAAAGGAAGAAAGCGTTCTTAACTGTTTTGCCTGGTCTGATTTATATAGTCGAAATATTCGAAAACCGGTTTCTGAAAAATGTCGAATAATCGATCACCCTAATTTTGTATTATTTGATAATTGAAAATAAATTTTTATTTATTTATTTTGCATTTATGTTAGTTGCAATTTTGAACGCTTATAACTCTGAAATTATTGAACAGATTTTAATAAAATATACATTGTGCACTTCTTTGAGTAAATACCTCTTAAATGGTATATATTTTGTTCAAATCGGTTGACATACGGAGGAGGAAAGTGTTCTTAACTGTTTTGCCTTAGCCGATTTATATAGCCTAATGGTCGAAATTCGGCCATAATTTTTTTTAATGTCAAGAAAATATAGTATATCTAACTGTCGGCCTGTGTCGGTTTATACATAAGATTTATATAGTCGAAATATTCGAAAACCGGTTTCTGAAAATGTCGAATAATCGATCACCCTAACTTTTTATTATTTGATAATTGAAAAAAAAATTTATTTATTATTTTGCATTTGTGTTAGTAGCAATTTCGAACGCGTATAACTCTGAAATCATTGAACAGATTTTAATAAAATATACATTGTGCACTTCTTTGAGTAAATACCTCTCAAATGGTGTATATTTTGTTCAAATCGGTTGACATACAGAGGAGGAAAGTGTTCTTAACTGTTTTGCCTTAGCCGATTTATATATAGATGAGAGAGCTTTTTCCTCTCTGCAGTCTTTTACTAATATTCTGTCACACATGTTAGTGACGAACAAAAATATAGCAGTCGTTAGGAAATTTTACAAAATAACTAAAAATGACAAAAATAATATAATTCTCAATACAAATAAAATATCATCCGCTACAGAGACTCCCCCTTTGGCGCACCTGACCTCGACCCGAGTGGTCCACGTCTCTTAATGGGATGAACTGGCATTAGAGGCTGCTGGCTGTTGGTACCCTTGTACAATGTCAATGCGGATGCATGATAGGTACCGAGTGGAATCTTCATATTGTCAGGACACTTCATATGATGCTGACCCAATATTTCTGGTTATGATATAGGGCCCATCTCGCTTAGGAACGAATTTTGATGTTATGTTACTTAGAACGTGAGTTGTGATCAGTACCTCAGTACCAACATCAAATTTTGGTTGGGGTCTGCTCTGTTGATCAGCATAGACTTTGTTTTTGTCCTGCGTTTTCGCTTCGGCTTCTTTTGCGTATTTGTTTGAACGCTGCTTGTGACGCTTACAAAAGTGGAAAATAAAACGTGTGCCAAGATAGCAACGAAAGTAAGCAACGGCGGAAATTAAAAATCAAGGGATTTAGTGGCAACGCCTGAAATGAAAATGAAGAGATCTTTTGGATATGATTTTATAAATATTTATATAGATATATGTAGGTTAAAAAAAATCCAGAGAAAAGTGGGTTCGTCAATCAGTAGAAATCGTTGCTGATTTATGACAGCCAAACTAGGCAGTGTCAGGGTGTAAGCTCAATGGAATATGGAAAAATACCACTTAAATATTAAAAAAAAATCAAATTATCAAAAAGTAATTTCAATTTTTGGGAATACTCAATTTTAATTTCAAAAGATTTTGCTATTCGTTGTTGTTTTTATTTTGTTTTTCTTAACCTACGTACAACTACAATTAATGTTGAGAGAATTTCAAGTAATTGTAGTGGGGAATGTAAGATGAGATAAACCCACTGTTGTTTATTGTTGATGTGTTTTGTTCAAGCTTTGATATTGTTACAAGTAGAACTGTTGCTATAATTCTTATACGTTTAACAGTTTTATTTGGTTTAATATCTTTAGTTTGTCTAAAATCTTTATGGATGAAGTTTCCTGATGATCTGGCCTAAGCAACCAGTGAAATGCATAGGAATAGCTTATCCCATCAACAATAAATTTCAAGGGTTTTTGTCAAGAATAAAAACTGGGAATTAAGCACGAATAGCAAAATCTTTTGAAGTTAAAATCAAATTTTAAAAAAATCGTCAGAGAAAAGTGGGTTCATCCAAAATGGTCAGTAGAAATCGTGAAAATCGGTTGAATGGTTCTCGAGTTAATATAATGTTCTCTTTATTGCAAAAAATTACAAAATTTACTTTTCATACTTTTCCTGCAAATACGGAATGAAAAGTCAAGCATTAAAATAATTGCAGTCACCATCGCGACCAACAACTATTTAAATGTTCAGTCAAACACACTTAACAAAAAGCAACGACAACCATCGTCATCACGAAGCCTGTGTGCTTAGTATGTTCAACTGTTGACCAGCCAAACCAACCTGCAAATACGGAATGAGCTATTCTTGTTGGTTGTTCTGCTTTTATACAAAAAAGCCATGAGCTTTTAATCAAACTAGTGTTCGCCTTATGGTCAAAATTCGACCATAAATTTTTTTTGTAAATATGAAGAAAACATAATTCATCTAAGTATATATGAATTTATTTGTTTCGAGCATTTATTTTTTCCTTCAAAGAGGATCGATTTGGCGAGGGACCAACCTCCGGTTCATATTTTATCTTCAACGTGATTGAATTTAATTTTGTAAGTTCAGTATAAAAAATACCAATTGAAAAACAAAAAGTATCAAAAAGTCTCCTATATTGTCATCCACTCAGGACGTAGCAGGTTTCATTTTATGTTTCTATGTCTAATATTAACGAAAATTAATCAAAGTACCAGATGTAGAACGAAAAGTACCAAAAAGCTCCCCTTACATGTTCTTATTCACCCAGTTTAATTTATAATTCTATCTTCCTAGGTCGAATATTAACGAAAATTCAAAAAGTTCCAGATGAAAAACCAAAAATACCAGCATTTTTTATCTTATACGTTATCACTCACTCAGGATCCTACACCTATAATATTATGTTTCTAAGTTCAATATTATAGAAAATTAAAAAATGATCACATGATGCACAGAAAAGTACAAAGAAAAGAAATTTAGTTTCCCATATTTCCCCTTTTTTCTCCCCATAGAGGTTCGGTTGACAAACAAAGGAAGAAAGCGTTCTTAACTGTTTTGCCTGGTCTGATTTATATAGTCGAAATATTCGAAAACCGGTTTCTGAAAAATGTCGAATAATCGATCACCCTAATTTTGTATTATTTGATAATTGAAAATAAATTTTTATTTATTTATTTTGCATTTATGTTAGTTGCAATTTTGAACGCTTATAACTCTGAAATTATTGAACAGATTTTAATAAAATATACATTGTGCACTTCTTTGAGTAAATACCTCTTAAATGGTATATATTTTGTTCAAATCGGTTGACATACGGAGGAGGAAAGTGTTCTTAACTGTTTTGCCTTAGCCGATTTATATAGCCTAATGGTCGAAATTCGGCCATAATTTTTTTTAATGTCAAGAAAATATAGTATATCTAACTGTCGGCCTGTGTCGGTTTATACATAAGATTTATATAGTCGAAATATTCGAAAACCGGTTTCTGAAAATGTCGAATAATCGATCACCCTAACTTTTTATTATTTGATAATTGAAAAAAAAATTTATTTATTATTTTGCATTTGTGTTAGTAGCAATTTCGAACGCGTATAACTCTGAAATTATTGAACAGATTTTAATAAAATATACATTGTGCACTTCTTTGAGTAAATACCTCTCAAATGGTGTATATTTTGTTCAAATCGGTTGACATACAGAGGAGGAAAGTGTTCTTAACTGTTTTGCCTTAGCCGATTTATATATAGATGAGAGAGCTTTTTCCTCTCTGCAGTCTTTTACTAATATTCTGTCACACATGTTAGTGACGAACAAAAATATAGCAGTCGTTAGGAAATTTTACAAAATAACTAAAAATGACAAAAATAATATAATTCTCAATACAAATAAAATATCATCCGCTACAGAGACTCCCCCTTTGGCGCACCTGACCTCGACCCGAGTGGTCCACGTCTCTTAATGGGATGAACTGGCATTAGAGGCTGCTGGCTGTTGGTACCCTTGTACAATGTCAATGCGGATGCATGATAGGTACCGAGTGGAATCTTCATATTGTCAGGACACTTCATATGATGCTGACCCAATATTTCTGGTTATGATATAGGGCCCATCTCGCTTAGGAACGAATTTTGATGTTATGTTACTTAGAACGTGAGTTGTGATCAGTACCTCAGTACCAACATCAAATTTTGGTTGGGGTCTGCTCTGTTGATCAGCATAGACTTTGTTTTTGTCCTGCGTTTTCGCTTCGGCTTCTTTTGCGTATTTGTAAATATCCGCTATCGTCTTTATGTATGGTGATACCTCTGAGATGAAACTCTCGGACTCAACCATTGCTCTCACATCGTCTCCAACATCATCGATGGTACTTATCTCTCTACCAAAGGTGAGGTAGGCTGCACTGTAACCGGTACTCTGGCATTTCGCGGTATTCATCGCAAAACGGCGGCTAGACTTTGATCCCAATTATCATATTTATGCTGTACCAGAATTGCCAATTGGCCCTTTAGATCTCTGTTTTTTCGTTCCACTGGATTTGCCTCAGGGTGGTACACTGGTGTACATTGTTGTTGTATTCCAAGGCAAAACGTCACTTGCTGCATTACAGCGGATACGAATTGTACGCCATTGTCAGATTTAATGCGTCTAGGAAGTCCGTAGCGCACAAAGATTTCATCTATGAGAATTTTAGCGTACGCCTCTACGGTCGCCTCTTGAAGTTTAAAGATTTCTATCCACCGACTGGCATCATCCTCTGCAATTAATATCCAGCGATAGGCATCTGAAGTCTGTGGTAAAGTACCAAATAAGTCCACAGTAACTACTCCAAATCGTTGCCTACTACTTGTTGTCTGCAAAAGACCGGTAGGTCTCATATTTGCTGCCTTAAAGCGCTGGCACTCAATACAAGTTTTAACATACTTAGCAATTTCACCACGCATTTCCGGCCAATAATATCTACTAGCAATGCGAGCGATAGTCCTTTCCACGCCGTAATAGCCTGCGGTATTTTCATCATGATATGCCTTTAAAATGTTGCTACGTTCCTGGGTGGGTATGACTAGTTGTGCATCTTCACAATCGTCATTGGCATAACAGTACAATATGCCACCATTAAGTAGATAGAATCTGTTTATACAACGAAGGGAGTTTTCATCGTGTTTTTTTGATGAAGTGATTATATCCCGCAAGTACTCATCCTTCATTTGCTACTCTCGAATTTCCGTAGCGCTTCTTGCCGGCATGTCAACAAAAAATGCAAAAATAGGATTTTTATCATCCTCTTCTAGATGATAATCTTCACATGGAGGTCTTGAAAGCATATCAGCTACAGAATTAGCTTTGCCAGGAATGTGCTCGATAGTAAAATTGTAATGTTGGAGTTGTAATCCCCATCTAGCGAGCCTACCCGTTGGTGATTTTAAGGTGAGCAACCACTTCAGGGGGTTGTGGTCCGTTTGGAGTTTAATTTCTTCTCCTTCTATGTAGCCACGAAATTTGCTACAGGCCCACACTATAGCCAGAGCCTCTCGCTCTGTAGTGGAGTAGTTACGTTCAGCGTTGCTTAACAAACGGCTTGCATATTCTAAAGGGTGCTCTTCCGGACCCTCCCCCTGGAGCAAACCCGCACCAAGAGCATGTGCGCTCGCATCCGTCTTAAAAGCATATGGCATATATGCCCTCTCTTCCTCGGCTTCCCATTTCCACACTGCTGTTTTCTTAGTCAAATTCGTTAAGAGTCTAGAAATTTCAGCATACCCGTCAATAAACCGCCTTTACCAGGAACAGGTTTGAATGAATGATATTAGTACCTTTACATTTCTGGGCTCTTTACGCTCAACGCAAAAGCTAAGCAAATTTTGCACGGATCCACAGCAATGCCTTCTGGTGTGAGAATATGTCCAAGAAATTTTACACTGGGGCAACAAAACTTACATTTACCGTTATTCAAACGTAATTCAAATATTAACAGGCGTTGCAGTACCACGTTGAGATCTAGATAGGCAAAAATAAATATGTCAGGAATACTGGATTTAAAACGATTAACAAGCCTCTGAAAGATTGCGGGGGCATTTCGTAAGCCAAATGGCATTCTCTTAAAACGAAAAGTTCCAAATGGAGTGATAATGCACGTCTTATCACGATCCTCTTCAGCTACTTCCACTTGGTAGTAGCCACATTGCAAATCGAGGGTTGTCATATATTTTGTGCTCTTTGCCGAGTATAACATATCATCCATACGAGGTAATGGATACCTGTCGGGAACAGTGATGGAGTTAAATTTTCTGTAATCAACACAGACACGTATTGATCCATCCTTTTTGGGAACCATAACCACGGGAGACGACCAGGCAGATTCACATTCCTCAATGATATCTTTTTCCAACATATTTTCTATCTCGTTCTTTAGTTCACGAGCCTTCGCATATGACAGGCGATAAGGGGGTAAGGAAATTGGCTCATGGTTACCAGTATTTATTTTGTGTACGACATACGGTGAAGGTATACCCAAACCACCAAAAACTGTTTGATGTTTTATGAGGATCTGGTCTAGCTGCGTCTTTTGATCATTGTTTAATTCCGCCGCGTCAGTTGCCTTCAGTATTTTATATTCAAAGGCATATAGAGGTGAAAAAATTGGCTCCTCATTATCCTTTGGTGGATTATACACTACGTCACTAAACAGTCCGAGATCTTTTGACCTTTCGGGGGTTGTCATATCTACAGGTATAGCATCCCTGAAAATTACCTGGATCGAATGTGAAAAGTAATCACTTTCCTAATTGTAGTCAGGACCATACGATTCAAAAGCTGAGATATGCGTTCTGCAGATTCTTTTTGGTGGGGTTTTTAGCGGTTCTGCCATCACATCAGACTCTTTTGCAAGAGGTTTCTGAAACCTTTATCGATTCAAGAAGATTCAAGTCCAAAGGCCATGAGTCGCAAAAATCAAACTGCTGGTCAGGGTAATTTTCAAAATACCAGTATCTTTGCCCCATACTTAAAACGATACCTGCTTCTTCCATAAAATCGGACCCAATCAACGTTCGATTGCTTTTGTCCTCGGGAAAAAACTAAAAATTTGATGTTCAGACATCTACCACCAATAACAATTTTACATTGTGTTGTCAAGCACTCTCTGTCACAAGAGGTACCATCAGCAAGGGAAACATTACACATAATGGATTTGTATTGACAGCCTTTAAAGTCCATTATTTTCTTTAATTTCGTACTGGCCACACTGCTTTTAGCACCGGAGTCAAAGTACGCTTGACCAGGAACACCAAACATTGGGCATTTACCACTGGAATCTTCCGTCCCAGGCATAAGCCCACTGAGTTTAAACTTAACGCCATCGGTGAGGCAGCATTATTTTTCCTTTGCAATTTGGACAATTTGCTCTTACGACGCCTGGAGTATTACATCCTTAGCATGCAAATTGTGGTTTAAGCATGACAGGATCAATATTTGGCGGTTGTTGTTTGGTAATAATTTCCTGTTTTTTAAAACAGGTTTCAACTGCATGTCCTTTTTCCGACAAAAAGAACAGCGCTTTGGACCGCTCTCAGAACCACTGACCATTTTGGAAACATCAGTGTTTACTGCCCCGCGTTCACTAATTACATGCTCTGCTTCGGGAGCATCTACTAATAACTCATCAAAAGTTTTTAATTTAAGGCGAACAAGACGTTCACGAATGTTAGCGTGCAACATTCCAAAAACCATATCAAGTTGGTCTGAATCCGACGGGCAACTTGTAAGTTGAGAAAACAAGGCGCGTTTTTTACGAATAAAGGAATCAGTTGGCTCATTTTTCTGCTGCTTAATCTCGTTGATTTCAAGGTAAATTCTCCACGCTGGTTTTGGAGGCGAAAACGACTCACGCAATCTACGCACCACATCATCAAAACTGTTAGCGTCCACACGAACACATCGCCACCATTCTGCAGCATCACCCTCTAACAGCATCGGCATTCCATTAACCGCATCACCATCGGAAATTTTCTCAACCATTTTAAATGTCGATATAGCTGCAATAAACTCCTCAACTTTTGCTGGATTACGTTCGCCACCATACCGTGCGGAACATGTACTGAAGGAGCCACATTTCTCGTTGGGCCTACCAACTGCACTTAAAAGTTGTTCAAACTGCTCAGATGATAAAGTAACCATTTTGTTTTTCCCGCAATACGTTCACTTCTTCTTACAGCTCCAAAAAAATCCGCCACGTTATATTTTAAAAATATTCACCACCGACAATATATGTATGTGTGCATTCACTGCCACTTAGTTGGGCGCCAATTGTAATAGTCTAATATAATGTTCTCTTTATTGCAAAAAATTACAAAATTTACTTTTAATACTTTTCCTGCAAATACGAAATGAAAAGTCAAGCCTTAAAATAATTGCAGTCACAATCGCGACCAACAACTATTTAAATGTTCAGTCAAACACACTTAACAACAAGCAACGACAACCATCGTCATCACGAAGCCTGTGTGCTAAGTATGTTCCACTGTTGATCAGCCAAACCAACCTGCAAATACGGAAAGAGCTATTCTCGTCGAGCGGCCCTAAAACTCATTAAATTTCTATCTCACAAAGTATTATGGAATACGCAAGACTTGTGATATAGTGTAATCTAGCCTTTAATATGCTGCCTATGGTAAATTATAAACCGATCACAAAATTTGGCGGAGTGGTTTCTTCTCTTGTGGATCTATGACAGACCAAAATTTACTGCAATATAGTTATTCGTTACGGTTTTAGGCGTAATAAAGTGGACTTTTGTAAATTATGAACCGATCTTCACAAAACTTAAAAGTATGAGTTCCAGTTATATATGTATATATGTACATTAGACCGACTCAAAAAAAAAGTTGTTGATGTACCCCCCTCAAAACTGACTTTGATATGTTTAATTAAGGTTCCCAAACTATTTTGGCTCTAGCAATATACTCCCGTGAGCTAAGCCGCGTCACTTTTGTTACCTCAAATTTACACGGTTCTTTTATTTTTAAAATAAAACAAACAAAACTTTACTATTTTTAATTTGTTTGAATGTATTTATTTTTAAATTCGATGTTTAGGTTTTATTTATTTTTACACAGTATTGTTTTATGTTAACTAGTTATCGCCTTATGGTCAAAATTCGACCAAATTTTTTTTTGTAAATATGAAGAAAACATAATTGATTTAAGTACATATGAGTTTATTTGTTTCGAGCATTTATTTTTTCCTTCAAAGTGGATCGATTTGGTGAGGGCCAACCTCCGGTTCATATTTTTACTTCTACGTGATTGAATTTAATTTTGTAGGTTCAGTATAAAAAATACCAATTGAAAACCAAAAAAGTATCAAAAAGTATATTGTCATCAACTCAGGACGTTGCACGTTTAATTTTATGTTTCTATGTCTAATATTAACGAAAATAAATCAAAGTTCCAGATGTACAACGAAAAAGTACCAAAAAGCTCCCCTTACATGTTCTTATTCACCCAGTTTAATGTATAATTTTATCTATCGAATATTAACGAAAATTCAAAAAGTTCCAGATAAAGAACAAAAAAAAACAGCATTTTTTATCTTATAGGTTATCACTCACTCAGGACCCTACACCTATAATATGATGCTTCTAAGTTCAATATTATAGAAAATTGTAAAATTATCACATGAAAAGTAAAAAAAAAGAAATTAAGTTTCCCATATTCCCCTTTTTTCTCTCCATGGAGGTTCGGTTGGCAAACAAAGAAAGAAAGCGTTATTAACTGATTTGTTCTTAAAAATGTCGAATAATCGATCACCCTAATTTTTTATTATTTGATAATTGAATATAAATTTTTATTTATTTATTTTGCATTTGTGTTAGTAGCACTTTTGAACGCTTATAACTCTGAAATTATTGAACAGATTTTAATAAAATATGCATTGTGCACTTCTTTGAGTAAATACCTCTCAAATGGTGTATATTTTGTTCAAATCGGTTGACATACAAAGGAGGAAAGTGTTCTTAACTGTTTTGCCTTAGCCGATTTATATATAGATTTTCAGTTAAATTTTTATATTTGGTTTTAAATTTACAATTTCGTTCTTTTAATTTTGTTGTAACAACTACAGTATTTATCGATTATAAGCATTCCTGAAAATGCACGGTTTTCGGTGCATATAAGCGGGAAATGCAATTATAAATACTCGTTTAATTGCATCAGCCGTGCATATATAAAAACTCTGATATTTGCATAATGGTTGCATATAGACAAAAAGATTTTTTATATTAGTTTTTATTTGAAAAATATTTTCCTAAAAAAAAAAAATAGATTGTATGTATAATAAAAAATATTTTTGTACCACAGGTAGCATTTCACTAAAACAGTCTCTAGGTTAATAACATAAAAAGTATCAATTCATTGCTTATTAGAAATGTACCATCAGTGAAGTGAGTAGCGATTTGATCAAGTGCTTGTCATTGGAGGTACATAGTTGCTAGAGGAAAATTGTCAGTGTTCGTTTTTCTGCTATGCAAAGTGTTTATGACAAGCATAAATTAATATCGCTACTCATTACACTTGTATTTTAAAATTCAATTTGGAATTGGTGGTTTATAATCGAATATTTTGTCTACTTAATACGAATACTGACTTTAAAAAAAAATAGTTATTTTCGTTTGTATATTTTTGCAGCAGTTCTCAAAAATATATTGCTCAATTTTTTCCAATTCTTCAATACATTCATTTTTTGCTTGAAGAAAGCATCGTAAGCCATTAAGATATTCCAAGGCATTGCTTATAGTTAGAACTGGTACATATTCATCGTCATCCTCGTCCTGTTTTTTAGGAACACGCTTATTTACTTTTTTATCTAACAGCTGACTTATGACAATGATGATAAATATTGATGGATAGGGATGATACTTCCGAATTTACCATTTCAGAACTATTTTGGTAAAATTTTTCCAAATTTAGGAATGATGCATATAGAAGACATTTTTTCATGCAATTTATTCAAATTGTATAAAATTTTACCTGCATAAAAGAGAGAAATGCATATAAGCGAAATGCTTATAGAAGAAATTTCCATGTAAATTTTAAATGGCGACCTGCAGTTGCACGAACTTACATGCAAAAAAGCGGGAAATGCTTATAACCGACGTGCATATAACCGGTAAATACTGTACTTGTTTTATATTTAATTTATTTCACTGGTTATGATTTCTCGTGACTGGTTGGAATTAGAGTTTCTTAGTTACTAAATTAAAATACAGTTGACAAATAAAGAGAATAAAAACAAGTTAGAGTGATATATTCGGCTGTGCCGAATCTTTGATACCCTCCACCGACTGTTCAAATGTTTAAGGAGTAATAGCTGTATGATATTATTATTATCTTAAACTTAAATCACAATTGATTTTCCAGCCTGCGACGAAATTCATCTGCCTTCTTTCCATTTTTCTGGCTTGTACTACTGCGTAAATTTTGTGTTTTTAAATTTACAATTAAAGCAAAAAGAATGTAAGAATTGTTTGCTCTGGTTTTTTCTTTCGCGTTGTTTGTTTTTGAACCTAAATGTTTCTTGCATTTGGCTAAATCAGTATTTCGTTGTCGTTATGAATTTATTTCATTAATGTTATGAAAAATTAAAATTTACAATTTTTTTCATATATTTTCATGTCTACCGCTAAAAATTTAACAAAAAAAACGTTTTTTCAACAGTTAAGCTTCGTACAGACGATGGTCAGATCTTACAATATTGGTAAGCAGCGTTGCTTAAATTGCATTAAAATTGGCTAAAATGTCTTACAACTGTGTGAACATTGTAAGCTCATTTGTATTTGCAGATGTGCAAAATTAATGCATCTGACAATGGATCATTGTCAGAAAAATTTTGCTGTTGGCAACGCCTGCTTACAATATTGTAAGATCTGACCATCGTCTGTACGAAGCTTTATAGTAAGAACAATTTTTAGTTATAAGTATTTTGAAGTTAAAGAATCTAATTTTGATTTTATTGTTTTAGTGGCATTTATCATTGAAAATACGAAGCTACAAACGAATTATTTTTCATTAACCTAAAAATATTTTAATTAATAGTTCATTTTAATCTCAAAAACCCTATTGAAATTATGTATAACGGTAAGTTGAATTTTTCTTTTGAAAGAGATACTAAGTTGTCATTAATTTAATGAAAAATGTTAACGAAATAACGAAATTCAATTTCGTAGTGTAAATGAAATTGTTTCATTATATTTGTAAAATTTCATTCCCGTAATAAAATTTTTCATTGGATTAATGAAAAAAATTTAATGAATTTGATTCATTAGATTTATGACTCATAATTATTTCAGTGCAGTAGATAATGCAATTCTTGAGGTGCTGATGGATTGGGAGAGGAAAGCTCTTGCTGATGACCAGTTGTCCGACTTTTCCTGGGAGGCGATTTGTACGGTGGCTGTTGGTATAAAAACGTTGGGCCATATTACGGGGTCAATTGGTGTTATTTGGGTCATTTTCGAATGGGTTGAAATGGGTATTTAGTTGGCTTTTTACTCAGATTTCTTACATAGCAACTGGGTTGATGTTGTTGCTTTGGGTCATGTGACTTTTTCAGTTGTGGGGCATCATGTAAAAGAGTAAAATGACGTTTTGTACATACTCGACAACCGAATTCGTTTTTACAATCTTTGACAAGATGCCCCACATTTTGGTCCTAATCGAACCGGATAACAAAAACATTTTGTAAAAAAAACAGTTTTAAATAATTTTAAATCAAAAAACCAAATAGTGAGTGTGACTTAAAAATTTACAACTACAAACATTTTGTGAAAGATAATTTTTTAAAAAACTTTGAAAAAAATAGTGTAAATTAAAAACTTAAAAAAATAAATTAAAATTAAAAAACCTTTTGAAAAAAACAAGCTTTTATTTGAATGCGCTAAAAAGAAAAAAATAATATTTTGCAAATAAAAACTGGGAATTATTTCCTTCCGAAGGTTACTTTATATTATATTCAACATTTTTCATTTTTCGAATTTATTCTATGATCTAAATTTCACTATTTGTTAAAATAGTTGAGTTAAATACATTCAATTTATAAAGTAACACTTTCTAGTGAAGACACAAAGAATGCTGACGAAGGCCGTAGCGGGCCAGAAAATTCATTACATTCTGCTAGTGTCTAGCAATTGTAAATTTGTCTGTACATACAATATACCTCATTGCTTTCCAAAGGAAGGCTAAGGTAAAATGTAAAAAGAAAATACAATATAATAGCAGTTGCGAACCAGCTCTTGACGAGTACGGACGTGTATCAGTGAGTAACAAAAAAAAAAAATAATAAAATAATAAAAAAAATTGGAAGTGAAAAAAATATTTGCCGTGGGTGAAAAAAAAATATTTGTAATAGGTGAAAAAAAAAGAACAATAACTAGTGTGCCCGAAGAGATTTGTAAATGAGCCTCACAAATACTCCCAATAAGGAGAGTAGGCCCAGCACAAATAGCAGAAATGCGTATATTGTGGTAAGCTCCCCGAGCGTGAGCAATGAAAACATTCGATGCCCAGAATTAAACAAAAATTATTTAAGTGCAAAAATTGCCAGCGCAACTGGTTTTCCATACAGCAATTTGAGTTCAAGTGTGCCCAACCTGAGCAAGTGTGTTGATCCGACCGTAAATGTGGTTCAAAGTGTGAAATCGTCTGACCAGAGGAATAATAACGAAAAACCTGGAACATCACGATTTGCATTAATAAATACAGGAGCTGTGCCAAAAACTACTAAAGTGCAAACGGGCATGGACAGATATATAACAATAACTAAGAGAAAGGCTAGCCCTAGGTCCAACCAACAGGAACGCATGGCCAAACAATACAAAGGCTCTAACGTAGTCTCTTTGCCAACAAATGGTAACAGATTCTCTGTACTATCCATACCTGACGATGAAGAAGCAGAATCAGCTAATGGGACAGCCACTAAAGAAGTTAAACCGCCACCTATCTATCCGCGAGAGCAAACATCAAATAGCATAGTCAACATGTTGACTCAACTTGTAGGTAAGAATAATTTCTACGTCGTTTCTATACGACGCGGGCAAATTCAAGAGACCAAAATTCAAGCCAGTACAGAAACGAACTTTGGTATTATATCAAGACACCTGGACGCAGAAAATAAAAGTAACTATACATACCAATTAAAAAGTGCCAAGGGAGTGATTATTGTCATAAAAGGCATAGATAGTTCTGTTCCTACAGAGGATATAAAATCTGCCGTAGAGCAAGAGGGGAATGAGGTAAAATCTGTGCATAATATTTTGAAGAGGAATAAAGTTCCTCAACCACTTCACCGCATTGAGATATCGTTTGATTCATCGGCTCTCAAAACCAAAAATTCAGTTCATCCCATATACAACTTGCGCTACCTACTCAACAGAACAATAACTGTTGAGGAGCCAATAAAACGAAAGGGTCCCTCCCAATGCACAAACTGTCAGGAATATGGGCATACAAAATCATATTGTAAATTGCCTCACGTATGTGTGGTTTGTGGCGACGCTCATAAAACCGCCGAATGTAATCGTTCTAAAGCTGACCCGAATGTTAAGAAATGCAGCAACTGTGGCGAAAATCACACGGCAAACTATAGGGGTTGTAAAGTCTTCTTGCATTTATTAAAACCTGCTTTAGTTCGAAAATATACTCACTCCCAATATGGTCCGTCACATGCGCCCAGCCAAGCTGCTGGCTTAATTGCTAGTACTACACAAAAAAACAAACAAAACCAATCATATGCCCAAGTCCTAAAAGGAAACCCTAATGCGAAAAATCCCCCGAGTACTTCCAACGCAAAGCAACCTCCGTACGCTAATGTTCCTAGGGAAGGTCTACAAATGCCTACCTCAATTGAAAATTTAATTCAAACTATGAATAACTTCATGGCCACTATGCAGAACATGTTTTAGGAAATGATGCGAAACCAGAACATGCTTCTGCAAGTTCTACTCAACAAAAAATGAACCAGTTAAAAATATGTTTCTGGAATGCAAACGGGTTATCCCAACATAAACACGAAGTTGCAAACTTTCTTCATAGGCATGAAATCGACGTACTTCTTATCTCTGAAACACACTTTACTCATAAAAACTGCTTCAGGGTAAATGGTTACCTTACGTATGACACAAAACATCCCAGCGGACGAGCTTGTGGTGGCACAGCCATAATTGTGCACAAACACATCAGACACTTACCATTGCCAGAGTTCGAAGAAGATTGTATCCAGGATACATCTATAAATCTTACTGATTTCAAACTAACGTTAACATCCGTTTATTGTCCCCCGAAGCACAAAATTCTACACGATAAATTTCTCAACTTCTTCTCCACATTGGGCCAGAAATTCATTGCTGCTGGCGACTACAACGCTAAACATACATATTGGGGCTCCAGACTTATTAGTCCTAGAGGTAATCAGCTATATAATACCGTAACTGCAAATAACTTTGATGTGGTATCGAGTGGTGAGCCTACCTATTGGCCAACCGACTTCAACAAGCTACCAGACCTTATTGACTTTGCTGTTATCAAAAACATCAAGCGCGATCAGGTACTAGTTAGTTCCTCCTATTATCTTTCGTCTGATCATTCACCTTCAATCCTCATTTTAAAAGGTAACTCTGACGCCGCAGCTGCAAACTGTATTTCCTATCCAAACAGAAACACAAATTGGTTCAAGTATAAAATGTATGTGGGTAATTCCATGTCAAATCGACCAAGAGTGGGACCCGACCCCTTTCGATTTGAATGAAATTTGGTGAGAAGGTTCCTTTTATCCTATAAGGAACATATATGAACGAAAAAAATTTTTAAAATTTTTTTTTCAAAAGTTACGTCATATTCAAAATGGCATAATTTCGCCGAATTAGCCGAATATGTTGAGTTTATTTTTTCTATATCTCAAAAACTACTGCACATACGAAGATGATTTGTATGTCATTTTAAAGAGAATACTTGGGGCTATAAGCAATATATTGAAGAAAAAATTTTTTTTGGAAAAAATGTAATATCTGCAAAATATTAAATTTTTAAAATGGACTAAGTCAAAAACCTAATTTTTTTTTTGCCTAATTTTTTTTTATATAATACCTCAAACTGTTCTTTAAAAATCCTAAAACTTTGAAGGAGGTGTTTTTTTTTTTTTTTAGATATGAATTTTTTTCTTTCGCAACCTTTAAAAAAATTACCTAAAAATAAAATTTTAAAATTTTAATTTTGAGCAATAAGTATTTATAAAATCTGATTTGTTTGAAAAAGTTATATTATTGGTAAGATTGTTTTTGTTTATTTGTTGCATCTTTTGTTGGGGCTCAATGTGGGCATTTTTTTAAGAAAAGTACACCTTTTGTCACGTTACGTCTTTGAAAGTCGTTTTTTCTTCGTCTCTTTTCCTACCGTTAATGCCGGGCTGCTTTTTCTTAACCTAAAATAAATGAAAATGCTATGAATGTTGAAGCCTTATTCAATGTTAATACAATATTAAGAATTAAAACGTTATTTTTTACCTGGTTTTAAAGCCTGGTTCGCTCAGAATCTTGTCGATATTGTTCAATTTACCATCCTCTCCTTCACTAGATGAAGATAAAGTTTTTATTTTAATAAATTTATTCGAAATAGGAATGGCGGCATGACAGGAACGTACTCCTTGAACTGGTGAAGCATTTTTAAACCTATTTTCCAGTTTTTTTCCAGTACGTTGAATGTGTTGATCTGAGACGAAATTAAAATTGATTCCTTGAATATTATCTTTCGCCCATCGACACAGTTGCTCGGGTGTCTGAATTTGTTGATCAGGTGTCAATTGTAGATTGGCTCGGCTAGCTAATCGCTTAACTGTTCCACCCAAACCATCACTTGGCCTTTTTCCATGAGAAGTTGCAAAAAAATGCCATTCTGCTCGAATTTGAAAATCCTCTTCGTGGTGTATCAAATTTACTAAATTGTAACGATTTTTATATTGGGATGCAGCACCATCAGAAAAATAAATTATTTTTGAAATATTTGGAATCTTATGTTTAAGGAACGTCGTTAATGTCTCTTGGAAGCTGTAAACTGCAGTAGTATTATGAGTTAAGTTATCTGATATTATTACCAAGCTAAGAGGTACGATATCACTTCCATTCTCAGCAATGGATCTATAATAGCAAGCGAATGGATGAATTGTCGCTTGTCTGTTATTCCAA
This sequence comes from Pollenia angustigena, assembly GCA_930367215.1. Taxonomy (NCBI): domain Eukaryota; kingdom Metazoa; phylum Arthropoda; class Insecta; order Diptera; family Polleniidae; genus Pollenia; species Pollenia angustigena. The sequence goes on along the minus strand of OV884057.1, from coordinate 105,015,742 downwards.
TACACTCCTTGAACACTATTTTGAAGTAAAAACGAATAATTTTCAGAGAAATCAGCAACAACAAGAACTTGCCCTATCTCAAGATTATTTTTCGTAGTTTTAAAATATTCGGCTTGTTGTTTAGCTACAAAGTCATGCCAAAGTAATTTTGGAATATATTCTACAACAAAATCAACGAAATCTTCAGTTGATTTTATAACTGTCTCCAAAGAGCAGCGGTCTACTTGAATCCACTGATTATATGTAATGTCATCTAAACAGTTTTCCGTAAAAAGATTTTCGAGAATATTTTTTAATTTGGACGAGCCGGGACAAGCATTGCATACACCAAGATAACAGTCATCCGTAGGTGTTTTACAAATAACCATTTTCATACAATCTTTATATGAAGAAAATGGTTGAGATCCATCCTTCATTTTTAGTTTTTCAAGTCTAGCACCTTGAAATAGCATTTTAAAATTTTCATGAATCCGGCAAACACATACTACGTGCGTACCAGATGCACCAGCTAGAACACATTCGGGTGGTCTTAAACTTGCAAATTTTGAAAAACCAACTTTTTCAAATGGATATTTTTCTTTAAACATGTGAAAAATTTCACTTAGGTTACCCAAGATTAACCGTTTTTGTTTTTGCACTCGCAGACCGTTTTCATAAGCAGATTTATATTCTTTTTTACCGGGTAGTTCTCTGCTGACGTCTTGTTTTCTAAAGAACTCTTGAATTTTTTCTTCCGTGGTTTTTAACAACGGATGACCTTTATGTTTTTCAGGAATGAATAAAATGCCATCTTTTTTTACGTTTTCTTTAATTTTTTTAGCCATGTACGAAGTTGCTCCGAAAATATCAACAATTTTTTGGGTTGACCAACTTGATGGTAAGACTGACAGGATTTGTAATTTTTCACTCAATTTGCTAGTATTATCAAATTTGTTCTTCAACTGTACTATCATTTCTTTTCCAGTTAATTCTGGGTTGTCATCAACAATTAAATTGTCATCGTCAATTGAGTCAAAAGAACTATCCGTAACATGCTTACAGCATGATTGTAGTTTAGATATAATTTCATAATATTTTTGCTGGACATAAGTTTTTGATCGATTTAAGTATTTTTTTTTAAGAGGAGACAACCCGAGTATTTTTGCAACAGCATTGACACGATCAAGATTAATTGTTTTTGAACAAACAGTTTCACTTGTTGAACTACAAATTTCAGATGTCACATCATCTTGTTCAGATGGGGGCATCACTTGTTGATATTTTTCCACTTCAATACTAATTTTTTTCCAACACGAAATACACAGTTTTTTCCCGGGTGCAATTAAAGGAAAAATTACCTTAACATGAGTATAAATCTCAAAAGTAACGACTTTCAATGATTTTTGTACTCGAGTTACATGAATGTTATACGGATCAGCACACATTTTTTGGTTTAAGGTGTATTTTTCACAAAATTCTCTATCATGCTTATCGCAAACAAAACTGACCACAATACCACTTCTAGCATTAAGAGTAATGCGTTCTTTATCAGGAAGATCTACACAATTAATGAATTTTCCCTCAGAGCATACCTCATTATTAACTATGCCAATTGAACACTTATTACTTTCCATGATTACCGTTTTGACTATTATTTATTTTAAATAAAAAAAATCACACTTTTTGCTATTCCAAACACGAATAATTGCAATAATTGATTTCAGACTTACATATGGTTGACAATTAAATCAGTGTCGACTGAAAGTGCATTAAGCACAGCGATTTTTTTACTGTATTAACTGTAGAAACCAGCCCGGCATTATCGGTAGGAAAAGAGACGAAGAAAAAACGACTTTCAAAGACGTAACGTGACAAAAGGTGTACTTTTCTTAAAAAAATGCCCACATTGAGCCCCAACAAAAGATGCAACAAATAAACAAAAACAATCTTACCAATAATATAACTTTTTCAAACAAATCAGATTTTATAAATACTTATTGCTCAAAATTAAAATTTTAAAATTTTATTTTTAGGTAATTTTTTTAAAGGTTGCGAAAGAAAAAAATTCATATCTAAAAAAAAAAAAAAAACACCTCCTTCAAAGTTTTAGGATTTTTAAAGAACAGTTTGAGGTATTATATAAAAAAAAATTAGGCAAAAAAAAAATTAGGTTTTTGACTTGGTCCATTTTAAAAATTTAATATTTTGCAGATATTACATTTTTTCCAAAAAAAATTTTTTCTTCAATATATTGCTTATAGCCCCAAGTATTCTCTTTAAAATGACATACAAATCATCTTCGTATGTGCAGTAGTTTTTGAGATATAGAAAAAATAAACTCAACATATTCGGCTAATTCGGCGAAATTATGCCATTTTGAATATGACGTAACTTTTGAAAAAAAAATTTTAAAAATTTTTTTCGTTCATATATGTTCCTTATAGGATAAAAGGAACCTTCTCACCAAATTTCATTCAAATCGAAAGGGGTCGGGTCCCACTCTTGGTCGATTTGACATGGAATTACCCATGTGAGCTCTCACCTATCACAGTGCATTCCCCTAAAAAATTCATCTGACATCCAAATAGCTGTCGACCGATTTACAGAAGTCTTGGATGCTGCAGCAAGAAATGCAACCCCAATCAAGCGGACAATTAAACGTACTCCTTACAATACATCGACGGATATAGAGACCCTTATCAGAGAAAAAAGGAAGTTAAGAAGACAATGGCAAAACAGTCGTTCCCCAACCACTAAGGCCCAACTACAGTTATGCCTGACAACTCTTCGCAACAAATTGAGACAGAACTACGAGTCTGCAATAGAAGGCTATCTAAACAGCCTAGATGCCACAAAAAACTCCAATTATAGCTTATGGAAGGCTATACGGCATATGAAATGCCCTATAACCCAAGAATCTCCATTAAGACTGGAAAACCACACTTGGGACAAAAACACAGATGAAAAATTAAACGCTTTCGCGGGCCACCTTGAGAAAGTTTTCACGCACATGATACACATACTTGTTCCTGTCGTCCAATCATTCCTGATAAGTTAACCATCCATTAAAAGTTAACATTACTCAAGTAAAATCTGCAATAGAAAAAGTGAATTTTAGAAAATCTTCCGGACTTGACCGTATCACAGGGTCAATGATAAGAAACTTACCATCGCCTGCTTCCAGAATCTTGCTACTCATTTTTAATGATATATTAAGAGTCGGATACTTCCCATCCTCATGGAAGAGGTCTATAATTGTTATGATTCCCAAGCCAGGAAAAGTTGCTAGCCAGGTTGCGTCGCACAGAGGGATTTGTCCATACAATGTTTGGCAAAAAATGTAAGGAGTGCTCGTAGAATGTTGAAATTTTGCTCTATGCCTTTGGTTAGCTCAATTAAGAAAAATATAAAGTTTCATCAAAATTCGCCACGCCCTCCACCCACCGCCCATAAAACCCAAAATTTTTTTTTGGCCCAAAGTTTTTGAAATTTTGCTCTGAGCCTTTATTTAGCTCAATTAAATAAAAAATAAAGTTTCATCAAAATATTCACAAATATTCACAAAAAATACGTGAGTTTTATCACAAAATTTATAAGTTTGTTCAGCGATCGCAAAAAGTCGCAGAATTTTTTTACATAAAATGAAAGAAAACATTCCAACCTTTAATTTAGTAGTAGTACTAACACGGAGGTAGACCGAGCTAACTTATTTTTTTTTAATGAAAACTGCAAATGCTAAATTTTTTGGAGTCATTTTGATTTGCTCAGATCTCTTAAACTATATATGTAATTTAAATAATTTGTCTTTCCTATTAAATTTAAAATACTATATTTTAATAAGAATGCTCTAAAACTATTCGTAGTTAAACCATATTTATTGTATAACCAACTGAAATGTAGTAAAATTTTCATCAGTTTTCGTTGTATAATATTTAGATAACTTTACCACACTCTTTTTTATACAAAATTTTATTTTTTTCGAAAACAAATCATGGTTTTCTACTAAGGAAATATTTCTCTACAGAATTGCATCATAAGATTTCTAAAAAATAACTGTAAAAAATAGACTTTTTGCCAAAAAAAATACCACTGTGCGTCGTACAGACCGATAAGCTTATTATCAATCCTATCGAAGCTTTTCGAAAAAATATTCATTTTAAGTATAACTCCTCATCTAAATGAACACGACATTATCCCGGATCACCAGTTCGGATTCAGAGCGAAACATGGTACAATAGAACAAGTGCATAGAATTGTCACCCTTATTAGATCGGCGTTTGAGAAAAAGCAATACTTCTCAGCCCTGTTTATAGACATTTCCCAAGCATTTGACAAAGTTTGGCATGATGGGCTACTCATCAAAATAACACGAATGCTTCCTCAAAACACTCACAAGCTTCTGGAGAGCTATCTAACAGGCAGAACATTCATAGTAAGGTCGCAAGATAAATACTCCCCCCTCAAGAAAATTACTGCTGGTGTTCCCCAAGGCAGCATATTAGGACCGCTTCTATATATAATATACACAGCGGATATGCCAACAAACCTGAGCGCGCATACCTCTACATTTGCAGACGACACAGCATTTATTAGCGTTAACCATGACCCAAAAGTCGCATCGCAATATCTGCAGTCCCACATCAATGAACTAGAGGCATGGCTAGAAAAAGGGATAATAAAGGTTAACCCGGCTAAATGTGCTCACTTAACTTTCACGCTCAGAAGACAAACGTGCCCAGCAGTAAAAATAAATAACATCACTGTTCCGGTAGAAAACCATGTAAAGTACTTGGGAATTCATATAGATAGACGCTTGACCTGGTATCGTCATATCGAAGCGAAAATAACGGCTATGAAACTTAAAGCAGCTCAACTACATTGGCTTCTCGGTGGAAACTCAAACTTGTCTTTAGACAACAAAATTCTTCTATACAAGTCCATCATAAAATCAATATGGACATATGGCATCCAATTATGGGGTACTGCATGCGCATGTAACATCCAAAAGCTTCAAAGAAGACAGTCTAGAATATTACGACAAATTGTCTGCGCCCCATGGTATATACGTAATGATATTATCCACAGAGATCTCAACGTCCCCACTATCCAGGAGGAAATTAAAAAATATTCAATAAGCTACATCGATAAACTAATGGTCCACCCTAACTACCTCGCTCGGGGTTTGCTTCAGTTCGAAGGTCACCAGAGGCTAAAAAGAACCGATACTTTGAGCCTAACTGGAAGACAGTCTTACAATTTGAATTCAGCAGTTAGTGGTTACACTGGTAACAACTAATAAACAAGTAGAATTAAGATTTGAATACATATTGTAAATTTCGATAAGAAAGATTCAATAATAAAAAATAAAAAAACAAAAAAAAATATAATAGTCTGGTAGTGTATAAAGTCATTTCTGAAAAATTAAAGGAGTAGAACTATTACAAAAAAGCTTTATAAAATACATAACTGAAATTTAGCTCATAGAATAAATTCGAAAAATGAAAAATGTTGAATATAATAATATTTTGCTTTAAAACTTTAACTTTAAATTTATAACGTTATCACACAATTTATATGATATAAAAGCAAGATTTAAGTACTTGTATTTACTTAGTTTGAACATTTTAATAGTTTAAATCAAGTTACTAATTTACTTATTTTTCTTCACTAGTAAATCTCGCGACAAGTTTTTATATCATATAAATTGTTCGATTTGTTCTTAGCAAGCCCTTTCATCTGATACCCATGTTGTAGAAGTGGATTAAAAATAACTAGTCCGCCATGTTGTGTGTGCCCGCCAAATTGGATTTAGAGTGACCACTTAATTTTTCGAGACATTCTTATCAAGCCTTTTCATTTGATACCCATATTGTAAAAGTGCACTAAATATAACTAGTCCGCCACGTTGCACTAGGCCGCCATATTAGATTTAGAATAACGTTTAGTTTCAGCACAATCGGTTTAAGATAACTGCTTCAAAATTGAGTTGCAAGATTCCACCCGAACAAACATGTATACATACATTGTAAGTTAAAAAAAAGCTTTTAATTTAATAAAATTGATTAGTTTTTCTTTTTAAAAGTGAATTTGACAGAAAAAAGTTAAAATTATAAACTATTTTTTCTAACTATATTTGCTGCATGATTACTTAAGCGTCTATTATAATTGGAGCTATCGATCCACATGGGTCAAAAAAGTTGTCAATGATAGATAGAACTTTTCTTCTTGTATACGCTAGGTAAATCCTGAATGACTTATGGCTCATTAGAGTTCCATTTCATTAAATCAAAGCCGGCTGATTTAATTCTTTTCTAGTTTTGATAGCTTCTTCTATAGTATGACCTCTGGTTAAGACGCCATCCATATACATATTTTATTTATGAATCTTCAGCTAACTTAAGTAGCGTTCTGATGGCTAAAAATGACGCTCGTAAATCTTCTATGGGGTAATTTTTGGATTTTCTGAATAAGATTCTTTGAAACTTTGTTTGTGTTGGGTCGATTAGTATTTGACGATACATTTTTGTAATTGAATACAAAGCGGGAAAAATATTAATTTTGCTGTCAGAAGAACAAGATCTTGCTAAAGAATATATACAATTTCATTAAGACTATTTTTATTTCACGTTGGGCTAGAGGCATTAAAAACCACTCTAAGCTTAGTGGTCAATCGGTCTGGTGTTATGAATGCGTGAAGCGGCAGATAATAGTTGGGAGCTTTGTTCATGTACGAGGGTTCGATTGTTCTCATGTGTCCTAACTCAAGATATTTTAATTTAATTTCAATTTATTTATTTTTTTTGATCACAACCCAATACAAAGATGAATCTTATATTAAACTACTGGATTAAAAGAATAGGTATACAAATATTATTAAAAATAATTACAATAATAACTTAATTTTAACAAATAAACATTATATAAACAAAAACATAATAATTTGCCAAATGTTAAACAAACTTTAATTTTATTTTTAATTAATTAGCTGTTAATCTTTCTTTTTTTTCTAAAATGTTCAAAGATTAATGTTTTGAATTGCGTTGTATTGTTGTTTCTTTGCAAATCAACGGGTAGCTTATTCCAAATGTGAATGATATTTATATAAAAATGTTGCTCTGATATCTGAGTCTTATACCGCTGCTGTTTGATACGATTTCCCCTATTCGATCTAAAAAAGAGTAGTCTATCATACAGATATTTTGGTTGACGAGTGTAAATAATTTTATGTAGGTATATTAATGACCTACATTGTAGTAAGGATTCAAAAGACACGCCAAACACTTGTTTGGTATAAAAAGATATTCTATTGAAACGTCTAATAGCATATATGTACCGTGTTATGCTATTAAAAGCAACTTTAAGCTTTCGAGTACTAGCAGCATCACAGTTCGCAAACAGTTCACAACCATATAAAAGAGTTGGTACCAAATATATTTTAGCTAGAAGCATTCTAATTTGAAGAGGTATAAACCACTGAGTGCACCACAAATTTCTTAACATTCCATATACTCTTGCCGTAGCAATATTTATATGGTTACTCCAATCCAAGTGATTGTTAAAAGTAACTTCAAGATTCTTTGTTGAGGTAAATATTTCAATTTCTGATCCATTTAATAGCAAATCCGGAAAAATCGGTATGGATAGTGTTTTCTTTGTTATCACTAAGCATTTTGATTTGTTTGGATTGAAACACAATCCGTTTGAAGTTGCCCAGTTATAAATATTTGTCAAATCCTTATTAATTTTTCGGACACATTCATTAATTTCGAAGGGTTTGCAGCTAATGTAAAGTTGTACGTCATCAGCATACATTTGTACATTACAATATTCCAACTTGGTTGGCAATTAAACAGGTTTGTAATATATGGTACAATTGATGGAAAGATTATTTTAATGAATCTGGGATGTACTCCGTCACTGCTTATAGCATTGGACTTTATACTAAAAAAACTTTTGTAAACCTCAGTTCGAGTTACACATCTAAAATGAAAGTTATCAGAAGTATTTGTCGTGGTATAATTTCTGTATGGATCCAAATGTGCGACTGGCATTGGAAGGTCTACGAATTTACTATTAATTTCATCAATATCTATATCCTTATCAGCATTATGATAATCATTCGGATCACTAACCATTCCAATATTACGGATTTCCTTCCACTTACTTTTGCTGTCTAAACAGTTTGAGAATTAATCATTATAATAAGACGATTTTGCAGTGCTAATTTTAGTAGTGACTGTATTTCGTAATGAACGAAATACTGACAATAGTTCAGAAGTCCTAAATCTCTTCCATCTAGTATAAGCTATATTTCGGAGCTCTATTAAATGTTTAATTTCCGGCGAGAACCATTGATTGGTAGTCGATGTTACCTTTCTCGTTTTCGTCTTTAAAGGAACGAATTCTTCAAAAATTTGTACCAGATTTTCCTGTATAAATTGGAGTTGTTCATCCACTGTTGGCATATAGAAAGTAGAGTCCCATTGGATTTGTGTAATTCTCTCACTTAATGCGTCATAATTTAGGCTTTTAAAGTCCCTATAAGTAAATGTTTCCTCAGTAGAACTGGATTTAAAGTTATAGGACGTAAAAATCAAATCGTGCTTCGAAAACAAAGGAACTGAAAGCTGCTCAAACAAAAGGATCTTCGTGAGGTAGTTGGTAACAATAACGTTGTCATATAATTGCTTTATTTCGGGTTTTAGGCTGAGCGTGCGTTGCATCCTTAGGTACTGGGCCATATCAATGTTGCGAGAAGAGGCTATTTGTTCCGTTTTTTTTAGGGCATGGTAATTATATACCTTCCCGTGTTTTTTCTACGTGTTGTTGCTTAAAATTGTTTTCCACAATAGTGTCCTCGTCTGACCTGTAAATCTGTTTTGGGTTTTCCTCCACCTTCCAAAAACGTGTGAGGATTCGGTCAAGGGATGATGTTTTTAATAACGAAGTTGTTCTGGACTGAGTAGTTTTTGGAGTTGTTCCCCCTACAATCCAGCCAAATACTGTTTTTTGTGCCATGCAATAAATAGAGGGGCCTTCTTACGTCGAGGCCTTTGGGGGTACTTTAATTGAAGTGAGTGTCTGCAAGTTGCAATTTTGTAGTCTTACTGAGCTTTAGCATGTCCAACGTTTGAGGTTGTTAATTATAGGGGAGGGTCTTGAGAACTGGGTCTCAAACTTCCAATTTAAGCGATGTGTCTTACCGTGAGCAAAGGTTAAGCAAACAGGCTTTAGTTTTGGTTTCAGAAACTGTTTGAGTCAAACCAGTAACGTAAACTACGTTTCTTTTAGTCGGTAATTTGAATCAGTTTTTTAGTTTGTTCGATACAAAGGTTGATTGCGATCCAGGGGTGATGATGGCTTAGCCTGGTATTTTTGACCTCTAGATACTATTTCGACAATGGCAGTGAAAAGCAACGTCTTTTGTTCTGTAAGATTTTTCGACGATTGGCTATTTTCGCGTAGGGTCAGGGAAGTAAAGTTAGGAATACCTGATCTTGAAGTGGACTGTATGTATTGGACTCGCGCTACGGAACTTGTGCTTGTTAGCTTGTCAGCGTTATTTTGTGGCAATATTGTAGGCTTGGTCCCCGTTGCCTTGTGCAACAAAGTGTTTTTGGTTTTTCTGTTTAATCAGCCTACAACTGTATTTTCTAGGGCACTCCCTTAAACTCTGACTGACCGACAGATAGTTGTAACATGAATTCGTGGCTCTTACGATATAAATTTGATCACTTACATTTTTTTCTAAAAATGTGGGGCATGGTCGTAGGGTGTATGACTCGCTACAGTGTTAGCACGTTATGGCGTTATATCGAGAACTTTTGTCGGGTTTATTTTCGTTCTGACTGTGACTTTCAGATTTCGCAATATTCGTTTGGAATGAATTTATGTTCCCTATATTTTTTGTATTTTTCGTGACTTCAGACTTCGGTATGGATTTGTCCTTTGATGATTTAATATTGCCTACTGATTCTAGGGTCTTAAATTTATGAAAATTGGGCCATAATTTATAATCCCCAAAAAAGGTGTCGGTGTCTTTCTAAAGTAATATTTGACTAGCGTTCAACTTTTTCCATAGTTCTGTCCGAAAGCACATGGATTTCAGCATTTATTGACGAAAGACAATTTTTGTAGGCCATAAGGTCCGTTTGGTATCGTTCTGATAATTTGCTTTTGTCAATTGGCTTATCACCATCCTGATCTAAGTCCCTAAATTCTTCATACGACCTTTTTACTTGGGTCCATATGGAGTCTTATTCTACTCGAATAATTTCTAACGTGTGTACATTATCTTCAGCACGCGCTTCTGCTTGAATCTTCTCGAAGTCGACTAAAGCGTTTGTGCAATTGATGAATTTTTTCAGGGACATTTTTGTAAATTGAAGAAGAGCCAATATAACAATAATAAAATTGAGTCAAAAAAATTGCCTCCAGCGATAAAACAAATTGTGTCTTATACTACATTTACATTAGCCCGAAATCTTGTAGATTTTATTTATAATCTTCTTCGAAATCTAGTGCGTTTACATTATACTTTTTTGACATTAGGGAGATTTTGTTTTTATAACAAAACAACTGACTAAAAGTTTTTTGTTACACATACAAACACAAAAACAAATATACATTAAAAAATTTGCATTACCTTTTGTTAATAATCAACGATAACTATTTTATCAATATTATTCGTCTTTTTTATTTTTTTACAATTTTTATTAAACTTTTTAATTTTTTTTTTAATAATTTTTGTTTTATTTTTTTTTAAATGTCATTTTTTCTTGTGCAGGGAAGTATTTTTTAGTGCTATATTGAAAAAACCATAGTTGCATCATTAAGTTCTACTAGATTTTGAGTAGATTTCGTCGAAATCTAGTCACGAAGTAGATTTTGTTTTGTATGGGAAATCTAGTCAAAAACAACTAGATTTGGGTCGAAAACTCGTAAGTACTAGATTTTGCGTTGGTGAAAATGTAGTATTAAACATTTTGAGTCAAATATTGTATTTATTTCCATGGTTAATTTTTCAAATATTAACGCAATGGTAGCTCATTTTTATTTCTTTGGATAGTGACGTCACGTTTGTTTTATGCAGAAAATCAAGCAAACACACAAGTAGAAAGTAACAATTATCTTAAATTTTCTCTTTTGTAGTTCAAATTTTGTTTTTATTTTCTTCTCGTGTTTTTTGCTGCAGTAAGTCCCCTTTTAGGCAGGCAAAGTTTACTTTGCAAAGTCTTGAGTTTATTGAAGGGAGGGGAAAAGAGAATAGCGGGGGAGTACGCAATTTGCTGTACTCGCAAATTCCTTTTGTGTTTCGTTCGTAGTTTTTTTCTGAGAAGGGATGATAAAGTTAGTAGTACAATTGTACTTTTGTTACTATTATTAGCAGTGTAAAAGTAATAAAGTTCTCCAATGCAAATTAAGTACAATTTAAAAATTACAAACGCTTTTTCCTACTAAAATACGATAAAAACAAAGCAAAGAAATCGCCTTTATGTAAATACTATATCGAATTTAATTCAGATAAATTATTGCTACAGTCTTATGAATCTTGTTGCTATAGTTTAAAATAAAAAAATTAAATATAGAAATAATTTACAAAACTAATTTCCTACGCCAATCGAACTTTCATCTTTTTTAAAATTAATAATTTTATGTTCCTTACTATACCTGATTGTTGTAATTTTTTAATTAAATATTTTATATATGGGCATTTCCTGGGGTCACTTACGTACGTTCGTACGCTTTTGATGTACAAATAATAGAAAGTGGTTAAACTAGAACCGGTCTCTACCACCAAAGACCTACCACATGACTTCTTTGGTGTCAGTTCGTCAGGGTATTTCCAGGATAGTACATTAATGAAGTATGAATAACAAGAAACATAAAAATTGTATGTAGCTATAGCATGAGGAAAAATTATATTTCTCCCTCATGGTATACCTATCAGTTTTAAAATTTCGAAATTTTGGAAGGCTAAATGTGAATAAAAATATGCCTCTGTTAAAATTTGCCGAATGGTAAAATAAAGAAAAGATGTTAAAAACCTGCTTAGATTTAAACATGATATTTTTAATATTTTAGATTTGCTAAAAATATGCTAAATTTTCACAAAAAAAAAAAAATAAAAATCCTTAAAATCTGCTGAATTTAAAAAAAATATGCTGAAAATTAGCTAAACAATTTAATACATATTTCATAAAAAAGCTTATTTTTTAAAAACAATATGCTAAACAAAAATTGCTTTTCTAATAAGTAAATACATGCTACAAATCTGCTTTTGAACAAGGAAATATGCTTAAAAGAAGTAAGCATATTTAAAAAAAAAAATTATGCAATTACCCAACTTAATCTGCTAAATCTAGCAGAAAATATGCTGAAACGGTAACACTGGTCGAAACTTGCTTGAGTAGTCTATCTGTACCTGCAACTCAGGTCTCCGAGGAAAGGGCGTTCAGCGCTTTACCAATTATTATGACAAAAAAAAAAACCGCAGAAATTTAAGTTCTGAATACTTACTGCCTGTTTGTAGCACACAAATTTTTAAATTTTGTTTTAAATAAAAGTTAAACGAACGAGTCTTGTGCTCGTGTTCTATAAACAGGCAGTAAGAAAACTTGCTGTTCAAATTAAACAATAAATAAATTGACGAAATGCCTATTATTATCGAGGATAATAATAAAAAATACATTGTGTACAAAAAGGAAAGTTTTTGATTTTGATATTTTTAAAATTAATACATATATTTTTTATTTTTCTTTTCTGATGAAAAAAATTGTACGTAAAAGTCTTTATTTCAATGAAAGCTTTTTATTTAAAGTTTTCGGTTCTTAATTTCTGATGCCTGCATAAAATCGTTCACAATATTTGGCTTACTATTAAGTTTTTATCTCTTCTGAACATATTTTTACTTGATAGCCGCCTAAACCGCTTTCGTTTTCTTTTGTTCTAATTTTTCTTTGTTTACAAAATGTATGAAATTGAATGAAAGTATCCCAGCAAAAACTTTGCTTACAAAATAAGCAGAAAAATAATGAGAATTTGACGAGCCGACTACTTACTTTTCTACTAGAAAAAGTACTTATTTTTGTTCGAGATGTCCCAAAAGTAATCCTTTATAATTTAGCCTATTATAATCTAAAAAATATTATGTTTTTTTTATACTTAAAATTTTTATAAAAATATATAGTTACACAAAGTCAATAAAGTAAAAATTTTTTTATTTTTTTAATTATTTTTTTTTTTTAATTATTTTATTTTTTCTTATTTTATTTTATTTTACTTTATTTTATTTTTTATTTTTTTTTCTGTCTCTGGCGGGATTCGATCGCGCAACCTCGGTGCTGATAGACTAGCTCGCTACCAGCTAGTCTACCGGGGCAGTGTAGTTTTTGTATTAAAAAACCAGGTTTTTTTACTACAGTAGTTTTGACTTAACTGCCTTTTGTTTACGTGCACTTTTGACTTAACTGCACAAAATTGATCATTTTTGGAATTATTCTTTCTAATTCCATACAAATTCCTTTTTTAAGTGCACTTTCTATGCCTGCACATTTAAGATAAATGCACAAAATTTTTGGCATCTTAAAATTATTTTCATACAAAATATCAAATTTAGCTGCACTTTGACTTAACTGCCTAAAATACATATTTTCTGGAATTATTCTTCAAAATCCTTTTTTACGTGCATTTTGTATACCTGCACATTTTTCATATTTTTGGGCAGCTTTAAAATATTTTCATACAAAACATCAAAGTTAGCTGCACACATAAAAATATATGGTGGCCACTTTTACACATAAACATCCAATTTAAGCTGTTAATAAAAATATAAATCGCTATCATTTTATGTTCTTTGTTAATTCTCATTGTTTTGTTAATGTTTCTTTAATATTAAATAAACATACATACATGTATAAAATGATCTATTATTTTCCAGCTAGCATAGGCTGTTTGTTAGACGATTATGTTTAATATACAACTCCTGAAAGAATCTTCTGGTGATTATCTGACGAGTAACAAAAGCATCTAAATCTTTTTTTAATTTATTATATTTTTATTAATTTTTTGACACGCTCGTCTTTTAATCTTGGAATGAACCTTTTGGGACTCTCTGTAAGAGTCGTATAACAATTACTGAGCTACCTAAATAAGACAGTTTTTGAAGTATGAAAATGATATTGCCAATACAATTTTAATGAAACAAACCGGCCTAAGGATCTGTAAAAAAGGATTTTCCGACAGGATGGTGTTGATTTCGCGACCTAAAGGTTTGTTTTATAGAAATTGTATGCAAATTAGAAGTTTTGGCATGAAAAATACGCCTGATGCCCTTATTAAGGTAGCTTAGTGATACGGGTGAGCATTGCACAAGTTGTAAAATAATACCTACATGAGTCTCATACGACTCTTAGCATGCTTTTTGAAAGGCTCGTTAGATAATCTATACATACATCATAAAGGATTCCCTTTACGATTAATATAAGCGTTTTTCGCTGCGTTATGGAAGAATCTCTCATACGAATCAGCACGTGTAACAGTTTTTTCCGTGCGAGAAATTGTCTACAATTAAAAAATGAGTTTGTCGACGATCAAAAAGACTCTTTGTGAGATTCCCAGTAAGCTCCTAGACGATTGAAATTGAATTAAAATTTTAATAAAATATTAATTTATGTATTAATAAAATAATTTTTGTATTCTACTCTTAAATCGAACATTTTACTTTAGCTGCACTTTTGTGCAGGTAACCACAATTTTGTACCTGCACATTAAGGCAGGTAAATGCATTTAAGATAACTGCATTTTTGATTTACCTGCACAAAAAATCCTGCAAAGAGATTGTGCAGCTAAGTCAAAACTACTGTATAATGACATTTTTATTGTCATAATGAAAATTTAAATTTTTCTGTATATTTAAGATATAATAATAAAGTTATTATTTAATATATAACTAATAATCCAAAAAGTGGCGAATAAAGCTACAAAGTAATGAATTCTTGAAGTCATTAAAAGTAGGATTTAAAGTAAAGTTTTTGTTGGGATGGTATCATTGTTAAGAGAATAAGTGTCTATATGTGAGAGCATTAGAAAAAACGTCCTCAAAATAAAATTGATTTTATTTTTCGACCGCATTCTCTGGCATAATTTTATGTCAAACTGCATGTAAAAAAACGTTCAGCCCCAGTTCTGTTTCATAATTTTAATAAAATAACTGAATATTTAATTGTTTTTACTAAATATGGGGTCAATTTTTTGACAGTAAAATTTTAAAAAATAACTGAATATTTAATTGTTTTTACTGAATATGGTGTTGAATTTTTGACAATAAAATTTTACAAAATAACTGAATATTTATTTGATTTTACGGAATATGGTGTTGAATTTTTGACAGTAAAAATTAAATGAACTTTTTGTTAAAAATAAATGAAAAATAAGTAGACCGGTTTTTAATTAAATTTTCATTTATTTTATATTACAATTTCAGTTAATTTTACGTACAGAATATTGTGAGTGCAGGATTATTAAAAAATCGTCTTGCGGTGTTGCCATCCTTTGACGTTCCACTACCCCCTGGTTTAGGCTTGTCTACTAACAAACCCATCTCCAATCTAAACTTGCTTTGAATTTCTCTTTTTCTTTCCATAAATTTATTCTTTTCATCTGTTGATCTAATTTGCCATTTATTTATACCTAATCTATAAGCAACGTGGATGAAATACTCGAAGAAGCGAATATATAAATGTAAGGGTGACAATCCAAACTCATAATTTTCTTTGTGCACCACTTTTTGTAAACATTTTGCTATATCATTCATCCCTTTCGGTTTTGCTCTACATATGTAACATTAAGCAGATGACGTTTGGCTTAATGCGTTGCAAACTTTACCGTCAACCATAGTCAGTTGCAATTTGTGTTCAACATGTATTTTCTGTTCAGATTTAGAAAACTATGTGTGCATTGACGGGACGTTTCTATGATAAGAATTAAAAAAAATATATAAAAAAAAAAATACTTTTCAATAACAACAAAAACTTCACTCTTATTAAACCAAACGACATACATCACAAATTCTAAAAAACACATTAAATAAAGAGGTTGAGGTAGTATATTGAATATATATAACAAAAACTGCAAAAATCTGCACTTGAATTAAATATTACATAAAACTACATACATGTGTTAGCATTTACAAACCAAAATGGTCATTGGCTTCGATTGGGAAACTAACTAAAACTCTAAATAATTTTTACGAAGATTAGCAACCCATGTAAAACAAAATCTGTATTTTACTATAACCACAACACAATTTATTTACTTATTATTTCATTAAAACAATGCCAATATCATTAACACTAATTTCCATTTTAATAATTTTAGTCGGGCACTTTTATTAAATGTATTTTAAAAACTAAAGTTTCACTTTGTTTCCCTAGTTCGTTTAATTAACTTTTTACTTCTACGCAAATTCACACTTTAGTTGTTTACATATGTATCGAAATTACCGTTAGAAATTATCAAAACAAATTCAGTAAAGAGACATTTGATGACATTAGCGACTAATTGTTTCGCTACAAGCCCAATATATTAGGATATTTTACTTTTATTTTTGTCGTATGGGCGCAACCAATGTGCACGGTGAAGGGAATATATAAGGGTGTAGCACTCTTACTTGTTTTTTTTAAGACCCCCTGTGGCTTTGGTAATAAAGCTAAATATAATAAAAACGTTCGCCTACAAACGATTTTTTAGAAGCAGATAGCTTCCAATGTTTTGAATTTATTTCCACATCTTTTGCAAATTTGAATTCCTATAAATTAATTAAGATAAATATAATTTTTTTTATTTAGAAAAAACATACTATTGGATTTAAATGCTCCTCAAACGTGACATGCAGATATCTTTGGAGATGTGCCATTGAACAAATGTTATTTTTTACGTAAGCATTAATATATCGACTGTAATATTAAATTTTTTCTTTTTTTTTTTTAATATATGTACATATGTATTCATTTGAATTATTGTAGGCTTCCTAATAGTCAACATGCAGCGGTAGTCTCTGGAGGTGGATTTTTTTCCTGGGGAACTAAGTTTAAGTATACTGGGCGAACGGAACGTGAAATACTAACGGAGAGTATAAATGCGCTTCGGGAACAAAAGTTAACACATTCATCGACAAGTAAGCGAAAAGCCAGCAGTGTACCAGCAACGCCGTCCAGTCCACAGGGTGATCTAGCACAAATACGTAAACTATTGAGAAATACATACATAGCTTCAAACGATTTAAAAAATTTAAATTTACATTCAGGCTATAGCAGTTTACCTCGCTCAACAATGTCTGAACCGTTAGGCAACTGTACTATGGTACCAACAGATAGTCTAAATAACATTGCGTTTACCCAAAACATAGGCTATGAGGTATCCGGCAATCTCGAACCGGTATCTGAGGAGGCGCGAATGCGAGCGTCATCTAATTTTGAAAACATCAACCTAAATAATTGTGGTAGTGCGGATTTATCAAATTTCTACTTGAAATCAGAGGATTCAATGTTATACTCATCACCTGAATCAGCAACTTTTAATGCATACGATGGTGAAAGTTCAATTTCACCGAGAAATTTGGAAAATATACCAAATACTTACTTTCAACAACCGCAAACTAACAGAACAACAGCAAATTCTAACTATATGCCATCAAAGACTTCCAAGGACCCATCGTCTGATAACCAATATACCAATAGTGCCAAAAGTGTACGCAAATTTCATTTCATTAATGCATTCATTCCATCAGTTGTGTTCGTCGTTATTGCAATGGTAATATCCGCCATAATTGTTCTTGAATCTGACTCAGATCTGTTCGAGCAGATCAGAAATCTTCCAGAGATGATTAGCTTACGTTATCAGTATTATCAACCGCTTAAGGAGTATATTCTACAGAAAGTTGCACGTAAAACTTAAAACGTTGTCTCCAACTCTTTTTATGCTTGAACATAATAAATAAAAGGACTTTTACATTAAACCTAAAACTTTGCATTTAAAAGTTCGAGTCAGTTCAAATCTATACATAAAGTCTTATCATGTATTTTTTTTTTTTTTAATATTCATTGAATCTTCATACATATATTTATTATGAACAATAATAATAAATCAATTCTTATTCTTTATTTTGTGTCGTGTCATTACCTGATGAAAATTTTTCCCATTAGGATTTCTGTTCACATATGCCCTTTTATTTGGATAAGTCCTGCGGAATCTTTTTTCCTTACACGAGTGTGGCCACCATCACTTAAAGTATTTCGAGCTAGAGGATTTCGGTGAAGCTCAACCTTTTAAAATATATTATCGAATATTTAATGATCATAGCTTTTACTGAAAACTAAAAAACATATTATGGTCCCTGCAGTGGCAACAAAATAACTTTACTTTTTTACGATTGATGCCACAAAAAAAGAACCTCAAAAATGAGATATTTTCTAAGCTAAATTGGGGCTGCTGAACACGAATATGTCATTCATTTGCTTTTCTCAAGAAGCGTTTTTGAGATATACGCGAAAATCGTGTTTTTCTGCAGTTGTTTTGGTATTTCAAAAAATCTCGAGAACTGTTGAACTAAATTGAACAAGATTGAGCTACACAACTTTAAACTTGAAAAGATTTTGTTTTGTCCGAAGTGTCCGAAGAGAGTTGACCAACATCTTTTTTGAATCTTATAAACTTCATGAACCCGATACATATTTTATTCTACATGTTTTGTAAAATTTACTTAATTTGGTCAGGAAATGGAGGAGTATTTGTCATTCGGTGAGACATTTGAATTGGGGGATCCAATTGATCATATGACTGATTGCTATATCTGCATGACCAAAATCCACAGCGGAAAAAAATGGCTATGTTATTTATTCGGATATTAATCAATTGATCTCCAATCCCAAAGCGAAACCCCTAGCATTAAGAGCAACATCAGATAATGAAGAAGAAGATTTAAATCTGAGTTTTAATTCTATAGGTGTTACGAATATTTAACTATGAAATCGTGAATTAAACTTGTCAAAAGAGGATTTTCAAACACTAGGAACGCGTTTTTTACTATCGCAATCGCTCCAAGATAAAAAAAGGAAACAACAGAAGCCATAACTATACTCCCCTAATTTCAAATATGACTTTTTTGCCATAGGTGTTTATCAAATAAATAAATAACTTTATTATTTTAAGTCAAGATGGGCTTCCTGTAATTCCAGGAGTACACATGTCATTGGAAATGCCTTTTCTTGTTTAATTGTGAGGTCTTCCAGTAATGGAAAAGCATTATCAGCGCCATTGGGTTCAGACCATGATGGGTAAATACTAGAGTTGTCAATTATTCTTATTTCAACTTTGTTCGAATAATTCAAATAATTGTTTTAGTTCGTTTGATCTAAATCTATAAAATTATTCGATTAATCGATGAGGATTACGAATAAAAAAACTATTTTTACAAAAAAAATAAGTATTTTAAATAAGTTACATCCGCCCATTCATCTACAACTATGGAAATTCTTCCATTTTCTTCTTTATTTTTTTCAAATCCGCTATGAACTCTTTTTTTTTTTTTTTGATGCGTAAAAATGGTTATCTAAACTCCATACGTTTTATTACTTAAAGGCATCGTAAAACCATTAAATCCTTAATAATCCGATATTACTTTGGCGCTGGCAGACCTACTATCTTCAGCTAAACTTCTGCATACAATTTTTTCGACAGAACAACCGCTGTCTCTCTTTATGTATTTTTCCATTGGACCATGTTCGGCATTTTTTGATGTCGTTGGATTATCTTCCACTACACCGTTTTCAATGGTAATATTGTGACACTTACGCAAATGGTAAAAATATATATGTATTCATATGTAATTTAAAAAATGATAAATACAATAACAACCAGGCTTCAGAAAAATACACACACTGTATAAAAATCTCGCACATAAATGTAAACAAACACAGTTTAAAGCAACACAACATATTTTAATTTACACAACAATTTTGTGTGTTTGAAAATTTTAAACGGTGCCGAACACAACCACGATTTTGTTTTGTTTTAATATTTGGTTGCGTACACGGGCACGTGTAGTTCTCGTATTTTAAGATCGAAACACATTTTAACCACACATAAACGGTTGTAACTAAGGTCGTGTACGTGTATGACAAAAAAAGTACATGTACGATAGAGGGGTTCGATACTTTAAGGTCGTGTATGTTTAAAAAATATGCAGGTTCGAATGTAGCTATACTTTAAGTTCGTGTGCGGAAAAAATAAAGCACATGAACGACAGAAAGGCAGAGTTGCCAATTTAGCGCCTTTGGCGCTAGATTTAGCGCCTTTTAACTGTTGAAAAGGCGCATATTTTTTCTTTAGCGCTTTTTTTAAAAAGAGCGCTAAATAAGCGCTTTTATTGATACCTAAGATTTTTGTACTTTTATTTGCATACGTTAAAATCAAGACACATTAAACCAAAATTTGTTTCCGTTTTGTAAATACTTTACATTTTATACAAGGAAAGAAGTTTATTTTCTAAAGAAATCCATTTCGTTTCTTAAAACAAGAAAATCAAAAAATAAATAACTGATTTTAACTTGTTTTGTTCGTATTAAATAAAGAAACAGTTTTTCATGATTAAAAAATTCACGTTTTTGGTCTATGATCAAACATTTCAAGAAGCACTTATTAATATTAGTCTGATTTTAAAATAGATTTCTTTAAATTTTTCAGAAAATGCTCAAGAAAACTTGGTTTGATTCAATTAGTTTTTATTTGGATCGACATGTTAACAAATCAATCAAAAGGTTCTTATTTTTTTATATTAAGTTTTTTTTTTTTAACTAACTTGTGCTATACGTTTTTATGGAACAAATTTAGGCAACGAAAACTTGATTTAAGTTACTATAGAATTAAAATAAATTTAGTTCGCTTTGAGTCATAACTTTTTGATTAAACCAGGCAAACACATGTTTATATACAATAAGAAATTTTTGGCTTGGACGAGAATAGTGCAAAATTTTCGAGGTTCAAGACATATTTTCTGGTGATTAAGTAAATAATTCGTTCCGTGTATATTTGAAATTATATTACTTTAATTTTCCTGAAATATCAGAAAAGGCTTTTAAAAAATATTAATGTTTTATTAACACTGCTCGGCAAAAAAAAAATCGATCTAGAGAACTTGATTATGTGATTTTAATTCACTTTAGCGTGCTGAATCCAAATAGTTTATTCAATCACGTCTAGTTAACATTTTGTTTACTGATCTCTTGTCTTATTTTATTCATAATATACCTGGATTTCTGATAAATTATTAAAATACTAATTTGCATGGAAAAATATTAAAACAAAACAAAATCGTGGTTGTGTTCGGCACCGTTTAAAATTTTCAAACACACAAAATTGTTATGTAAATAAAATTATGTGCTGGTGGCTTTTGAACAGTACATTGTGTGTATGATGTGTGTATTTTCTTAACCCTGATAACAACATTACCTAGTTTCATGATATGATTTATATTTCGTTGGCTTAACCAGGCTTCAGAAAAATACACACACTGTATAAAAATCTCGCACATAAATGTAAACAAACACAGTTTAAAGCAACACAACATATTTTCATTTACACAACAATTTTGTGTGTTTGAAAATTTTAAACGGTGCCGAACACAACCACGATTTTGTTTTGTTTTAATATTTGGTTGCGTACACGGGCATGTGTAGTTCTCGTATTTTAAGCTAAGATCCCACTATCGGCGCAATGTACCAATTTTTGTCTTATTTCATGTGCCGATAGTGTGAACGGTCAATATTTTTAAATTTGCGACAATCTGTGCCGAAATTGTGCTGCCTGCGGACAATCAAAATTAACCTTGATGCGCCGATAATGTGAACACTCTTTTGCACAATGTGGAGCAATCAAATTGTTTAATATGTACCGATTTTTATCGGCCACTTGTGTGCCGATCGCAGTCGCCAATCAGCGCCGATACAAGGGATGGCAAAACGAATTTTTTTAAAGTGCACCAACTGGCTACTAAAATTTTACTTCTTTGAGCTTAATTGTACCAAAATTACATTTGTTTTATCTATTATTTATGTATTAAAAAGTTAAATACATAGTACATTTGTACTGTTAAATGAAAGAAAACAATTTGCTTTAACGAAAACATTGCTGTTGTATCGATGTTGCCATCCCTGCTTTGTAAACATCTGTTTACAGAACAACAATTACAAAAAAAAAAAAACAAGTGCAGTAAGTTTGAATAAAATTGAATACATTTTTAATTTTATATTAATATATTATTTAAAATTGTAGGAAACTAATAAAGGAATATTCAAACGGAGAATTTTGCGAATTTTTAAAGTAAAATTTTGTCGGCAACAAACAAGTAAACCAAAACATATGATTAAATTGGCCCAAATAACACGATAGTGTGACCGCATTGTACCGATTATTGTCGCAATTGAGTTTTGGCCGATATGAACCGAAAAAAATTCTCACAATGTGCGACGATAATGGGAACACCCAAGAATAAATTGTGCAATGTTGTTTAATGTGCGCCGATACAGCACAATAAAAATCGTCACAGATTGTGCTATTTGAGCCGATAGTGGGATCTTAGCTTTAAGATCGAAACACATTTTAACCACACATAAACGGTTGTAACTAAGGTCGTGTACGTGTATGACAAAAAAAGTACATGTACGATAGAGGGGTTCGATACTTTAAGGTCGTGTATGTTTAAAAAATATGAACATGAAAGATATACATGTTCGATTGCAGGTTCGAATGTAGCTATACTTTAAGTTCGTGTGCGGAAAAAAAAGCACATGAACGACAGAAAGGTTCGATTATAGCTATACTTTAAAGTTCGTGTGCGGAAAAAATAAAGCACATGCATGACAGAAAGGTTCGATTAAAGCTATACTTTAACTTTGTGTACGATAAAAAAAAGTACATGTGCAATAGACAGGTTCTATTTTAATATGTGTGTTTGCTTGAAAAAAGTTTTTCAAAAAACTAATATGTACTACATAGCAACTTTTGACAGGGTTCCCAGTTTTATTTTAAGCCTTATCCCCAATTTCTAATATTTCAATAATGTCACTATTTAATTTTTGCTTATGAATTATTTTCTTTTTTTTTATTCATTTTATTTTATTTTCTTTGTTTAATTAATTTAATTTTTACTATAACTGCTTTTATTTATTTTAATAAACAATTGTTTTTGGTTTTATTTGGTCAGAAAAAAAAATCAAAAAAAAAAAAACAATATAAAATTTTTTAAGGTTTTGTTTTTTAGTTTGGGGATTTTTTTTAATTTTCGGGGACAAGGAAAAAAATTACCTGGCAGCCCTATCGGTAATGTATAATATTCTAATTTTAAGATGAACACGAAATAAAAATCGAACCTGTCTATTGCACATGTACTTTACACAAAGTCAAGTATAGCTTTAATCGAACCTTTCTGTCATGCATGTGCTTTATTTTTTCCGCACACGAACTTTAAGTATAGCTATAATCGAACCTTTCTGTCGTTCATGTGCTTTATTTTTTCCGCACACGAACTTAAAGTATAGCTACATTCGAACCTGCAATCGAACATGTATATCTTTCATGTTCTTATTTTTTAAACATACACGACCTTAAAGTATCGAACCCCTCTATCGTACATGTACTTTTTTTGTCATACACGTACACGACCTTAGTTACAACCGTTTATGTGTGGTTAAAATGTGTTTCGATCTTAAAATACGAGAACTACACATGCCCGTGTACGCAACCAAATATTAAAACAAAACAAAATCGTGGTTGTGTTCGGCACCGTTTAAAATTTTCAAACACACAAAATTGTTATGTAAATAAAATTATGTGCTGGTGGCTTTTGAACAGTACATTGTGTGTATGATGTGTGTATTTTCTTAACCCTGGGCTTAACATAAAAAAGGCCTAACTCGAATGTTATGTTTACAGGGGAAGAAAAAATCTTAATAAAATCCCTAAAATTTTAGATAAAAAAATTTATTATGCAACTTTTAATAAAAATATCCAGCAAATGTTGTACTACAGCCCCTTAAAAATTTCAAGATACATGTGGCATAAGCTATCAGAATAAACAAAAAAAGCTTTTTTTAAAAAATCGAGTTTCGCCATCGATATGTAAATCAATTCGTAAGTTTTTTTGAGTTTTTCACCCGAATAACGTTTGATTTAAAAAGAATACAGGTGATACAGTTGTTTTTTAAAGATTTGTTCAATAAGAACATAAAATACATTTTTAAAATACTATGAGTACTCAACAGGGTTCTAAATAAACATTGAGATTAATTACAATCAGGGCTATGGATACAACATTTTTTAACTTTCCTACATTTTGCATAAAATCACTAAAATCTTATGAATAAAATTCTAAGCTTTTATTTAATTTAAATAAAAAAAAAAGTTCGATTAATCGACATTAATTAATCGATTTATTCGTTATTTGAAATCGACATTTTAAAATTATTCGATCAAGAGTTTGGTTTTATTTGATCGATTAATCGAATTATTCTTAATCGGTTGGCAACTCTAGTAAATACTGCTGGATGCAAATTCGTAAAACGTCATCGCAACGTAAAAGGATAAATCGAAGATGAAAAATATAAAATTTTTGGCCAAAAATAAAATTATGTAAACAAATTCAATGGTCTCTTAAAGCTGGGATCACACGATTGCGGCAATGCACCAATTTTCCCACTTTTGAATACCCCAATCGTGTGACTGCACAACTAAATGACAACCCTGGTGCAGCAATCGTGTGACTACTTGATTCCTGTAAATAATAGGACTAGTCCAAACACGCGTGTAGAATGTTGCCCACATTCGACTAGGACTAGTCCAAAAGTAACCCAAACGTATGGAAAAACCATCGTCTATTTAATATTACGATGTCCTATGGAAGGACCATGTAACCCACCTTTTGACTACTAAGGACTAGTTTTAAAACTACATGGTATACACAAGAGGATTAGTTTTGAATTCGTTTAAAAGCGAAAGCATGTCGTTAAAAAACGAAGACATGTCGTCTCACTACAAACACTTTTTAACAAAGACATGGTCCATGTTTGCATTACATCGGACTAGTCGATGGAGTAGTCCATTTTATCAAAATGGATCAGGTGGTCCAATATTATTTGTAGGGATATGCAACCAATAAATGTAAGTGCCGGTTCACACACGTCAAGTCTTGAGCTTTTAGGAGCAGGGTTACCGTTGGAAATTTTCGAAAAGGGTCACAAAAAGGGGATTTTCCAGAAAAAGGGGTAAAAAAAAGGGTATTTTAATAAAAAAAAAAAAGGGTCAAGTTTTTTATAAGAAGTATTTTACATTTTAATGAACATAATAAGACCAAGTTTTTTTATAAGCAAAAAAAAAATAATATTTCAGGTAGAAATAGCTCAAAAAACTTAATTATACCCACACCACAATAGTGGAGAGGGTATTATGCATTTGTGCTGATGTGTGTAACGCCTTAAAATATTGGTCCTAGACCCACCTTAAAGTATACCGATCGTCTTAGAATCACTTTCTGAGTCGAACTAACGATGTCCGTACGGCTGGTTGGCAGGCTGGCTGGCTGGCTGTCTATGTAACCTTGTGCGCAAAGTACAGGTCGCAATTTTGGAGATAATTTGATGAAATTTGGGTCATAGGTTCTTATTGGCACAAGGACCAAGCCTATTGAAAATGGGCCGAATCGTAGGACCACGAGGGAAGATAGGGGGAAATTTCTTCCTCTCAGAAACTATCAAACCGATTTAACGAAATTTAAAACATATATAGAACCATATCTTTATGGACACAGAAGGGATGCAGTTTTTAAAAAATAGGACCACGAGGGGAGATAGGGTCAATTTCTGTCTCTCAAACCGATTTTAATGAAATTCAAAACGTAGATAGATACATATCTATATGGACACATAAGCTATACAGTTTTTCAAAAATAGGACCAAAAGGGGAGGTAGGGGGCATATCACAAACTTTTAAACCGATTTTAATGACTTTTATAAACATAGATAAATTCATATTTATATGGACATATAAGCATGATGTGTTTTTTAATACTGTGGTGTAGGGTATCATATGGTCGGGCTTGACCGACTATACTTTCTTACTTGTTTTTTTATGGAATGCTTTCTTTATCATTATAGCTAATTTTTTCATACTTTTTATGTAATTTTCCGTTTAGCGATGTCAAATATATTTTAGTGTTTGTTTTACATTTTGCTATTGTTTGCGAATTGTAACCATTTCTCGATTTTTCCTGTAAGTGTCAGGTTTTTTAAAGCTTGTACGATTTTTAATAAATATAAGACTTTGCTATCATACCTCTTTTACCAAATATTTGGGAATTCCACTGATTGAGCAATTTTTATACCCACACCACAATAGTGGAGAGGGTATTATGCATTTGTGCTGATGTATGTAACGCCTTAAAATATTGGTCCTAGACCCACCTTAAAGTATACCGATCGACTCAGAATCACTTTCTGAGTCGAACTAACGATGTCCGTCCGGCTGGCAGGCTAGCTGGCTGGCTGCCTGGATGTCCATGTAACCTTGTGCGCAAAGTACAGGTCGCAATTTTGGAGATAATTTTATAAAATTTGGGACATAGGTTCTTATTGACTCAAGGACAAAGCCTATTGAAAATGGGCCAAATCGTAGGACCACGAGGGAAGATAGGGGGAAATTTCTTCCTCTCAGAAACTATCAAACCGATTTTAATAAAATTTTAAACTAACATAGCACCATATCTTCATGGACACAAAAGGGATGTATTTTTTAAAAAATAGGACCACGAGGGGAGATAGGGCCAATGTCTGCCTCTCAAACCGATTTTAATGAAATTCAAAACATAGATAGATCCATATCTATATAGACACATAAGCTGTACAGTTTTTCAAAAATAGGACCACAAGGGGAAATTTTGTGCCCCTCACAAACTTTTAACCCGATTTTAATAAGTTTTATAAACATAGATAAATCCATATTTATATGGACATATAAGCATGATGTGTTTTTTAATACTGTGGTGTAGGGTATCATATGGTCGGGCTTGACCGACTATACTTTCTTACTTGTTACCTCTTGTTTTCATTCCTGTTAGGGCACTCTCAACACTGTCGATTCAAAAGGGGCCGAAAAGTGCAATACCTTTTGCCATTATTAAGGCCGAATTTTTTTTGAATAAAACATGCTACTGTTTCAGAGAGCAAGACACCAAATTGCATTTTTTTTAATAAAATGTCAAATTTTTGTTTTAAAAAGAAACCACCGTAAAAAATAACAAATATTTATATGAGTAAAGTTTGCTTTTAGGGATATTGTACTTTACTATCAAGGAGATGAAAGCATGGAATTGTAAGTTTATAATTTGAGTCTGTTCCATATCAAGCAATGCTTATTTCGAAAACATTTGTTAAGCACTTCTGTTCCGCAGTGTTGACAAAAAACAAAATGTGAGAGCTATTTCCAAAAAAGAGTCAAAAAGTGTCACAAAATAGGTGATAATGATACAAAAGTATAATTTAAAAAAAGGGTCATAAAAGGTATCAACACCGTCGAAAAAGGGTCAAATTGATACTTTAGTATCACAACGGTAACGCTGTTTAGGAGAGAAGATAAAAGAGAATGCCATTTCTTTTACCCTCTCTCCTAAAAACTCAAGACTTGACGAGTCGAACTTGACGTGTGTGAACCGGCACTAACAAAAATGTACCAATATTTATTGTGTTCTTGCAGTGATGTTAACTTTTATTTTTTCATTACCGTACGGCCCTCTAAAAATTACCTTTTCTGAGAAGAAATTACCGTACACAAAGGTTTTTTAATTTATTCAAATTTTAAATGTTTTATGAAAAATTTTCATGAAAATCTTTGTTTTAAAATACATTTTAAACCAAAATTTTGACACGCAATATTCATATCTACCAGAGAACGGCTTTGTGCAACTGCAAAAAAATCGCATTAACCCTGCAAATAAAATTGGACCACCTGATCCATTTCGATAAAATGGACTACTCCATGGACTGGTCGGATGTAATGCAAGCATGGACCATGTCATTGTTAAAAAGTGTTTGAAGTGAGACGAAATGTTTTCGTTTTTTAACGACATGCTTTCGTTTTTAAACGAATTCAAAACTAATCCTCTTGAGTATACCATGGAGTAGTTTTAAAACTGCTCCTTAGTGGTCTAAAGGTGGGTTATATGAGTTCGGTTTGTGCTTTGTTGTGATACAGACGTGTATTTTTAGCCCCGCATACGATTTGAACTATTAATTAATCACATTTGATTTTGTAATACATAAATATAAGCAGCGAATGGACGCTTAAAAAAAAATAATATATTTTGTTATTTAAATTACTTAACATAATAGTGAACAATTTAAAACGATAAAATTTAATAAAATAAAACAGTAAAAATATATATGTATGTACGTATGAATGTTCATACATGTGTATACATATTCTGAACAAAAACATTTAAATTTAAATTTCTTGTTTTTTTTTTTGTTGTTGTAAAATACAATAAATAATAAAAATATTAAAGCAAAGCAAAACGGTGAAAAACAAAAACAACTCTTTGCATGATTACGAACAGTGAAACAACACTAAGACAAAATGAAAGAAACGTTTACGTTCTAGTTCAGGCAAACGAAAATAATGTAGAAATAAATAAAACAAAACAATATAAACTATTTAACGGCTAAGCCAATTATTCGAACACGTTCCCTATCACCCTCGGTGTTTACGAAAACAGTGGATAGTGACTCATTAAAAAAACTACAACTAGATTTGGTGACAAGTGTTGCCATCCCAGCAAGTATTGCCGTGACGTCAAAAACAAATTTAGTGGGAAATGATACCATGAACTCAAACACAAATGCAATGGAAAACCCCCCTGTAAAAAGTTGTCAAAAGCCTACAGTACAAGTTGGTATGGACAGGTACATAACAGTGCTTAAACGGGGACGCAGCCCTACCTCTGCAGCAGTTGCTTCGGCCTCAAAAGTACCATCTTTTGATAAAATAAATACTCAAAATCGTTTTGCAATTCTGGAGGATGAATCCTCTGAAGCACCAAACGTCATTAAACCATCCAAGCCTCCCCCGATATATCTAAGGGAGCAAAATTCAAATGAGCTCATAAAGAGTTTGATATCGGTGATAGGTGAAAATTCGTTTTACGTAGCGGCTATAAAGCGTGGAAGTATAAACGAGACAAAAATACAAGTCAATAATGAGAATGATTTTCGCAAAATAGTAAACAACTTTGAAACGCTTAAAAAAAACTTTTATACCTACCAACTGAAAAGCAGTAAAGGTCTACAGGTAGTGATTAAGGGTATTGACTCATGTGTGGACCCAGAAGAGGTTAAAACATTCCTAGAAGAAAAAGGCTTCAAGGTAAAACATGTAGTAAATATTAAAAATAGAGACAAAATTCCCCAACCACTTTTTCGAGTGGAGTTTGAACCCGGCGACGTAAAACTTAAAAAAAACGAAACACATCCTATTTACAATTTAAAATATATTCTCTACAGAAGAATAACTATAGAAGAGCCGCACAAAAAAAATGGACCTGTTCAGTGCTTAAACTGCCAAGAATTTGGCCATACCAAGGCATACTGCTACTTACCCCCTGTCTGCGTAGTATGTGGTGAACTACACGGTACAGTTTCTTGCGATAAGTCTAAAACCGACCCCAACGTAAAAAAATGTAGCAACTGTGGCGGTAATCACACTGCCAATTATAGAGGATGCCCAGTATTTAATATTGTCAAGCAGACGGTTGGACCGAAAACAAATACCCCTCAAATGCAGGTTGCAAATCAGGTAAACACAAATGCAATTCAAGCCCCCCAGCCTAGTAATAACAGAACTTCTTACGCTTACGTCCTAAAATCAAACCATCAGCCAATGCAAGGTGCCTCACCAAGTAATGATGAAACTCCGGTTTCTAATTTAAGTCGTTTAGAAAAAACCATGGAAACATTAGTGCAAACAGTAAATAATTTTACGAACACAATGGGTAAAATGATGCAGGAAATGCTTAGAATGCAATCGATGTTATTGCAAGCTGTACTTAACAAACCATGAACTGTTTAAAAATTTGTTTTTGGAACGCAAACGGCATCCGCCAACATAAAAATGAATTAGAATACTTTCTTAAAAATAAACAAATTGATGTCATGATGATTTCTGAAACTCATTTGACCTCAAGAAATACGTTTAAAATCAATGGTTATATACTATATGATACCAAGGACCCTCGAGATAGAGCTTGTGGAGGTTCTGCCATCTTAATAAAAACTCGAGTCAAACACTACATTATGTGTGATCACCGTGAAGACTATCTGCAAGCAACGACTATTTGTGTTGAGGAGCTAAATCGAAACATAGTAATTTCTTCTTTATACTCTCCACCTAGATTTTCCATATCAGAAGGCCAATATTATAAATATTATAAATCATTAGGACCCTGTTTTCTGGCCGCTGGCGATTATAACGCTAAACATACCTTCTGGGGGTCACGACTTATAGCACCAAAAGGTCGTGTTTTGTTTAACACAATCTCTAGGTTAGGTTAGGTTAGGTTAAATGGGTAGCCGTCACGAAGACGACTCACTTGGGTCCTTATAGCGGTCCCTTTGTGATACCCCTAGCCAGTGACAAGGGCCAGCCAGTATCCACCAGACTATTCCCCAGAGGTCACCGCAGTCTCGAACCACCCCGATTCCCTGCAGAACAGGGAGATCGATTTCAGTCCCGCATTGGACAAATCGTCCAGACATGGCAATTCCGGTCTCCCAAAATGCCTCAACCTAACGCCCGCCAGACCGGGGCATTGACAGAGGAAGTGAAACACCGTCTCCTCCTCCTCCTCATCATGACAACTCCTGCAGTAGTCATTATACTCAAGACCCATCCTCCTAGCATGAGTCCCTATCACCCAGTGACCCGTGATAACCGATATCACTGTCCTTATCCGGTCCCTGCCGAGACCGAGTAGTACGCGCGTTTTCGCCGCGTCATAGCCAGGCCATAGAGTCCTGGCCATCAAACAGGTATGCTCGCCCTGCCATCTCCCCTGAGCCCTTCTGTACGACTCCCGTCTGATGAGAGTCCTGCAGCGGGCCATTGAAGTGCCAATTAGGCCGTCGACGAACATGTCGTCCAAGAGACAGCCTTGTTTGGCCAGACTGTCCGCAGTATGGTTGCCCAGGAGCCCACTGTGTCCTGGTACCCATGTCAGCGTTACACTGGAATGTTTCGCGATCTCATTTAGAGACATCCGGCATTCCACTGTCAACATAGATGTCGTAAAGACACCAGCCAGAGCTGCAATGGCAGCCTTGCTGTCCGTAAATATACATATATCCCTCGATATACGATAGTACTTCAGCCAGTTTGCCGCCCGCTTTATGGCAGAGATTTCCGCCTGCAGCACACTACTGCCATCTGGCAGCCTAAAAGAGACCCTGATGTCCAATTCTTCGATGAAGAAACCTCCACCCACTCTGTCGCCCATCCTGGAACCATCGGTGTAGACCCGCAGGGTCGGCTCCAGAGATCGCGTATTATCGAGCAGCTCATCATAGCTACCATGATGAACCGTGAACAAAGCACCGAAAAAGGGTTCCGGAGTGCAATAGTCCAGCCCCGCCAGGTCGTATGATGCGTGAAGCGTGACCCTGGCATGACCATAGTTCCGCGTAGACCACAGGCCCACCGCCCCCAGTCTCATAGCGGAAGTCAAGGCCTGTTGTTCGGCCATGATATCAATCGGCAACCAGTCTAGCATAGTAAACAGTGCCTTCGTCGGTGTCGAGCGGAGTGATCCCGTGATCATCAGCGCAGCCAACCTATATACTTTCTCAAGCATCCTGCAGTACCGTCCCCTTTCCACGGCAGGCCACCACACTATGACCCCATAGAAGAGAATCGGTTTTACCACCGCTTCAAAGATCCATTCGACACCCCTGGGGCCAGCTCCTGCCCAAGGATCTCTTGCAGGTGTATAAGGCCACAATAGCCCTATCAACCCTCGTCCGAACGTTGAGTTCCCATGATAGTTTGCTATCGAGAATTACGCCCAAATATTTGGCACTGTTCGAGAGCCTCAGCTCCGTGCCGTTTAGCCTAGGAAGCCTAAAGTTGCCAACCTTGTACTTCCTGGTAAAGAGTACCAACTCAGTTTTCTGTGGATTGACACCAAGTCCACAGGAAATGCTCCAAGAGCTTAGAATCTGCAATGCAGATTCCATACAATGGGACAGTGTGTCCAGGTGTTTACCCGCGACCGCCACCGCCACGTCATCCGCATACGCGACGGTTTTTATCCCTAATCTGTCGAACCGACCCAGCAAAGTGTTCACCGTCAGGTTCCACAGTAGAGGGGAGAGAACCCCACCTTGCGGGGTGCCCCTGTGCACAAATCTGCAAACATTAGTAGCACCCATTGTGGATTCAATGATCCTATTATCGAGTAGATTACCAATAAATCTACAAATTACATCGTCAACCCCAACCTCCCTCATCGACTCCAAGATGGAGTTGGGTTTGACATTATTGAAAGCTCCCTCAATGTCCAGAAAGGCCACAAGTGAGTATTCCCGAAATTCAAGGGATTTCTCAATGTAGCCGACCAGTGAGTGGAGCGCCGTCTCTACAGACTTGCCCTTGGTGTAGGCATGCTGCGATGAAGAGAGCAAATGTCTAGGAATAGACATCCTCAGATGAATATCAATGACCCTTTCAAGGGTCTTGAGAAGAAATGACGACAGGCTAATTGGCCTGTAGTCCTTAGGTCTGGTGTGGGATGCTTTACCTCCCTTTGGGATGAAAACAACCCTACATCTAGTCCATCGGATGGGAACGTACGAGAATCTAATACATTCCGTATAAATAGCGGACAGCCAAGGAACCAGAAGCCCCGCGTTCTTTTGAAGGTCGGCCGGAATAATACCGTCCGGACCAGGAGCCTTAAAGGAGTCGAAGCTCCTTATCGCCCAATTGAGCCTATCATAGCACAGAGAAATGGACACGGGTCCAGGCTCTGATAGGCAGTTGATCTTCCGTGGTGTTGGAAGGGAATTGCCAGGAAAGTGCGTGTCAATTAACACCTCCAGCGTCTCCTGACTATTCGTAGTCCAGCTACCATCAGCTTTCTGAATGTAGCTAGGGACAGTCGGGCAAGAAGCCATTATTTTGCGCAACCGGTTTGTCTCAGAGGAGCCTTCCACGCCGCTGCAGAAGTTCCTCCAGGCATTCCGTTTCGCCGATCTAACCAAATTCTTGAACCTATTCAATGCCGACTTATAATCCGCCCAGTTTCCCAGTCGTTTAGCCATATTGAATAACCTACGACAGTCTCTGCGAGACTGTGCAATCTCAGGGCTCCACCATGGTGGCTTGCCCCCCTTTTTCCTAACCACTGGCCTACAGGCCAGTGCCGTTGCCTGACGCAGTGCCCCCGATAGGAATTCCACTGCCATTTCAGTCTCCGTAATGCCACTAATGACAGGGACTGAGCCCAGAGAATCAGCGAGTAGACTAGCCTGATAGTCCCACCTCGTTCTCCTCCTATTCACAAAAGTACACACCCCCAAGGGGGGTGGACCTAATTGAAACTCAACATACCTGTGGTCCGAAAAAGAACAGTCATTTGAGACCGCCCAGTTACTTATTAAGTCGGAGTGTTCCGAGCTGACTAATGTCACATCAAGAACCTCCTGCCTATTAGCTACAATGAACGTAGGTTCCGCGCCTATGTTTGCTATTTCCAAATTACTGCTACAGATAAAAGAAAATAGCGACTCACCTCTAGAGTTGGTGTTGGTGCTGCCCCACGTGATGTGGTGCGCATTAGCGTCAGCACAGATAACCACCGGGGTACCCATGGAGCCGGCTTTGGCTACCAAGCCACGAACAAGCCCATTAGGTGGCCCATTGTCCTGGTCATGCGCCATATAGCCCGAGACGATCCAGATCGGCATGTCGCCCATCTCTAGGGCCGCTGAAGTTGTGTCTTCATCACTGAAATCAGAAAGAATGAAGATATCCAGCGTGTTTTTAGCCAAAATACAAGATCTAATTTTACCTGTTGCTTTGGCATATAGGAGCTTATAGCCCTTGAGGTTTAATCCACAATCTCTAAAATGGGTTTAAATGTGGTCGCGAGCGGGCAACCAACACATTGGCCTACTGATCAGCAAAAAATTCCAGATGTTATCGACTTTGGCGTGGTTAAAAACATCCCCACAGAAACGATTCATGTTGAAGCTTCCTTAGAATTATCATCCGACCACACACCTACAATTGTTACTATATCGAACCCAAATAGAATTGTATTTCCGTCAGGTTACTTAGCGACGCCAGCCACACAAATAAATTGGTTAAAATATAAAAAATTTCTCAGTGCCCATTGCACAGAAAATATTCCGCTTAGTACACCGGAGAATGTGGATCTCTCTCTTGTTAACTTTGACAGTTATCTTAAACTAGCTGTTCAACACTCCAGCGTTACCCCCAAAAAAATTAAAAATAATAAAATATGTTCTTCAGATGTCGAGCGGCTCTTGACTGAAAAAAGGAGAGTTCGAAGAGAGTGGCAACTTTACAGATCCCCGCAACTTAAGATTTTATTAAAAGAATGCACATAAAGGCTAAGAAAGTTACTACAGAATCAGAAAACGGCTTCTCTAGAAAAATATCTTAAGGAACTTGATGCAACTCCACAATCTGACTACTCATTATGGCGTGCAGCTAGAAATCTAAAAAGGCCAGTTATATCTAAGCCACCATTAAGAAACTTGAATGGTAGTTGGGCAAGAAATGATAATGAAAAAGGAAACCTGCTTGTAAATCATTTGAAAAAAGTATTTACACCAAATATATCTCACAATATTGCGGTCGAGTTACCACCTGTTGATGCTAGAGCAGCTATTCCCCTCAGATTTGAGATAAGAGAAATCGAAAAGGCTATTTGTGACTTAAACACTAAGAAGGCACCTGGTATTGATAAAATCAGTAATAAAATGCTTTTGGAGCTACCTCGCATAGCAAAGAAAATTATTCTTTTTATTTTCAATGCTATTTTACGCCTTGAATACTATCCTGAAAAATGGAAGGTTTCCTTAGTTACCACGATACCAAAGCCAGGTAAAGATCATACAAAAGTTGAGTCTTATAGACCTATTAGCTTATTATCAAATATGTCAAAGCTGTTTGAGAAATTATTAGTTTCAAAATTAACACCAATTTTAAGTGAAAATAGATGTATTCCAAACCATCAGTTCGGATTTAGAAGAAAACACAGCACAATCGAGCAGACTCATCGAATAGTAAATGTCATAAGAAAAGCATTTGAAGAAAAGAAATATTGCCCAGCACTCTTCATCGATGTTTCGCAAGCTTTTGACAAAGTCTGGCATGAAGGCTTATTACACAAATTGAAGCAAAATTTACCAGCAAACACACACAAGCTGCTAGAAAGCTACTTATTCGGTCGTCAATTTATTATTAAGGAAGGAAATTTCTTAAGTTCACCTCAGCCCATTGCCGCTGGAGTCCCACAAGGCAGCATCCTGGGCCCCCTATTATACTTAATTTATACTTCGGACATGCCAACAAGCAACATTTGCAGACGATACAGCTTTTCTAAGCGTCCACGAAAATCGTTATGAAGCATCGCGTTACTTACAGCATCATATATTTCAACTAGAAATATGGTTAAGACAATGGAGGATAATGGTCAATGAGCAAAAATGTGTACATATAACATTCACTTTGCGCCGGGAATCTTGCCCCCCTATTACAATCAATAATCAAATAATTCCTCAACATTCGCATGTTAAATATCTCGGTATACATCTGGATCGGCGATTAACGTGGAAATGCCATATATAGGCAAAATTAACTCAAATGAAACTAAAAGCCATTCAAATTCATTCGCTTATTGGAAGAAATTCTGTCCTTAGTCTCGATTGCAAGCTTCTACTTTACAACTCTATCTTAAAGCCTATCTGGTGCTACGGTATTCAACTATGGGGCACTGCCTCGGCCTCTAATATCGACAAAATTCAAAGGCGCCAAAATAAACTTCTTCGAATAATCACAGCCGCTCCCTGGTATGTTAAAAACTCAAACATTCATAAGGATCTCAATGTGCCATTAGTGAAATCTATGATTACAAAATATGCAATAAAATATTTTAAAAGGCTTGAACAACACCCAAATCCACTAGCTCGAAATATTTTAAATCATGGCGGCCACACTCGCTTAAGAAGAAGTGACACTGCAGCACTTACCCAATTAGATGAGCGATAAACACCTATAAAAGTGAACATAACCCGTGATGAAGAAAATTTTGTCTGGCACTGGCAGGAGATAAAATAACGTATTAGCTTAAGATTTGATTAATTATTGTTAGTTCATATTTAATATATGAAGATTCAATAAAAAAATAATGACAAAAAAAAAAAAAAAAAATATGGTCCTCTCCTAGGACATCGTAATGTTAAATAGACCAGGTTTTTTCCACACGTTTGGGTTACTTTTGGACTAGTCCTGGTCCCTTGTGGACTACTCTTTACACGCGTGTTTGGACTGGTCCTATTATTTGCAGGGAAATGAACAGCAACGAATACACTCGCTTGCGGTCATACAATCAAACTTGCGCAACCGCAAACAATCGCTGCTGGTTTGCAGTTATTCAAATAATGCACATCGTGCTTTGTTATTTATACCATCGTTAGCTTCGTTTTTTAATAAAGATGTTTGTGTGTTCGGTGCGACAATGATTGTTTTGGTAAAGAAAAAAAAATACAAACAAAAAAGCCAGAAATCAAGCAATCATTACTCATGTATTCATTCAGCAGTTGCTATGTAGTACATGAAAAAAAAAATTGAAATGAAACTAAACGCACATATGTAGGTACAAACAAATTCCATACAAACATAATGCTTTTTTTTATCATCTTAAAAAGTACAGTAGTTCTGTATGTACAATGTATTCTTGTTTTTATTGATGTTAATTTTAACAAAGCGTCTCAACGAGTGGTTTATTGTTGTTATTGTTGTTAATGTTAACAAAGCGTCTCATCGAGTGGACAATAACTATTTGAATGCAAAAGTATAAGAATGTGTTCCTTTTGAATTTACACAGTTGTGTTATATTGCGTGCGCAACAAAAACGAAAACAAAGCACTTTCAAAACAAAACGAATACATGCAAAAATCAAATGTGTACGAAACGATGTAAAAATTACCAACGTTGAACTTTGTTTTGCAAGCAAAGAGTGAATGTAAATTTGAGCGTATGAATAAATTAAGAAAAATAGTGATTTTGCAGTTCTCTGATATCTGCCCGCTGTAAAATATAGTGCTATTTTGTCATCTTCTTATGATGAAACCATTGGTTTAGAGGTTCTTTTTCATATGCCTTTAATAAAAAATTAATATGTAATATTTTTGCTTCTACTGAAAAGTTTTAATAATTACAAAAGTTAAATGCATCACATTACGGCTATTTTAAATGCTTTAACAATTGTTGTTTTTGAAACAACCAAAAAGTTAAAAATACACTTAATTTTGAATCCAAATTTTTAATATTTTTAATTTAAAAATAACCACAATACTAATTATTGTTAAAGCTAAGGCACGAGCTCTATGTGTACACTTGTCCTTCAAGTTGTGCTGAAAAAGGTCAACAGAAAAGAAAAAGACAAAATGAAAAAAAGAAAACAAAAAAATGTACTTGGACTTCAAGAAAAATTCTTGACAAAAGTACGAAAAAACAGAAGTAAGGAAAAAAACATGTAAAATCAATTAAAATGGATAATCATTCAGGAAAGCAAATTTCGATCTACCAAATGTTAGAATACAATTTGGTTTAAGGATTGATGTTTGACTATTGACGTCAGCAGTCGTCGATGGCTGCGAATGTAAGACGGCAAATCCATCTGAGGAGATTGAGTGGTTGCAATCGAAACATGTCATGGTAACCTCCCGGCCGTGGTTCGAGCCCCAGCCACGTCAAGAATGCAAGATTATCAATAAAAATTTTAATTAATTTTCATGTTGTAAAATTCCTTTCTTCATAAAAATAATTTAATGAAAAATTAAATTTCATGAACTTAAGCCTAATTAAAAATATTAAAAATTTGGATTAAAACCCATAAATAGTTCAACAAAATAACCACAATACTAATTATACAATTAATTATATACAATGAGTTATTTAATTTTTTCATATTTTACACTTATCACTGTAAGCTAAGCATTTGCACAAACATAACATTCTTAACTTTTTGTATAACATTCATGAAAATCACCTCTCAAAAGTTAAGAACATAAAGCCTTCATATGTTAGTATGTCTATGAATATCAAAAACCCAAATCTTGATATTACCATATTTTAAATGAAATAACCTTGCTACCTTTTGGGGCTCAAAATTATCGTCAAAAAGGGTAATTACCGTACGGTTAACATTACTGTGTTCTTGTGCGGCAATCAAACAACACAATACGCGCCAATATTTGCTTTTAAATAAATTTAATTTTTTATATATCTTTTAGTATGCATTAAAATTTTATAAATTACTGCTACAGTACTTTTCGCTTATAGTCACATCCTTTAGTTGCAACCATAACGTGGACTATATCGCTAATGTGACTATAAGGCTAATTCACATACATGTCACTATGACACATATAACCGAAATCGAATATAATCAAGTTGTGTGAATAAAGAAAATTAAAAATTCATATAAATTACACCGACATCAGGCTTATGGTTTTACAACAGAGTTTCATACTGTATAAAAAAATAGTTAAAATAAGAACAAGATATTTCATAACTGATACCAACGGCAAAAACTAATTTTTTACGAGTAGAGGGTTGATGACAAAAATTTAATGATTTAATTCATTCTTTCTTTGGATGGATTTTTGATTCGAAAACTTAAAAGAACTTAGTAAATTTTGCTAATGTGACTATAACGCCATTAATTTGCTTTACTTTTTCCTTTGACTACTGTTGATAAATGGCATATATGGCAAATGTGCTTATATCGCTAAATGGACTATATCGTTAATACTTTATATTAATTAACTTATAGCGGCAAAATAAACAGATAAAATGGACTATATCCCTAATGTGACTATAAGCGTAGTGACTATAGACGAAAAGTACTGTATTAACAAAATATTTTTGTATGTATGTAAATTAATCTTGAATATTTTTATTCAAGAAATTTAAAAGAACCAAAATAAAACTAAGTCTTGTTGTAGTTGTTTCTTTGGCCAGAGTGATGAATTTATGAATGTTATTTTTGTCAAGCTAATAGGCCCTAAATTTCTTCAATGTAAATAAAATTCAATTTTTAATTACAATATTTTGTTCCCGACGTTTCGTCGATTGTTTGTGGACTTTTTCTAGGGATTGTCTATTTAAAAATTATAAAAACAATAAAATATGTACAATAATGTAACAAATAAACAATAAAGACTTACAATATGAAATTTAATCACATTTAAAAGTTTAAGATGTACTCAGGATCATACAAATATAAAACATAATTTTAATATTTAAATACATATGTATTACTTTAAACTTTAAATATATCACAGCTCAAGTAATGGCAACAATATAACTCGCATTTATGTTGTTCGTGTCTTCCTTTAAATTCATTGTTCTCTTAATTTGTTGTTAGATTCGTAGGCTTTCAATTGTGTACCTCTTTCTTTCTTTATTTTCTTTATCTAGAATTTTTACATCATCGAACTAAATTGTGTGACCAGTATGTAGGATGTGTTGTGCTAGTGCTGTTGTCTCCTTTCTCCGCATTATGTCCATCTTCTGTTCTCCCATTCTTGTCTCCAGTCTTATTTCCTTAACTGATATTTGTCGTTAATATTTCTTAAAGAAAATACTTGTTCGGTGATACGTCTTAAAGAAAATATTTGTTAACTTAAAAACGAGAAAGTTACCGAAATTTCTCTTAACTGAACGATATCGGTGTTGAATTCATAAAGTTACAGAATTTAGTTACTGATATTAAAATAATATTATTTTAATTCTACATTTTAATATACTAAAGCGATACAAATAATTTTAAAACTAAACTATTCAACAAAAATGTGTTTAAGTATCTCTGTTTCTATACTCTACTTTGGGATCCAAATTTGCACGAAAAGCGTTCCCGTACTTTAAATTTGTGTAAATGAGAGCGGACTTTTTCTTCTTACACGAAAACAGCGGTAAAACATAAACAAAACAAAAAAGGCAAAGGAAAAAGTCCACGAACCAAATTGGAAAAAGGGTTGTGGAATAAAATAATGTACTTAAATAAAAAGTTTAATATTGTAATACATACTAGGAAAAAATTATGTTAGTTATTGTAACAGTGTTTTGTTTTATTTTTGTTAAAAGTTGTAAATTTCAACAGAGCTTTTTGAAAAAATTATTTCAGAACATTTTAGTTATCAAGTTGCAAATATAAGATCTCCTTATCAGCATAGATTTTGTAAAGAAAGTTACAATTTACTATCGCTGTTAACCGCGGATTTCTTAAAAAAAAAAAAAAATTAGACCGATGTCATTAACACTGATTTTAGCGAAGCATTCGATAAAGTAAATCATTTGCTTCTTTTTAATAAACTTAAATTAATTGGTTTTACGAAGCATTGAATAAAATGGATATACTCATATTAATCAGATAGGATGCATACCGTTTGCTTCTATGCAGTTATTCTAAAAATATTAATATTCATTTTGGAGTACTCAAGGAAGCTGCTTTTCTCAATGTTTATTAATGACTTGCCTTATGTTATAAAATTCTCGAATATTTTATTGAATGCTGATGATGTCAAAGTTCACTTAACCTATAACCAACTTTTAGACCACCTTCGACTTCAAAAGTACTTAAACTCATGTTATGAATGGTACAACATCAACTTTATGGAGCTGAATTTAAAGAAATGTAAATCAATGTGCTTTGTAGGAAATAACCCGATTGCTGCTGATTTTTTTCTGAGTGATTATAAAGTGGAACTAGTTGACAGCTTCCAAGATCTTGGTATATTATTTGACTCTGCATAAAACAGCTATAATAAATTGAGCAAGGGGTACACTGGGTTATATAAAACGTTGGGCTATAGAGTTTAATAATCCGTATATTAGTAAAACATTATTCATGGCACTAGTTCGACCTATTCTTGAATATAGATCGATAATATGGGACCCTATTTACCAAATCCATTTCATTGCCATTGAGTCGGCCCAAAAACAATTCCAGTTGTTTTTTCTTCGTGGATTACGTTTTAACCCCTTGAACTTGCCTTCATATGCTGCTCGACTTGCTCCTATTAAACTTCCCACATTTGAAAGTCGTAAAACTATGCTAAAGCTGTTATGATACTTGCTATTTTTTGTATTTTTTCTATATTGGAGAACAGTGCAAATATATTTGCATAGGAAAACTGACTAAGTGTAAAGAGTATGATTATATCATAAAAAATCTTGAAATGTCAAACAAATATACATGTGTTATCGATAAATAATCTAAGACTGTCAAAAAAATATAGAAATTTTTAACTTAAAATTGACATTTCCAGATTAATTGTTAGTACTGTTGCCAATTTTTTTTAATTTTTGATCGAAAGTAGCGGTTTTTAACATTTTTTTTGCGATTTTTATTTAGCTTTTTTGACGGGTTTTTGTGGGCAGTATTGTTTGTTTTGTTTACATTTTATTTTGGAATCACAAACAATTTTTTTTTATAAACAATAAAATTTAATGCAAATAATGTAAAATATTACGAATTGCATCGGGGTATATTCTTTAATTGAATATTTATGATTTGAAATTCCATATGAAGGGCACCTGCTTCATTTCACTTATCAAAAACAAAATAGTTTCATCTGCCCAAGCTTTAACCATTTTTTTTTGTTTAAGTCAAAGAAAAAAATAAACATGACAAATGTCAATCAGAAAAAATGGGTTGTTTATTAAATTGTATTTCTTGTTCTTTCTCGCATTTGTTGTTTCATTCAGTCAATCCTAAAAAAATCCAATACAAAAAATAGCAAGTATCATAACACCTTTAATGTGTCAGTTTTATTCAATGTTATTAATGGTGTTATCTGCTGTGGATTTTTGATAAATGATATTTCTCTCAATATTCCTCAACGTCCATCACGGAATTACATATCTACCTTAATCAGTTACATTAGGAGAATGAGCAATGCATTTAACAACTTATATAGATTTAACGATTTTTCATCAAATCCTAATGCTATAAAAAGGGCAATTATCACATTTCTCAACACTTAGTAATTGTATGGTTAATAATGTATGATATTTGTATTATGTGTATCATTTTGTAATCAATTATTTTTTAAATTGTTTGTAAGGAATAAAATTCCATAGACATATAATAATAAATAAATAATATACAATTTTTCAAAAGTAGCGCAATCTTTTAATGTTTTGAAGAGACTGTCAAAACACTCACTTTTTATTTTGTGCATAAAATTGTGTTTATTCTGTTCCCGCACACAGAAAAAATTATTAGTAGTTTTTTATCAATTAAAAAAATTATTGTAAAAGTATTAAAACTTAATTAATGTGATAATTGACTCAATTATTTTTTTTTTTTTTTTGTTGAACAAAAAATATAATTTTGATTTAACTAACATTTAAGTTGTTTTGAAATAAATTTTGAATTAAAATAATAATCAAATAAGCAAAAATTATTTCGTTTAAAATTAAATAATTTAAACGTGTGAAATTGTTGTTGGAAATTGTCAAAACCAATCAAAACATTGTTTGAAACGGCAAAGTTTTTTGATAATTTTTTAATTAAAATTAAAAATGTCATTTATTGAAAAAAAAAATATTAAATTTTTACAATTTTTAGTAATCAATATAATAATGTTGGTAATAGGTGCAAAATCAACAAATGGGTTGCTTGATTCTATGAATTTGGTATAAAATTGGTGATTAGAGAAAATTTTTAATTTTTTCTGTGCACTTTTGTGTTGTTTTGTCTTTTTATGAGAGAAATTTATGCTTTTTTTCATTATTTATTTATTGAATCTTCATATATTAAATATGAACTAACAATAATTAATAAAATCTTATCCTAATGCTTTATTTTATGTCCTGCCAATGCCAGATACAAATTTTCTTCATCACGGGTTCTGTTCACATTTATATATGTACATACATATGTGTTTATCGCTCATCTAATTGGGTAAGTGCTGCAGTGTCTCTTCTTCTCAAGCGAGTGTGGCCGCCATGATTTAAAATATTTCGAGCTAGTGGATTTGGGTGTTGTTCAAGCCTTTTTAAATATTTTATTGCATATTTTGTTATCACAGTTTTAACTAATGGCACATTGAGATCCTTATGAATGTTTGAGTTTTTAACATACCAGGGAGCGGCTGTGATTATTCGAAGAAGTTTATTTTGGCGCCTTTGAATTTTGTCGATATTAGAGGCCGAGGCAGTGCCCCATAGTTGAATACCGTAGCACCAGATAGGCTTTAAGATAGAGTTGTAAAGTAGAAGCTTGCAATCGAGACTAAGGACAGAATTTCTTCCAATAAGCCAATGAATTTGAATGGCTTTTAGTTTCATTTGAGTTAATTTTGCCTCTATATGGCATTTCCACGTTAATCGCCGATCCAGATGTAAACCGAGATATTTTACATGCGAATGTTGAGGAATTATTTAATTATTGATTGAAATAGGGGGGCAAGATTCCCGGCGCTAAGTGAATATAATATGTACGCATTTTTGCTCATTTACCATTATCTTCCATTGTCTTAACCATATTTCTAGTTGAAATATATGATGCTGTAAGTAACGCGATGCTTCATAACGATTTTCGTGGACGCTTAGAAAAGCTGTATCGTCTGCAAATGTTGAAGTTTGTGTGTAGTTGCTTGTTGGCATGTCCAAAGTATAAATTAAGTAGAATAGGGGGCCCAGGATGCTGCCTTGTGGGACTCCAGCGACAATGGGCTGAGGTGAACTTAAGCAATTTCCTTATTTAATAATAAATTGACGACCG
Source organism: Pollenia angustigena (assembly GCA_930367215.1). Classification (NCBI taxonomy): domain Eukaryota; kingdom Metazoa; phylum Arthropoda; class Insecta; order Diptera; family Polleniidae; genus Pollenia; species Pollenia angustigena. The sequence continues at coordinate 104,971,626 of OV884057.1, read as the reverse complement.
ACTAAGTAGCTTTCTAGCAGCTTGTGTGTGTTTGCTGGTAAATTTTGCTTCAATTTATGTAATAAGCCTTCATGCCAGACTTTATCAAAAGCTTGCGAAACATCGATGAAGAGTGCAATATTTCTTTTCTTCAAATGCTTTTCTTATGGCATTAACTATTCGATGAGTCTGTTCGATTGTACTGTGTTTTCTTCTAAATCCGAACTGATGGTTTGGAATAAAAATCGGTGTTAATTTTGAAACTAATAATTTCTCAAACAGCTTTGATATATTAATAAGCTAATAGGCCTATAAGACTCAACTTTTGTATGATCTTTACCTGGCTTTGGTATCATGGTAACTAAGGAAACCTTCCATTTTTGAGGATAGTATTCAAGGCGTAAAATAGCAATAAAAATAAAAAGAATAATTTTCTTTGCTTTGCAAGGTAGCTCCAAAAGCATTTTATTACTGATTTTATCAATACCAGGTGCCTTCTTAGTGTTTAAGTCACAAATAGCCTTTTCGATTTCTCTTATCTCAAATCTGAGGGGAATAGCTGCTCTAGCAGCAACAGGTGGTAACTCGACCGCAATATTGTGAGATATATTTGGTGTAAATACGTTTTTCAAGTGACTAACAAACAGATTTCCTTTTTCAATATCGTTTCTTGCCCAACTACCATTCAAGTTTCTTAATGGTGGCTTAGATATAACTGGCCTTTTTAGATTTCTAGCTGCACGCCATAATGAGTAGTCAGATTGTGGAGTTTCATCAAGTTCCTTGAGATATTTTTCTACAGAAGCCGTTTTCTGATTCTGCAGTAACTTTCTTAGCCTTTTTGTGCACTCTTTTAATAAAATCTTAAGTTGCGGGGATCTGTAAAGTTGCCACTCTCTTCGAACTCTCCTTTTTTCAGTCAAGAGCCGCTCGAAATCTGAAGAATATATACGCTGGAATGTTGAACATCTAGTTTAAGATAACTGTCAAAGTTAACAATAGAGAGATCCACATTCTCCGGTGTACTAAGCGGAATAGTTTCTGTGCAATGGGCACTGAGAAATTTTTTATATTTTAACCAATATTTGTGTGGCTGGCGTCGCTAAGTAACCTGACGGAAATACAATTCTATTTATGTTCGATATAGTAACAATTGTAGGTGTGTGGTCGGATGATAATTCTAAGGAAGCTTCAGCATGAATCGTTTCTGTGGGGATGTTTTTAACCACGCCAAAGTCGATAACATCTGGAATTGTTTGCTGATGATTGGCCAATATGTTGGTTGCCCGCTCGCGACCACATTTTAACCCATTTTAGAGATTGTGTTAAACAAAACACGACCTTTTGGTGTTATAAGTCGTGACCCCCAGAAGGTATGTTTAGCGTTATAATCGCCAGCGGCCAGGAAACAGGGTCCAAATGATTTATAATATTGGCCTTCTGATATGGAAAATCTAGGTGGAGAGTATAAAGAAAAAATTACTATGTTTCGATTTAGCTCTTCAACACAAATAGTCGTTGCTTGCAGATAGTCTTCACGGTGATCACACATAAGGTAGTGTTTGACTCGGGTTTTTATCAAAATGGCAGAACCTCCACAAGCTCTATCTCGAGGGTTCTTGGTGTCATATAGTATGTAACCATTAATTTTAAATGTGTTTCTTGAGGTCAGATGAGTTTCAGAAACCATCATAATATCAATTTGTTTATTTTTAAGAAAGTATTCTAGTTCGTTTTTATGTTGGCGGATGCCGTTTGCGTTCCAAAAACAAATTTTTTAACAGTTCATGGTTTGTTAAGTACAGCTTGCAATAACATCGATTGCATTCTAAGAATTTCCTGCATCATATTACCCATTGTGTTTGTAAAATTATTTACTGTTTGCACTAATGTTTCCATGGTTTTTTCTAGACGACTTAAATTAGAAACTGGAGTTTCATAATTACTTGGCGAGACACCTTGCATTGGCACATGGTTTGATTTTAGGACGTTAGCATTAGTCTTGGGCTTAATCGTTCATTTAAGTGACGTTTCAATAGAGTTCATTTAAAAAAAGTGAACTAGTTCGTTCTTCCAGTTCAGTAGTTCACTTTTAGTTAGTCAGTCTTTTGAGCCAGCTGTATATTTCGTCAGTCAGTTCATTTAAGTCAGTTCATGTATGTAGTTTAAAGGTTCATTTACTTCAGTTGCTTGTTTTGATTTCTTATTCTGTTGTTGTTTATTTTTGTGTGTGTCAAGCTTTGAAAAAATTAATAAAAATTTAAATACTTAAAAAAACTTATTTAAATTTTTAATAAATATTTAAATATAATGTAATAAATATAAATTTTTAATAAAGTTCAAAAACACAATTGTGTATTTTTTATAAAATTTCCTTTTCTTTGTTTTTCAACAAATAAATTTGACATTCACTCATTTTACAAAAACAAAATGCATAGTATTTTTCATGTTCTTTACCGAATTGATTGAAAAGAGACAACAATATTATTAGTTTCTATATGTTATAATATACTTGTTTCTTTTACTCATTGCCAGATTACTAAAACATGTTCATAATATAATCAGGGCTGCCATATTAAGAGATGTCTCGCCATATGTGGCAATTTTCAAACATTTTGACTACACTGCGCTTTTTTTCGGCGATTTATAAAATATATGGCGATTTTTTTATTATTAAAAAGATTTCCGTATGACGTGCTAAATTTCCAATTATTATTTTTGATAAATACACTGAAATTAGATAAGCTATTAATTTATTTTGAGACTCTAATACTATGTTTCCACTATCAGCTTGTTGTCAACTTGTTTTGAGCAAAACGTGTCAGAGTGCTTCCATTATGTAAAACTGGTTTTGGTTTTCGAAATCAATTTGGCATTAATGTTGTTTACAAACATGAAAGCAAAAAATATTTTTGTAAAATAATAAATATTTTCTTATATGTTTTTTAATACACATTATACATATAATGTAAATAAATTTGGTAAATCTGTAATTTTTTTCGAAATTGTTAATCACCAATAATAAAACTCTGAGTTGTTTCATGGTTTTCGACATTTTTTGGAGCAAAACTAGTATTTATTTGAGTTTTTCGAACATGAAAAATGTATGGGAAAACAAGTAGCAAGTAGCAGAACACCTGTTTTGCTGCAAATGTAGTTTTGTGGCCCAAAACATGTAAAGCGGCCCATACACTTGCAATATTATTGTATATGATATTCGCCATATCATTTCCATTTTGTACTATATTTTACAATAAGTCGCACAATAGTTTCATTCAAGAAAAAGGCGAACATAACCTATACACAGAGCGAAAAAAAACGTTAAAAAACTGTCAACCAATGGTAATAAATTGATAACAAACTGTTGTCAATATTTCGACAACATTTGTTGTTAAATTTTCAACAAAATGTTGTCAAATTGGGCTGTTAGATAAAAAACGTACTATTGTTGTCAAATTGATAACACCCTGTTGCCAAATAGGTAGCGCCCTGTTGTCATTATTAACAACGTATACAAGTTATCCCACAAACAACTTTTGTATTCGCAAGTAAAAAGTAAAAAGTGAAAAGTTAAATAAAATTAAAAGAATAAAATTAAGATTAAAAGTTTAAAAATGAGTGAAGAAAACAATTTAAATAGTGAGGAAAGCCTTGTGTTCCTAGATTATGACTTTCTTCTTGATGAAAATCTAAGCAACAGCGGAAATATCCAATTGGAAAATAATTATGATGGCGTAGATGACAAGGAATAAATTTGATTTATACTAAATCTATATAACAATGAAGTACCTGTTTTTTTAATTTTTATTGTAAACTTTAATTATTATTTAAAATTAAAAGTGTGAATTTTTAATGTATTTTTTTATAAGCATTTTATTTAAAAAATGGGAAATAAATTAATAAATTTACATTATTCCATTTTATTACTTGGGTTCAGAATGGGTTATTAAGTACATACTACAATCAGAACAATGTGTTATAGAAAGGACAACCGAATGTTGTCAATATATTAACAGTGTGTTGTCAAAAATGACAACACCATGTTGTCGGTATGGTACCATTATGGTGATAATATATAACCAATTTGATGTCATATTGAGAACAAATGGTGACAAAATGACAACGAGGTGGTTAAAAAACATTGACACCATCCGTTATCAAATTGAACACAAACGTAGTTGGCTCACTTTTGACAACGGATGGTGTCAATTTTGGTATTTTTATACCAGATTTTTCCCTCTGTGTAGGAATAATATAAACAGCATTGTACAATGTTGCCAACACACTTCCCTTTCTTTTCGTTGTGCAATAAAAATCAAGTCTTGATTGTTGCCAATATATTGTTCCACCTTCGAATATCACATACACATTGGCGATATAATTGTACTATGCGTAAAATTGAACAATTTTATTCTAAGTGTATGAGCCGCTTAAGTGAAATACTATTACATAATGGAAACACTCTGACTCGTTTTGCTCAAAATAAGCACCCCTACCTCAAACAACTACTCCCATGAAAATATTCCTATATTATTTTTATTTGTGTGTTTTTTTTTTGTATTGTGAATGATTCCTATAACAAATTTTATGGGAACGAATTTCCAAACTAAAAACATGTAGGGAACATGTAAGTTTTAATTTGTATTTTAAGGTAGGGCTCAATTAAATTACTTTTTTCTTTTATTGAAGGAGTATTAATAAGAAAAATTAAGATAAACATTATTCATTATTTATTTTATCATATAATTATTAGTGTTTTATTTTGTATATTTTTCTTTCAGAATACAAGCACTGACAATTTATTCACAATAGAGACATTTGTTTATAAAGCACTGACAAATAATGCACAATATAAATTTTTACTGCCAAAATATTTGCGTTGACAAATTCATGACTTATCTTACATAACGTCTTCACCTGACAAATTGTTGTCATTCCAAACGTCAAACTTCATATTAAAAAAACGCTGACAGAAAGTTTCGAGTTTTTTTTTATATAGAGTTTGACATTTGGTATGACAAAAAATTGTCAGGTGAAAACGCTATGTTAATGCCGACAAAATCACCTCAACAATAAATTTCAGCATGTCCTACGGAAATCTTAAGAGGCCTATAGACACATACTGTTGACAACTACTGCCGATGAATCCTTCGTATACGTGTGTGATTGATATTTTACTACACACCTATCAATCATCATTTTAAAATAAATGTCATTTCGTGAAATTCAAGAGAACCCCTACTTTCTTCACACGTTTTTTCTCAGAAACTATTTTAAATTTGTTTTAATTTAAATTGAAAGAAAAATATATCATAAAATTAATAATTTATTTTATTGTTCATTGAACAACTGTCAGCAGTATGACTTCATTTTGAAATCAAACCTATTTTGGTTTTTCATACTGCATTCTCTGTGTGACGCATACATATATAAAAATTTCAAATTTACAAACACATGCTGATTGCATGAGCATGATAAGTATGTGTCTATGTGACCCTTTATTAATAATAAAAAATATTTTATAAATTGCCGAAAAAATCGCAGCTAGACATCTCTAAGTATGGCAGCCTTGATTTTATTATGAAAATGTTTAAAGTTATCTGGCAATGAGTAAAAGAAACAATATAATGTTAAACATAGAGACACTAATACTATTGTTGTTTCTTTTCAATCAGTGCGGTAAAGAATAAGAAATCAAGTGGACAAGCAACTGAAGTAAATGAACCTGTGAACTAAATGAATTGAACTAAATGAATTGAACTAAATGAACCCTATCAAAAGACTGCTGACGCAAAAGACAAAGTGACGAAAAGTGAACTGTTGAACTAAAAGGAACTGTCAGACTGAATGACAGTTCAACGTTCATCTGACTGACTAGTTCAATTGAACTAGTTCGTTCATGAACTACCCAACTCTAGTTAGCATAAGAGGTTCTGTTATTACCAGGCTGCGGAGCCTGTATGTCATTTGTGGTTACTTGATTTGTTACCTGCATTTGGGGAGGATTAGTTTTCGGTCCAACCGACTGCTTGACGATATTATATACAGGGCATCCTGTGACTACCGCCACAGTTGCTACATTTTTTTACGTTGGGGTCGGTTTTGGACTTGTCGCAAAGAACTGTGCCATGTAATTCACCACATACTACGCAAACAGGGGGTAAATAGCAGTATGCCTTAGTATGACCATACTCTTGACAGTTTAAACATTGAACGGGACCATTTCTTTTGTGCGGCTCTTCTATAGTTATTCTGCTGTGGAGAATATATTTTAAATTGTAAATAGGATGTGTTTCGTTTTTTTTTTTTTAAGTTTTACGTCGCCGGGTTTAAACTCCACTTGAAAAAGCGGTTGGGGAATTTTTTCTCTATTTTTAATATTTACTACATGTTTTACCTTAAAGCCTTTTTCTTCTAGGAATGTTTTTACCTCTTCTGGGTCCACACAAGAGTCAATACCCTTATTCACTACCTGTAGACCTTTACTGCTTTTCAGTTGATAGGTATAAAAGTTTTTTTTAAGTGTTTCAAAGTTGTTTATTATTTTGCGAAAATCATTCTCACGATTGACTTGTATTTTTGTCTCGTTTATACTTCCACGCTTGATAGCCGCTACGTAAAACGAATTTTCACCTATCACCGATATCAAACTCTTTATGAGCTCATTTGAATTTTGCTCCCTAAGATATATCGGGAGAGGCTTGGACGATTTTATGACGTTTGGTGCTTCAAAAGATTAATCCTCCAGAATTGCAAAACGATTTTGAGAATTTATTTTTTCAAAAGATGGTACTTTTGAGGCCGAAGCAACTGCTGCTGAGGTAGGGCTGCGTCCCCGTTTAAGCACTGTTATGTACCTGTCCATACCAACTTGTACTGTAGGCTTTTGAAACTTTTTACAGGGGGGTTTTCCATTGCATTTGTGTTTGAGTTCATGGTATCATTTCCCACTAAATTTGTTTTTGACGTCACGGCAATACTTGCTGGCCTGGCAACACTTGTCACCAAGTCTAGTTGTAGTTTTTTTAATGAGTCACTATCAGTGTGACCCTTTTAGCATTTTCACTGCTAAATTTAGCATTATTTATTTTGATTTAGCAGCGAATTTATCAAATAGCATTTAGCATTATTTTCAGCATTTTTGTAAAATTTTTTATTTAGCATTTTTTTAATCTTAAAAACTTTATATGTATATTAGGGTGGGTCGAAAATATTTTTTTTCTCTTATCGACTTCTAATAGCGTAAATATGTTGTATTTTTGTCTGCACTAGACCCCTGTAAAATATTATTAATTTATTTTTAGTGTAACAGCCCGCGCATTGACCTTAAATTTTGTAAAATTTTGAATATAACAACAATAGCATTGTATTGCAGAAAAGCATATTACTGTATTTTATCGACTTGTAAGTTCGTGAAAATAGTATCAGAAGCATCCATAACTCTTTGCAATAAAAAACTAAGAGAAGGTTTAACATAGACGAAACTTAAATCAAGACGATAGATGCCTAGATTTTACAGTAAACAAGATTTTGTGACCAAAAAATGATTTTATTGTTTTCTGTTGTATAAGAACCAAAGTTTTATTTTTTTTTTAAGTTAAATTCAAAATAGTTTCAGTTTTAATTAATAATAGTTGATAGTAAATAAAAAATTTACTTTTCTTACATATACTTAATTTTTAGGAGCTCTTGCGCGGGCTGAAGATGTGACTTTTTTTTACTTTTTTTTGCAATTTTTATTTGTTTTGACGTAAGACAAAAAAATATTGCTATTAGAACATGATTCGAGAACTTTTATTTTTTCTCATACATCAGTGACCCAGCCTAATGTATATTGCTATTTCACAATATAACTTATCAGTTCTGTCAATCTCTATAATTGTATTTTGACATTTATTCGTTTATAGAAATATATAATAATAGCAACCCTGTAAACACAAAAAAAAAAAATTAAAGAAGAAGTGGTAGATTTTACTACAGAAGAAATAACAGTTTTTGAACAGCAATGGCAAAAGCTGAATGCATACGAATTGATGAACCAAAGTTCAACTTTTGAATTCTGGATAGGTGTTTAGAATATGATGGTATTTTGACCAACACTTTGGAAATTAAGGAAAACTATTCATATAATGGTTGGTTTAATGTGTAATTAAATTTACTGAAAATGCTGTTGAATAGCCTTTTATGTTTTCAATGATAATTTTTGTTTTTACTTATATTTTGTATTTAATAATATATATCTGTGGCAATAAATAATAATGCTTTTAAATTTTATTACATATTCTTATTATCTTCTTCACGTTGCTTAATTTCAAGTATTAAATGTCATTATTAATAAAACTATTTGCATTTATATTTTAACTTTCACAATACAACACACAATTCATTTTAGACAAAACCCTTAATATCTCAAAACACGAAATTTCGACTAAAGCCATTATTAATATCTAACATTCTTAAAATTTTACAAAAAACTATTTAAAATTTCTTTTTCTTTTACTTTTCTTGTAAAACCTAAAGGCCCAAAAATAATATGCATAGCCTTGCTTAACCTTATTAAAATTAACAAAGTCTCTAAAATTTATTTAAAAAAGCAAAAACACAATCAAAAAACATTTGATTCCGTACGGAATGTGCGATCAGTTTCGCACTTTGCTTAAGCAAATGACAGTTTGATAAAACTTAACAAAAATTTTCTTTAAGTTCACATTTGCTAAGCCAACTTAAGCACATTATGGTTGCGCCTTAACAGTTTTATTGACAGTTGACAATGTTGCATATTTTGCAATCTGTAGGTTAGGGCTTTAAGCGTTTATCATGTATTATTTTGTAGATAGGGACTTTTGTTTTTTTGGTTAAAAAATCGGTAAATTTTGTCAAACTACTGAATTGTTTTTATTAAATAAATCTATACCGAAAATCGAAAATCTGGCTACGTTACGATCTTCCGCAGAGAAAATACTTTAAGTATGCCAAATTTCAGCTTCCTATGTCATCAGATGGCTTCAGAAAGATGCGGAAAGAATAGGACATACATGCAAACATCCTTACATACTAAGAAATTATATATTGTATAGATAGATTAAAGTATTTGCAGTTTAATATTTTAGTATGATACGAACGAAAGATTTTTAACTAATTTTAACTAATTCGGGGTCGCTGAATCCAGTGGTGCTAGCCGTTTTTTTAGGTTAGCTTTAGTTTTCGAGATATACCGTTATTTCGAAAATTAAGGATGTTGCACAACATATGTTCGCGCAACTCAAAAACGCTTTAGCTTATTGAAAAACTAAAAAAACCGAAATTCGGCAATAAAATTTACTTTAAGAAAGTTAAAACTTTTTTCTTCATATTGGCTTTGGTTTTCGAGATATACCGTTATTTCGAAAATTAGAGAGGTTGCACAACATATGTTCGCGTAACTCAAAAACGCTTTAGTTTATTGAAAAACAAAAAAAAAACCGAAATTCCGCAATAAAATTTACTTTAAGAAAGTTAAAACTTATTTCTTCATATTGGCTTTGTTTTTCGAGATATACCGTTATTTCGAAAATTAAGGAGGTTGCACAACATATGTTCGCGTAACTCAAAAACGCTTTAGCTTATTGAAAAACTAAAAAAAACCGAAATTCCGCAATAAAATTTACTTTAAGAAAGGTAAAACGTTTTTCTTATATGCGCAGTCGTTTTAGAAACATAATTTTTTTTTCTGGAAAAAAAAAATAATTTTTTTATTAAAATTTCGGAATTTTTGTTTTTAAAAATTCATAAAAAATTGTGTATGACTCCAGTCATACATTTGACCCTTCTTGAGGCATCCTAGGCACTACACGGGCCAAATATAAGAATTTCAATTATACACATATGGCGGTTCAATAAAATTCTTAAATTAATTAAAATTTTTCGTCTTTTGTGAATACATAAAATCAAAAGTTGTGAACAGATTTTAATCATTTATAGCTTGTTTTGTTTGCAATATTGTTTTTTATATGACTCTATAAAATTAGAAGCATAGCTCCATTTTTCAATTTTTTATGAATTTTTAAAAACAAAAATTCCGAAATTTTAATAAAAAAATTATTTTTTTTTCCAGAAAAAAAAAATTATGTTTCTAAAACGACTGCGCATATAAGAAAAACGTTTTACCTTTCTTAAAGTAAATTTTATTGCGGAATTTCGGTTTTTTTTAGTTTTTCAATAAGCTAAAGCGTTTTTGAGTTACGCGAACATATGTTGTGCAACCTCCTTAATTTTCGAAATAACGGTATATCTCGAAAACCAAAGCCAATATGAAGAAAAAAGTTTTAACTTTCTTAAAGTAAATTTTATTGCGGAATTTCGGTTTTTTTTTTGTTTTTCAATTAACTAAAGCGTTTTTGAGTTACGCGAACATATGTTGTGCAACCTCCCTAATTTTCGAAATAACGGTATATCTCGAAAACCAAAGCCAATATGAAGAAAAAAGTTTTAACTTTCTTAAAGTAAATTTTATTGCCGAATTTCGTTTTTTTTAGTTTTTCAATAAGCTAAAGCGTTTTTGAGTTGCGCGAACATATGTTGTGCAACATCCTTAATTTTCGAAATAACGGTATATCTCGAAAACTAAAGCTAACCTAAAAAAACGGCTAGCACCACTGGATTCAGCGACCCCGAATTAGTTATAATTAGTTAAAAATCTTTCGTTCGTATCATACTAAAATATTAAACAGCAAATACTTTAATCTATCTATACAATATATAATTTCTTAGTATGTAAGGATGTTTGCATGTATGTCCTATTCTTTCCGCAACTTTCTGAAGCCATCTGATGACATAGGAAGCTGAAATTTGGCATACTTAAAGTATGTTCTCTGCGGAAGATCGTAACGAAGCCAGATTTTCGATTTTCGGTCTTTAAGACCGGCTTTTCATCTAGTATCTGATTGAATAGATGTTTTTTTTTATCATATGGGGAACTTTGGGCCCCACTTGGCACGACTAGGCACCGTCGGATTGAGCTGAAAAATTAGGACTTGATTTCTTACACCAAACCTCATATTTAAAGCAGCGCAAACATTTAAATTTAAAAAAAAAAAAAAATCCCATACAAGATGCGACCAGTCTAGTAGACATGCTGCTCTATAAAAGGAACCAAGTTGTCAAAATTGTCAAACATATGGGCCAACGAGTTTACCTTATGTACATATACCTTGGTACGGATATAATTTATTTTTATTTTAAAGAAATATAATATTTTCAGGTAAATTAATGTATAATTCATTCATTAAAACGATACAATTATTTAAGAAAATTTAGCATTTTTTTAGCATTTTCAAATTTAATTTTTAGCATTGTTTTAGTCCCCATTTAGCATCCAATTTTTTTTCAATTGTGGTCACACTGGTCACTATCCACCGTTTGTGTTAATACCGAGGGCGAGAGGGAACATGTACGAATAATCGGCCTAGCCGTTAGATAGTTAATATTGTTTTGTTTTGTTTTATTTATTTCTGCATTATTTTCATTTGCTTGAACTAAAACGTAAACGTTTCTTTCATTTTGTCTTAGTGTTGTTTCACTGTTCGTACTCATCCAAAATGATGTTTTTGTTTTTCAACGTTTTGCTTTGCTTTTATTATTTTATTACAACAACACAAAAAAAATAAGAAATTTAAACTTAAATGTTTTTGTTCAGAATATGTGTATGTATACATGTATGAACATGCATACGTATATATTTTTACTTTTTTATTTAATTTTATCGTTTTAATTGTTCACTATTATGTTAAATAATTTAAATAACAAAATATATCATTTATTTTTAAGCGTCCATTCGCTGCTGATATATGTCAAAATCAAATTTTTTTTTAAATGAGCGTAGTTTTTTGATTTTAAGATTAGTAAAGATAAGTAGTACTTTAAGTAGGAAGTGCATAAAATCATACGGAACAAAAAAATACACAAAAGTCGTTTTAGTGTTTTTAAAAAGTTGAAAATAAGTTTAACGTTCTAAATTTCGGTTATTTCCAGAGGTATATTTAAATACATATTTGAAAATATACATAGGAATTTTAAAGATTTTTCAAAAATACATTGATTTATCAATATAGTTTTAAAATTTATGGAATTTTCTTTGAATTATGGCTGTAAGTTTAAGAATGTTGAAATTTTATTGTTTATAACTTGTCGGTATGTATATTTATTAAATGTTTTTTAAGATACATAATTATTTGGTAAAAAAAACTTTTGACTGTCAGTTATATACTTTTTTCCCATTGAATGTACGTTAAAAAAGGCTAATTTGTTTATATTCGCCATAATATTTTACAATGATACACAAAATATATCAAATAGAAAAATTTTGAAACAGTTATTTATAATAAGAATTATAAATTTATACATAAAATTCATTTCGCATATTGCCAATCGTTTTCATTTTCGCCAAAATAATCGCCATATCGCCAAATGTTTATAAATTTATAACTGGCATTTAAATAAATATTCAATTTATTAACTTCCAATATACTGAATTTTGAATTTTACGGGCTTAGCTCTTGTAAAAAAAATATTTTTTTTACGAAAAAAGTCTCAAATAAATAAAAACTTTTAATAAAGTTTCTCGTTAGTTCTTAAAATGAAAAAGAATTACATTTCTTGTTTTGTTTTCTTGATTATTATTTTACTATAAAGTGCAAATAACCTTAGTATTACAATGCAACTTAAAATAAATTTTAATTATTTTCTCAATTAAAAAGAGGCATTTTAAATTTGATTATATTTTTTAACATTTGGTAACTTTTTCCAAAATTTTGGTTATTAAAATTGTATTGGGTGTGGTAGCACTGCCCAGCGGGAAAACTCAGAAGACCTTCTTACTTCAGGCCTTTTTAAAGGCCTGCTTAAAAAATGTTTTGATTTAATTTCTATTCTTACGTAACTGCTAAAGAATGCCTTATAGAAGGCCTCGGCTCTTTGGTATAAAAGAAGCGAGAAAGAAGGACTAACATTTTTTGTTTTGTTTTTTTGCACAAGCAAAAGCAAAAGAGTTCAGATCCCTTTACAAAAACAAAGTAACATATGTTGTAAATCATTTTCGTTGAAGTTGAAAAGAGAAAGAGTAAAATTTTTTGTTTTTTTTCGCCAAAGCGAAACAATTCAGATCCCGTTATAAAAACAAAGTAACAAAGTAGGTACATATTAAAATACAAAATAAAAACAATAATGTAAATTATTTCAGTTGAGTTTTGTTCATTAAGGAAGATAGGTACTTGTGCTTAAAAGCTTTTATTTTTTATTATATACATACTTTTATTTACAATCTATTTTACAATATTTAGCAAATTTGGTTATTTCAATAAAAAAAATAGGTATAACATGTGTTATTAAACTACAATAAGTTTAATAAAATATATAAACATACGTTTGTAAAAAAGGTATACATATATAAAAAGTTAAGTGTTCATTTTCTATATTGGAGATCTGATATGACAGTCATTCTCTGGAAAGCCTTATAAAAACCATTTATTTGAAGGCCTTAAAGAAGCTCTGGGGAAGAAAGGAAAGCGGAAGGCCTTCTCCGCAATGACAACGCGTGTAAAAAAGATATGAGTATGGAATGGAAAGAGAAGGGCTTGTTTATCCAAAAGAAGGGGTACAGAGGCCTTCCAGAAGGCATCTGTACCCCTTCTTTTTCCCGCTGGGTGGCTGCAAGTACGAAAAATTTTATGGTGTTAGTAAAAATGTGTGAGTGTATTGAGTTTTTCGAACTCACACTTGCAAGCAGTGCTGAAAAATTTAGTCGTATGGTACTATTTTCAGTACTTTTTCCTTTCAAAAATACCACGATACCCCCACGTCCGTTTAAGTACTCTTTTTGTAATGTTTCTTCTTTATTAAACAGCGTTGTTATAACAATTGTTTGCACAACTATTTTTTCTAAAAAATAATGATGCATTATAGTTGTGTAATAAATTAATTATGTTACACGAACCCTTACAAAGTGATACATTTTTCTAAATTACAATGGAACAAGATAATAGCTACGTTTTACACTCAACACTAATGTGTATTTAGCGTGTTAAATATTGAATGCAAGGTTTGTACTAAAAGCGATATTTACCACGCTTGTAGCAATTTTCAACATTAAATTTTCTTACAATTCCAATAAGCGTTAACAGCACTGATTTTCAATAATTAATGTCAGCTGTTGTTAAAAATTTTGCGACAAAAAAATATAATAAAAGTAAAACAAACGAAAAACAAAAAGTTTTTATATCCATCACAATATAACTAAAAATCACAATATAACGCAAATTGTCCGCAAAAACAAGAAAAAAATACTTGCTTGCATAAAAAAGTACTTTACGCAGATGCAAAAAAGGGTATTATCTCACACTCAGTTATAACTGCGGGTAAGAAATGGAACAAATTTGCCATTTATTGTTGCAACATGTTTAGAAAGGAAAACGACAACTTCTCACATTTTTGCATATATTTATAGAATGGAACAAAAGCCCGCACGAATGGTAGCATATATGGAACATTATTGTCAGAAATGAAAACACCATATGTCTAACATCGCTCTGTCACCAAATGTCACTTTTAGTTTGACATTTCAAAATTCAAAGAAAAAAAAGGTCGCCAAAATGATAATTTTGGCAAAAACATAAAATTTTTAATAAAAATATATTTTTTAAGGCTATACTGTAAACTTACATCCTTTTTTTAAATATATAAAAGTATTTTCCTCAATTTGTATGTAAGTTGTAAAGGAGTGGGGTGTTTCGGAAGTTTTTAAAATTGTTGCCCTTTACCGCCAATATCTCTGCCTTTGGGAGTACAGAAGCCCGGATTATAAAAGAATAGACCTGAAAAGAAATGCTTGGGAGAAATTGGAAAAGAAATGGGGAAAAGTGTTGAAGAAGTGAAATAGAAAATTAAATATTTAAGATCTGCCTATGTAGGGGAGAAAAAAAAAGCAGCAAGTTCAAAATCGCTGGAACAGAAGATATATACAGACCTCATCTTTTTTATTATGAAGAGTTTAGTTTCCTAGAAAAAGTCGTGGTGTTACGCCAGACATCCAGTAATTTGATAAAGGTAGGTTCTTGTTTAAATTTTTTAAAAACGATATTTTTATATGTATCTTCGTTTTAAAGCAAGAATCTTGTGCACCTTTTGAAGTGAGTCCAGAACTGTACACGATTGAAGGTGGTGGATCTGAAAAAAGTCCCGATTTCACTCAAACTAATAGTTCCTTATATGCATCTTCCAGTTTAACCACATCAACACCGGTTATCGATAAGCCATGGAAAGGCTTGAAACGATCAAGAATGACCAGAGACAACAAATTTAATGAAGCTCTTGATTCGATCATAACTAAAGTTTCCAGTACAAACGTAGAGGAAACTATGTTCTCTGCTTTTGCAAAATCTATTGAAATGCAATTAGAAGAACTGCCACTGGATGCAGCTACGACTGCAATGGCGGAAATACAACAAATTCTGTCACTCAAAATAACACACTTTTCAAAAACAAGTATTTAATATGATTGAAAATATACAGTGGCGATATACGGGGCTGTGCTGGAAATCGGAAACGTAGAACGCAAGAATTTAAAAAATTGGTTATTTAATAAGATTTCTGTAATAAAAGATGTATATGACAAATCTTATACAAATATTTCTCTATTAAATAAAATTTTATAACAACGATTATAAAAATTAGATTCAAAGTGTATTAAAAACAACTTCCAAATTCTGGCGTTTTACGTTTACGGTTTCCAGCACACCCCTGATACATATATGTACATATGTATTTAATAGCTACATATTCGAAATACAATTATTAATCTCCCTTTGGAGCCTTTTTATCTCTGAAGCCGTTTCCCGTTGACATGGAGGCAAATTAAATAAAGTCTTAAGCTGACTATTTATTAAAACACGTTTATTTTCATATTGTGCTTTTAAATTTCCCCACGCAATGTCGAAATTTTCTGCTGTAAGGGGAATATTTCTATTTATATCACGGGTCTCATTATCCGTTTTCTGAAATAAATAAAACAACTTTTCTACCGGGCTTAGTCTAGAATTATTTATGTAGATTGCCGTAAACATGTCCCTGAAGGTGGGCCACGAAACGTAATCTCCATGAAAAACGCCAGTATACAAGGAGGGACAGGTATAGAACACAGGTTGGGAACCACTGTTTTATTTTTTGGCTCTCTTCTTCCAATACCTGCCTACCTACGTATATTTTCCGCACCTGAGGATATTTTGTTTTAACCGCTACTAATTCTTTTTTATCCTCTATTGTGTCTACGGAACACTCTTCAAAAATTTTCTCAAACTTTTCCCATCTTTTGCCTAATTCTCTTTTTTCAAAATCCAACCCGTCTTTGGTATATGTTGAAAAGTCTTCCTTTTTCAACATAACCTGGAAATTTGTGAGCTCGTCTGCTGCCCGTATAAACTTTTCAAAATTAGACATTTTTTATTAGTTGTTTGCTCGAACTACACAACAGCAAAATATGTGATTTGTTTTAAGAGCAACAAAATCAAAATTCCCAGCAAAAAATTAATCAAAAAAAAATTCAAGCGCTTGCAACACTTTTCCTTTTATTTATGAAAAAAAGTAAATTCAGGCAAATTTGTTGTTGGACTTTTATTTATAAATTCAAATAAATTGACGAAAATTTTATTGGGCAACAAAAATAAACACCAACAATTCGACGAGTAACGGGTAAAACCAGCGAGTAAAAAAAGATGGCTCTTAATTTCTGAGGTTTTATTTTTGGCGCGACGTAACCTTACTTCTTTGAGACACCATATGGCGCGACACAATATATATGTAATTTTAACTTCCACAGTATGTACCTTATTTGCTTCACGGGAGAAGGACCAAATGTTGGGGTGTAAATGGGGCTGGTTACCTGTGGCTTGGGTACGTTGTCCGGAATTACAATGTGGCCAGGAACCTCACTCTAATGGTTGGTTGAGACAGGTCAGTTAACGTCTGGCGCGCACACACTTTAATGATTAACAAAAACCAACCCTTATTTATCGTGGCTCAATAACACTTTGGGCTAAGTTTCCTCTTTTTTAAATGAAACACTTTCTTTTCACTTCTACTTCTACTTTATTTTCTCTTTAGGTTTATTAATTTTGATTTTAAGCTCAATTTTAACTTTACTTTTAATTTTAATTTTATTAAAAGGCAATGGCCGGCGTCTGGCTGGTTGAAGTTTTATTTAGTGAGTAAGGTGGTTCTACAGGTGGCGTTAAAGCACCTCTGAGCCACATATGACATAAGGTGTTGCCAGATGCCACCACCACATGTAGTCCCGTTGCACACGGTCAAAATAGTGGGAAACATAATGCCCGGTTTACACCAGCCAGACGCTAACAGTGGTTTTAAATTGAAGTTAAACGGACAAGTTTTGCAATCGTGTTTTATAAGCCATATAAAAACATAACATATAATAATAACCATGTATAAACGTTTTGGATTGGCATCAATTTTTATTTTTGACGATTGTAATGATACGGCGTGGACAATGACTTCCTATTATGTTTTGTTTCATTTTTACTTGACGTGGCTGTGACTGATTTCTCTGGATATTTGTTAGATTTTGTTACGTCTTTAATTTCTGCATCGGTACAATTGAATTTCTTCTTTTTGTCCTTTTTGTCAATTTCTTTTAAATCTGACGCATTTCCATCTTAACTTTCTTTAATTCTAAATCTTCATAGCTGGCATTAAAAACTGCATTTTCTACCGAAAACGGATTTTGACACAGCAGACATTTGCCGGAAGAACTAAGTTTAATTTACTTTAAAGCTCGTTCAGACATAAAACATCCACAAGACCTACCAAATGAAATTTGCCAGGCATTTCCAAGCCAATCAAATTACAAAAAAAGGGTGTCTAGCAATCCGTTCGTTTTGTCTTCTTCAGCACAGAACAATTGATTCCTGCAAACGTTGTTGGGTCAAAGCATATTGTAATCAACGATTTTCACGTTCAGTTCTAAAATTGTAAATGAAATTAGTAAAATAATGCATTTTTATAAACAAAATAAACTCTACCTGTTTTTTTAGGCATGTGCTGTAGACTTCTTTTTTCAAACTAATATAGAGAAATGTCAAAAGTTGTTTACAATTGAATTCGCCTTGTTTATGTTTTTTGAAATACCGACCAACTCAAGCAACAATAAAAAACAGTGTTGTTTTTCGTGTTATTGACTTGTTGTAGTCTCGCCGCCACACAGAGGAGTATTTGGCCTGAAAAGCTGGCCAAAATTATTAAACGTGTTTTTTGAATTAAAAGTTTTAGTTTTTTGATAGTTTTAGGTGTAGTATGATATAAAAAGTCTAGTGGCAGATTTTGAAAAAATTACACTGCGCAACAAAAGTACACTGCACAACAAAAAATTTTTCTCTACCCTAGAAATAAAAGTATGTGGACTATATGGATTTTGATGCCCTTAATTCAAATCTGTTTTTCGTTTTTCTCTAGTACGTAAGGATTTTCTTTTAAAGGCGTGGCATACTTCACCCCCTAAATCGTTGGGTTGCCTTATATATTTTGCCATAACTTGAAAACGTGTTCTCCGATTTTAAAAGCAAGAGGATCAGAAGATGCACCGGAAAATTTTGCTTAAACTAACATACACATTTTATATCTATTACTATTTTGGAGTTATTAAAAATTTAATGGCGAAAAAAAAATTTACATGCAAAATGCGTAAAATTTGTTGTTTTCAAAATGCAATAAAAAAAATTATGAACCAAAATTTTAAAATTTTTAAGATTTTTCTAAAAGCCACATTCCTAAGCAATAAAAGTTGGTATAAATCGCAAAACTCAATTAACAAATGTTGATTTTAAAGGTTTAAACTCATTCTTGACAGACTGTATGTACATACATACATATGATTTACAGTCTAACTAAAAAAAAAAATTTGAAAAATGTAAGGCTCTTATAAAACAGTATTTTTTTTATGAAAAAAGGCTTTATTATATTATTTAATACTTTATAAACGAAAAGTTAAACTAATAAAAATTCCTTACTAATTATTATGTCGTACGTGTATCCTCATTAGCTGCATCATCGGTGTCAGGAAGAAGAAGTGTGATGGTTTCTGATGAAAAAGCTTTTTTATTATTCCGTTCTCTTTGCGTACTGCAGCTTATAAAAGGGTCACTGCTCAGAAATAACCTATTCAAGACATCTCGATTTGTATCGCTTCTGCTGAATTTCCTCGAATAATTCGTGCGATATAATCGTAAGTGCTTATTTCTGGCCTCGGCAGCTTCTTCTGACAATTGTTCAATTGGCAAGATTGGTTGCTTTATAACACTACCGCCATGAATAAGAATCTTGTGCATCGTAGGACTCATGGGGTGCCAGTTGTAAAGTTGACCATATATTTCGGCAGTTTTATGTGCATATTCCTCAAATTTCTCAATATTAATTCGGTGTCCGCTAGTTATTGCTTCCAATATTATTTTCAGGCGGTTGATTAATTCTTCATTTATTCCAGTGATTTTCGATGCAGTTGCTGGGTCCGAAAAAAATCTTCTTGATGTGTTGCCATCATTAGTGCTACCGTATCCTGGTTTTGGAACATCTACAAGTATTCCTATCTCGTCTTTAAGTCTTTTTTGGATGAATATCTTCCTCTCTTTAACAATTGCTTTTTCTTCATCGCTCCTTGCTTGCCACTTTATATGAGAGATGAAGTATCGATTCTAAAAGGCGTATGCGTGCATGTAAAGTTGATAGTCCAAAACTCAAGGCATCACAGTTCAGACGAACATTCTTTTGCAACGTGTTAAAATCTTTCGAAGTTTGACCGCAAATGTAACACCTCATTGTCGATTTTGTGTCCGTTGCAGCATTGCATACTTTTCCGTCGACCATTGTCATTACCCTCTCGTGTCTAATTTGTGCAATTTTTCCACTACACGGTACTTCGCTTTTCTTTAAAAATTCAATTTGATTATTTATGTGTCCTATTATATATCATGGCGACTTTTTTTGAATTTTTGGCGTATTTTAGCGATACGGAACAATTTAATTTTTAAGGATACATAAAAAATATTTTTTATAAATTAAAAAATATGTATTTTACTGCCAAAAACTTGAAAATAATGGCTTTGGCGATTTTTGATATTGATTTTGGCGAAAGAGGTCAAAATCAATCTGACAACCCTGACTTCAAGTGATATTGGTTAAGAATTGATCAACTTTTATGGGCTATAACTCAAAAAAACAAAGTTCTTTGGCAAACATTTCTATTTTCAAAGCACTCATAAATGCAATTTTTTGTTCCTTGTTTGCCGATGGGGTAGAAATCTGGATAAGTTCCGGGGTTATGTAAAAAATTAATCAAGTAATTAAAAGAATACCAATTTTTATATTATTCATATGCTGCCAAATTTGCTGTATGCTGAAAAGCTTGCATACGACTTTCAACAAATAAATATTTGTCAACTTACGTAAAAAATTTGTCGAAAAGCAAAAATATTAGGTATGTCTGGGTACTTTTCCAGTAGCAAATACTCAGTAAATTTTTTTGGGAGAGTAAGACCAATATTCTCTATCGGCTGAAAAAATCTCAAAAAGTACGCAGACAGTATCCAGTGAAATTTTGTAAGAAAACAGCTGATCGGTGTGTAAACAATTGAAATAACAAAGCAAAAGAATTTTAGCATATGTGTACGCAAAATTGAATTCTCGAGGTAAATTAAAAAATTATTAATTAAAGTGAAGCTTAAAAAGTGTTGTAAATTAAAAAACTTGTTTATTACACTGTTATTAGTTTGGTAAATTCAATTTCTTCTTAGTTTTTAGTTTTATTTGTCGGGTTTTTTATAAAACTTCTTTTGCTTACATTGCCCAACATAGTGCCGGCTTACAATGGAAAAAAAGAATGAAATGCCCAATACAGTGCCCTCCAATAGCTTGACAACGGAGAAAAATAATTTGGATGTGAAGTGCTCGCCAGGAACACAATTCCAAATACTCGCCTCTTCAATTGCAAAGTTTGTCCCACAAAGTTCTGCTGGTTCTGCCATCTCCACTCCACTTACGCCACGGTCGCACTGTATATTTGGATGTTTCTAGCATGAACTAAAATGTTTTGTTTATTTTAATTTATTATAAACGTTAAAAATCAACACAATTCTAACTACTTACCTCTGCCATTGTTAAATTTAAATTTTTATTTTCATTTCACAAAAACTATTTCATTCAAACAGCTGTTCAAACTATTTGCAAAATCTTGCAAGCGAAAATTTCTCCAGTAACATTTTGCAAGTTCTCTCATGGTGGAATAAGCAGGTGGCATCGCTACGGCAACAAATACAACATTACAACAAAAATGGAAGTTATATCACCGTTTAAGTCAAAAAATACTTTCAACAAAAATCAAAGCGTGGCGCTGAACGTGATGAAATAAATAATTTTTTAGCCAATTTTTATTTTATTATGGTCAATATCTTATTTATTTTAATTTTAAATGATCAAAAACTGCAATAAAATAAAATAATCACAGCATAAAACGTGGACTTTTTGTAAACATAAACAAAACTTTGACATAAACCTAGACAAACAAAGCAAGAGCAAAAAATCGTCTGGCGTAGTGCTGCCACCTGTTTATTTCACCATGAGTTCTCTAACTTTCAACTGTCAAAAAAATTCTCTTTTTGGCTCTCGCTGCAAGAGATTTGGAGTACGCAGACAACATTTTGCGCAAAATATGTGTTCGCAGACAGACCTATTATGTCTAGACGATATGCACTGTTGCCAACTTTTTTTGAACACTTCCCGTCAAATCGGACTTCAAAACCGCTAGAAACCGCTAAATATTTAATTTAGAGGAAATTTTCTTAAAAATACCACCAAAACCTAAACATTTTTAAGGTTTATATAAATCTAGATATGTGTTGCTTTTTTAAAAGTATGTATATAAATCTCAAATTACGTTTCCAACTTCCCCATCTATTTTTTTCCCACAAAAAAAGGTTAGAGTGAAATATTCGGCTGTGCCTAATCTAATACCGTTAGAAAATTTCCGGAGTGGTCTTTATATGGAACATATAGTAAAATGTAGGCCGATCTTCAAACATTTTGAACAGGTTATTTATAGTCTTATAAAACTATGACTGACCAAATGTTTTTAGAATAGAACACAGATTGTGAGAGTATAGGTTTTACGCGTACTTCAGCTTTCTCCGAGAGTGGGCTTTATATGAGGCTAATGGTAAGTTATGGACCGATCGGCACGAAAGTTGACAGTGTCATTTATTGTCATACAAATTTGTGACAGACCAAAAATTATTATAATAGCAATATTTGTTACCGTTTTAGGTGTACAAAATGTTTTATATGCTGCCTATCGTTAATTATAGACCGATCTTCACGAAAATTAACATTATGATTTTTAGTCTTATATGTGCAAAACCTTATATCAATATACGCATTCCGCCACTAGTTATGCTAGTTTTTATACATTTAGATTTATAAATCTTTTCCTACTGAACCGATTTTGTTGGATTTCAATCCCAAACTGCTTAGGAAAACTAGAAACAAATTGATACCAATATTTATTCTTTTTTTCAACTAAAGGACATGGCTAAATGGACTTAGAATTACTGAAGCACCCAGAATATATGTACTTTATGGGGTCTTAGATGAATATTAAACAGTTTCACCCGGAATGACAAACTTTGTATACCCTTATCAAACCTAGTTGTGGTGGAGGATAAACCAATTCCTTTATAAAAACGCAAAAAAGTTTATAACATACTAGCGGGCCCGTTGCCTGCTTCGCACGGCAAAACAAAATAAGAAAAGAAACACACTTGTTTTTAATAAAGTTGGTTTTCCTGCGGCAAAAACACACTCACTTCACATACGCACCGCACACACATGCGTTATCGGATTTTTACCAAACTTCATATAACCACTGCCTACGTAGTGTATAAGTTTGGTTGAAATCGCACGACGCGTTTATGAGTAGTTCGGCGACGTACATATACGGACTTATTTGTATATATATAGATATGCTATATTATTTGCCGTTTTAAGCAACTAGATAAAATTTAGTGAATTATATTGCTTGGCATATATCGAGACAATTAAGATTAATACCTTACCTTTTGTTTTAAAATTTTAAGCAAGCTTAAAGTTGCGAATTGTCACATACAGCCCTAACATAGCGTCTTCACCTGACAATTTTTTGTCATACCAAACGTCAAACTTCATATTAAAAAAACGCTGAGAAAAAATTTCGAGTTTTTTTTATATAGACTTTGACGTTTGGTATGACAAAAAATTGTCAGGTGAAGACGCTATGTAACAAAATACTAACTGAAAATCGAAAACAAATGTCACACACAATAATCAGTTCACTTAACTTACAAAAGTACGTAAAACCCTGAACATTAACAAGTAGTTTTTAGCCAGAAAAACAAAAAAACTTAATAACAAAAATTATAAAATCTGTAAATTTAAAATTTAAGAAAGGTTTTGGTAGCGAAAATGAGCCGCTGAGAGATGTTTAAAAATCGCTAAATTTCCCGCTTACCGCTAAAACGTATTTTTTCCCGCGATTGACAGTTTAAAAACGCTAGATTTAGCGGGAAAATCTCTAAGCTGGCAACAGTGACGATATGCTATAATTACCCTAGGTCTACACTAAAGATAAATATCTCAGCCAGTTGGCAATAACGTCGGCAGAATAACAAAGCAATATTGCTTATTGCTCAGCTTATGTTAAAGGCATGGGAAAACGTATTTATGTTAACTCATAATTTGAAAAACATCAAGGAAGAAGGTGCAGTGTGAAAACTGGCGCTTTCCTGCAAAACTTATTTTTATTGATATAAATTCTTTCTTATTCGACTTTATTATTAAAATTTATATTAATTTGTTTAAGCTTGATTTCTTTTTTATATAAAAATATTAATTTTACTATCAAAAAGTAATTTAAATTTTTGGGAATACAAAATTTTAATTTCAAAAGATTTTGCTACTCGAGCTTAATTCCCAGTTTTTAATATTGACAAAAACACTTGAAATTTATTGTTGATAAGACTAAAAAATACTTAATTGACAACATCTTTTGTAAGTTGTTGTTGTTTTTATTTTGTTTTTCTTAACCTACTTACAACTACAATTAATGTTGAGAGAATTTCAACTAATGGAATATGGAAAAATACCACTTAAATATTAAAAAAAAATCAAATTATCAAAAAGTAATTTCAATTTTTGGGAATACTCAATTTTAATTTCAAAAGATTTTGCTATTCGTTGTTGTTTTTATTTTGTTTTTCTTAACCTACGTACAACTACAATTAATGTTGAGAGAATTTCAAGTAATTGTAGTGGGGAATGTAAGATGAGATAAACCCACTGTTGTTTATTGTTGATGTGTTTTGTTCAAGCTTTGATATTGTTACAAGTAGAACTGTTGCTATAATTCTTATACGTTTAACAGTTTTATTTGGTTTAATATCTTTAGTTTGTCTAAAATCTTTATGGATGAAGTTTCCTGATGATCTGGCCTAAGCAACCAGTGAAATGCAAAGGAATAGCTTATCCCATCTACAATAAATTTCAAGTGTTTTTGTCAAGAATAAAAACTGGGAATTTAGCACGAATAGCAAAATCTTTTGAAATATTAATTTTACATTAACAAAAAAAAAAAAAATTAATAAAATTAATATTTTTAATTAGGCTTAAGTTCATCAAATTTAATTTTCATTAAATTATTTTTATGAAAAAAGGAATTTAACAACATGAAAATTAATTAAAATTGTTATTGATAATCTTTCATTCTTGACCGTGGTAAAATTCCTTTCTTTATAAAAATAATTTCATGAAAATTAAATTTGATGAACTTAAGCCTAATTAAAAACTTCAAAAAATTTGGATTAAAAACCATAAATAGTTCAACAAAATAACCACAATACTAATTAAAATTAATATTTTTATATAAAAAAGAACTCAAACTTAAACAAATTAATATAAATTTAAATAATAAAGGTCGAATAAGAAAAAAATTATATTAATACAAATAATTTTTGTAATTTTATTGTAGTGTTTATTAAATTCATTAATTTAATTCTTTTATTACAATTATAATTTGCTACCATTTCACAAATTTAATTTCTTTCTCACACAATTTCCTTTTATATTTTTCTTTTTTGCTTCTTTTTTCTCAATTGATAACCAAATTTGGCATTTTATGTAAGCAATAATTGTCGACGAAAATGGACTAACAATTATTGCAACATAAATTGTCGGCAATAAATATGTACAAGAAATTGCTGTCTACATTAAAGATAACATAATTTTAACATTTACTGCAATATATGTCGCAATAATTATCTCTGGTATAGACGGGCAGTTAGTTGCGTTCGAGTACACAAAATGCAGTAAATGAGAACATAAATTGAGAGCGAAAAGTGACAGTTCTTGTCTAATAAAGCCTGGTACTCTGTTCAACATTTCACGTGAAATGCTGTCAAAATGCATATGAAAAAAACTTGTGCGGAATATTTATTAAATAATGTTGATAGAGTTGTACTCTGTTTATTTTGTGAAAAAGTTCCGAAATGTTTCTGGCAACATTTTTTTACAACTGTGAAATAATGTAAGCTGCCTTTATTTCACGTGGAATTTTAAGCAAAAGCAAAAAAGTATGAACTTAATATTAAATAAGAAATAAAAAATTAAAATAACACAACCGGTAACAGTTTTTTATCCACCTTTTTTTTTTATTAAATTTTTTATTAAAAAAACTAATTTTAGTAAAATACATGTGGCGTTTGTTTACATACACGAAACAATGTAGTATACTTTGACGGAACAAAAACGTCAAATTGTACAAACTCGCAAGATTGGTAACATTGATAAATGTCAAAATTTTTATGTGGAATAATCAATGTTGCTCAACATTTTTCACAAATTTGAACAGAGTACTAGGCTTAAGTATTTACAAATTTTTACTGCAGAAGTTTTTGCAGTAAAATTTAGTAAATCAAAAAAACATGTTTCAAAAGGTAACAGTGCAGCCACACGATCAAGATTTTCTTGATAGTCTTTTACATATACTGATTGTCAAAATATGCAAAAGTTGACAGCTGTGACGTAGGCTGCACGCAAGTTGAAAGCAATTTACTTTTTTAAGATGTCGTCGCCGAGAAAACAACTCAAAATGTTTTGCTATTTTCCACTTTTGATTTTTCTGCACTGTAGGCTGTTCGAAGGGACTTTATCATTTTGCTTATTAATTTTATTAATAAATATATTTCACTATTTTTTTAGGTTTTTAGTTAAAATTTTAAAATTCCCGCAACAATTTGTAAAAAAAAAAACTTCAGCTTTTGCCGGCAAAATATTTGTGAAAAAAAAAAAACAAAAACAACTTCAAAAGATTTGTAATAAGCTGTTTTCTTGAACGAAAATTGATACACTCACTGGCAAGAGAATTTTAGAGGCAAGTTCGTATCAATTTTTAAAAGTATGAGTGTATTGGTAAAAAAGTGTGAGTGTATTAAAACTTGATAGCCAAAACTTGATCGTGTAACCCTCAAGTAAACAAACAAAAGTAACAAATAAAAAGCATACAAATTGTTAAATAAAAGAAAAGTTGAAATAAAAATTAAACCAAAACAAAACGTGAATAAATATTAATTAATTAAACTTGTTTGTGCAGCATTTATTTGGCTAACATTGCAGCCACACGATCAAGCTTTTCTTGATAGTCTTTACATATACTGTTTGTCAAAATATGCAAAAATTGGCAGCTGTGACGTAGGCTGCGCGCAAGTTGAAAGCAATTTACTTTTTCAAGATGTCGTCGCCGAGAAAACAACTCAAAATGTTTTGCTATTTTCCACTTTTGATTTTTCTGCACTGTAGGCTGTTCGAAGGGACTTTATTTTTATCTTTACTTCTTCCACTGGCATTTTTGTTTCAGAAGCTATAGACTCGTAGGCTTTTATTTTCAAATCATTTCGCCTATATGATGAAAGATTCATAAAATTTCATGGCTTCTGTACAGCTCTATGAATCGCAGAACATAATTTTGCTTATTAATTTTATAAATAAATTTTATTAATAAACATATTTCACTATTTTTTTAGGTTTTTAGTTAAAATTTTAAAATTCCCGCAACAATTTGTAAAAAAAAAAGAACTTCAGCTTTTGCCGGCAAAATATTTGTGAAAAAAAAACAAAAACAACTTCAAAAGATTTGTAATAAGATGTTTTCTTGAACGAAAATTGATACACTCACTGGCAAGAGAATTTTAGAGGCAAGTTCGTATCAATTTTTTAAAGTATGAGTGTATTGGTAAAAAAGTGTGAGTGTATTAAAACTTGATAGGCAAAACTTGATCGTGTAGCCCTCAACTAAATACAAACTTGTGAAATTTTTTTTGTTATTTAATTTTTTAGAGTTGTAAAAGTGTAAAGTATTTGGGTACCTAAGTAATCAATAGCAAAAAAAATTATTAATGTTCTTTTAAATAATTTAACCCGCTACAAATTAGTAAAATCAAATAAAATAAAAACAAACAAATATGAAAGATTGCATAAAATAGCTTGTTTGTATTTTCCAAAAATGTTCGTGTTATAAAAAGTATTTAATCGAGTACCGATAAGAAAACGAGTTAAGTAGTCAAAAGTGTCAATAGCTCTGTTTCTTTACCCTACTTTGGGATCCCAATGGGCACGAAAAGCATTCCCGTACTTTTAATTTGTGTAAATGAGAGCGGATTTGAGAGAATAAAATTCTTCTTCTTCTTGCACGAAACAGCCCAGACTTTTTCTTCGTGCAAATTGTATAAATTGTCAAACAGCTGTAAAACATAAACAAAACAATGAAATGCAAAGGAAAAAAATCATGAACAAAATCTTGGAAAAAGTGCTGTGGAGTAAAATTATGTACCAATTGTAGGGGGATGTAAGAAAAGATAAACTCACTGTTTATTGTTGGTGTTTTGTTTAAGCTTTGATATTGTTACAAGTAAGACTTTGAGTGTTTAAAATTCTTATTCGCTTTAGGGTTTTATTTGTATAATATTTTTAGCTTTTCTAAAACCTTTGGAAAAGGTTTCCTGATGATCTGGCCTAGGCAACCAGTGAAATGTGCATAGGGGCTAGCTTTCCCTCAACAATAAATTTCGGTGTATTTATCAAATATGGAAAATTGGGAATTTAGCACGTCATACGAGAATCTTAATAGTAAATTTTGTATTCCCGTAAATAACTTTGATAAAGTTTTATGTTGAAATATTAGGAAAACATAATGTTAGTTGTTGTAAAAGTGTTTGTTTTGTTTAATTTTTGATAAAATTAGTTTATTTCTGCAGACAATATAAAATTTTTCAAAAGTGGCATAAACTTTTATTGTTTTGTAAGGGCTAATATTTTTCAACACTTCAATTATATGCCATCGGCTGTTGCCTTTATTTTACGAATTTTTAAAAATTTTGCGTTCGCGTACTTTTTTGGACAACAGCATTTTGGGAGAGAAATTTTTTCAGTTTACTCATTTAATGCATTTTACTATAAAAGTACTCAAACGAACCTATTGTGAACAAAAGTTTGCTGACATCTTTAACAATCCCTACAAGAAATGCATAACCAAAACTAAAAAAAATACAAACACACTTGCAACAATTTTAGACTAGTTGTTCCACTCTAACATATATGTTAGAATGGTACAACTAACATTTCCAAAATAATGCCAATATGTATTTTAATATATTTTTGTCATACGCGTGTAAAAATTTGTAAATTTCTTAAATTTAATATTTGCGATTGGTATTAGAGAAAAAAAAAACTTAAATAAAATTTATAATTTGTGACTAAAGTAGTGAGATAAAAAATTACCATAAAAAAGTGACACTGCCAAAAAGCTGTAATCAGAATGCTAGTGGTAAAGGAGGGCGTATTGATGGCGGCTTCAGAGAACGTGGTGCTGGATTATCAGGAAACAATAAAGGTCATGTGCGAAAAGGTCGTTTTGAAAGGAGTGCTCGTTTAACAGGTAGCGGCCATTCGGGTGGTGGCTTTGGCCAGGATAATGGTTTAAGATTTGGTGATGATAATAAAGGAACAAAAAGAATTGTTAAAAATCCTGATGGCTTTTCAAGTATGTATATAATTTTTTACCACAAATTGTTAACAAAATAAAATGTTTTTTTAAGATCTACGATTAATTGATTGGAAACGTATGTTTACCTACATTTCCAGACTCATGCAAGAAGTGGAACCTTAAAGAGCAGCCACAGAAATAATGGAACGTTGTATTTACTTTACTGAAATCTAATTTCCTAACTTTAATGTATTAATGAAATTCCATTATAATTTTTTTAATTAAAAATTTAATTTAAAATAAAATTAAAAAAAAAAGTATTTTTTAATAAAGGTTAGTATTAACCAATTTGTACGTTATAAATAACTAGTTAGTAGTAACTAATATTTACGTTATGAATAACTAGTTAGCATTAACCACTATTTTGGTTATCATTGACCAATGAAAAGCAGCAGAGTAAGCAGTACAGATATATGTTCCGTAGTCGAGTAGAATTCATTAGGTAGAAATAGAGGAAAATTCACATGTACACAAGAGTTTCGGTTAGTTTTTTTTCATTTTGCTCTTAATAAACTAATAGAAACTTTAACCATTATATTGGTCAACACTACCGGTCATATAACTAGTAAAATGACCGGTAGTCTTCTTGTAGGGAAATGCCTGTCATATGGTGGTAAGAATAAGTTTGTTGAGAAAATTTGGTGTCTAAACGATATGTTGGCACTGAAAGCTAATTTTTCAACATACAATTGCTGATTCAACATATCGTGTCGACTTAGCTTAAGCCCTTATGACACTACATTTTTTATTCATTAATTGATATAGAATTGATAGAAAGAAACAGTAAATGCTAGAAAGAGCAAACTATAAAAAATGTAAACAAAGTTTTTTAGTTTGTTTTCTCTTGTTACGGTTTCGTTACAGGGATGGCTCAGAATGAATGAGAATTTTTAAAATTGTACAAACAACCTTTAAAAATTGTACCTAATTGTACTAAAAGATTTTTTAGTTGAAATTAATTTTATTTATGTTATTAAAAAACACCACAAAAAGGTATTATAAATCTTAGTTTAAAAATATCAATAAAAAAGTACAATTGAAACAACTTAGCCAACCCTGTTCTGTTAATTTTATTAAATGTTTCCAACTTTTTGTTTATGAGAAACCTAAAAACAAAAAACGGTAAATCGCTGAATTTGCCCATAAACCTCTGATTCAGCAACACTTTTAATATTTCAAGTTTGAAATGTCAATTTTAAGTTGAACAAATTCATGGTGGAATAAGCAGCTGGCATCGTTGCGGCAACAAATACAACATTACAACAAAAATGGAAATTATATCACCGTTTAAGTCATAAAATACTTTAAACAAAAATCAAAGAGTACCGCTGAATGTGATGAAATAAACAAATTTTTAGTCAATTTTTATCAATATCTTATTTATTTTAATTTAAAATTATCAAAAACTTTAATAATATACAATAATCACAGCACAAAACGTGGACTTTTTGTAAACATAAACCAAACTTTGACATAAACCTAGACAAACAATACAAGAGCAAAAAATCGTCATCTGGCGTAGTGCTGCCACCTGTTTATTCCACCATGAACAAATTTACATATTTTTTGACATAACTTCCCTACAAGAAATGCATAACCAAAACTAAAAAAAAATTTTTTTTACTAACACACTTGGAAAAATTTTACATTAGTTGTTCCACTCTAACGTATATGTGAGAGTAGAACAACTTAAAACACTTCCTAAAAAATTACAATTTTAAATTTTTTTTTGTCCTCCGCTTCACTAGCTGATTCTTGTGAAAATTTGTAAATTGTTAAAATTAAATACTGCAAAATATTATTTGCTATTGGTGTAAGGAAAAAAAATCCAGAGGATTCTCTTGAAATAATGAAGGTAATATACGAAGCGGTCGTGTGGAAAGGATCAGTCTTCCAACAGGTGGCGATCATTCGGGTGATGGCTATGGCCGGGATACTCGTCCAAGATTTGGTGGTGGCAATAAAGGAGTAAATAATACCTGATGACTTTTCAAGTAGATATGTATGTATTAGGTTTTTTGGCCACAAGTTGTTGACAAAATAAAATGGCTTTTTTAGATCTACGAGAAACTAATTGGTCACAAATACGTTTACCTCCATTTAAAATGAACTTTTATAAAGAAGATTCTATAACGAGATCCAGACCCATGCAGAGAATTGGCTCAACAAATAAAGAAGAGTCGGATTATCTTGGTTCACATGTTTATGTACGTTGCTAGAGTTTGCAGCTAATAGAGTTAGAAATATGAGACATACATATGTATGTATTTTGTATCCAATTAGAATTTATTTAATAAAAATTTTAATTTAAAATGAAAATTAAAAAATGTATTATTTTATAAAGGTTAGTACTAACCAATATTTACGTTATGAATAACTAGTTAGAGCAAACCAATATTTACGTTATTAATAACTAGTTAGTGCTAACCAATATCGTTATCATTGAGTAATAAAAAGCAGTAGAGTAAGTAGTACAGATATATGTTCTGTAGTCGAGTGGAACAAATTGGTTAGAGAGAGAGGCAAAGTCACATGTACACAAGAGTTTCGGTTAGTTTTTTCATTTTGCTCTTTATAAACTAATAGAAACTTTAACTAATATATCGGTTAACACTACCGGTCATATAACTAGTAAAATGACCGGTAGTCTTCTTGTAGGGTTCATTTTTTATCGATAACTTTAATAAAATATTTGACAGCTTGCCATTTATCTTAATATAGCTGAACCCTTCGCACTTGGTAACTTTTTCAATTACATTATATTTGCACTGTTCACCAAAACTTGAACAATGCATTAAAATTGTAGGGTCATGCTCTAAACACATCCGAGACAGCAGGATACACGAACACAAGACTACAAATGCTGCTGGCTGCAGTTTTAGTCGGGTAGTCAACTACTGAATTATTTTGAAGACGGCAACTACAAAGTAATCAGCTGATTCCAAAGTTTGACGTTTCACTTAATATTAAAATTATTAATTTTGTGTGTGTGTTTTAACAATGTCTGATACTACATTTACACCTACGCAAAATCTAGTAGATTTCAGTTAAAATCTTATAGAAATTTTTTGGCGTTTACACCACTTCTTTTTGACATATAGTTAGATTTCATTTTCATATAAAAAAACAGCTGATTAAAGAACGAAGTAAATTGTGTTTAAAAAAAGTGTTATTAAAAAAATGGAAGATCAAAAACAAATTTTATTATATTTTACATCCAGATCTAAAAAAATACAATCGGAATTAACATTGTTGCGTAAAAAAAAACACCAGCATTTGTTAAATCTAAGGTTTCACAAACTGCTGCAAATATATTACACGCAATTATTATATAGGAGGTTGGAATGGGCACACGTAAGTAAGAAATATGTAGGTGGAATTTATCTAAATACTTTTGAATTACAGACTCGCCATGGCTCGTTTTATGAGGATGATGTTCCCATCATGCCAGAAGAAACGTTTATAGAAAATTTTCGAATGAGCCGGCAAACATTTCAATTGCTGTGTTCGAAGTTGACGTCAATGAAAAAATCCGATACAAGATTTAGGAAATGTATTCCGCTTGAAAAGCGTATAGCTATTGCACTTTACTGCCTAAAGTCGTCCTCCGAATATGCGTCTATAGCCCATATGTTTGGTATTTCAAAAGCGAGTGTATGCCTTATTTTAAAAGAATTTTGTATCGAAGTTTGGAGAAACCTCTCCAATGAATATTTACCTTCAAATTTTATAAATGAACACAAAATAATTGAATGTGTTGAAGGATTTAAGAAACTTGGCTTCCCGCAATGTTTTGGAGCAATAGGTTGGTACATTTTTATAAATGCATATATATCGCACTTGATCAACAAGAGGGTATTAACTCAAAATTTCTATTTTTCACTTTTTGGAAAAAATCGTCGCGTAATATTCATATCTACCCGCTGTAAAAATATCGTGCTATTTTGTCTTTTTTTTTGGTAATGAAGCGGTTGGTTTAAAATCTCTTTTTCATATGCCTTTAATATTAAATTCAAAATTATTTTGCTTCTACTGAAAATTTTAAAATTTTGAGTGAATACCCGCTTGTTGATCAAGCGCGATATGTATGTACATGTTTTTACGAAGGATTGTGTGTAATGTTTCCCTATTTTCTTTTTTAAATTCTGCAGATGGATGTCATTTTGAAGTACATCCTCCTTTCGCAGAAACTTCGGATTATTACAACTACAAAGGGTGGTATTCCACCATTTTGTTAGCTGTTGTCGACTACAGGTATAGATTTTTGTACATAAATGTCGGATGTCCAGGCCGATGTAACGACTCAAGTATATTCGAAAGATCGTTGTTTAGAAACAAAATGCGAGACCCTTTATTTCAACAGCAAGCAGTGATTTATGATTCCTGTCTTCTTAATAGGCGATTCCGCATTTCGTTTATCCGAATGCATGATGAAGCCTTACCCTTTTCACATAGGCGCATCCCAAAAACAAAAAAATTTCAACTATGCTCTGTCAAAATGTCGTAGAGTTGTTGAAAACGCTTTTGGGCATTTGAAAGCGAGATTCCGCCGCCTTGGAAAAGGAATAGACAATAAAATTGGAAATGTCAATAATATTATAAAATGCTGTTGCGTCCTACACAACTTCCTTAATAACAACAATGAAAAAATTAATGATACCTGGGAAAAGACGATTGATACGGAAAAAGAGCAGCCAAATGGTGAGGAGTATACTTATGACTATAACCCGAAAGGTGAAGAAATAAGAGACAAAATTGCAAATTTGTTAATGTAACATTTTTATTAAAAAAAAAAAACAAATAAAAACTTAACAAAACAAAACAATTCATATTCAGTCTTTCATTTTTTAAAATATAAAATAAACTAAAAATACTTTAAGGTAACATGTGATGTTCACAATAACACAACCATTTTTTTTCATAAGCACACATTTTCAATCAGAAAAACCTGTGCAAATTTTACCCAGCACAATATTGCGTATTTGTTGTTATTTTTTAAAACATATTGTTAAAATTAAAATTTAATTCAAGTTATTACAAACGTCGCTTACAATTTCATACAAAATGTTGCTGAAGTAGAAGTAGACTCAATTAAAAAAAAACTATACATGGGTGTGTTGGAAATCGAAAACGTAAAACGCAAGAATTTGGAAGATTTTTTTAATGCACTTTTAATCTAATATTGTTATAAAATTCTGTTTAATAGAGAAATATTTTTCATAAAATTCTTTTATTACATAAATCTAATTAAAACACGACTTTTAAAATTCTTCCGTTTTACGTTTTCGATTTCTAACACATATTTACATATATGTTTTACTTTTACCTAATTCTTACTTATCTATGTATTTCATATCGGGACATAAATCGCAAAAGGCCCTTACTAACCAAAAATTAAAAATCGAATTTTTCATTGATTCTGATGAATTGCATTAACACAAATGTCCAAAAAAAATTAAGTCCTTTAACCAAAATTAGCTATTTTGTTAAAACAACAAAAAAAAACCTTATCAACAAAAGATTATATGATAAACGCTAAAAGATTTAACTAACAGTTTGCATAATATGCAACATTACCATTTCTCAAATCAACTGGTAGGTTTTACAAGGAAAAAACGAAAATTAAATTATAAGCAATTTAAGCCAATTTATAATATTAAAAAAGTTTTTTTGCTTCTCCTGTAAAATTTTCAAAATGTTAAATAAGGCCTTTTGCGTTTTAGGTAACGATATGAAATGCTTAGATAAATAAGAATTAGGTAAAAGTAAAACGAATATGTATTCGTCAGAGATGTAAATAAATCATTCATTATTGATTTTAATTCATTACGAATTAGCTTAATTTTGAATTAATTATTTTCACACAAAAAAATTAATTGAATGAAATTTGAGTCAATTCATTTGAATTGGGCAAAATGAATTGCAATTCATTTTTAATTCAAATGAATTGGTAAAATGAATTGCAATTCATTTCCAATTCATTTGAATTGAATTGACTTTGAATTAATTCAAATGAGTTAGAAAAAATGAATTGCAATTCATTTCCAATTCATTTGGAATTTTTAGAAGAGTACTTGCAGCTTCTGCAGCAATAGCAGAGGCCAAAGACTTTCTCCAAGAAGACAACGGCATGATCTTTGGTTATCTGTTGCCAGCTTTAGCCACAATTAAAACGAAATTTGCCAAAATACAATTGAATTGGAAATGAATTGCAATTAATTTTTTCTAACTCATTTGAATTAATTCAAAGTCAATTCATTTTGTCCAATTCAAATGAATTAACTCAAATTTCATTCAATTCATTTTTTTGTGTGAAATGAATTAATTCAAAATTTAGCTATTTCGTAATGAATTAAAATCAAAAATTAATGATTCATATACATCTCTGACATTTGTTACTATCATTGCGGACGAAACTTTAAACTACTTATTCAAAAGTTGTTTTAGAATTTCGTTTCTTTCCCTCTCAATTTCTATCATCTCCTCCTGAAGTTTGAGCATTTTGTTGTCCACTGCCCTGGTGTTATTGATTTCTTTTTCAATAATCTCGGTGGACTCTTGAATTTTTTTCAAAACCTCATTATTGAAATTGGTTCTTCGCGCCTTTTTTGTAGGAGGAGTATATAAAAACTCGTCGCATTCGTCCAGCAATGCCTCCACTTCAAAGTCAACCACAGTTTCGTCAGCATTTGTGGAGCAGGAAGGTTCTGTTAAAGAAATAAATAAAGTTAATAGGTAATTTGATTAGTAACAAGAGTGCTATATTCGGTTATGCCGAATCTTATATACCCTTCACCATGGTTGGGAAAGAACAGAAGTTTGTATATAAATATCTCAATTAATGTAAATAAACAGGTATATTTATATAGTATTAATTGCTTAATTGCACATAATTATTTCCACATGTTTTTGTGCTATTAAATACACGAGTTTAATTAATATTTAAAAAGTTTAGTTTTGATTGGATTGCATTATGTTAGTCAAAACTCCTCCATTTTTTAATCGATTTATGTATCGACGTCTTCAAGACGAAATTTACCATTTACTCTGGTTATAAAACTTCGACTAAGAAAGATCTATGATTCATATTGTATAAATAACAAACGGAATGACAAACTTATATATATATATACCCTTTTTCACCACCTGTGGTGAAGGGTATAAAAACTACAAATTTATATGTCTTACCTGTGCTTTCGTCCATTATCATTTCTATAGAGTTGGACTTAAAGCTTCCCAAGATGGTATGGACTCTTTCGTAGAATGGCCAACTCGAAGGAGATCCACCAGAAGGCCCGACTTTACGCTTTTCGTCTCTAAATTAGGCAGAAAGAAAACCAGAGTTATGTTAAAAATGTATGTATGTATATATTACATATAAAAGTAAAATAAGTAAGTGTTATATTAGTCTGTGCCGAATCTTTAATATATTTTAGATGGTCAAATACCGATCTGAGCTATTTACCTGTATTTGTTTGTAAAATTGTGAATTTTAACCCTTATTTCTTCGGGTGTGAAATCGAAGCCACTGTTGTTCATCCCTTCCACCATCTCCTCGAATATATGGCTATTTTTTCTGCATCCTCTAAGCTCTCCAATGTGGTCTCCCCAAAGCGTTATTACCAGAGCCTCTTCGTTGGCATTCCACTGCTTCTTCTTTTTGTAGGAACGTTTACTGTGAATAAAGATTGCTGTAATCTTTATAATTATATAATAATGTAGGTACATACCCTTTATTTATTATTGGCTTATCCATTTCCACAATTTTGTTTTTTTTTTAATTTAAATTTTAAAAATAAAATCACTTTTACAAATTATTAGTTTGCCCGCTCTTTTAGTATATATATTTTTTTATTTATTTTTGTCAAACTGTCAGATTTTTCTTGTTCAGAGTTGTATTTTTTAGTACATTAGTATGAATTTCATGGTTGTATTGCAGATTATTGCAAGATTTTGTGAGATTTTGCCAAAATCTAGTGGCAAACTAGATTTTGTTTTGTATGGGAAATCTAGTCAAAAACAACTAGATTTGGCTCGAAATCTCGTAAGTACTAGATTTGGCGTAGGTGTAAATGAAGTATGAAGCAAATTTCCGAAATTTTATATCAGCTATTACAAAAATAGCTCATATAACAAATTCAGTACATGAAGCAAATATTTTAACAATGAAAAGTAACCGAAGATGGTGGGTTCGCCCGGTGAATCTTACTCGAGATGAGGAAGGTTTTTACAAAACTTGTGTTCAACAATTGAAAAACAAAGACGAAGAACATTTTTTTAAGGCAACACGAATGACAGTGGCTAATTTTAATTTGTTATTAACATTACTAAAAGAAAAACTGGAGCATTTTTCAAACAGAAAAGCTATAGATGCCGAGACACGCTTGGCGGTGACAATAATGTAAGAAAATTTAAGTATTCTTAGTATTTTTACTATAAAAAATTATAATTTCAGGTTTTTAGCACAAGGATGTAATATCCAAGTTCTTGCTTGGGCATATAAACTGGGTATTTCAACAGTGCGCAAAGTAGTGTATGAAACGTGTGATGCAATTTGGGAAGAGCTTCATTATATTTATTTGTCACCTCCTAACGTGTGTGAATTTAAAACAATAGCGGATAAGTTTTATGTAAAATCAGGAATGCCAAATTGCTTAGGAGCTATTGATGGCAAACATATACGGATAGTCTGCCCCAACAAAAGTGGTTCGTTGTATTACAACTACAAAAAAACTTTTAGCATAGTTTTAATGGCAGCTTGTGATGCTAACTACGTGTTTACATACGTTGATGTCGGAGCTTTAGGAAGCCAGAGTGATGGTGGTGTACTCGCTCGAAGTGAATTTGGCAGAAAGTTGTTAAGTAACACTTTGGAAGTTCCTCGCAATGCCAACTTACCTGGAACTTCTATAAATTTTCCCTATTATTTTGTTGGCGATAACGCATTCCCATTAAAAGACAATTTAATGCGACCATTTCCTGGACATAGCTTACCGCAAGATAAAGACAGATTCAACACAATATTATCTAAGGCGCGAGTGCACATAGAAAATGCCTTTGGCATTTTGGCCAATAGATGGAGGGTACTTCATACAACAATTCATATGTCCCCAAAAAATGCAGACAAAGTTGTATTAGCCACGGTAGTGCTTCACAACTTTTTAATGCTTAAAAATGACCGAAATTACTTTACTACTGAGCTTGTTGATCACTCAGGTGAAAATAGAGAAATTCAAGGTCAGTGGCGAGAAGAAGTACAACCCCTGCCATCATACCAACCAAGATCAGCTAACCGTTCCTCCACAACTGCATTTCAATTAAGAGAAATATTAAAAGATTTTATTAAAAATAATAATGTTCAATATAAACAAATTTTTATTGAAATACAAAAACTTATATTTATATAAAAAAATTAATTAAATATATAATATTGTTCCACAATAATACTTATAAAAATATATAATATTGTTCCACAATAATACTTATAAATATATATATAATACTGTTCCACAATAATAAAAAAAAATTATATAAAAAAAATATATAATCAGGTATAAATGTGATGGAAATCGATTGATTTCAGAAAGATTATTTTTAAGCCGTATGACGAATTTAGAACAAATTTAAAATCCATTTCTGAATTAAAGTCCAAATTTATCGTTCAAAATACAGTTCAATTAACATATATAATATAAAATTTAAAGAAATATATACAGATAATAAAAGCAAAATGAATTATAAATCAATTTATAAAGTAACTGAAAACGATATTATCGGTAACAAATCGTTTCGATAATATCGATTTCAGCAGCGTTTTACATTGATTTTTTATACATTTCCTTTTTTTCCGTATGTATTCTTTTAAATTTCATATTAGTTATGTCATAACTATGGATGAGTTGCATTTTATGTTAAAAAGGGTTTGGTATGTACAATCAAAGCCAAAAGTGATGAAAATTTATACAAAGAAAATAAAGTTGAATATCTTTTCCTTGATGCAAGTGGTGGAGGAAGAAAATTTCTTATTGGTTGTGTATATAGGCCTAGAAGTAATATAGATTTCACTCATTTTTTTACAGTATTGGAGGATATCACACCATTATATAATGACATAATAATAGCTGGGGATTTCAACTCAAATCTGCTAGTTGAATCACGTTTAACTATTAGTATGAAATCATTTGATCTTGTCCCTGCTAATATAAATACACCAACCCACTTTACATCATCCAATAATACTTTACTTGATATATTTTTTGTCTCAAACGCAGAAAAGATCTTAATATATGATCAGTTGTCTGCATCTTGCTTTTCGAGGCACGATCTGATATTCATGATTTTTAATATTCCACTTCAAAGTTCTACTAACATTATTCAATTTCGTAATTTTAAACGGATTAATTACATCATTTTGGAACAAGAGTATATTAAAATAGACTGGGGTTGTATTTATTACATGCTATCGGTAAATGATCAGCTGGCCTTCTTGGAACAAAATATAAAAAGCTTGTATAACGTAATAGTACCAATTCAAACGAAGGAAATGAGTAACCGCCAGAAACCGTGGTTCACATCTGAAATAAAGCGCCTTATAGTAGATCGTGACAACGCTTTCTCTCGATGGAAACGCTTTAAAACTGATAATCTACACGAAAATTATCGCAATGCTAGAAAAATCGTAACCAAAACCATTAAAAACGCAAAATCTAAATACTACTCTGAAAAATTTATGAATTCTGTTAGCACTAAAAATACTTGGAAAACTATTAGGGAAATTGGAATCGTAGAAAATAAGAATAAGCAGGATAATAGTATATCGGATCCTTATGAATTAAATTCAAACTTTGTTAATATACCCATGCCTCAAGCAGATCATACCCATTATATCAATTTTCATGCAACCAATCTCCCATCTAACCCTTTTAATTTTGAGTATGTTAGCCAGTTGGATGTTCTCAAAAGCTGCCTTTCCATTAAATCAAAAGCTATAGGAATGGATAGTATACACCCAGCTTTCCTTAAAATTATTCTTCCGTCACTACTACCATTTATCACTCATATTTTCAATAAAATAATTATGACAGGCACTTATCCACTTAGATGGAAACAGGCAAAAATTATTCCAATACCAAAATCATCCACTGAATATCGGCCCATAGCTATTTTACCTTATCTCTCAAAGGCTTTCGAGAAACTTTTACATGAACAGATAACCAATTATATAAATGATAGTAAATTATTGACCGATCAACAATCTGGCTTTCGGGCCAAATATAGCTGTATTACTGCTCTAACTGATGTAGAAGAAGATCTTAGAAAGGAAATTGACGATGGGTGCGTTGCATATTTAGTACTGTTGGATCATTCAAAGGCTTTTGATACCGTTGACCACACAATACTTATTCAAAAACTGGAGAAAATGATGAATTTTTCATCAACATCCATTAGATTGATTGATTCATATCTTAAAGATCGTGTCCAGTGTGTTGAAACTAGTCCTTCAACTATCTCAAATTTTCTTCCTGTTGTCAGGGGTGTTCCTCAGGGATCCATTCTAGGTCCTCTCCTCTTCTCCATTTACGCAAACGATCTTCCTGAACAGTTGCTCCATTGCAACATTAGAATGTATGCCGATGACGTACAATTGTACATAAGTAACAAAAAAGGGAACTTAGATGAATGTACTGCAAGACTTAATCAGGACTTACAACGGGTTTCACGTTGGGCTGATGTTAACGGGTTAAGTTTAAATCCTACCAAATCGAAATGCATTGTAATACGTAAAAGAACACAGAAAATTATTGATTATCCCAACATTTTTATTAAAAACCAACGGATTGAAATCGTAGATAAAGCAAAAAATCTTGGTGTAATTTTTAATAACACTTTAACCTGGTCTGATCACGTTATAGCTGCCTGTGGTAAAACATATTCGATGCTAAGAACCCTATGGCCTACTCAATATTGCACCCCATTGAAAATACGCTTATTACTTGCTAAGACATATTTGATACCAATTTTAACCTACGGATGTGAGATTTTTGCAAGTTGTGATGAAACCAGTAAATCTAAATTGACCGTCACATATAACAACATTGCAAGGTACGTTTACGGGATCAGAAATTATAACATAAATGGTACTTACATTAGTATAACACCTTACTCTAAAAAAATATTCGGGGTACTTTTTGAAGATTTACTGAAAATAAGAACTTTAGTATTTCTTCACAAAATTATAACCACCCGTGAGCCAGGTCATCTTTTTAATCGTTTAAAATTTAGTCGACTCAGAAGAAATAGAAATTTAATTCAAACCAGACATCACACATTAATATCTGAATGGCAATTTTTCATATTTGCAATACGTCTTTGGAATAATATTACTAATCCAACAATAAAAGAAATCAGCAATGTGTTACAATTTAAGAAAGAAATATTTAAATATTATTCATAGTCAACAAGTTTGTTTATAGTTCGGTATAATTCTATAGTTCAATATTTTTTGATTTTTTATAAATGTATTTATGATATTTTGATATGTAGTTTTTCGTTATTTATTTGTTTGGTTTAGTTATAATAATTTTATTTATATCGATTTTGTA
Organism: Pollenia angustigena; assembly: GCA_930367215.1. Taxonomy (NCBI): domain Eukaryota; kingdom Metazoa; phylum Arthropoda; class Insecta; order Diptera; family Polleniidae; genus Pollenia; species Pollenia angustigena. The sequence goes on along the minus strand of OV884057.1, from coordinate 104,929,890 downwards.
ATAACTATACCTAGACTTAAGTTTATTATTTTTCATTTTCCAAAATTTTCATAAGATTTCTACTGTTTAAGACTGATGTTTTGTTGTAGAAGTTACAATTTTTTCTTAAATAAATAAATAAATAAAATAAGGGCTTTAATCACAAAGTATACAGAGATGAAAAAAGTGACGTATGAAAAATGCCTAAATCATTTGCGAGGGCAGCTTTCGAAGAAAGAGAAAAAAAACGTTTTTTGTTAGTGAAGTGACAATGCGTAAAAACGGGCCGCCACTATCTACACAAATCGCATAATCAAAACAAAAAACGCAAAAAGGGCAGCTCTCGAAGAAAAAGACAGAAAAAAACACAATATTTTCTGTCTCGTGACGTCTCTGTATACTCTGTGGCTTTAATAAAGCTAGAAATGAGATCGTCCCAACTATTTTATGAATTCGTTCTGATATACACATTAACAATTTTTACAAAAAGTGTGGACAAAAAAGCTTATACATACATATTTAAATACTTACTTCTAAATAGTATTGTGGTTATTTTGTTGAACTATTTATGGTTTTTAATCCAAATTTTTAATATTTTTAGTTAGGCTTAAGTTCATGAAATTTAATTTTCATTAAATTATTTTTTATGAAGAAAGGAATTTTACAACATGAAAATTAATTAAAATTGTTATTGATAATCTTTCATTCTTGACGTGGCTCGGGCTCGAACCCTGGCCGGCAGGTTACCATGACATGTTTCGATCGCAACCATTCGATCTCCTCAGATGGATTTGCCGTCTTACACTCGCAGCCATCGACGACTGCTGACGTCAATAGTCAAACATCAATCCTTAAACCAAATTGTATTTTAACATTTGGTAGATCGAAATTTGCTTTCCTGAATGATTATCCATTTTAATTGATTTTACATGTTTTTTCCTTACTTCTGTTTTTTCGTACTTTTGTCAAGAATTTTTCCTGAAGTCCAAGTACATTTTTTTTTTTTTTTTGTTTTTTCATTTTGTCTTTCTCTTTTCTGTTGACCTTTTTCAGCACAACTTGAAGGACAAATGTACACATAGAGCTCGTGCCTTAGCCTTAACAATAATTAGTATTGTGGTTATTTTGTTGAACTATTTATGGTTTTTAATCCAAATTTTTAATATTTTTAATTAGGCTTAAGTTCATGAAATTTTATTTTCATTAAATTATTTTTTATGAAGAAAGGAATTTTACAACATGAAAATTAATTAAAATTGTTATTGATAATCTTTCATTCTTGACGTGGCTCGGGCTCGAACCCTGGCCGGCAGGTTACCATGACATGTTTCGATCGCAACCACTCGATCTCCTCAGATGGATTTGCCGTCTTACACTCGCAGCCATCGACGACTGCTGACGTCAATAGTCAAACATCAATCCTTAAACCAAATTGTATTTTAACATTTGGTAGATCGAAATTTGCTTTCCTGAATGATTATCCATTTTAATTGATTTTACATGTTTTTTCCTTACTTCTGTTTTTTCGTACTTTTGTCAAGAATTTTTCCTGAAGTCCAAGTACATTTTTTTTTTGTTTTTTCATTTTGTCTTTCTCTTTTCTGTTGACCTTTTTCAGCACAACTTGAAGGACAAATGTACACATAGAGCTCGTGCCTTAGCCTTAACAATAATTAGTATTGTGGTTATTTTGTTGAACTATTTATGGTTTTTAATCCAAATTTTTAATATTTTTAATTAGGCTTAAGTTCATGAAATTTAATTTTCATTAAATTATTTTTTATGAAGAAAGGAATTTTACAACATGAAAATTAATTAAAATTGTTATTGATAATCTTTCATTCTTGACGTGGCTCGGGCTCGAACCCTGGCCGGCAGGTTACCATGACATGTTTCGATCGCAACCACTCGATCTCCTCAGATGGATTTGCCGTCTTACACTCGCAGCCATCGACGACTGCTGACGTCAATAGTCAAACATCAATCCTTAAACCAAATTGTATTTTAACATTTGGTAGATCGAAATTTGCTTTCCTGAATGATTATCCATTTTAATTGATTTTACATGTTTTTTCGTACTTTTGTCAAGAATTTTTCCTGAAGTCCAAGTACATTTTTTTTTTTTTTTTGTTTTTTCATTTTGTCTTTCTCTTTTCTGTTGACCTTTTTCAGCACAACTTGAAGGACAACTTACCTGGAACTTCTATAAATTTTCCCTATTATTTTGTTGGCGATAACGCATTCCCATTAAAAGACAATTTAATGCGACCATTTCCTGGACATAGCTTACCGCAAGATAAAGACAGATTCAACACAATATTATCTAAGGCGCGAGTGCACATAGAAAATGCCTTTGGCATTTTGGCCAATAGATGGAGGGTACTTCATACAACAATTCATATGTCCCCAAAAAATGCAGACAAAGTTGTATTAGCCACGGTAGTGCTTCACAACTTTTTAATGCTTAAAAATGACCGAAATTACTTTACTACTGAGCTTGTTGATCACTCAGGTGAAAATAGAGAAACTCAAGGTCAGTGGCGAGAAGAAGTACAACCCCTGCCATCATACCAACCAAGATCAGCTAACCGTTCCTCCACAACTGCATTTCAATTAAGAGAAATATTAAAAGATTTTATTAAAAATAATAATGTTCAATATAAACAAATTTTTATTGAAATACAAAAACTTATATTTATATAAAAAAATTAATTAAATATATAATATTGTTCCACAATAATACTTATAAAAATATATAATATTGTTCCACAATAATACTTATAAATATATATATAATACTGTTCCACAATAATAAAAAAAATTATATAAAAAAAATATATAATCAGGTATAAATGTGATGGAAATCGATTGATTTCAGAAAGATTATTTTTAAGCCGTATGACGAATTTAGAACAAATTTAAAATCCATTTCTGAATTAAAGTCCAAATTTATCGTTCAAAATACAGTTCAATTAACATATATAATATAAAATTTAAAGAAATATATACAGATAATAAAAGCAAAATGAATTATAAATCAATTTATAAAGTAACTGAAAACGATATTATCGGTAACAAATCGTTTCGATAATATCGATTTCAGCAGCGTTTTACATTGATTTTTTATACATTTCCTTTTTTTCCGTATGTATTCTTTTAAATTTCATATTAGTTATGTCATAACTATGGATGAGTTGCGTTTTATGTTAAAAAGGGTTTGGTATGTACAATCAAAGCCAAAAGTGATGAAAATTTATACAAAGAAAATAAAGTTGAATATCTTTTCCTTGATGCAAGTGGTGGAGGAAGAAAATTTCTTATTGGTTGTGTATATAGGCCTAGAAGTAATATAGATTTCACTCATTTTTTTACAGTATTGGAGGATATCACACCATTATATAATGACATAATAATAGCTGGGGATTTCAACTCAAATCTGCTAGTTGAATCACGTTTAACTATTAGTATGAAATCATTTGATCTTGTCCCTGCTAATATAAATACACCAACCCACTTTACATCATCCAATAATACTTTACTTGATATATTTTTTGTCTCAAACGCAGAAAAGATCTTAATATATGATCAGTTGTCTGCATCTTGCTTTTCGAGGCACGATCTGATATTCATGATTTTTAATATTCCACTTCAAAGTTCTACTAACATTATTCAATTTCGTAATTTTAAACGGATTAATTACATCATTTTGGAACAAGAGTATATTAAAATAGACTGGGGTTGTATTTATTACATGCTATCGGTAAATGATCAGCTGGCCTTCTTGGAACAAAATATAAAAAGCTTGTATAACGTAATAGTACCAATTCAAACGAAGGAAATGAGTAACCGCCAGAAACCGTGGTTCACATCTGAAATAAAGCGCCTTATAGTAGATCGTGACAACGCTTTCTCTCGATGGAAACGCTTTAAAACTGATAATCTACACGAAAATTATCGCAATGCTAGAAAAATCGTAACCAAAACCATTAAAAACGCAAAATCTAAATACTACTCTGAAAAATTTATGAATTCTGTTAGCACTAAAAATACTTGGAAAACTATTAGGGAAATTGGAATCGTAGAAAATAAGAATAAGCAGGATAATAGTATATCGGATCCTTATGAATTAAATTCAAACTTTGTTAATATACCCATGCCTCAAGCAGATCATACCCATTATATCAATTTTCATGCAACCAATCTCCCATCTAACCCTTTTAATTTTGAGTATGTTAGCCAGTTGGATGTTCTCAAAAGCTGCCTTTCCATTAAATCAAAAGCTATAGGAATGGATAGTATACACCCAGCTTTCCTTAAAATTATTCTTCCGTCACTACTACCATTTATCACTCATATTTTCAATAAAATAATTATGACAGGCACTTATCCACTTAGATGGAAATAGGCAAAAATTATTCCAATACCAAAATCATCCACTGAATATCGGCCCATAGCTATTTTACCTTATCTCTCAAAGGCTTTCGAGAAACTTTTACATGAACAGATAACCAATTATATAAATGATAGTAAATTATTGACCGATCAACAATCTGGCTTTCGGGCCAAATATAGCTGTATTACTGCTCTAACTGATGTAGAAGAAGATCTTAGAAAGGAAATTGACGATGGGTGCGTTGCATATTTAGTACTGTTGGATCATTCAAAGGCTTTTGATACCGTTGACCACACAATACTTATTCAAAAACTGGAGAAAATGATGAATTTTTCATCAACATCCATTAGATTGATTGATTCATATCTTAAAGATCGTGTCCAGTGTGTTGAAACTAGTCCTTCAACTATCTCAAATTTTCTTCCTGTTGTCAGGGGTGTTCCTCAGGGATCCATTCTAGGTCCTCTCCTCTTCTCCATTTACGCAAACGATCTTCCTGAACAGTTGCTCCATTGCAACATTAGAATGTATGCCGATGACGTACAATTGTACATAAGTAACAAAAAAGGGAACTTAGATGAATGTACTGCAAGACTTAATCAGGACTTACAACGGGTTTCACGTTGGGCTGATGTTAACGGGTTAAGTTTAAATCCTACTAAATCGAAATGCATTGTAATACGTAAAAGAACACAGAAAATTATTGATTATCCCAACATTTTTATTAAAAACCAACGGATTGAAATCGTAGATAAAGCAAAAAATCTTGGTGTAATTTTTAATAACACTTTAACCTGGTCTGATCACGTTATAGCTGCCTGTGGTAAAACATATTCGATGCTAAGAACCCTATGGCCTACTCAATATTGCACCCCATTGAAAATACGCTTATTACTTGCTAAGACATATTTGATACCAATTTTAACCTACGGATGTGAGATTTTTGCAAGTTGTGATGAAACCAGTAAATCTAAATTGACCGTCACATATAACAACATTGCAAGGTACGTTTACGGGATCAGAAATTATAACATAAATGGTACTTACATTAGTATAACACCTTACTCTAAAAAAATATTCGGGGTACTTTTTGAAGATTTACTGAAAATAAGAACTTTAGTATTTATAACCAACCGTGAGCCAGGTCATCTTTTTAATCGTTTAAAATTTAGTCGACTCAGAAGAAATAGAAATTTAATTTAAATCAGACATCACACATTAATATCTGAATGGCAATTTTTCATATTTGCAATACGTCTTTGGAATAATATTACTAATCCAACAATAAAAGAAATCAGCAATGTGTTACAATTTAAGAAAGAAATATTTAAATATTATTCATAGTCAACAAGTTTGTTTATAGTTCGGTATAATTCTATAGTTCAATATTTTTTGATTTTTTATAAATGTATTTATGATATTTTGATATGTAGTTTTTCGTTATTTATTTGTTTGGTTTAGTTATAATAATTTTATTTATATCGATTTTGTAATAACTATACCTAGACTTAAGTTTATTATTTTTCATTTTCCAAAATAACATCATAAGATTTCTACTGTTTAAGACTGATGTTTTGTTGTAGAAGTTACAATTTTTTCTTAAATAAATAAATAAATAAATAAAATAAGGGCTTTAATCACAAAGTATACAGAGATGAAAAAAGTGACGTATGAAAAATGCCTAAATCATTTGCGAGGGCAGCTTTCGAAGAAAGAGAAAGAAAACGTTTTTTGTTAGTGAAGTGACAATGCGTAAAAACGGGCCGCCACTATCTACACAAATCGCATAATCAAAACAAAAAACGCAAAAAGGGCAGCTCTCGAAGAAAAAGACAGAAAAAAACACAATATTTTCTGTCTCGTGACGTCTCTGTATACTCTGTGGCTTTAATAAAGCTAGAAATGAGATCGTCCCAACTATTTTATGAATTCGTTCTGATATACACATTAACAATTTTTACAAAAAGTGTGGACAAAAAAGCTTATACATACATATTTAAATACTTACTTCTAAATAGTATTGTGGTTATTTTGTTGAACTATTTATGGTTTTTAATCCAAATTTTTAATATTTTTAGTTAGGCTTAAGTTCATGAAATTTAATTTTCATTAAATTATTTTTTATGAAGAAAGGAATTTTACAACATGAAAATTAATTAAAATTGTTATTGATAATCTTTCATTCTTGACGTGGCTCGGGCTCGAACCCTGGCCGGCAGGTTACCATGACATGTTTCGATCGCAACCATTCGATCTCCTCAGATGGATTTGCCGTCTTACACTCGCAGCCATCGACGACTGCTGACGTCAATAGTCAAACATCAATCCTTAAACCAAATTGTATTTTAACATTTGGTAGATCGAAATTTGCTTTCCTGAATGATTATCCATTTTAATTGATTTTACATGTTTTTTCCTTACTTCTGTTTTTTCGTACTTTTGTCAAGAATTTTTCCTGAAGTCCAAGTACATTTTTTTTTTTTTTTTGTTTTTTCATTTTGTCTTTCTCTTTTCTGTTGACCTTTTTCAGCACAACTTGAAGGACAAATGTACACATAGAGCTCGTGCCTTAGCCTTAACAATAATTAGTATTGTGGTTATTTTGTTGAACTATTTATGGTTTTTAATCCAAATTTTTAATATTTTTAATTAGGCTTAAGTTCATGAAATTTTATTTTCATTAAATTATTTTTTATGAAGAAAGGAATTTTACAACATGAAAATTAATTAAAATTGTTATTGATAATCTTTCATTCTTGACGTGGCTCGGGCTCGAACCCTGGCCGGCAGGTTACCATGACATGTTTCGATCGCAACCACTCGATCTCCTCAGATGGATTTGCCGTCTTACACTCGCAGCCATCGACGACTGCTGACGTCAATAGTCAAACATCAATCCTTAAACCAAATTGTATTTTAACATTTGGTAGATCGAAATTTGCTTTCCTGAATGATTATCCATTTTAATTGATTTTACATGTTTTTTCCTTACTTCTGTTTTTTCGTACTTTTGTCAAGAATTTTTCCTGAAGTCCAAGTACATTTTTTTTTTGTTTTTTCATTTTGTCTTTCTCTTTTCTGTTGACCTTTTTCAGCACAACTTGAAGGACAAATGTACACATAGAGCTCGTGCCTTAGCCTTAACAATAATTAGTATTGTGGTTATTTTGTTGAACTATTTATGGTTTTTAATCCAAATTTTTAATATTTTTAATTAGGCTTAAGTTCATGAAATTTAATTTTCATTAAATTATTTTTTATGAAGAAAGGAATTTTACAACATGAAAATTAATTAAAATTGTTATTGATAATCTTTCATTCTTGACGTGGCTCGGGCTCGAACCCTGGCCGGCAGGTTACCATGACATGTTTCGATCGCAACCACTCGATCTCCTCAGATGGATTTGCCGTCTTACACTCGCAGCCATCGACGACTGCTGACGTCAATAGTCAAACATCAATCCTTAAACCAAATTGTATTTTAACATTTGGTAGATCGAAATTTGCTTTCCTGAATGATTATCCATTTTAATTGATTTTACATGTTTTTTCGTACTTTTGTCAAGAATTTTTCCTGAAGTCCAAGTACATTTTTTTTTTTTTTTGTTTTTTCATTTTGTCTTTCTCTTTTCTGTTGACCTTTTTCAGCACAACTTGAAGGACAAATGTACACATAGAGCTCGTGCCTTAGCCTTAACAATAATTAGTATTGTGGTTATTTTGTTGAACTATTTATGGTTTTTAATCCAAATTTTTAATATTTTTAATTAGGCTTAAGTTCATGAAATTTAATTTTCATTAAATTATTTTTTATGAAGAAAGGAATTTTACAACATGAAAATTAATTAAAATTGTTATTGATATTCTTTCATTCTTGACGTGGCTCGGGCTCGAACCCTGGCCGGCAGGTTACCATGACATGTTTCGATCGCAACCACTCGATCTCCTCAGATGGATTTGCATAAAAAATAATTTAATGAAAATTAAATTTCATGAACTTAAGCCTAATTAAAAATTTGGATTAAAAACCATAAATAGTTCAACAAAATAACCACAATACTAATTATTGTTAAGGCTAAGGCACGAGCTCTATGTGTACATTTGTCCTTCAAGTTGTGCTGAAAAAGGTCAACAGAAAAGAGAAAGACAGAATGAAAAAACAAAAAAAAAAAAATAAAAATGTACTTGGACTTCAGGAAAAATTCTTGACAAAAGTACGAAAAAACAGATGTAAGGAAAAAACATGTAAAATCAATTAAAATGGATAATCATTCAGGAAAGCAAATTTCGATCTACCAAATGTTAAAATACAATTTGGTTTAAGGATTGATGTTTGACTATTGACGTCAGCAGTCGTCGATGGCTGCGAGTGTAAGACGGCAAATCCATCTGAGGAGATCGAGTGGTTGCGATCGAAACATGTCATGGTAACCTGCCGGCCAGGGTTCGAGCCCGAGCCACGTCAAGAATGAAAGATTATCAATAACAATTTTAATTAATTTTCATGTTGTAAAATTCCTTTCTTCATAAAAAATAATTTAATGAAAATTAAATTTCATGAACTTAAGCCTAATTAAAAATATTAAAAATTTGGATTAAAAACCATAAATAGTTCAACAAAATAACCACAATACTAATTATTGTTAAGGCTAAGGCACGAGCTCTATGTGTACATTTGTCCTTCAAGTTGTGCTGAAAAAGGTCAACAGAAAAGAGAAAGACAAAATGAAAAAACAAAAAAAAAATGTACTTGGACTTCAGGAAAAATTCTTGACAAAAGTACGAAAAAACAGAAGTAAGGAAAAAACATGTAAAATCAATTAAAATGGATAATCATTCAGGAAAGCAAATTTCGATCTACCAAATGTTAAAATACAATTTGGTTTAAGGATTGATGTTTGACTATTGACGTCAGCAGTCGTCGATGGCTGCGATTGTAAGACGGCAAATCCATCTGAGGAGATCGAGTGGTTGCGATCGAAACATGTCATGGTAACCTGCCGGCCAGGGTTCGAGCCCGAGCCCCGTCAAGAATGAAAGATTATCAATAACAATTTTAATTAATTTTCATGTTGTAAAATTCCTTTCTTCATAAAAAATAATTTAATGAAAATAAAATTTCATGAACTTAAGCCTAATTAAAAATATTAAAAATTTGGATTAAAAACCATAAATAGTTCAACAAAATAACCACAATACTAATTATTGTTAAGGCTAAGGCACGAGCTCTATGTGTACATTTGTCCTTCAAGTTGTGCTGAAAAAGGTCAACAGAAAAGAGAAAGACAAAATGAAAAAACAAAAAAAAAAAAAAATGTACTTGGACTTCAGGAAAAATTCTTGACAAAAGTACGAAAAAACAGAAGTAAGGAAAAAACATGTAAAATCAATTAAAATGGATAATCATTCAGGAAAGCAAATTTCGATCTACCAAATGTTAAAATACAATTTGGTTTAAGGATTGATGTTTGACTATTGACGTCAGCAGTCGTCGATGGCTGCGAGTGTAAGACGGCAAATCAATCTGAGGAGATCGAGTGGTTGCGATCGAAACATGTCATGGTAACCTGCCGGCCAGGGTTCGAGCCCGAGCCACGTCAAGAATGAAAGATTATCAATAACAATTTTAATTAATTTTCATGTTGTAAAATTCCTTTCTTCATAAAAAATAATTTAATGAAAATTAAATTTCATGAACTTAAGCCTAATTAAAAATATTAAAAATTTGGATTAAAAACCATAAATAGTTCAACAAAATAACCACAATACTAATTATTGTTAAGGCTAAGGCACGAGCTCTATGTGTACATTTGTCCTTCAAGTTGTGCTGAAAAAGGTCAACAGAAAAGAGAAAGACAAAATGAAAAAACAAAAAAAAAAAAAAATGTACTTGGACTTCAGGAAAAATTCTTGACAAAAGTACGAAAAAACAGATGTAAGGAAAAAACATGTAAAATCAATTAAAATGGATAATCATTCAGGAAAGCAAATTTCGATCTACCAAATGTTAAAATACAATTTGGTTTAAGGATTAATGTTTGACTATTGACGTGAGCAGTCGTCGATGGCTGCGAGTGTAAGACGGCAAATCCATCTGAGGAGATCGAGTGGTTGCGATCGAAACATGTCATGGTAACCTGCCGGCCAGGGTTCGAGCCCGAGCCACGTCAAGAATGAAAGATTATCAATAACAATTTTAATTAATTTTCATGTTGTAAAATTCCTTTCTTCATAAAAAATAATTTAATGAAAATTAAATTTCATGAACTTAAGCCTAATTAAAAATATTAAAAATTTGGATTAAAAACCATAAATAGTTCAACAAAATAACCACAATACTAGTTATTGTTAAGGCTAAGGCACGAGCTCTATGTGTACATTTGTCCTTCAAGTTGTGCTGAAAAAGGTCAACAGAAAAGAGAAAGACAAAATGAAAAAACAAAAAAAAAAAAATGTACTTGGACTTCAGGAAAAATTCTTGACAAAAGTACGAAAAAACAGATGTAAGGAAAAAACATGTAAAATCAATTAAAATGGATAATCATTCAGGAAAGCAAATTTCGATCTACCAAATGTTAAAATACAATTTGGTTTAAGGATTAATGTTTGACTATTGACGTGAGCAGTCGTCGATGGCTGCGAGTGTAAGACGGCAAATCCATCTGAGGAGATCGAGTGGTTGCGATCGAAACATGTCATAGTAACCTGCCGGCCAGGGTTCGAGCCCGAGCCACGTCAAGAATGAAAGATTATCAATAACAATTTTAATTAATTTTCATGTTGTAAAATTCCTTTCTTCATAAAAAATAATTTAATGAAAATTAAATTTCATGAACTTAAGCCTAATTAAAAATATTAAAAATTTGGATTAAAAACCATAAATAGTTCAACAAAATAACCACAATACTAATTATTGTTAAGGCTAAGGCACGAGCTCTATGTGTACATTTGTCCTTCAAGTTGTGCTGAAAAAGGTCAACAGAAAAGAGAAAGACAAAATGAAAAAACAAAAAAAAAAAAATGTACTTGGACTTCAGGAAAAATTCTTGACAAAAGTACGAAAAAACAGATGTAAGGAAAAAACATGTAAAATCAATTAAAATGGATAATCATTCAGGAAAGCAAATTTCGATCTACCAAATGTTAAAATACAATTTGGTTTAAGGATTAATGTTTGACTATTGACGTGAGCAGTCGTCGATGGCTGCGAGTGTAAGACGGCAAATCCATCTGAGGAGATCGAGTGGTTGCGATCGAAACATGTCATGGTAACCTGCCGGCCAGGGTTCGAGCCCGAGCCACGTCAAGAATGAAAGATTATCAATAACAATTTTAATTAATTTTCATGTTGTAAAATTCCTTTCTTCATAAAAAATAATTTAATGAAAATTAAATTTCATGAACTTAAGCCTAATTAAAAATATTAAAAATTTGGATTAAAAACCATAAATAGTTCAACAATATAACCACAATACTAATTATTGTTAAGGCTAAGGCACGAGCTCTATGTGTACATTTGTCCTTCAAGTTGTGCTGAAAAAGGTCAACAGAAAAGAGAAAGACAAAATGAAAAAACAAAAAAAAAATGTACTTGGACTTCAGGAAAAATTCTTGACAAAAGTACGAAAAAACAGATGTAAGGAAAAAACATGTAAAATCAATTAAAATGGATAATCATTCAGGAAAGCAAATTTCGATCTACCAAATGTTAAAATACAATTTGGTTTAAGGATTAATGTTTGACTATTGACGTGAGCAGTCGTCGATGGCTGCGAGTGTAAGACGGCAAATCCATCTGAGGAGATCGAGTGGTTGCGATCGAAACATGTCATGGTAACCTGCCGGCCAGGGTTCGAGCCCGAGCCACGTCAAGAATGAAAGATTATCAATAACAATTTTAATTAATTTTCATGTTGTAAAATTCCTTTCTTCATAAAAAATAATTTAATGAAAATTAAATTTCATGAACTTAAGCCTAATTAAAAATATTAAAAATTTGGATTAAAAATACTTACTTCTTGTATAATTCTTTTTAATTTTTTTTGCCGCTGGTCCTGCTTCCATATTATTTTTTATTTTGTTTAAGCAAATTTGATGAAAAAAAATAATTTTGTGGCTGTCAAAAATTTCTACACTAATGTCAAAATTTATACTAGCCCCCAGGGAAGGCGAATTCATAAAGGTTACATCAAGGTGAATTAACTCCAGGGAAGCTCAACTCGTCAGCCGCTCATCAGCTGTATCCACGGCGAATTAAAAAAATGGTGAAACGTCAAAATATTGTTTTGTTTCTATACTGAAATTTGACAACAAGTCAGAAAATTGCAAAAACAAAATACATGGGAAATACATGTGGCTTTTTGTAGTTGTAGAGTTGCACATACCTGTTATAAATTCGCCTTGAGTTACATTTTCCAGTCATCTGTTTATTGTTTATTTTTTTTGTGTATACTGAATGTCAAGCTTTGTGTACATTTTGTGAAAAAATTAGTTCAAATTTAAAATTCAATCAAAATTTAAATAGTTGAAAAAAAAACTTATTTAAATTATAGAAAACAAAAAAAGTGAAAAAATATAAACATAAGAAATTAAAGATGCGTAAGGAATAAGTGGAGCCACAATTAATTTGCAATTGAGGAGTTTCTTAACCCCGGGTCTCCACGTAGCAATATTTATTGTGGCAAACGTCAAATTTGATTGCTCCATAAAATTTGCGACGTATAGACCGCATATTGCCACGAGTGGCAATCCATTGCGCAATGATTGCTCTTCTTATTGCTTGAGCAATTATTGCTTAGCAATCTGCTGTCAAATCAGTTGTATTAATTTCATTTCTCTGTACTTTTGGTTATTTATAAGTGTGTTTATTTATTAAAAAAGCAAGTGAAAAAATACTTCAACAAAATACAGAAAAAGTTTTTATATATTACATTTTTAAATAAACGTCAATATCAACAAAAGCAAACGAAGAATTTGTTTTTTTTTGTATATTTTTATTTTTTCAATAGAACAATACAAGTTTTAGGTTTTTTTCATATGCAAATAAGCAAAAAAGCAATACAAAACGCAGCTACGACAATTACAATTAATTATTTTATTAATTAATTTAAAAAAGAAAATTTAACAATCACTTCAAAACAATCATTGCTCCATTTTTCTGCCGACGTTATTGCTTGTACTTAGCAATAAAAATTGCTACGTGGAGACCCAGCGTAAGCAATTGCGTATATTTAATTAACCCCGGGTCTCCACGTAGCAGTATTTATTGCGGCAAACGTCAAATTTGATTGCTGCATAAAATTTGCGACGTATAGACCGCATATTGCTATGAGTGGCAATCCATTGTGCAATGATTACTCTTCTTGCTTGAACAATTATTGCTTAGCAATCTGCTGTCAAATCAGTTGAAATTTATCTGACATTTCATTACTCTGTACGGTTGGTTATTTATTAGTGTGTTTATTTATTAAAAAAAGCAAGTGAAAAAATACTTCAACAAAATAAAGAAAAAGTGTTTATATATTATATTTTTAAATAAACGTCAATATCAACAAAAGCAAACAACGAATTTGTTTTTTTTTGTATATTTTTATTTTTTCAATAGAACAATACAAGTTTTAGGTTTTTTTTCATACGCAAATAAACAAAAAAGCAATAAAAAACACAGCTACGACAATTACAATTAATTATTTTATTAATTAATTTAAAAAGAAAATTTAACAATCACTTCAAAACACAACATAAAACATTTGTTATAAATACAGCCACAAAACTTTATACAACTACTCGAGGTGAACATTGCAAATTTATGGCAAAGCAATAACAAGTGTTCTCCAGCAATATAATCAGCAATTATTGCTCCATTGTTCTGTCATTGTTCTGCCGACGTTATTGCTTGTACTTAGCAATAAAAATTGCTATGTGGAGACCCAGCGTAACAAAAAAATTTCCTTTTTTATATTTTCAACAAATATTTCTGACATTCAGGGTGTGTGTGAAACGGTAGCAAAGTACTAATGGATGTAAAATTTTGACACTATTGAGGTGAATAAAATTTCACTAGCCCTGGGGGCTAGTATAAATTTTGACATTAGTGTAGAAATTTTTGACAACCACAAAATTATTTTTTTCATCAAATTTGTTTAAACAAAATAAAAAATAATATGGAAGCAGGACCAGCGGCAAAAAAAAATTAAAAAGAATTATACAAGACGTAAGTATTTAAATATGTATAAGCTTTTTTGCCCACACTTTTTGTACAAATTGTTAATATATCAGAACGAATTCATCAAATAGTTGGGACGATCTCATTTCCAACAGAATTGAAATGATTATTATTATTGTTGAACGTTTTTTTAATTTATTCATTTTCACAAAACTATTAGTTATTGTTTTTTTCTTTATGTCAAAATTTTACGTTGTCAAAAATGTTACAATTTCACACAGCACAAATATGAAAATTTTCTACCACAAACAAATTTCATTTCACCATAGAACTTTGCTACCGTTTCACACACACCCTCACTCTAACTTTTTACAAAAACAAAATACATAGTATTTTTCAATAAAAGGGGATAGCTAGCATAACTCTATCTCATGATGCGGTCACCTTTATAAATTCGCCTTGCCCCCGGGCTAGTGAAATTTTGGCCCCTATTACGGTTTACAACTCAACTCAGTTGAGTTGTAATAAATACAACTGGTTGTGATCAGTTGTAATTTTTGTTATGTTTTTGTTCACCGCAATTTAGCAAAGTTGTAAACCATAATACAAAAATTATGAAATTTCAACTCAACTGAGTTGAGTTGTAAACCGTAATAGGGGCCTTTATTCACCTCAATAGTGTCAAAATTTTACTTCCATGAGTACTTTCAAGGCGAATTCAAAAATTTGTTGTGGCTTAATTCTAGTTAACCAACGCAGTTCCAAGTAAAAAAAAAAACAAAGGGGAATAGAAAATAAAAAAATAGCAAGAATAAATAAAATGGCACAATTCTCGGAAACGTTTAGTTTCCGAGTCATAGATCTCTTAATATATCAATTGTTATGCGAAGAACCTTTATTTTGCAAAGTCGGTGTTTGGTTTACCATAGATGAGAAAATCCTTGCGCCCAACCGAAGGCCGGCTATGTGGAGAAGGTTTATTAAGCGAAGCTGGGCTTTATTAGATTAAATTTTTGATTCCTAGTGCACTTCCGTGACGTTTTGATAAAAAATTTTGTAAAAACTGTATTAGGAGGTAAAGAGTTAAAAAGTTTACAATTAATTTTACATTTTCAGAAAGATCTGTTAAAAAGCTTTCAAAAGACACTAATAATGGCCACATACGTTTACAAATGTAGTGGAAAATCCCAAATTCATATGAAAACTTCAGAAGTCCATTACTCTGAAACTATGCGTTTTGTAGAATTTTACCATGAAATTTGTTCTTCTTATTTTGCAATTTTCTATTCCTCTATGTCCTTTTTTGTTGGAGCTGCGTTTGTAAGCTACATTTGTTTCTAATTTGTATGCATATGCTGGGTCCTTGAGCAATTTTTAGTCTATTTAGCCATGTCCGACTGTTCAAAACACTCTCACTTTCGAAAAACTCAAAATAAAAGAACAATATTGGTGTAAAATTCTTTCCACTTCTCCTAAGCATTTCTGAATTGAACTCCAACACAATTTGTTTAGTTGGAAACGAGTCAAAAAACCCAATGTGAAACATCGTACCTTAAAAGTTTATACACACTTTGATTAAAAAAACTAATATAAATGCATGGCAGAATGCACCCTTAACATTAAATCTTCAAAAACACAGAATACATTAAATTTTGTTTAGATCGGTTCATAAACACACAACTTTAAATATAAAAAAATCAATAAAAAAATTTATTGTTTACTTTTTATTCACACTTTTTGTAAACAACTATTTTGACAACTCGGATATGTTACACTTACAAAATGCCTGTTATTTTTGTTAGAGTTGTAATTGTTGTAGCGTCGAGTTTACCTTGTTGAATTCGCCTTGAGACAGCCGGTTTTTTTTTTGTTCAGCCCAGATGTGTCAAAAGTTTGTTTACATGTGCTTCTTAAAATTGTGTTTTTAAATTAGCATTTTGCTTTACATTTTATAAATGAAAAAATTAAACAATAAAGAAATGATAAATTAAACTATGTATAAAAATTAAGTTAAAATCTTTTTTATATCACCAAAACTAATTTTTACCATTATAACTATAGCTTAAAGCTATTTTTATGATTATGTGCAGTTTTAATATTTAAATTCATAAAATGAACACAGAAAAGAAACGGCTTAGATTATTTTCAATACAACATTAAATTCAACCGAATTTGGAAATTAATGCTCACAAAAATTTTAATATTTAAATTCATAAAATGAACACAGAAAAGAAACGGCTTAGATTATTTTCAATACAACATTAAATTCAACCGAATTTGGAAATTAATGCTCACAAAAATTGCACAAGTTTATGTTAGAAAAACTGTTATTTTCTTATTTCCAAAAATAATTTGATTTTTTTTTATTTTTTTACTCAAATATTTTTGTTAATTTTGGTTTAGGGATGCCAGATAAAGTTTTTCTTTAATCCCAAATTTAAAATAAAAATTACTTAAAATATCCCCTCTAAAAATAAAAAGCCAACAAATAAATTCTTTAACAAAATTATTTAGTTTAGCATAGATAAGCACACTTAAACAATAATGTCATGTAACCAATTTTACAATTTGGTAATTATCTTTCAAATTCTGACCAAAAATCTACGTTATTAAAAGAATGGGAAGTTTTGATCAGTTAGTCTAAGATATTATTAATACATTTTAAATTTCTTGTTCCTATGACTAGTGGTAAAAATATAATACTTAAAGCATCATGTCCACATTGGCAAACATGCTTCCCTCCCCCCTTTATGGAAAAGTACGGTCCTTCGTCTGGTGTTGATGCGCTTTGATGTTTTTTGACGTTGTGAACAAATCTCTTAATATGTTGTTGTTGCTGCGATCCATCTAAGCTATTTTCAAGGAGTGGTGATTCTGAGATATGGTTTCGCGTATCGGATTCTGTGGATTTGTGTTCCGGTGTATTTGGATAAGCCACGCATTCAGAACCTTCTGGTCCACATTTGGCGAGCAGTGGTACAGTAAAATATTCTTTAAAGGAGCCAAGGTAATTTTGCCACTGCCATCCAGTAACTGGTTCATGTCGTGCACATTACGTTTCTTCATTTTGGTTGTAAGATCCTGTTAGTTTGACATCTAGATTTTTTTTTAGCATCTAGACTGGGATTTCTTTTCCTTGTTTTATACGAATTTTGTTTGGCAGGACTTAAATTAAAGTATATATGGGGTTCAGAGTAATGGCCAAATTATTATTAGCATTCTTTGCCACCCCGATACAATTACAGTAGCTGCTTTAAGCTTGACAATTGCTGGTTATCGAACTGAAACAAGAACATTTATATAATTCAGACTTTTTACCTTTTTTATCATCACATTTTTATATCTTATGATCTTGAAGTTCTTTGGACATGTATTCAATCAGAGTTATCGTTTTGCAAAGCTATACTATCCTTCATATCATATACACCAGAATTAACACAATCCAAGACATCCGAACGAGAATCGCCATTTTCATTTGGTATGTGTGGAGACATCATGCGCGGTTATCCCATCGGTTGTTGAGCGAATGAAGGCAGGGTACTTATTGATACCCATAGGAATTTACGCTGTCAGTGGATTAAACGCGTCTTTATGTAGACAAACACCAAACGAAGACGCACTTTTTTTTATGTTGTGCATTCTTAATTCTAATTGTGGTACAATTTCCTTTTTTTTTTTTAAATTATTTTTAATTTTTAAGGATTTCATTCATTTCTCAGTTATCTTAATAACTTCTTCATGTCATAATATAATAGTAATAATAATAATAAATTTAAAAAATTAAAAAGTTTAAGCTACAATTTTTAAATATCAACAAATCAGTAAGGGAAAAGATGTATATTTTTTAATAGCTATGGTAAAAATTATCAAATAAAAGAATTACAATAGATACAATAATAAAATCTATATTTTTCATTATAATTTTTTATTAACACATCTCAATGAAATCATTCAATGATTTATTTATTAAATAAATAAAAATCAGCATTATTATTCTAAAGTCAAAAAAAACTACATTGCAAACATATTTTTTTATTTTTTTTTTTAATAAAAATATTTTTTATGTTCCTCTTTTTTTTTTTTTTTTTTTTTAATTAGAGGCCAAAAAAGTTATTTTGATTTTGTGGTGGTCTGTCTTTAAAGTGAAAATATTTGAAAAATATAAATACAAAAACATACATATATACAAAATCCATTACTTTTTTTTTTTTAATTACTTGAACTTTTATAAAGATTTTTGTAAAGATAAAAATCTTTTAAAAATTTAAAAAAAAAAAATCTTAAAACTTGACCCAAATATTTTTTTAATAAAACAAAAGGCAAGTGATCGCAGTTTTAAACAAAATGCTTGCTGGGATCTACCTAAAAATGAAATATAAAACATTCAACGTCTATTTTATAGTGCTTAGGTATGCACATTCTAAAATGTATATTGCTCTGCTGAAATGCACTGAAATTTTTTTTTTTTTTAATTTGGGCATTGTAAATATGTATGTATAAAGAGTTTTGACTCTTTGCAAATATTTTATGCCTAGAATGACACAAATTCTTGTTATTGATACATCTGTTTCTCCCAGTGTATAATTTTATCACTGAATAGCAACAAGTATTTATGTTTACTAGGATCGACCACTTGACATTTACTGTTAACATAAATTCGTTTATGAACGTATGAAATATAAAATTCTTATATAAAACGGCTTTATGAAAAATAACAAATGGATTTTCATATTTCTTTTTATTCGTTACTTTTATTTTTTACTATAAAACCATAAAACATATTAATACAGTAACAATTTTTTAAACTTACAATGTGTATTATCTTTAAGGCTACAATGTGTATGTGATAAAGTTTTGAGTATAAAAAGTAAAATAAAATTTTCAAAGCTTAGAAATTAATTACTTCTGTGAACACAATGTTTTTTGTAAAAACTCTGTCATCTCTTGCCAAATGTCCTTGGCCGCCTCGTTCGCTTATGTAGAATTTCAACCCTTCGAAGGATCGGACACGACTTGCAGCCACATAAAACTGACCGCGTGAAAAAACGGGTTGGTTCAACAAAATTTCAACTTTGTCAAATGTTTGACCTTGCGATTTATTTATCGTCATGGCAAATGCAGGGATTATAGGGTATTGAATTCTTTGAAATTCAAAAGGCAAAATTGAACCTGTAAAAGACAGTTTTATGCGTGGGATCAAAACTCTCGTATTGCATGCTGGTCCTGTCAAAACTTCGCAATCAATTGAATTTTGATAGAAATGCCTAACTCTCATTCTAGTTCCATTAACCAACGCTTGAGATACATTCAAATTTCTAATTAGCAAAACAATGCAATTTTTTTTTAATTAATTTATGAGGCGGCAAACCACTAACATTAAGGGAATTTAAAAACTCAACTGGATAATTGCTATTTTCATTGTCACAAATAATTTTGTCAAAACTGTGATATATTTTTTCTACGCCGGGAATTCGATTTATTACATCATTATTGACTGTGGAGCAGGCGTCATTAGTTGCAGCTAATACGACGGAATTCAACATTCGATTTGAGAGGATATTTTCTGATACGTCTCCATAAACATCATCAATAATGTTGCTTTGTTGACCAATTAATCGATTTGGTATCTCAATTATACTGTCACCATATTCGGGATATTTTTTTAGTTGACCATTTCCAACATTCTTTAAAAAATTAGTAAATTCAATTTCGTTTGGCAATGCCCTCATGTTTTGTTGCATAGAAACGTGATGAAATAAAGAAAACTTTTCCCAGCTTACAATGCAGTTCTCTACCAACGTAGCACGTGATCCGCGTGGAACAACTGGGAGAATTTGTCGGAAATCTCCGCAAAGAAGTACTGTTTTTCCACCAAATAGTTTTTCTTTATTATTTTCATCCGTTGATAAATCTTTTAACAGTCTGTCAATTACTTTTAATAATAAAAGCGGACACATCGAGACTTCATCAATAATAATTAATGAGGATGAATTTATGTATTGACCTTGACTGCTATTGGGAGTAACGCCAGAAACAGAAGTGTCCAAAAGCGGAACTGGTATTTTAAACACATTATGTAATGTTTTTCCCCTAATTAATAATGTTGAAGCAATGCCACTATATGCCGCTGAAATGCAACGTAAATTAAGTGAGTTTATCTTATGAATAATTGCCGTTTGAACGAAAGTCTTTCCACAGCCCGCATGAGCAGTTAAACAAAACACATTAGATCCGGTATCGTGATATTGCACTTCTCTTATTACTTGATCGATAACATGCCTTTGCTCTTGATTTGCGATTCCGTAAAACTCATTAAATAAAAATTGTTGTTCAAAAGGATTAATAACATTTGTTTCAATAACTTCTGATAACGCGATAGGATTTGGTAAGCCGACGCACAGTGGTATTTTTTTTTGGCAAAAAGTCTATTTTTTTACAGTTATTTTTTAGAAATCTTATGATGCAATCCTGTAGAGAAATGTTTCATTAAGGTCAGTTTACACGGTAATACAATGTATTACGACTTTGTAGAATCAAAATATTATGCAATTCTCTCCGTGTTTCAAAGAAAAAAATCAAAATCTTTTGTAAGTATAGTTCATGTTTACACGGATGGTAAAAGTAAAATCCAAAATAATAACAAAAAATCAGATGGTTGCAGTTTTAAATATTTACAAAAACAATATGAAAATTTCCTGAGTTGATTTTAGTTGTTTTTGTAATCGTATAAAAATGCTATCACCTTCAATATACTCTGTTAAAATACACCTCTGGTGTGATGAGAATACATAAGTTTCTAAAATGGTTTAGAAAAAAATCATTTACCGACCGCTTGTCAGATTTTGTATCCGTATTCTCTCTTACTCAATACATTTTCCTTTTACATGATAAGATTTTTCTCATTCTACATAATCTTTCGACATGTCGTAATACATTGTATTACCGTGTAAACTGGCCTTTAGTAGAAAACCATGATTTGTTTTCGAAAAAAATAATATTTTGTATAAAAAAGAGTGTGGTAAAGTTATCTAAATATTATACAACGAAAACTGATGAAAACTTTACTACATTAGTTTTAGAGCATTCTTATTAAAATATAGTATTTTAAATTTAATAGGAAAGAAAAATTATTTAAATTACATATATAGTTTAAGAGATCTGCATTTGCAGTTTTCATTAGAAAAAAAAATAAGTTAGCTCGGTCTACCTCCGTGTTAGTACTACTACTAAATTAAAGTTTGGAATGTTTTCTTTCATTTTATGTAAAAAAATTCTGCGACTTTTTGCGATCGCTGAACAAACTTATAAATTTTGTGATAAAACTCACGTATTTTTTGTGAATATTTACAATAAATTGCAATGCATATTAACAGTAAAAGGTTTTGTATACTTTTAGGCTTTTACTTTTTAATAACTGATTGACAGCAATATCGAAAAAGTGCATAACAAAACAAAGAAAAACAAAACCATATGAATATTTGAAATAATAATATTTGCCAAAAAAAAGTTTAAGAAAACTATTAAACCTAACTAATTTTTAAAATGGGTTCCTTGGGAACTTATAAATTGCAATAATAATGTGGATTTATTAACTGATTTCATTTTGGGTTCTATGGGCGGTGGGTGGAGGGCGTGGCCAATTCTGATTAAACTTTATATTTTTCTTAATTGAGCTAAATAAAGGCTCAAACCAAAATTTCAAAAACTTTGTTCCAAAAAAAATTTTGGGTTCTATGGGCGGTGGGTGGAGGGCGTGGCCAATTTTGATGAAACTTTATTTTTGATTTAATTGAGCTAAATAAAGGCTCAGAGCAAAATTTTAAAAACTTTTGGCCAAAAAAAAATTTTGGGTTTTATGGGCGGTGGGTGGAGGGCGTGGCGAATTTTGATGAAACTTTATATTTTTCTTAATTGAGCTAACCAAAGGCATAGAGCAAAATTTCAACATTCTACGAGCACTCCTTATATTTTTTGCCAAACATTGTATGGACAAATCCCTCTGTGCGACGCCCTGGCATGTGAGGCTGTGACTGTCCAATATTTTATCTATTTCAAATAACGCCCGGTTGAAAGCAATTTCTTCATGATTGCCATTTCTTAAAAAATCTTCACATAAGAATTGTTTAAATTCGTTCCAAAGTGCTAATGCATTTGTTGGCATATTCATTGCACAAATAATTCCAAATAATTGACGCATTTGCTTTGGAGCATTTAACTCCTTCGCTTCGTTTAAACATTCCAGCCATTCGCTGTCATTTGAAGCAATACCACATGCATGACATGCCGCCACAAAAGTGTTATATACTACACCGTTGTATGTTCTAACATTTTCATACGACTTCGGGCCACAAACGTGCAACAACAGAAGACGCAAATGGAAAAGTTCAGAATTTTTCGGTGAAACAGCATACATACATGAAATAATTTTATCACCACCTCTCTGCCTTCTCTGCCAATTTTTCTGTGCATCATTCCACACATAATGCATGGGTATTTCAGGGTATGTGTACCGATTTGCAGATGAGTCTATCCGATTCAATTCAAAAAATGCTAAAAGCTTTGTATTTCTGACCTTTTCATAAGCCCGACGTTCCTCACCCTCTCTAAAAACAACAGTTTAATGCCGATCTAAATGAATATCCAATCTTATTATAGTATGTGATTAATAATGCATTGGAAATTCGAAAATGCGCCACAGAGCTTCAGTTGAGCCAACGTAACGGCCATTCAAAAAACTTTCAACTTCATTTAAGCGCAAATTTTCATGTTGTTCATTGTTATTGGACCTGCTTTGTGATAAAAAATACTGACGCCTGTAACTGCGTCTGCAACTTGTGCTTCTGAGCTAACCATAGCAAACGCTGCATTGTATTGCCGAATATTTTTAAATAAATTCTTTGATTTGCGTTTAATGTCTGCGTTGTTTGAGAAAAGTCCATCATAAAGTGATTTAAACAACTCATTTTGAATAAGCGGATGCAATACTACTTTACTTCAGATGAAAAATGTTTTGCATTGCACTTAATGCACTCTTTATCCATTGAACCACAACTGTGACTATCAAAATTTATGGGTAAAATATTTAAAGCGGATTTAAATCCATCGGCTAAAACATTACCATCTTGATTTTCCTTATTTTGGTTACGGACGATTCTTTGGCGCCTAAGTTGGCCTTCCCAATCGCGTTGTCTTTCTGTTCTTCCTGTTAAAGTTCTTATGTAAGGCATAGAAATAACTTTTGCAGAAAATTAAAAGTACCTTATTTAAAAATTTTAGTTAAATCAGAATTTGTTTAAATTGTAAGAAAAATAATAGGTCTGTCTGCGTACACATATTTTGCGCAAAATGTTGCAAAATCTTGCAAAATGTTGTCTGCGTACTCCAAATCTCTTGCAGCGAGAGAGCCAAAAAGAGAATTTTTTGACAGTTGGAAGTTAGAGAACTTGCAAAATGTTACTGGAGAAATTTCCGCTTGTAAGATTTTGCAAATAGTTTGAACAGCTGTTTGAATGAAATAGTTTTTGTGAAATGAAAATAAAAATTTTAATTTAACAATGGCAGAGGAAAGTAGTTAGAATTGTGTTGATTTTTAACGTTTATAATAAATTATAATAAACAAGACATTTTACTTCATGCTAGAAACGTCCAAATATACAGTGCGACCGTGGCGTAAGTGGAGTGGAGATGGCAGAACCGATAGAACCAGCAGAACTTTGTGGGACAAACTTTGCAATTGAAGAGGCGAGTATTTGAAATTGTGTTCCTGGCGAGCACTTCACATCCAAATTATTTTTCTCCGTTGTCAAGCTGTTGGAGGGCACTGTATTGGGCATTTCATTCTTTTTTTCCATTGTAAGCCGGCACTATGTTGGGCAATGTAAGCAAAAGAAGTTTTATAAAAAACCCGACAAATAAAACTAAAAACTAAGAAGAAATTGAATTTACCGAATTAATAACAGTGTAATAAACACGTTTTTTAATTTACAACACTTTTTAAGCTTCACTTTAATTAATAATTTTTTAATTTACCTCGAGACTTAAATTTTGCTTACACATATGCTAAAATTCTTTTGCTTTGTTATTTCAATTGTTAACACGCCGATCAGCTGCTTTCTTGCAAAATTTCACTGGATACTGTCTGCGTACTTTTTGAGATTTTTTCAGCCGATAGAGTAATATTGGTCTTACTCTCCCAAAAAAATTAACTGAGTATTTGCTACTGGAAAAGTACCCAGACAGACCTAATTTTACTCACAAAATGATATACCTAACAAAAACGGTAATTTCAAAACACAGATTGTTATTTGCCTATCAATTACAAAAAGGTAATTTAATTATGAATTATATGATATCTAAATACCAAATTGAAGAGTAAAACACTACACTTGATTAGAAAATCATAATAAACTAACATTTATAGATACATACATATGTGCAATATCATCTGCTAAAAAACAAATTCAAAAGAATAAGAATAACTAACGGTACTTAGCACTCTACAGTAAAAATCGGTTTTAACGACCTTTAATGAAACGAACTTATTAAGTCACAAAATATACCTGCATAAAGTTAAATACCTATATTGCAGCTCAAAACTTATTTTACTTCCATAAAAATTTTTTTCATGAAATGTTATCAAAGTAAAAAATAGAAACACAGATCTTCGTTAAAAGTCATTAAAAAAGTTTTCGACTTTTATTTTTCTAAACGACGTTTTTGCGCGACTTCATTTTTTAAAATGTCTAAGGTAACCCTGTCCTAATACGTTTATACATGTGTGTTTGCAAGTGCAAAATGAAAACAAAAAAATTTTGGGAGAACAACATAGAGCATAACCGTCGTTTATACATTTGTGTACATGTGTGTTTGCAAGTATAATAACAACATCCCAGCGGGAAAACTCAGAAGACCTTCTTACTTCAGGCCTTTTTAAAGGCCTGCTTAAAAAATGTTTTGATTTAATTACTATTCTTACGTAACTGCTAAAGAATGCCTTATAAAAGGCCTCGGCTCTTTGGTATAAAAGAAGCGAGAAAAGAAGGAGTAACATTTTTTGTTTTGTTTTTTTGCACAAGCAAAAGCAAAAGAGTTCAGATCCCTTTACAAAAACAAAGTAACATATGTTGTAAATCATTTTTGTTGAAGTTGAAAAGAGAAAGAGTAAAATTTTTTGTTTTGTTTTTTTCGCCAAAGCGAAACAATTCAGATCCCGTTATAAAAACAAAGTAACAAAGTAGGTACAAATTAAAATACAAAATAAAAACAATAATGTAAATTATTTTAGTTGAGTTTTGTTCATTACTTGTGCTTAAAAGCTTTTTGTTATTATATACATACTTTTATTTACAATATTTTGCAAATTTTATTTGATTATTTCAATAAAAAATAGGTATCACATGTGTTATTAAACTACAATAAGTTTAATAAAATATATAAACATACGTTTGTAAAATAGGTATACATATATAAAAAGTTAAGTGTTCATTTTCTATATTGGAGATCTGATATGTACATAAAACCTATTCAGTCTTCTAATTTCATTTGTAAGGAAATATTCCTTAATGTTTTAGATTGATAGCCCTTCAATATGACCTTTAATGCATTTGTAGAAGGATGGTCTGAAAGGCCTTTTAAGAGCCATTAATAGAAAGGCCTTTTACCATACCTTTCTTAAAAACCCTTCAAGATAACCTTTTTGCTAAGGCCTTTTGACAGTCATTCTCTGGAAAGCCTTCTAAAAGCCATTTATTTGAAGGCCTTTAAGAAGCTCTGGGGAAGAAAGGAAAGCGGAAGGCCTCCTCCGCAATGACAACGCGTGTAAAAAAGATATGAGTATGGAATGGAGCGAGAAGGGCTTGTTTATCCAAAAGAAGGGGTACAGAGGCCTTCTGGAAGGCCTCCGTACTCCTTCTTTGTCCCGCTGGGTTAGAACACATGTGTGCACATGTGTGTTTGCCAGTATAATGCAAGAAAAAAACACATTTTGGGAGAATAACAAAACACACAACTTCTTTTTATACAAGTTAACGCTAGATACATTTTTAAATGAAATAACAACAAAGAACACGAGCAAGAATTTAATGCTGACGATATGTTTATGCAAAGGTATGTTTTGCTCCCGTTCCCAGCAAACTAATTAAATCAACATCAAATGAATTCCGAGAATTACATCAGGCGATGATTTGGTAACGTTCCCAGCAAATTAAAGAAATCAGCAACAAACTAATTCCAAGAATTACATCAGGTGATGATTTGGAAGGGATTTTCGCGAAGGACATAAAATCAACATAAGAGTGAGAGTTTTTTCGTGAGTTAAGTGCAATTAACGTATTATCCCTATCGGTCACCTAATTGTCCATGCGGTTGGAACTCCCGCGAAAAAAAAAACTGTGAAGAACGAGGCACCTAAGTACCATCCACGGGTTGGAAAAAGGACGGTGTTGTACACCAGCCGCTTCACTGGACACGAAAATAAAAAAAAAAAAAAAACTGTTAACGAAAAAAAATTTTTTTTTTTTAAGCTAAGTAAAGAAAAATTATCAAAATTAATAAACAAAATAAATTAAAGGCAGCAAGTCAAAATAATAGAATAAATAAGTGTAACAAAGAGCATTAAAAAATTAAATAATAAATAAAAAATAAGTTAACAAAATAAATTAAAGACAGCAAGTCAAAATAGTAAAATAAATTAAGCGTAACAAACGAGACCAATAATAAAACCATCAAAATAAGTGATAATATTGAACATTTCAAATAAATAGAAGCGATTTACTGTAATAAAACAACCTTAAGTGAAAAAAAAACAGCGAATAATATTGGACATAATATAGAACATTCCGAAACAAAAGTGAGAAAAAAATTATCGGAGTGCTAAAGTTGGATGTAATGCTAATAAAATAAATCCAAAAGAAAGGAAAAAAAAAATTATTAGAGACTAAACAAAACTTTTATGAACTTTACACTGACGCTCAAAGTAGTCAAAACAAATACCATAGAACTCTGTCATCAAGTTAAATGAAAAAAAAAAAAACAACGGCATCAATAAACACCATATCAACAAAGCATCTGTAAACGGAGAAGATTAGAAAATACAAGCAGCATCAACATATGAAATCATCATGTTGCAGATAACTATTCTAATGTAAGAATATAATTTTTATTTATATATATTTTTCTAACCTTGCTATAAGAATCCAATTAATTAAAAAAGAAAAAATTTTTATATAATAAATATCTAGAAATTGTTAGGCAGAATTTTTTTGTGCAAAAAAGGAAAAATATTTAAAGTTCCTTGTAGTTTGTCGAGAAATATTTTACAATGTCGAATCCCAACAACCTAATTAGACCTCCCATCCTAAATCCTCAGAATCCTGTAATACCCCCTGCTCAAGTCGGACAGAATTCACCTCAAGCTACAGATGCGATAGCCGGCGTAGTCCGCGACATTATCGAGACGCAATTCCAAAGTTTATTACGGTCAAGTGCGCAGTTAGATTCCGGTTTTTCAAATCTTTCTGATCAAACGATCGACCCTGCTCATATTAATAGTATTTCTGACCTAGACAAGATCCCAGATGTTGTTAGGTGCCTGCGTGATTTTTCTGGAAATCCAGGAGAATTCAGCTCTTGGAAAAAGAGCGTAGATCGGATCCTGCAAATTTATCAACCTCTGGTTGGTACTCCTAAATACTATGGAATCCTGAGTGTTATCAGGAACAAAATTATAGGTAGGGCAGATACCGCACTGGAAGCATATAACACCCCTCTAAACTGGAAGGCAATTTCGAAGTGTTTGACTCTGCATTATGCAGATAAGAGGGACATTCGCACCTTAGAATATCAAATGATATCATTGGTGCAGGGGAACCAAACGGTTCAAGAGTTTTATGGGCAAGTTATGCTCAACTATCGCTTATTCTGAATAAGATTGGTTGCATGGATTTGGCCGATGAGCCCCTGCGACTTTTCACTCAGACTTACCGCGACAAGGCACTCGATACCTTTATTCGAGGCTTAAACGGTGATTTGTCGCGTCTTCTAGGCATGAAGGAACCCGTGGATCTGCCACAGGCCCTCCATTTATGCCTTAAATTGGAAAATCAAAATTTCCGTGCTAATTACGCACATCAGAGTCGAAATATTTCTGGTGGAATTTTTAATTCTCCAAATCGGAAAAAAATTACCAGCAGAAGAAATATCCAAACCAACAGGGATTTTATCCTCAATTGGCTTATATGCCTCAGCCTCAGGCTGGAAATAACCGTCAGAATTACCAAACAAAGTATCAGAACCCGAATTTCCATCAAAATGGAAATAACCACCAGCAAACATATTTTGCTCCTCAACGTCCAGTTGCACCAAAACCGTAACCCAGACCGGAGCCAATGGAGGTAGACTCCAGCATGCGATCAAAGGGAATTAATTATATGAATCGACCAAAGCCCAATGATTTTTTCGGTAAGAGACCGCCACAGATGTCATTCCAGGCCCCTGCAAACAAAGTGCAGAGGATTTTCATTTAGGCGCTACTAACTATGTACCAGGGGAACCGTACGATCAAGATTATCCTCCAGAAGGGAGTGAAATTGAAAACGGGGAACCAGAGTATTTGCAGGAGTATTATCGGCAAATGCCTGAAGAGGTAGTCACGATTGCCAATCAAGAGGATCAGCCAATTGATATTAGCGATCCTCATTTTTTAGGTTAACGGACTCTTCGTTACCCTATGTACGGTGTAGAACGGAGAGTGGATTAATTATGAACATCTTAATTGACACGGGTTCTACAAAAAATTATTTACAACCATCTTTTTCAAAAGCAGTTATTCCAAATCGAAGAAAATTCCTTACGAGATCGGTGGCTGGCGATATCGAAATTAGCCAACATACGTATATTAACCTTTTTAATATAAGGGACAAAAACTTTAAATTTTATATTCTTCCTAATTTGAGATCATTTCATGGAATTCTAGGGAATGATAGTTTACAACAATTAGGGGCAGTCATTTATACTAGAGACAATTATATGTTGCTCGAAAATGGGATGAAAATTAAAATTCATCAAATGAGATCGGAATCTGTTAACATGATTGGAATTAGAGATGAACATATGAGTGTAAAGCAGAAGGGAATAATAAATAGACTGACAAAAGAAATACCAAATTTGTTTGCCGAACCAGATAGAAAGCTTACATATACCACTAGGGTAATTGGGGAAATTCGCACAAAAAATGATGAACCGGTCTATACGCGATACTATCCATACCCCATGGCTTTAAAAGCGGAGGTGGAGAATCAGATTCAGATAATGCTTCTCGACGGCATCATAAGACCATCGCGGTCACCTTATAATTCACCGGTCTGGATTGTTCCGAAAAAACCGGGTTCCTCCGGGAATAAGCAATTTAGGGTTGTAACAGACTATAGAAAGCTTAACGCGATAACTATAGCGGACAGATACCCGATTCCCGATATAGCTGAAGTTCTTGCGCAGCTGGGAAATAATAATTTATTTTCGGTACTTGATTTAAAAAGCGGTTTTCATCAGATTCCGTTGAAAGAATCTGATATAGAGAAAACAGCATTTTCCATTAACAATGGAAAATATGAATACACCAGGTTGCCTTTTGGGCTAAAAAATGCCCCCTCTATTTTTCAGAGAGCACTCGATGATATATTACGTGAGTGCATTGGAGTGTGTTGTTTCGTATATATTGATGACATAATTGTGTTCAGCAAAACTGAGGATGATCATGTCCACCATTTGGAAAAAGTTTTCAAAACCCTTGAGAGTGCTAACATGAAGGTCCAATTGGACAAATGTCATTTTTTTAGGCAATCAGTGGAGTTTCTGGGTTTTATAGTTTCTTCTCAGGGAATCACGGCAAATCCGGTAAAAACCGAGGCTATATCCAAAATTCCGCCACCCAAGACACTTAAGGAATTAAGATAATTTTTAGGCCTGTCGGGATATTATCGTCGTTTTGTTCGAGATTATGCTAAGCTCGCAAAACCCCTGACATCCCTTTTAAGGGGAGAAGAGGGCCGTGTATCCAAAAATCAATCTGCAAAAATTAAAATTAGCTTGAATTCAGAAGCTATTTCTGCTTTTAATAAAATTAAATCGACTCTAGTTTCCGGGGATATAATGTTGGCATATCCGAACTTTGATAAAGACTTTGCATTAACGACTGACGCATCGAATTTTGCCATCGGTGCGGTGCTTTCCCAGGACGATAAGCCTATTACTTTTATATCTAGAACATTGAGCAAAGCTGAGGAAAGCTATGCTGCTAACGAGAAAGAAATGTTAGCAATTATATGGGCTTTGAATTCTTTACGGAATTATTTATACGGTGTTGCTAAGATAAACATATATACTGACCACCAACCCCTCACCTATGCACTGAGTAATAAGAACAACAATAGTAAGATGAAGCGGTGGAAAGCAATTCTGGAAGAATATAATTACGAATTGCATTATAAACCAGGAAGGGCGAATGTTGTTGCTGATGCTTTGTCAAGAATTCCATTAGCTCAGATAAACACATTAACATCTAGTGAACACAGTGGTGAAAGCTCTTCCCATAACCTAATATATTCTGTAGAGGTCCCTATTAACGCATTCAAAAATCAGATTTTTCTTAGTGAAGATCAAACGCAGTCTTATCAATTTAAAATAGTTTTCCCGACCTACCATAGACATATAATTATGGAACAAGGTTACGATTCGGATAATCTGATACAAATCTTAAAACGCTATTTAAATCCGTCAGTGATTAATTGCATTAAAACTAGCGAACATATTATGGGTAAGATTCAGGAGATATATCCTTTACACTTTAGTAATTATAAAGTAAGGTTTACTCAACTACAAGTTGAGGATGTCACTAGTGAGCAAGAGCAGGAAAATATAATGTTGCGTACGCATAATCGAGCACATAGAAATGCTCGAGAGAATAAAATTCAAATTATGGAAAGATATTATTTTCCATCCATGAATAAGAAGATTACTAGGATAATAAAGAACTGTGGAGTGTGCAGGGAGAATAAATATGATCGTCATCCTGCTAAACCGGAAATTCAGGCAACCCCTATCCCACAATTTCCGGAACAAATTGTCCACCTTGATATTTTTATCACGGATAACCATTCGGTTTTGACAGCTTTGGATAAATTTTTGAAATTTGCAGTGGCAAAGGTAATTAGATCCCGCGCCGCTGAGGATATTAGACAGCCTTTAAGGGATATACTTTTTTTCCTTATTCCCGAAACTGTAATATTCGATAATGAGAAATCTTTTAATTCTGTTTCCACTAACCATATGGTGGAAAATGAATTCGGTATAAGCATTTATCGTACACCCCCTTACACAAGCTGTTAAAATGGACAGGTGGAACGTTTTCACTCAACACTTCAAGAGATCATGCGCTGTCTAAAAGCTGAGAGAGCTCATGACACTTTTGAGGAGTTGTTGGAAAGATCGGTCAAGGAGTATAACTTGACAATTCATTCAACGACTAAAAGGAAACCTGTCGAAGTGCTATTTGGCAGAAGGGTCAGTAGCGACCCAGAGCAGCTGGAAAATTTTCGTAGGGAAACAATGCGTAAATTACAAGAGAAACAAATATCCGATCTCAGTTATCATAACAAAAGTAAGGCACCAATGAAAACATACTCAGAGGGAGATGTTATTTATGTCCGAATTAATAAGAGACTAGGAAATAAACTTACGCCGACATACAATAAAGAAATCGTAGCTAGTAACAGTAACTCTACGGTCAGAACGCGATCTGGAAGAACGGTACATAAGAGTCTTATTAAAACATGAAATTTCTATTTTTGTTTTTTTTTAGATTGATTATAATAAACTGTAAAGCGGAACTTCAGATAATAGACTACACGTCTGCTCATCTAATAACGATCAATAATGGTCAGAGCAAAGTTCAAGACGGAACCTTCAGAATAATCCATCCCATAGACCTGAAACAGTACGACAGTTTTGTAAAAGAGACACAGATTTATGCTGAACGAACTATCCAAAAATCCAATCCTTTTTATCCCATCCTTAGAGAAGAAATAACGCAAGCTTTGGACTTAATCCAGAGTATTGTTCCTTTAAATAATAACTATAATAACAATTTTAATGGTAAGAGTAGTAATAACGATAATAACAATGAAAAAAATAATAATGTAAGAAATAAAAGATCATTTAATGTAATTGGTACTGCATGGAAGTACATCGCTGGCACTCCAGACCACGATGACTTCGAAATGTTGAAATTCAATATGAATGAGTTAAATGAAAATAATAATAAACAGGTTATAATTAATCAAATTGTAAATGATAGATTGAATAATGTAACAAGACTAATTAATGAAATGTCAAATGCCATAGGCAAGGACAATTATTTGAATAATGAAATAGCATTAATTTTACAAAATCGAGTAAGACTCATTAAAGAGGAGTTGATAAATATTAATTACGCCATACAGTGGGCGAAAAACGGAATAATTAATTCCGTAATTTTGAATAAACTTGAAATAAAATTAGCCTTAGAGAAATTGAAAGAAGAAAAGATGCCATTTGCATCAGTTGAAGAGGCGGTAGAATACGCCAAAGTTAATGTAATGTATAACAATTCAATGATCCTATATATTATCAAAGTTCCATTGACAAACGAAAAATTATATGAAAACATTTTATTGTATCCAGTAAAGAAAAATGGAAAAATTATAAAATTATTATTTAACGAAGTAATGAAAAGTTCAAACCAAATGTATGGAATAAAAAATAATTGTTTAAAGTATAATTCTGTTAAAATTTGCAATAACAATGAATTAGTAGATCTTAGTAATAATACCTGCATACCATATATCATCAAAAGTTTACCATCATCATGCACCTACAGCAACAGTCAACATATTCCATTAATTGAAAACTTATTTCCCGGAGTGATCCTGCTTAATGATTACAACGATACAATTTTGGTTGATAACGTCAAACACCATTTGTCCGGTACATTTCTGATAAAATTTACAAACACTACGATTGTGGCACAGGATAAAACATATCGTAATTTGGAAGCCCCGCAAATGGAAACTAATCCTGCTGGGTTACAGCCTACACCAAAGAGGTTTGGAAAAGCTTTTGAAGATTGAGAGCCTAAATGAATTACACCTCAGCAATACCCACGAAATTGGAACGCTAAAAATGGGAACAATCATAAACGGAGTGTCAACTATGTTCTTCCTACTACTGCTTGTGGCTATGGGCTTCTTAATTTTCCATCTATATAAAATTTCACAAAAATCAAATGCGGCCAAAAAAAATATGGAAAACTCCTATTCGTCATATGCTCCAGCAGTTATTTTAGCCAACACCCAGCCTGGAAACAACAAACATTCATCAAATTTTCGAATAAACGATCTCCCATATTTTTAAATGGAAAACAATTGAGGGCAATTGTTCTTGAGGAGGGAGGAGTTAACGCTAGATACATTTTTAAATGAAATAACAACAAAGAACACGAGCAAGAATTTAATGCTGACGATATGTTTATGCAAAGGTATGTTTTGCTCCCGTTCCCAGCAAACTAATTAAATCAACATCAAATGAATTCCGAGAATTACATCAGGCGATGATTTGGTAACGTTCCCAGCAAATTAAAGAAATCAGCAACAAACTAATTCCAAGAATTACATCAGGTGATGATTTGGTAATGCATAGTTTTATATTCATGACAATTTTGTTTTAATTTTAAGTTTAGTTCTAAATTGATTTTCATAAATAAAAGTTGGAGTTCGCTCCGAAAAAAAAGAAAAAATCTTTTTTTTTTTATTTTAATCAAACGCGATTAAAATTAATTTACATGTATGTGCGTGTGTTTGTAAACAAATTTAAAACGCTTTTGGAACCATTTAATTCTAAAAATATAGAAAACAAATTTATATTGCGCATTTCTACACAAAAATACCTTTAAAATGATAAATGTTTCATTAAAATCGCTGCACGTTAAGATACTAAAAAATCAACAAAAAAAAAAATTGCTTCCGTATTTATACATATATATGTATATATATAAGATGTTTATATTTCTTTTGTTCAGTCAAAAGTTTTTTTTTTAGTTATTATCAAGTGATCATAGTTCTTAATAGAATGCTTGCTAGGATCTACAAAAAAAAATTAAATAAAAGAAATATAAAACATTCAACGTCTATGCTATAGTGCTTAAGTATGCACATTCTTAAATGTATATTGCACTACACAGAAAAAATTATTTTTCCAATTCAAACAAAAAATTTGTAGAATCAAACAATTTTTTGTCTGAAATCGGTCCTATAAACAAATTCGCATATTCAAACATTTTATTTGCATTTTTTTATTGAAAAAAAACACTGAGTTTTTCAAACAAATAATTTAACTGAATCAAACAAAAAGTTTACTGAAATTCATATACGAAATTTCAAAATCAAAAAAAAAGGTTTTTGCACAAGCAATGATGCGCACACAAGCAGGCACTGTATTAGAAGATGATGGAAGAGAGAGCAGAGCGGCCGGCTGGCTTTGAGACACATTTTTTTTGTTGGAATAATTTTTGAACGAAGTCTTTTTTTATACACACAATGTTTATCGTCATCACTCACTGTTGCTGTATCCTTTCCTTTGCTAATGAAGAAGAAATGTAACCCAAAAACGGCGACATACCGACTCGATATGTTTTTCGTCATCATTATATTTTTGTATTTGATGTATTTAAGCAAACAGTTTGAAAAAATTGAATACGGGATTTTGTTTTTTTTTAACCAACTTTGAAACCAACCAAAAATTTATTTTTAATATTTTTAATTAGGCTTAAGTTCATGAAATTTAATTCTTATTAAATTATTTTTATGAAGAAAGGAATTTTACAACATGAAAATCAATTAAAATTGTTATTGATAATCTTTCATTCTTGACGTGACTCGGGCTCGAACCCTGGCCGGCAGGTTACCATGACATGTTTCGATCGCAACCACTCGATCTCCTCAGATGGATTTGCCGTCTTACACTCGCAGCCATCGACGACTGCTGACGTCACTAGTCAAACATCAATCCTTAAACCAAATTGTATTTTTATTTTGTTTCTTATAATGTTGTTTCTGTTGTTTAAAAAGAGTGAAACGTTTTTTTACCTACTATTTTTTTTTTTTTTTTTACTTCAAACCTCTTCATCTTTCTTACTGTTGTACTTTTTTAAAGTGTCCAAAAATAGACTGCATGTGTTTTTTGTTGTAGTTCTTATATTTCACATAAGGAAGTGTTGCTTACGATCAAATAAAAGAATGCAAAAAGACGACAACATTAAAAAGGGTTTAATATTTCATACAAAATTATGAAAACTTGAAACCAATAACGCGTGCATTATATTTTTGAATGGTTGTCAACATTTTTGTTGGTTAAATAAAAATCAAACAAAACTTTTAATTGAATCAGTAAAAAAATTTGTAGAAATTAAAAAAAAATTCAAACAAGCGTTTGTTTGAAAATAATTCGGCAATAATTTTTTCTGTGTAGTGAATTGCACTGGGCGTTGTAAATATGTATTATTTCAGCATTTAAACGATTAACGTTGAGTTTAAATAAAAAAAAAAAAAAACGGAAGCGAATGAATATAAAAAACATACATTTTACGGTTAAATTTATTTATATCAAATGTGGCCTAAATGCGAAACAAATATTCTTTGAATAATTAACGAAGTAAAGTTATCTATTTATTATTTTGCTTATTGAAATACAATTAAAAGAAAAAAAAACATGAAGAAAAAAAAAACATAAGTGGAAAAGATAACGAACTGTTTTAGCCCCCTGTTCCCCTTATCTGGTGTTGGTTAATGGAGAGAAAAAGGTTTTATGAACGATGCCAATATTTTGTTTTTTCAATAAAAAGGATATTTTATAAGAACTTCCGTTGTTTTTTATGTGTTAAAAGATGTCCACGTGAAAGTAAAAAAAGGAAGTAAAATTGTTTTAAAGTTGAATGAAAATCTATCTACTCACTTAGGAAACGTAAAGGTACCTATTGCGATTTACCTGCTTATAAATTTTATAAACAATTTGAATTCAAATTAAACTGAAATTGTTAATTGTATTGTGTGTAGGTGAGCGAGTGAGTTACTGAGGAGTACCGAAAGTTAAATGTTAGCCACGGTTAAACAAAAAAAAATATCAAAAATAAAATAAAGTGTAGTGTTTTTCTTTTCTTCTCATTATATCGATTTAGACGACTTGTGTAATTTACGCATGTATAGCAACTGTTGTAGTTAGAAAGGCTACCAAAACACAATCTGTCGGTATGTCTAGGTAAGTCGGGCGTCCTCTGGGTGCCGAATAACTATGTAGTTCCCCTTGTTCTTCTGATATTTATTTTTGTTACTTTCAACAGGAGATTCTTACTTGACCAGAATGCTCCAAAGATGATCGTGAGCCCGAACGGTGCCCCGTTAGGACTAAAGGATGGTCCCTTCGGCCCACACCAGGCCGAATGGCTCCTAGCCGGTACGTTTTGTTTTAATTGAATTTTCTTATTGAATTTATACTAATTCCTTTTCTTCTTGCAGCCATCTGGGACTGTTGCCCTTTCCACTGCAGGACCATCCTCGTGTGAACTGCGAGTTATATTTTAATTTATTTTGAATTATAGAGTAACCTATACTAAAGTCCGGTTTTTATTTCAGGTGGACACGCCGTTTGCGGAAGGGAGTTTCTTGCAATGCCAATGTTGGATTGATTGACGAGAAATTTGTGGTTAAGTCCACAAATTCGAAAATAAAAAAAATATGTATGTACATCTGTAATTTTACTACATAGGAGCCAAGAAGCTCCTGTCAAAGTGCTTTAGTGCAGAGTGCGTTTAAAATGGAGAGTTTATTTAGATTTCTACCTTACGTTTTATCTTCGTTATATGACCCTTCTGGTAATTTCCCCCTCTTTATGTATTTTAGTTTTCTCCCGAGTATCTTGCTTAAACTTTCTTTTTTTTCATTTTGTGACCGTCCTGGTCCTGTCTTTATTTCTAACATTCTTTCTGGTTAATTTCTTTATTTCTTAATGACCCGTTTGGTCATATTCCCCCCGTTTGATCATATTCCCCCCTTTTGTTTTCCCTTGGTTAATCACCTTATTTTTACCCACATTTTCTGTTATTTTTCTCGAGTATCGCCCTTACATTCTCTCCTCATCCCGTAGCTTTGGTTTCGAGCCAAAGTAACTAGGATTAGAGAATGGGTTGACGGATACACTTCCCTTATATTATATGGCCTCTTGGCTATTCAGTTTACTATTATTGGTGCTACCACCTTCCTTTGTTATCTTCTTGATACCTTTTTGATCCTTTTTATGTTTACCCCAAACTTTTCCTTTACACCCCCCATTGCGTTTGCCGTCAGCACTAGTGGGATAGTAGTTTTTAAAAAGTGGTTCATTACAGCACTGTATCATTTATACCTGATGTGTTATTAAATGTTTCCCCAGGTTCTATATTTTAGTTAAATCCGAATTTTAGAGGAGTAGAACTTGTTAGGGTCAAAATGGGTTAAAGAGATTTTAGTACCATCAGAAAGCTGAAAGTGTCCTCTTTAACCCCATATATACTTGTTCAACTGTTTGGAACTGTCTGTTGAACACTTTTTTCATTTTAATGAAATTACTCGCAACATTTTTTTTTTGCTATTTTTATTTAAGCTGCTCATATGACTGAAATATAACACAAGGGTTTACGAACGTTTTGTTTTGAAAAATTATTTTGCTTCTTATGAACGGCTGAACATATTTAAATGAAATTTTAAACTGTCATAGCCGGATAGCTTTTGAGTTGAATTGAAAGAATGGAGTGTGACTTGCGGACCTCTAAAATTGGTAACCTCGGAAATTCAAACTTTTAAAAAATTTCACCAAATCGGATGGATTATGTTTTATGTCAAACTCTTATCAATAGTGTGTTCAACATTTTTTATATTGGTAGTAAAGCAGTCTTCAAACAATGTTATGTTGTATTACTGTACCGATTATACCTGCTGTGTTATTAAATATTTTTTCAGGTTCTATATTGTAGTCAAATTGAAATTCATCAGTATAGAATTTATGAGGGTCAAAAGGGGTTAGAGAGATTTTACTAGCTGTAGGAAGGTGAAAGTATCTACTTTAAACCCAAATGCACTTTTGTACCTGTTTGGACCAGCCTATAGAACACTTTTTTAGTTTGTGTAAAATTATTCGCAACATTTATTTTGCTCTTTTTATTTTACCTATTCATATGACTGAAATATAAATGTACCAAGCCAAGTTGTGCTAGGTATTTTATATTATATAATTACCAATACTTGTGGGATTTTAAGCGTATCCTACTTTAGCCCAATTTAGTTTTTTATTCTACCTTATTATGCTACCTAGGAACACAATATAACGCAAGCTATGTATAAAAGCCAGTGGTATTCGAATAAAAACTCAGTTGTTAAAATACATCTAAGCAATAACAATCTAATTTGTAAATATCTATAAAAATGGAGAGCTTCAGCTATAAAGAATTATCCGAAGACTATTTTAAAAATAAAAAGGAGGAAGATGTTTTAAGTTACATTGAAGGAAAACTCAATTTATATTCCTGCAGCACTGAAATACGATCGGAACAGCAAAATAAAATAATCGATTTCGTCAAAAACTTAAAAAAGCGGTTCAAACAAGTTGGATGGAGTAAACCTAGATTTTACAACAGTTTTGCAAACTGGTTAGATGGCGAACTCAGTGTCCAGATATCTTCAGAAGCTACAAATGGAAAGAACCTTGGGAGGCCAAAGAAATCACTTGAGAACTGTAGCGATAGATCTAAAAGGCGGAAGCTTAAGGATATCAACGAAGAAATCGGAGATACAAGTATTCAAGAAGCTTTGCTATATCAACTGCGATCACAAAAAGAACTCACAAAAGTCGATATTATTGAAAAAGTTTTTATCGCTAGTCCCAAGAGAACAAAACGGAGCACAATACCAGAAAAATGTCACGAGATTTTACGAACGAAGATCTGTTTAATATATTGTTGGCAACGTCAGATCCGCTCATCTCTAGCATTCGAAGTCAATGGAAAGTAGAACATCGGGACTTAGATGAAGAAGCAAAAGGGCTGCTACAGGACAAAGATAATACAAAACCAAATATGGAATATTTGGAGGCAATTTTCCAACCGAATCAATAGTAGATATAATAAATTTTATTGTTATTTAAGCAAAAAATATGTTTTTGTCCTTATTATTATTTAAATAAAAAAAGAAAAAAAAAATTTTTAAAATTTACACTTATTTATTTTTTTAATCTAAAAAGTTTTCTAGTGGAACTGGTTCCAGTTGAACCTGTTGTAGAGTTGATAATGTAGAAACCTATTCACAAAATGATCATAGGTATTATTACATGCCTATACATTTTTTTAAAGGTATAGTGGCATATACGAGGCGAATGTATATGCATATAAAGGTAATATGAATACGAATTTCTCCAGAAATATATAAAAATGTTTATATTTTTCAAAAGAAAACATTAAGTGTATGCTTGTAGAAGCAATTTATAGTCAGTTTGACATTTTTACTCCCATATGCCCTATTCCAAATCAAATTTTTCAAACAAAAAAAAAAAAAATTATTTGAGTAAAAAATTCTAATAATTCAGCACACCGATTTTTATACATTTAGAACAGTAATGTTTTCTAATATGTCCATTATTTTCTAGAAAATTCTGAGCAATATCGAATGGTAAATAATATTGCCTTTATTGACAAAAAAAAAAAATTTAAAGCCGTTTTCCGGGATTGGGAATTTGGGCATTTGTTTATCAAAAATGGGGATGTTTTTCAGTCCACTGTTTTAAGAACTTTTTAATCTACATAACTGCCAAAATTCATTATGATACCTTTATTCATGTTAGATTTATAGAATTTCAAACATTAAAATTATTAAAATATAGTGTAAATGAATAAAAGGGCTTTCAATATAAGTAAAAAATAATATTTTTAAGGTTTGACATTCTATAAATCTGACATGAACAAAGATATGCTAACGAAATTCGGCAGTTATGTAGATTAAAAAGTTCTTAAAACAGTGGGCTGAAAAAAAATCCAACTTTTTTAATAAAAAAATACCATAGTTCTCAATCTAAATCACTAGCATTTTCATACTAAATGCTAAAAAACATCAAAAGTTCAACTTTGACCTTAAATTTCTCAACAACTACTGAACGGATTTTAACAAAATTAAAACTGTTCAAGAAGTCTTCTCTCCTGCAAAAGAAAAATTGCAAAATTATCTCTATCGGTTCAAAAGTTACAGATTTTTGGCCGATGAAAAACGATTTTCA
The DNA here is from genome assembly GCA_930367215.1 of Pollenia angustigena. Taxonomy (NCBI): domain Eukaryota; kingdom Metazoa; phylum Arthropoda; class Insecta; order Diptera; family Polleniidae; genus Pollenia; species Pollenia angustigena. The sequence goes on along the minus strand of OV884057.1, from coordinate 104,888,974 downwards.
GCCACTGTGCGCCGTTAATAATAAAGATCGAGAAATTCTCCCCAAAATATTTTTTCTTTGGCATTCATGTTTTAAATTTTGTATTATTTGATGTTTATGCCTTGACGATTTAACATTTATGAGCTAACTTAAAAGCACACGATACAATCATGCTGGTTCAATCAAAAAAATATCAAACTATTTTTGATAAAGCACCATCAGCTGGTACAATCACACCACAAGCTCATACACGGTCAATCAGCTGGCACAATCACTTGATTGTACAATCATGGTGGTATTGTGTATGGGCCCTATAAGCTCAACTCGTCCGCCGTTCGTCAGCTGTATCCACGGCGAATTAAACAAAATGGTGAAACGTCAAAATATTGTTTTGTTTCTATACTGAAATTTGACAACAAGTCAGAAAATTGCTTTTTGTAGTTGTAGAGTTGCACTTACCTGTTATGAATTCGCCTTGACATGACCGAAAAATAAAAACAAAATACATGTTGTTTTTTGTGTTGCTGACTTGTTGTAGTCTCGCCGCCACCTGAAGTAAATTCGCCTTGGGCCTGTTTTTACACATTGCCACTTCACTACCAAGGCGAATTTATAATTAATTCGCCTTGTTCACTACCAAAAAACGTTTTCTTTCTCTTTCTTCGAAAGCTGTCCTCGCAAATGATTTAGGCATTTTTCATACGTCACTTTTTTCATCTCTGTATGCTTTGTGGTTGACTCTAGTCTTGGGCTTAATCGTTCATTTAGGTGACCGGTCATTATCGTTCAGTTAAAACAAATGAACTACTTCGTTCCTTTCGTTCACTCGGTCTTTTCTGTCAGCCGGTCTTTTGTGTCACTTGGTCTTTTGTGGCTTTCGTTTAGTCAATGTGTTAAAAGAAACAAGTATAGCATCCCTACAAGAATAGTGACGGTCATTTGACCTATCATATGACCGACATTGCTGATACAGATATCGGTCATCGCGTAGAACAAAGTTTCTATCATTTTCTTAAGGCCAACGTGAAAAAAATTACCTAAGCTTTTGTGTACGTGTGATTTTGCATCCTTCTTTAACCTATGAATTTTGTGGTAGATAAAACATATATCTGAGCTGTTTACTCTTATACTCTTTACATATCAGTACTGATGTATAAACCGGACACAGCTGACTAGTCAGTACTGATGCATATACAGTTCACAGCTGACTAGTCAGTACTGATGCATATATTCGTCACTGTTGACGTAATTTTTAGCTTAACCCTTAAATGCATACCGTACCATATATGGTACTGGTCTTTTATCGTGCCATATTCTAAGAAATTAAACTTAAATGTGGAATAGTGTGATTCCCCCAAAAGAAGACAGTATAACAGTTCATTCAAACGTTGTTGTAGATTTCTTTTATTTTATTTTAGTGTTCAGTAAGCTGTCGAAGTGGATGTATGTATTTTATGCACTAAATTTTAAAAGTGATCTTTAACTGTGAATATAAAATTATAGAATTTATATATTGAGCAGAGGTTAGTACTATTTTATAGAATAAGCTTTTCTTTAGCTAAATATAAAAAAATTTTAATTTATTTGATATAAATAAATGTTTTTTTTTTGCTGTTTATCTAAGTACCTTATATGGTACGTCATGCATTTGCCCATAGAGTTTATTATGTGTAAGATGCAAGTAAATTTTTGACTTGTTTCAGTTATTTATTATTATACAGGCCTGTTCTGCAAATCACTTTTGCTCAAATCACGTGATTTCAAATCACATGTGCCTACTAAAATACACGTGTGATATTTCCGTGTCCCATTTTTGTGTGCTTTGGTGTGATCTTCAATTGCCGAAAGCACACAGAGAAACACAAAAACGGTATGACTTTCAGAACACCAGAAAACCGCACGTGTGTTTTCAAAACACGTGATTTGAAATCACGTGATTTTCAGAACAGGCACGATTATTACGTATTTAGACATGGTTCAACGGAGTAAAGCTCATCAGCTGTAAGGACGAGATGACGCTGGAATGGCTCAAAGGAGTTATTAAGAAACTCAAGGGCCTGTGGTCGGATGCACAACTCAAGATTGTGGATCGATCAGATATTCCTGCTGTTCCGAAGGCGAAGGTGAATTTTCCGCGCATTGTGAAACCGGAAGTCGCTCTTCGTCTACTGCAAAATCAGAATCCGGACATACCCACCAAAGAGTGGAGGATTCTGCATGTACAAAAAGGCAACAAAGAGGGGCAGAATTACATACTCCAGATTACAAAGGAGGCTGAAGACCTTCTGTATCCTCGGTATGGAAAAATGTCTTGGGGAGTGGGTAGTGTGTTTCTCCAATTGAAGAAACGACATCCACATGACTCGAACCACAACACATTAGAGGTCGATGAAGTGGAGCGTGATCTGGCGGCTGCCACCGTGGCCACTTCTGGACTGAATTTGGGTGAGACGGCCAAGGAGGATAGAGCCGACCCCGAGCGGGTGATCTTAGTTGATGACGCTAAAGATCCTGCAAGTCAACCTCCAACACAGTAAGATGGCTTCGGTCGAACTCCTCCTCACGTAAGAGGGTCGCTACGACGTAGCTCTAATCCAGGAACCGTGGATCTCCACAGAAAATCGGGTATCTGGATTGAAGTCACGTAATTATAACACGTTCTTCTCAAAAGTGGTAGGTAGAATACGATCTGCAATACTTGTTAGAAAGAATTTTTGTTCATATATTCTCTATAATTACAGCACTGACGATCTCACAGTTGTGGCCTTGGAAGATGGCAGAGATGACATGGTACTCCTTGCATCATCCTATATGCCACACGATAGGGATGCCCCACCAGTAGAACTCCACAGACTAGTCGAAGGAGCTTGTAGAAGGAGACAAAACCTGGTAGTGGGTACAGATGCTAACGCTCATCACACAATATGGGGCAGTAAGGATATCAACAGTAGAGGTGAGGATCTTATTGCTTTTATATTACAGAATAATATACAAATTGCGAATATAGGTGAGGTCCCCACGTATAAGGGTCCCACCTCAGAAAATGTGCTTGATGTGACGCTTTATACTGATTATAAAACAGTGATAGATGATTGGAAGGTGCTTACGCAGCCATCCTTCTCTGATCACTCCTATATATCATTTTTGTTAAATTACACTATACCTAACGAAACAGTGTTTAGGAACCCAAGGAATACGGACTGGGCCAAATACTCTTCACTTTTGAATAGGGACCTAGGTCACTCGGGAACATTGGTTAGTTCAGGGGACATAGATTCTGCTATAGACACATTGGTATCGGGCGTTACTAGATCCTATGAGAAGTTCAAACTGGCGAAAATTGTGGACCGGCCTGAATGCTGGGGGGAGTATAAGGACGCTCTTAGGGTGTATAAGCGCGACGTGCGAAGGGCTAAACGAGCTTCGTGGAAAAGTTTCTGCGATAATATAGAGAAGACAACCGAAACGGCAAGACTGCGGAGGATGCTAGTGGGCAGTTCGGTAATGCCAAGTACGGTTTGTAGGGAAAACGGAGAATGGACAGGGAGCAGCGCGGAAACGTTGGAAGTGCTTGATGAAACTTCTGTTCTGGCAGATGGTGATAGCGGAATTATCACCTATGAGGGGGTGGAATGGGCAATCGATTCGTTCCAGCCATATAAGTCGCCTGGTCTTGACGGAATTATCCCGGCGCAACTACAGCGGGGTAGACAACGGATAGTACCATGGCTGGTGGAAATTTTTAAAGGATGTCTAAGGATAAACTATGTGCCTAAATCTTGGAGGATATCTAAGATTGTATTTCTGCCGAAATCGGGCAGGAGCAACCATATGTACCTAAAAGATTTTAGACCTATAAGTCTCACATCCTTCCTGCTGAAAACGTTGGAGAGAATTTTGGACTATCATGTCAAGGGTAACATGAGGCCAACCATTCTCTCTGTCAATCAACATGCGTACACGAAGGGTAAATCAACTGGGAACCCCCCAGGGAGGGGTTCTCTCGCCGATGCTATGGGCGCTTGTCGTCAACGAACTTCTCAATAGACTTCGGGACGGGGCAGCAAAGATGACCGCATACGCGGATGATGTGGCGGTGATAGTTACTGGCAAGGATCTGAATACTATTAGTTCTGTAATGGAGGCTACATTGGCGATAATCAGCCAGTGGGCAGCCGGAGTAGGACTGGGAGTAAATCCCGAGAAGACGGACCTAGTACTATTTACGAAAAGGTATAAAGTTGGTCCATGGAGGAGACCTAAACTAGGGGGTACTAACCTGGAACTTAAACACCACACTAAGTATCTGGGAGTAATACTGGATAGCAAACTGTCGTGGAGACTGAATGTGGAGGAGAGGGTGAAAAAGGCAACGATTGCGCTCTACGCATGTAAGAGAATGCTAGGCAAAACGTGGGGTCTAACCCCTGCTCTTACACATTGGGTCTACACAGCGGTGGCGAGACCAATCCTACTCTACGGGATACTTGTGTGGTGGACGGCCTTGGATAAGATATCGTATCGGAATATGCTAACGGGCGTACAGAGACTCGCCGAACTTAGTATCACCGGTGCTCTGCGCAGTACACCGACTGCGGCAATGGATGTGATCCTGGACTTGCAGCCGATTCATCTAGTTTCAGAAGGAACTGCAAGGAGGTCTGCGATCCGCTTAAAGGCGACGGGACAATTTGCATATGGACTCTATGGTCACGGTAGTATTATATGGGGAATAGATTGTAGCAGTGACTACACCATTCCGAGACTGACACTTGGAAGGAAACCGCGAGTTACCCTAGAGGAGGACGGTTGGTTGGTAGGACTCCGATCTGGCCAAGGGACCTTCAGATTCTACACTGATGGTTCCAAAATGGAGGACGGAGTTGGAGCTGCAGTCTACTGCCAGGAACTGGGTATTCGGGAATCGTATAAGCTTCCCGATTACTGCAGCGTTTTCCAGGCGGAGGTTTTTGCAGCCAAAATGGCTGCCGATTTGGCACGTGTTCCCGGCACCGAGAACTCGCAGGTAAACTTTTTCATTGATAGTCAGGCGGCGATCAAGGCTATAACAGCGGAATTCTCATACTCCTCTGTCGTCAAGGAGTGTTGGGACTCGATAGATAGACTCTGTGTCAATAGGAGAGTGCATATCTACTGGGTTCGCGGTCACCAGGGCATAGAGAGCAACGAAGAGGTGGACGAATTGGCGAAACGGGGGGCCCGTTTACCACACGATATGATGGTGTCCATCCCGGCTCCAATTCAGAATATAAGGAGAGATACGGACTCTGCTATACGGAGGAGATCAGAGGCGTTTTGGGAAAACACAGGAACGTGCAGGGTTTCCAAGGTAATGTGGGGATCCTACGATCCGGAGTCGTCGAGAATTCTTCTGTCGCTATCGAGAAGGGACTGTAGACTTCTGATAGATTTTATAACGGGTCATTGTTGGACTGCGGTATACGCCTATAGGGCGGGGCGGTTGAATAGTGACAATTGTAGATTTTGTGGGGTACCAGGAGAAAAGGAGGCGGTAGAGCACCTGCTATGCTACTATCCGGCACTCGTGCGCTCCAGGGCGAACTGTCTGGGAGATCATTATCTCCAAGATCTCAGGGGAGTCTCTGGAATTGGGTTAATGAGACTCCTGGCATTCGTCAAGAGAGTGTGGGGTACTCTGGATACCATCACATCTGACTGACCTTTTTACTTTCTTCTGTGGGTTATCGTACAATTGTGGTAACGCTAGGGACCTATTTGGTCTATGCGGGGTCTTTGTGACCGGCCACTCTAACCTAACCTAACCTAACCTAGACATGGATAGCATTATTATTGATGGAAAAGGTACAACGCTGATGAAGTAGCGGAAATGTTTCACGATTTCGACGATTATGAAGTGTTGGGGATACCTAGTAATGGTGATTGCTCTGAGAATGAAAACGAATGCGAGAATTTTGAACCAGATGAACTTAATGACGAAGCGCAAATACCAACACGTTTGAGAAACCGAGCCGAAACTAATTATGCCATATTGGATGAATTCCCGTTATTAAATACAGAAGGGCTGGATGTACATTTTCTTGAAGCTTCCGGCATTTCTGTTCCTGATATTGGCTCATCAGTATCAGTAGACTTATCCATAGTGGAGCGGAGCCATTCTACGTTACCACGAAAAAAATTAAAATGACTTCAACTCCAGCAGATAATAACAACAATGAAAATTCAGACGAAAATTCTTCTATTCATCAAAATGATCAGTTTAGCCAAGTACGCGAAGAATGCATGAACTATAAGGACGTTATTGTTGACACGACTTCCGACAGTTTTGAAAGAGAACGTTGGAAGAAAGGAAACCTGCAACTATCTGGAGGCTTATTCTGAATTGCGATGCGAAAATCAATGCGATGCGAAAATGCATAAATGCGAACAATTGCTATTCTGTATTGCGATATTCACAAAGTTTTTTTTAATCGCATTTCAAATGCGAAAAGGTGACAAGTCGGTATTCCACATTGCGAAAACAAATGTCAAATTCGCAAAATTTATTCGACAACAAAATAGCATTCGCAAAGTACAAACATGTTAGTGAAAGATAATATTTTATTTATTTATTCATCATATATTTATTATTTAATTCAGGGAAGCAAGCCATAAGACCACCAAACCGCGTCAATTTGATATAATGATAGAATATGTATATGAATAAGCACAGCCAATTGGCAAGAGGCCATTTGAAAACACCACATGCACATCAGTCGGCAAATACTTTGTGGCAAACGTTAACTGAAGAACTAAATATCAATGGACCACCTATTAGAGAAGCTGCAGGATGGAAAAAGTATGAAATATATAAACCAGTTCAAAAATATTTGACTTTAACTTAAATTTTAATAGGTTTGGGCCGATTTTAAAGTACACACAAAACATTTTCATTTTCTTCGTCGTCGAACCACAGCGCCACGAAATCCATTTTAATTATTTTTTTTTTATTACAGAATGTCCTAAAAAAATATTTAAACAATTTTCACAGCCAAACACATACAATTTATTTATTTTTAATTTGACGTTTATTGACACTGACGTACATTTGAGCAGCGTTGCCACGATTTGAAATAAATTGCGAATGCGATTGCGAAAGTCTAACAGAATACCAATTTTCTTTCGCAAACGCATTTTATTTGCGCATCGCATTGATTTTCTCATCGCAATTCAGAATAAGCCTCCTGAAGAACAAATTACTTTTCTTGGAATCTCTAGTTTGGGCCCAGAGACATCGGATAATTTTGCAACTCCTTACGCATGCTTCAAATATTTTTTTACGGATGAGGTTGCAGAGAAAATAGTTGAGAGCATCAGTTACGCAAAAGTTGAAAAGAACTACCAAAATTTCTTTTAGACGCTCGAGAGCTCGGTAAATACATTGGAATTATCTATTATATGTCTTATCACAAACTTCCTTGTGTGAGAAATTATTGGAATACGCAATATGGAATTAATGCGGTGCGTAACGTAATGACGGTCAACAGGTTTGAAAAAAATCAGAGAGTACCTCCACATAAACGATAACAAAAAGTATGATACAGAAAATCAAGATCGTTTGTTTAAAATAATGCCAATAGTGAATATTCTCAATGATCGTTTTCAAACAGTACATATGCAGCCTCGTTTATCAATAGACGAACAGATGTGCTCAACAAAAGTTGGGCACTATATGAAACAATACCACTGCTTGAACGAGAAACGTTATTGTTTTGCAGGCTATCACACTAAATAAATTGAAAACTTAAAACTTTTCTTTTAAATATACTTTTATGCACTTTTTATGAATAATGGGCCATGTCACAGATTACTATTCCGTTCGGAATGATTCCGTTCGGAATTGAAGAAAACATATTTGTTTGTTAATGGAAAGTGTATTTTGATAGTTTTATAGCCTTTCAGATACAGACAACTCCCATACCGTTCATGAAAACAAAAATGGTTTCATTCCGAAAAATTTTTTCGTCATTTTCTGAAGCACCAAAATACGGAATGAATTCCGTTTCCGAACGGAATTGTACTCTGTGACATGGCTGAATATATGATATTTTATAAATAATAATAAAAATATGGTACACAACGGAAATTGGTGTTTTTCCGATTTTCTAGAAAAACTATAAATTTTCCGAAAAAATGAAGGACGGATTCGTAATTAGCGACCATATTTACGTTAGAGTAACTTAGTCTCCACTCTGGGTGCTGACCTCATGCATTTAAGGGTTAAATAAAACACGATTCATTTTATTAAATTCTCATACATATTTTTGTTTTTTATTTAAAATAAAATTCAATATTTGTTCGTTTTACACAATATTCATTTATTTATTTAATAGTAAGTTACACAATTTCTTACATTCTAAGGAAACAAATATTGCACAGAAATGGCTTTGCCGTATATCTTATATATTAACAGGTTAATTACAAAAATTCAAATATATTTATAAATAATTTATGATTTTGAAGGAAAACTATTAGCAAAAACCTTCAATATGAAGAAAACAAGGAGATGATATAAATAACATAGAATATTACAAACATTGCATTATAACAATTATAAGCGTGATTGCAACAAGTATTAATTTTAGTATAGTGCACAAATAAGTGGATTTTCGGAAAATCCACATTTTGTTTCAAAACGAGACTTAAAGATCTCAATACCTTCTGAAACGGTGTTGGTTTTACTGATCAGATGTAATCTTACGGTAGAGACATGCCATGGTAATTTTAGAGCCATTTTCAATATTTTGTTTTGCGCTATTTGAAGACGTTTAATGTGGGTTTTAGCACAGTTACCCCAAACAGGACAACCATAAAATATAATAGCCTGGAATATTGTTTTAATTATTAACATTTTATTGCAGTTACTTAGAATGGAATTTCTGCTAATAAGTGGATATAATATTCTTTTATATATGTTAACTTTATCAAGAATATGACATATATGGGAGTTGAAAGTTAGTTTAGTATCTAAACAAATTCCTAGATATTTAATATTGTTAGACCAATTAATGCTGCAGCCAGAAAGAGTGAGATTACTACTAGGTAGATAACAAGGTTTTCTTTTCCTTGTAAAAAAGATGGCTTGTGTCTTATTTGGATTGATTTTTATCCTCCATTTAGTATAATACTCCTCCAATCGGTTTAATGAGCATTGAATTTCAATCAAAATATTCTGACTGAGTTCATGAGTATAGTAAATTGCCATGTCATCTGCGTAAGCACCGAATTTACATGGTCTAATTGAGGGCATGTCAGCACAATAGATATTATATAAAATTGGTCCAAGAACAGAGCCCTGCGGAACACCTGCTGGAATGCTGTTTAAATCAGAAAAGGAATTTCCTACAGAAACGCAGAAATATCTATCACACAAAAAGTTTTTTACAAGTTTTACAAGAAACAATGGAATGTTAAATTGAATCATTTTGTATATTAAGCCGCAGTGCCAGACTGAGTCAAATGCTTTTTCAACGTCAAGTAGTACAAGCGCTGTAGATTGTTTTGATACTAAACCATTTTTGACATCATTACAAATTCTTTTGACCTGATGAATAGTTGAGTGAGATCTTCTGAAACCAAATTGTTCATCAGGTAATATCTTTTTAGTATTTAAAATAAGCAAAATTTTTTCACTTATAATTTTTTCAAGAATTTTTCCCATACTACTTAATAAACTTATAGGCCTGTAATTCTCAGGGTTGTTTAGCATTTTGCCAGGCTTAGGAACAGGTATAACTTTAGCAGTTTTCCACACATTTGGATAGTACTGCAACTTCAAACAGGAATTGTATATACTTGTTAAAAAACGAACACCAATTTTAGGTAGATTTTTTAGCATTTGATTATTTATTTCATCTAAACCACAGGATTTCCTTTTTTTAAGATTACATATAATCACATCAACATCATTTACGGTAACTTTTTCGGAGAAAGGAGTAACAATATCAAGGTCCACGAAGTGATCAATTACCTGTTGGACCATATTGGTATGACTAGTTGAACCTGATTCTTCAGAAACCCTATGATTTAGTATAAAACTGTTTGCAAAAACATTTGCCTTGTCTTCATCTGAAACTAGGATACCATCAGGTGTTAATAGAGAATGACATCTTCTTGTCTTATTCTTTAAAATTTGGTAACATTCCAGAAAGGTTTTGATCTTTTGTCCATTGCACTTAGTTTTTTATTCCACTGCCGGTTTCTAAACAAATGAATTTCATTACGAATGAAGTTTGAATATTTGGTCATTAAATTGAAATAATATAATTGCCTGTATCTCACCCAATCTCTACGAAATTGATTTCTTAATTTAATTAGATTCAGAATATACTCAGGGAGCTTCATAAAATTATTTTTGGGTGGAGTCTTCGGAACTGACTGTCTAACGGCTTCTAACAAGGAGCTAGTAAAAACTCCAACATTGTTATCTATAGCGTCAACTGTACTGAATATCGAATCAGTAACAGCTTCGCTTAGAGTATGTTTCAAAATATTTTTGTATATATTCCAATCGGCACATTCAAAATTATAAACTAGCCTATTTACAATTGGGGTAGATGTAGACAAATCAAATGATACCGGTAGGTGGTCAGAGCTCAGGTCATTAATGGTAAGAGGGTTAGAAATAAATTGTGGAATATTAGTTAAAATTAAATCAAGCGTAGATGGGTTGCTGTTTGACGCAGCAGGAATATAGGTGTGAGCATTAGGAAATAATATAGATACAGGAAAATATGACGTATGGTCATTAAGAATATTTCCCCACTGATTAGCACGCAAACAGTTCCAATTTCTATGTCGGGAGTTTAAATCACCACATATTAGATACTCTTCGTTATTATTTAAAAGTTTTCGTAAATCATTTTTATATTTGGCCCTTAGCGCACTGTCATTTTGTCCACCAGGAAAATATACACTAAAAACATTAAGATAAGAGGCCCGACCAGTATTTATTTTAATACCAACATTCTCAATTACATCAGTATTAACTTTGGGAATTACCATAAAGGTTATTGTTTTCTTAATAAGTATGGCAACACCACCACCGTTTTGATTGGCTCGGTCTTCTCTTATACACGAATAATTAGGATGATAAAGAGTATTTGATTGAGTGAGCCAAGTCTCACTCAATAGACAAATATCTACATCATAAGTATTTAAAAAATTTACAAATTCAGAGATTTTGTTAAGGATACTTCTACAATTCCAAAATACTATTTTTTTTTTTTTGACAAAGCCATTTTTTAAACATTTTTATAGACAAACTTAAAAGGTAATTGGGAAATAACACCAAATTGTTCCTGTTTGTTTTACATGCACTCAGCTTAGTAATTAACTCCATGGTGAGAGTAATAAATTCCTGCTCAGAAAATAAATTATTCTGATGATTGTTGGTAGAATTGTTATCATTATTGGAGATAAGGGGGAGATTTATTTCAACATTATTGTTATTATTATTGTTTAGATCAGGGATGTCAGCGCCTTGCACAATTGTGCAAATTAATTCACATGTACGCTTACGCTCTTTTATTTTGCGAGCGTAAAATATAATTGTTTACTGAGAAACATTCTCATTCAGCGGGAAATATCGCAAATATTGCAAGGCCTGTTTTGAGGCCTCTAAATATATTTATGTATATAAATAAATATACAATAACTGTATGTAGGTACATCTTTTTTTTTTTGTTTTATTATCTTTTTTATTTTATTTATTATCTATGTTTTTGTTTTGTTTAATTTCTGTTTTTGACATTGTACAATGATTTTAAAACAGGGATTTCCATTTCTTTGCACAATTGTGCAATTGTGGTTATTTTTTAAGATAGAATTTTAATAAATTTCAAATTTTCAAAATAATTGTTTTGCATTTAAGCTAACGATATGTGTTTTGTTCGTGAAAAAAATTCGTTGATGCCTGTAACAGGGTCCCTTTTTCTTTCGTTAAAAAGACGTACCTAAATGCAGAAATTATTAAGAAAAGAAAAAGCCACAAGAATTTGTTGGTATTTTGTGATTGTAAAAATATTTTTGTTTCTGTACCAATCGCGTCAGTGGGGGGTTTTTTTTTTTTTGAAAATTTTTTTCTTAAGTAGGTAAAAATATTTAAAAAACACGTTAAAAAGTCTTGTTTTGCTGCAATTTATGTGTAAACCTATACACATAAAAGCAAATGTAACAGCAGGTAAAATTTTTGGGTAAGAAGATGTGTTTTATTGATGTATTAATGAAACTTTATTGTTTCGCACTATTTTTATTGCTTACTTTTTTATGCTACAATTATATGACCGAGTCTAAAGAGTAAACCTTACTACTTTATGGTATTTATTTAACGTAACTTTGACCTGTTATAATGACTTTATACATTTTTGCAGGCAAACTCAGGTGCGCATTTGGTATTTTGTAAAAATTTATGATATACCATTAGCTAGAATTAAAATGTATGCACAGATGTTTGAAGTATGAGTAACCCAACACCGTGAATACCCTTTCTATTTTACTTACCACTATGAATACCCTAAATTTTTACTAAAATAACTTTTTCACGTTATAATTCTCATGTAATTCATTTTATTATTTAATAAATAGACCAGGGAAATCCATTTCTATGTACAATTGTGTATACATGTAAACTTCAAATTAGAATTTCATTAAACTGAAAATCGATTGCAGCGTAATAAAAACGCTTCCCATGAGCCGAAATAGTGTCGTCAAGCGCACATCAATTTAAGCTGCACATATACAATCTGTGATTAGGGAAAAGTAAAAAAATTGTGAATATTTTTCTTTTTGCCTCGACGAAAGCACCGACATTAATGATCTTTGCCAATTGGTCATTTGTGTTCGATGCATAGATAGTGAGTACAATGTTTTTGAAACTATGTACTCACTTGAAACGTTTTACGGTAATGTAACAGGTAAGGTATTATACGACGTAGTCTTTGAAAACCTGATATCTGTTACACAAGCTTCAAAATTAGCAGGAGTTTGCACGGATGGTGCAAACGTTATGGCCGGGAAGTATGAAGGTTTCGTAGGACAGCTTAAGCAAAATGGAATTGATGTACATGCATTCCATTGCATAATTCATCAGTCCATGCTTGCCTCAAAATTTATAAGTGATCATGCCGCTATTAAGACTGCAGAGCGGATAATCAATAGAATACGGGGGGGTCATCATTCATTAACGCACAGAAAATTTTCAAGTTTTCTTAAAAACGTAAACGCCAATCACCACGACTTAAAAATGTTTACGGTGTTCGTTGGCTTAGTCGGGGTGATTGTCTAAACAGGTTATTCGATCTTCGAAAAGAGGTGTTGCATTTTTGGGAAACTGAAAATTTAGACGAATGTGAATTAATACAGTTGAATGATTATGAGTTCATTTTAGACCTTGCGTTTCTGGCGGATACAAGCAGTATTTTAAATGAGCTAAATTTGGAACTACAAGGAAAGGGAAACAATTTAAGTGACATATATACGATAGTTTTTAATTTTAAAACCAAACTATTTTTATTAACAAATGAAATAAATAATGAAGATTTTTCCAACTTTCCTAAAACTTTGCTTATTTATGACAAGGAGAAATATTTGAAAAAATCTGAGTATTTGGCAATTTTTGAAAACCTTTTTTACAACTTTAAAGATCGTTTTCAAGATTTTGAGGATATAAAACCACTACTTAACATATTCCAAAATCCCTTTAAGTGCGACATTGCGAGTTATGAATTCAGCATCCAGTCGGAACTAATCATACTTAGGAGCGAAATTAATCCTCCAGACAGGGAAAATATTATTGAGTTCTGGAAAAATTTAGACGGGGCGCTATATCCTATATTAAAAAAAAATTCCTTCAAAAGTTTGTCGCTTTTCTCCTCAACATATCTTTGCGAACAAATATTTTCCGATTTGAAATACATTTGCTCAAAACAACGCAATAAATTACCATCCGCAAACCTAAAAAATGTTTTGTTGTTACGAAACTGCAATATAAATTTAGAAGATATTATTGGTAAATAAAAGTATTTATTATAGGCTAGTAAAATCGTCTCTTTTTATAATGGTGGTAAATACTTACAGAATATTTTTAAACTTAATATTTGCATTAGTATGAGCAAATGAATTTTCATTGTTAGAATTCGCAAAGGTATGTTGAGCAAAAAACGAAAAATATTGGAAAGAATTGTATTAGGTTGTAAAAAGACTTCAAATATTGTGAACTGCGCAATTTTTCCAAAAAATAAGCAAAGTTTCTGAGGTTCCAAATTAAATTTATTTAAATAATAACTGATTGTGTCTGTCCATAACTCAACATTTTTCGATAATTGTATTGTTATTTATTGCTTTTAAGTCTTTATAGCAGGGATGTCAGCGCCTTGCACAATTGTGCAAATTAATTCACATGTACGCTTACGCTCTTTTATTTTGCGAGCGTAAAATATAATTGTTTACTGAGAAACATTCTCATTCAGCGGGAAATATCGCAAATATTACAAGGCCTGTTTTGAGGCCTCTAAATATATTTATGTATATAAATAAATATACAATAACTGTATGTAGGTACATCTTTTTTTTTTTGTTTTATTATCTTTTTTATTTTATTTATTATCTATGTTTTTGTTTTGTTTAATTTCTGTTTTTGACATTGTACAATGATTTTAAAACAGGGATTTCCATTTCTTTGCACAATTGTGCAATTGTGGTTATTTTTTAAGATAGAATTTTAATAAATTTCAAATTTTCAAAATAATTGTTTTGCATTTAAGCTAACGATATGTGTTTTGTTCGTGAAAAAAATTCGTTGATGCCTGTAACAGGGTCCCTTTTTCTTTCGTTAAAAAGACGTACCTAAATGCAGAAATTATTAAGAAAAGAAAAAGCCACAAGAATTTGTTGGTATTTTGTGATTGTAAAAATATTTTTGTTTCTGTACCAATCGCGTCAGTGGGGGTTTTTTTTTTTTTTTTTTAATTTTTTTCTTAAGTAGGTAAAAATATTTAAAAAACACGTTAAAAAGTCTTGTTTTGCTGCAATTTATGTGTAAACCTATACACATAAAAGCAAATGTAACAGCAGGTAAAATTTTTGGGTAAGAAGATGTGTTTTATTGATGTATTAATGAAACTTTATTGTTTCGCACTATTTTTATTGCTTACTTTTTTATGCTACAATTATATGACCGAGTCTAAAGAGTAAACCTTACTACTTTATGGTATTTATTTAACGTAACTTTGACCTGTTATAATGACTTTATACATTTTTGCAGGCAAACTCAGGTGCGCATTTGGTATTTTGTAAAAATTTATGATATACCATTAGCTAGAATTAAAATGTATGCACAGATGTTTGAAGTATGAGTAACCCAACACCGTGAATACCCTTTCTATTTTACTTACCACTATGAATACCCTAAATTTTTACTAAAATAACTTTTTCACGTTATAATTCTCATGTAATTCATTTTATTATTTAATAAATAGACCAGGGAAATCCATTTCTATGTACAATTGTGTATACATGTAAACTTCAAATTAGAATTTCATTAAACTGAAAATCGATTGCAGCGTAATAAAAACGCTTCCCATGAGCCGAAATAGTGTCGTCAAGCGCACATCAATTTAAGCTGCACATATACAATCTGTGATTAGGGAAAAGTAAAAAAATTGTGAATATTTTTCTTTTTGCCTCGACGAAAGCACCGACATTAATGATCTTTGCCAATTGGTCATTTGTGTTCGATGCATAGATAGTGAGTACAATGTTTTTGAAACTATGTACTCTCTTGAAACGTTTTACGGTAATGTAACAGGTAAGGTATTATACGACGTAGTCTTTGAAAACCTGATATCTGTTACACAAGCTTCAAAATTAGCAGGAGTTTGCACGGATGGTGCAAACGTTATGGCCGGGAAGTATGAAGGTTTCGTAGGACAGCTTAAGCAAAATGGAATTGATGTACATGCATTCCATTGCATAATTCATCAGTCCATGCTTGCCTCAAAATTTATAAGTGATCATGCCGCTATTAAGACTGCAGAGCGGATAATCAATAGAATACGGGGGGGTCATCATTCATTAACGCACAGAAAATTTTTAAGTTTTCTTAAAAACGTAAACGCCAATCACCACGACTTAAAAATGTTTACGGTGTTCGTTGGCTTAGTCGGGGTGATTGTCTAAACAGGTTATTCGATCTTCGAAAAGAGGTGTTGCATTTTTGGGAAACTGAAAATTTAGACGAATGTGAATTAATACAGTTGAATGATTATGAGTTCATTTTAGACCTTGCGTTTCTGGCGGATACAAGCAGTATTTTAAATGAGCTAAATTTGGAACTACAAGGAAAGGGAAACAATTTAAGTGACATATATACGATTGTTTTTAATTTTAAAACCAAACTATTTTTATTAACAAATGAAATAAATAATGAAGATTTTTCCAACTTTCCTAAAACTTTGCTTATTTATGACAAGGAGAAATATTTGAAAAAATCTGAGTATTTGGCAATTTTTGAAAACCTTTTTTACAACTTTATAAAACCACTACTTAACATATTCCAAAATCCCTTTAAGTGCGACATTGCGAGTTATGAATTCAGCATCCAGTCGGAACTAATCATACTTAGGAGCGAAATTAATCCTCCAGACAGGGAAAATATTATTGAGTTCTGGAAAAATTTAGACGGGGCGCTATATCCTATATTAAAAAAAAATTCCTTCAAAAGTTTGTCGCTTTTCTCCTCAACATATCTTTGCGAACAAATATTTTCCGATTTGAAATACATTTGCTCAAAACAACGCAATAAATTACCATCCGCAAACCTAAAAAATGTTTTGTTGTTACGAAACTGCAATATAAATTTAGAAGATATTATTGGTAAATAAAAGTATTTATTATAGGCTAGTAAAATCGTCTCTTTTTATAATGGTGGTAAATACTTACAGAATATTTTTAAACTTAATATTTGCATTAGTATGAGCAAATGAATTTTCATTGTTAGAATTCGCAAAGGTATGTTGAGCAAAAAACGAAAAGTATTGGAAAGAATTGTATTAGGTTGTAAAAAGACTTCAAATATTGTGAACTGCGCAATTTTTCCAAAAAATAAGCAAAGTTTCTGAGGTTCCAAATTAAATTTATTTAAATAATAACTGATTGTGTCTGTCCATAACTCAACATTTTTCGATAATTGTATTGTTATTTATTGCTTTTAAGTCTTTATAGCAATAAATGTAAGTTAACTTTAAATGGTCTGATGAAAAATGAATGGAAAGCATGAACTATATTTCCTCGCATAATGCTGGCCCTGGTGTTTGCATCGCCCTTTCATGAAAATGTTTTGTAATTTTTAATACCTTACCTGATTCCCAACAATTTAATCGAACATAGATGACCCTTAGAAAAGGTCTTTAATAAGGCCTCGCAATAGGCCTCGCAACCGCATATTTCGCCCGCTGGGCATGTAAGAGATAAGAGCCCTGCAAATAATAGGACCAGTCCAAACACGCGTGTAAAGAGTAGTCCACAAGGGACCAGGACTAGTCCACAAGTAACCCAAACGTATGGAAAAAACCTGGTCTATTTAACATTACGATGTCCTAGGAGAGGACCATATAACCCACCTTTGGACCACTAAGGAGTAGTTTTAAAACTACTCCATGGTATATAACCCACCTTTGGACCAGTAAGGAGTAGTTTTAAAACTACTCCATGGTATACTCAAGAGGATTAGTTTTGAAGTCGTTTAAACACGAAAGCATGTCGTTAAAAAACGAAGACATGTCGTCTCACTACAAACACTTTTTAACAATGGCATGGTCCATGCTTGCATTACATCGGACTAGTCCATGGAGTAGTCCATTTTATCAAAATGGGTCAGGTGGTCCAATTTTATTTGCAGGGAGTAATCTCACCAACACAATCATAATTGACATCACTGTTATAGATTAACATTGTTGTTGCTAATAAGATGTGGGAAGTCAACAAAATTATTGCTGAGATTAAATTGATTGGAATTTACTGCTCTCTGAGAACGATTAGATCGATTCGCAACTTTCTCTCTCATTTGAATATAAGCAGAACGACTTGGGCATGATGGATCAGTTGATTTATGATTATTACCGCAGTTGGCACATTGAATTTTATTTTCTGCTTGGCAGTCAACAGTTTTGTGCTTTTCTGCACAATTCGCACACCGCACCTTAACATTACAGCCCTTCTGCCCATGAATAAATTAAATAAATAAATAATTATTTTTTGTCCTATGAGGTAATTAACATTTTATAAAGCTTTTTTGCAATAGTCCTAACTTCAATATTTCACTTGGTTTTTGCTTTAGTCAACCTTTGGTTAACATTGATGCTATAGGTAAGTACATATACTACTGAATGATCCTATACACTACCAGAATATCTTGTAGTTTCATAAGAATCATTCCTAAGTATATGTTTACATCTACAGCATCAATGTTAACCAAAGGTTGGCTTAAGCAAAAACCAAGTGAAATATTTAAAGAATGGGAAAATTGCAAAAAGGCTTAATAAAACAGGGATGGTAACAGTTATTCCTCCTTTCATAAACGTCAGATGATAACAGTTTTTTTTACAAAACGTTTGGCTATATCAAACACCATTTAACTGTTTTTAAACATCATTGTACAATTCTGCTACATATTGTATCTATTCGAAACGTTTGCCGTGTTTAGTTTTTACTAAAAACTTTTTAGACAATTTGTTAAACCATAAAGAGTGTCTGATTCCCCACAATTGTAAAGAGCACACACTAAAGACGTCACTGTGCGATCAAGAAGTGTTAGATTTGTGTTTTCCGCTACAATTTGCAAAATACTGTAAAATACAAAAAAAAAGACGACTTAATTTTATTTAAAAACAAATTTTCATGATAACATACCTCTGGATATCGTATAACTAACTCTGGCTCCTTACAATGCAACCAAATCAAGTTGACTGCTGTACGTATGCGTTTACACCACTCACTGCAGGTGGAAGAATTAACACGGAAAAATGTTTTCGACTCAAATCATAATATGACGAATATCCAACTGAACATCGGGTTGAGCCTCTTCATTGAGAATACTTTCAGCACCGCCAGCAGGAGCCAAACCAATTACCCAATAATCTACATGCAATTCGTGTCCACCTGGTACATAAAACAAATAAATGAGTTTCTACAATATTGTTCACGAAACGAAACTTACCGATTTGCCTTCTGGCACAGGTTTTAGTGTACCAAACATTGTAAAAATCCGTAATGTAAATAAAAAATTAAACCTTTGCTTGACGTCTTAAACGATATGCCCATCCATAGATTTTAACGTTTCTGTTAATTTTCGACACATTCAAATATGCAGCTGGCCAACTGGGATCTTCGGATATGAGTCTTTTTGGCTTCATCCAAATTTTGTTTAGGCTTTTCCGCATCTTTAGCTTCGCGTTTTCCTTTTTCGCATTTTTATAACTTACTTACCCAAATCCTTTAGATTTTCTTTATTTATTTTAATAATTTAATAATTATTAAAATATTTTGCAGTATTTAATTTAAACAATTCACAAATTTTCACAAATATTAGCCAGTAAAGCATATGTATGTATAACAAAAATTAAAAATAAATTGGCATTTTTGTGGTGTTTTCAGTTATTCTGCTCTAACATATATGTTGAATGGTACAACTAATGTAAAATTGTTGCAAGTGTGTTAGTAAAATTTTTTTTTTTTTAGTTTCGGTCATCCATTTCTTGTAGGGATACTTGTATGATGCTTCACTCAAAATATTATGCAGGTAAATTCAAAAGAAAATTAAGTTTGAATAACTGAAAATTTAATTAGTAAACGGAAAATCATTTAAAATAAAGGAATTTTACGGCTTTTTTTAATGTTAATTTTAAAACGTAGAAATTCTTTAAAAATTAATAATTTTTTTATTATTTAAAATAAAAATATACAAACTACAAATAATACATTCAAAGGTTTTTTCAGTAAATTTTAACTCAATTTAAATTACATACTAAGATAGCTTAAACAGTATATCTGTCATTATTACCTACCAAATCAGCGAAAAATTTTTGTTTATGTTATTTATGTGCACATGTACCTATGTAAGTATGTAAATAATAAAATAATTTAAAATAACTTTGCATTTACATAAGTATTTCAGTTTTATTTTATGACATATTTATTTTTGGAACAACATGTAAAAATAGTTAACGAATTAGTTTAATTATAAAATAACAAAATTTTTATTAAGTTTTAACTTTACGAAAAATGATTTTAGTAGATTTAGATTTAAGGGCGAATTCTATTAAGCTAGATGAGCTCAAGTCCGTCATAGGTGATGGTGTGTTTGATGTACTAGCAGTTACCGAAACTTGGCTAAAAGATCATGTCTCTGATTGTTCTGTGGAGATATTGGGATATAAGTTTTGCCGTAATGATAGGCCGTCTAGGGGTGGTGGTGTTGGGATCTATATATCTAAGAAGCTGAAGTACAGAGTTGTTTTCAAAGTTCAAGACTTAGGCTGTGAGTCGCTTTTCGTTGAATTTGTGTCTGGTAGTATAAGATTCTTATTTGGAACTGTCTATCTCCCTAATGGCTGCTTGGATACTTTTGAAAGGCTTCATTTTGACTTGTTGTCCCGATATGATAATATTATAATTGTAGGCGATTTTAATTGCAATTTGTTTTCGCCTTTAAAATCTGATATTGTTCGCTCTTTTTGCTTGAGGTATAATTTGTCGATAGCCCATAATGTTTTGCCCACACATTTTGACGTAAAAACTGTAACTACGTCACTTATAGATTTTTTTTGGTTAGTAATTCATTAACTACCAGCTACCGTCACCAAGTACAATGTCCTTCCATCTCGGATCACTCGCTTATTTTTGCATGTTTTGCCATCAACGTTGACTATATAGATGAGTTTTTTGAATATCGGGATTTCAACAACATAAATTGGGGAAGTTTATTCTCATTTTTAAGTGTTTACGATATGTCACAAATATTTAATACTACTGATATTGATCTTAAGTGTACCCTTTTTAGTTCGCTCTTGAATGACCTTTTTCAATTTGTCCCTACTGTAAGGAAAAAATTGTGTAAGGGCATTGATGCCTGGATGAAGGTGAATACAGTTATTCGTATGAGGTCGTTACGTGATCTGTCTTTTTCGGCTCTTAAAGCAAACCCCAATAATCATAACTGGAGAACATATTGCAGGCTTCGTAACAAAGCCAAGAGTGTCTTACGTAAGGAGAGAATTAAACACTTTTCTAAACTCTTTGGCTCTATAGATTCCCGTCGCTTTTAGAAGGTTATTAAGGGACATGGTTACATTGGTGGGGAGGATTCTTCCCCTGAACTTGATCCGAACATTATAAATAACTATTTTGCTGGTTCTAGTGACTTTATACCTGATTATGCAGTTCTTGATAGTTTCGTGAACTTGGATAGCTCTTTTTCCTTCTCCCGGAGCTTTTTGATGCCGTGAATAACGTAAAGTCTAAGTCGGTTGGTGTGGATGCGATATCTATTAAATTTCTCAAATTAGTTTTTCCCTTCTTGTCTGATATTATCCTACATCTAACGAACTCAATCTTGACTACGTCAACTTTTCCATCAGCGTGGAAAGTTGCACGTATTGTTCCTATTCCGAAGACAAGGGTTGTTAACTGTCCGGATGATCTTAGACCTATCTCTATACTTCCTGCATTATCTAAGGTTGTTGAGCATATATTGAAGGATCAAATGTTAATCTATGTTTCTAATAAAATTTCTAAATCACAGTTTGCTTTTCGTAATGGGTTAAATACAACTTCCCTCTTGTTGAGCCTTACTGACTCGATAAGAGGTAACATTAATGAAGATAAATTGAGTGTTTTAACATCAATGGATCTCTCAAAGGCTTTTAATTCTATTAATTTTTCTAGATTGATTTCTAAACTTTCAGATGAGTTCCAATTTTCAAGTACTGCTTGTAGGCTTTTTAATGTCCTACTTATCTGGTAGATCCCAGTTTGTTGTCATGAATGGTGTTGCGTCGGATGTACTTCCTCTCCTGTGGTGTGCCGCAAGGCTCTGTTTAAGGTCCCCTGTTGTTTATCCTGTACATAAACGACCTCTCTAATGTTGTTGATCACCTGAACTGTAATTCATATTTTTTTGCAGATGATGTTTTTCTCCTGTTTAGTGGTGATAGAGGGTCTGTTGATATCTTTGAACGTGACATCAACTCATGCCTAGCGCATGTCTCGCAGTGGACTAGAGCAAACTTTTTAACGGTTAATACGTCAAAAACTAAGGCTTTAATGTTCGGCCCTACACCCCGTTTCTTTACTCATTTATTAATACTTCTTGATGATGAGGTGATTAAATTTGTTGATCGCCACAAGTGCTCGGGTGTGGTTCTAGATAGTAGGCTCTCGTTTAATTATCATACTGATGCCTTATCGGGTAGGATTTTTGGTATGTTGAGTAAGTTCTACTGCTCTAGTATATTTCTTCCTTTGCCAGCAAAGAAGAGATTAGCGCATGCAATGTTGATGTCCCAAATTATTTATGGTTTTGAGGTTATGACGGGTACCGTCGGTATCCTCCTTACTAGACTAAGGCACTTGGTAAATGCCATTACCAGATTTGTTTACAATGTTCGACGCGGAGACCATATCTCTGGCTTTGTGAAAGATTTCCTTGGTTGTGATTTTGATAATTATGTGCGAGTTCGTAACTTATGTACATTTCATAAAATGGTAAAAAGTGGTAGACCTGTTGTACTGTGCAACTCCTTTATTTTTTCGCCTAGAAACAGAAATCCTTATCTTAATTTTCCAAGAATATTTAGGACTGACTTCTCCAGATCTTTTCTAGTTAGGGTAACCAGCTATTGGAATGGACTGCCATTAGAGCTGCGTATTTTTTCTTTACTTGGGTACGCTATTTCCCTAACTGGGACGGGTACATAATTTGTGTAATTTACTTACTATTTATATCTAATGATAGGATGTGTGTTATGCCTTGGGGGCGAGTTTTAGGTTATATAAATAGATAAGTTATAGAAAAAAAGTTGTTTTTTAGTACATACATAACATCTTGAGTTGAGGTACGATAACACACCAGTTTTTTAAAACAAAAAACTTGGTGAAATATAATTTTTATTAATTTATAAATAAACCAGGTTTTCGTTTGTAATACAATATTTTAGAAGCGTAAACAAAAAAAATTTTTTTTTTCTTTTTTTGAATGAAAGTTCGTATAATTGGAAAACTTTATCTTCTTCAACTTTTTAAATTTGACTCAATATGTTATGATTAAACGACACAGAAATGTAAATATGTATGTATAAAGAATAATTTTTTTTTTTTTTTTCTTTTAACTTTTAATTACTTAGGTATTAAGACTGTGTAATATATTTTTAATGGCCCACATGGGCTTTGTATTACCTAACTGATGAATAAATAAATAAATAAATTACATTCAGTTACTGTAAAACTTTTTGAGGGTACACAAGAATAGAAAACAATAACCGCAAACCAAATTCGCAGTTGTTTTTTCGTTTACCAAACAACTGATTGAAAAGAAACGATGCAAGGTATATTTATAGCAGGTAGCCGCGAGATTACAACAATTGAACAATAAGACAAACAACAGGGCTTTTTATTGTTGTTTTGTGATACGAACTGTCAAACAGCAAAGGGGTTGAAAAGAGACAAAAGATAAAAACAAAAAACTTGTTTACTTGTTTACTATACAACTTTGACAGTTTCCACGTAGCAATTTTTATTGCTAAGCACAAGCAATAACGTCGGCAGAACAATGGAGCAATAATTGCTAATTATATTGCTTTGCCATTAATTTGCAATTTTCACCGCGAGTAGTTGTATAAAGTTTTGTGGCTGTATTTATGACAAATGTTTTATGTTGTGTTTTGAAGTGGTTGTTAATTTTTTTTTTAAATTAATAAAATAATTAATTGCAATTGTCGTAGCTGTGTTTTGTATTACTTTTTTGTTTATTTGCGTTTGCTTTTGTTGATATTGACGTTTATTTAAAAATATAATATATAAAAACTTTTTCTGTATTTTTCTTGATTGTTTTTTAACAAACAAACACACTTATAAATAAACAATCGTACAGAGAAATGAAATGTCAGATAAATTACAACTGATTTGACAGCAGATTGCTAAGCAATAATTGCTCAAGCAATAAGAAGAGCAATCATTGCGCAATGGATTGCCACTCATGGCAATTTGCGGTCTATACGTCGCAAATTTAATGGAGCAATCAAATTTGACGTTTGCCGCAATAAATATTGCTACGTGGAGACCCGGGGTAAATGCTTAGGTAACTTTATTAAAAGAGAAAGAATTACTTAAAACATTTTACTGCCTGTTTTTAGAAGTTAAAATGTAATTTATCAATTTATATGATATAAAAACATGTTGCTTGTCAATACACAATTTTTTTAAAATATAAAATCAATTAAAATGGATAATCATTCAGGAAAGCAAATTTCGATCTACCAAATGTTAAAATACAATTTGGTTTAAGGGATGATGTTTGACTATTGACGTCAGCAGTCGTCGATGGCTGCGAGTGTAAGACGGCAAATCCATCTGAGGAGATCGAGTGGTTGCGATCGAAACATGTCATGGTAACCTGCCGGCCAGGGTTCGAGCCCGAGCCACGTCAAGAATGAAGGATTATCAATAACAATTTTAATTAATTTTCATGTTGTAAAATTCCTTTCTTCATAAAAATAATTTAATGAAAATTAAATTTCATGAACTTAAGCCTAATTAAAAATATTAAAAATTTGAATTAAAAACCATAAATAGTTCAACAAAATAACCACAATACTAATTATTGTTAAAGCTAAGGCACGAGCTCTATGTGTACATTTGTCCTTCAAGTTGTGCTGAAAAAGGTCAACAGAAAAAAGAAAGACAAAATGAAAAAACAAAAAATGTACTTGGACTTCAAGAAAAATTCTTGACAAAAGTACGAAAAAACAGAAGTAAGGAAAAAACATGTAAAATCAATTAAAATAAATAATCATTCAGGAAAGCAAATTTCGATCTACCAAATGTTAAAATACAATTTGGTTTAAGGATTGATGTTTGACTATTGACGTCAGCAGTCGTCGATGGCTGCGAGTGTAAGACGGCAAATCCATCTGAGGAGATCGAGTGGTTGCGATCGAAACATGTCATGGTAACCTGCCGGCCAGGGTTCGAGCCCGAGCCACGTCAAGAATGTAGGATTATCAATAACAATTTTAATTAATTTTCATGTTGTAAAATTCCTTTCTTCATAAAAATAATTTAATGAAAATTAAATTTCATGAACTTAAGCCTAATTAAAAATATTAAAAATTTGGAATAAAAGCTTGTCGCGAGATTTAAGAACTCGTATTTACTTCGTTTGAGAATTTTAGTAGTTAAGACCAATCACACCAACGGTAAATTTCGCCAAGTTCAGTTATAATTAACTATCCGCTATAACTGTCAAAAATATATTGTTAACTGAAAGTTAAATTGGCCGCAAGTTATTTAATTTACTTTTTTTTCTCGCGACAAGCTTTTAATCATAAAAATTATGTAACGACGTTATAAGTTAATAGTAAAAGTTTTTAAGTAAAATTATTTTATAATATGTATGTATTTTATTCGACCTTTATTTTTTCAAATATTAATAAATGTTCGAGCCTAAGGTATTTTTTATAAAAATTCGCATTCGTATTCTCAGTAAGTCTTTTTAGTTGATACCCATATTTGATACTCATATTGTAGGATTGCATTTACAAAAAAAGTCTGCCATCTTGAGTGTTTTTCCATGTTGGTTGTATAATCCTTTACACAGTTAACCATGCATTGTCATCCAAACTGAACATATGTTACAAAATGTCAGCTAAATCGGTTCGAGGTATCTGCTTTTAATTTGAGTTGCAAGATTTTACCCACAAACATACATTGCAAGTTAAAAAAAAAGCTTTTAAAATTCATAAGTAGTTTCTTATAAACTATTTTTTTTTGCGGCTGTCTTGATCTCTCATGTGAAAAGGTTGTTCACAACCCTTAATTGTGGAATTAAAACAGAGTTTATATAATTGCAGATAATTTGTGGCTCAAAGAAGTTTCAGTGGTGGAATACACCCCACAGTGAAGAACTAATTTTTTTTCTATATTAACAGTCTTATGCCCGTAATTTCTACAAAAAAAATCTAGGAGTGCATAGAAGTCAATGGTGTAAAAGCTTTCATATTTTAAATGAAAACTGAAGCATAAAACACCTACGCTAAATAAATGTTGAAATAGGTAAAGATAACTGTTAGGTACGAACACAACTAGCTTTCTTTTTTAGAAATTACGGGCATCATTCATAAACGAACGCTTAAGTAATATCTACATTAAAAATGGGGTTTCCATAATAATTTCGTGCTCTAAAACTTGACTAAGCTTTACTAAATAAAGCTGCTGACTTTTGAATTTAGTTATATATTTAAAGGTCTTATTTAAAAAATAAATGAAATAAATATGTATAAAACTTTCTGCTCAAATAAAAAATTTGCACATGGCAACGCTCATGTACATTGTTGAAAACAGCGTTGCCATTTTGGTGCCTTTCGGGTATTTTTTGGTGCTTTTTTGCTCATGCAATACCCGAAATTTTGTTAAACACCCGTTTTTGAAAAGCGGGTATTTATAGTGCTTTTAACAATTTCTCACAGTGCTTTTTAGTGCCTTTTACAATATTTATTTTTTTTGTACCATTTTTTAAAACTTCGATTATATTGAGGATGATTAAGATGAGATTTGCTATTTGGGGTACAATTTTGGGAAGGCCTGTAAAGATTTTAAGGTTTCAAATGATAAAAAAAACTGATAAAAGAAAGTTGCATCCGTTTTACCAAAAACTTTATTTACGAGGTTAGAGCTAGGCTTCCTAGCAATTTGGAAATTTTACAAAACGTTTACTTTTTTGCGTTGACAACATATTTTGTTTATTAAAATTTGGGATGTCATTAAGTTTTATAAGGAATGGTCGGTCACTGCAAATTTTCAGTAATTGCAACAGGACAGATTTTTTCTAACTACGAAAATCTAGCTCGCACTTTATTACTGTTTTACGCCAATTCAAACCCAGCTGATGATGATCCAAATGATTTGGTTGATATAATTTTTATTGAAGGTAATCTATGTATATATAAATCGGCTAAGGCAAAACAGTTAAGAACACTTTCTCCTCCGTATGTCAACCGTTTTGAACAAAATATACACCATTTAAGAGGTAGAAGTGCACAATGTATATTTTATTAAAATCTGTTCAATAATTTCAGAGTTATAAGCGTTCAAAATTGTAACTAACAAAAATGCAAAATAAATAAATAAAAATTTATTTTCAATTATCAAATAATAAAAAATTAGGGTGATCGATTATTCGACATTTTTCAGAAACCGGTTTTCGAACATTTCGACTATAAAAATCAAACCAGGCAAAACAGTTAAGAACGCTTTCTTCCTTTGTTTGTCAACCGAACCTCTATGGGGAGAAAAAAAGGGGAAATATGGAAAACTAAATTTCTTTTTTTTTTTTACTTTTCTGTGCTTCATTTGATAATTGTTAAATTCTCTGTAATATAGAACTTAGAAACATAATATTATAGGTGTAGATCCTGAGTGAGTGATAGCCTATAAGATAAAAAATGCTGGTATTTTTTGTTTTTCATCTGAAACTTTTTGAAAATTCGTTAACATTCGACCTATAAAGATAAAATCATAAATTAAACTGGGTGAATAAGAACATGTTAGGGGAGCTTTTTGGTACTTTTCGTTGAACATCTGGTACTTTGATTAATTTTCGTTAATATTAGACATAGAAACATAAAATTTAACGTGCAACGTCCTGAGTGGATGACAATATATATAATCGAGACTTTTTGATACTTTTTTGTTTTTCAATTGGTATTTTTTATACGGAACTTACAAAATTAAATTAACTCACGTAGAAGATAATATATGAACCGGAGGTTGGTCCCTCGCCAAATCTCGAAACAAATAAATTCATATATCTTCATCTTAAAGGCCTAATATCTGCCTAACATATCTGCAAAAATTTCAAAATTGAGTTTTTTATGGATTTTTTATTCCCTATATCATAACGCATATGTGTGCAAAATTTTGAACACGTAATATTACAAATGACAAAGTTTTTGTACCTAGAGGACCATTACGCACAAAAAAAGAGAAAAATAAGTCATAAAAAATCACGATAAAAGTTTAATTTTGTTGCATAGTGTAATTTAAACAAACATTAAGTCCTTGTTTTTGCTTAAACCAGTTAAACTACTACTGTAATTATTTAATGTTTATAATATTCATGTGTATAAAGAAATTTTTATTTATTCATACTAATTAGTACTGCAGATAGGTTATTTGGTTTCAGATTTTTACAATTCCAAAAAACCTAAGTGGCATAACATAAGCTGTGATTAGAAAACAAAATTTTCCCAACCGATATATATTACTGGTTTCATTTTAATCAAAATGTGTAATTTTCGTTTCAATGTCGTTAATAGTTCCAATTTTATTACGTTTTTTCCCTCTGCTGTAAAATTTTGAAAACTGCAGATAGGTTATTTCGTCTTTTAGGTGACGATATACTTAGATGAATTATGTTTTCTTCATATTTACAAAAAAAAGTTATGGTCGAATTTTGACCATAAGGCGAACACTAGTAATAATAAATTTAAAAATGTTTATATACAAATGTAAATATATCTATTATTTATTCTTAAAAGAAAATGGTCCCCATCAACGCCATCGCCTTTTTTTAAATTTTGGAGGTATATAATATTCGGCAACGAGTTTTGTGTTAAATTAAATTTAAAAAATGGCTTAGTGCTTTTTTACGCTTTTTTTTGTTCAAAATAGTGCTTTTTTTAAATTTTAAAGTGCTTTTTGCTCTCAAAAAGTTGGCATCACTGGTAGAAAAATTGTAAATAGCAGCCAGGGCTGTCGGATTTATTTTGATCTTTTTTGCCAAATTGATTGTCCAAAATCGCCAAAGGCTTTTTTATAAATCCTAAAAAATAAATGTCTTCCTAATTGCTAAAATTTGCCAAAAATGGGAAAAAGTCGCCTTGATATATAGTTTATTGTTTAATTAAAGTAAAATGATTGGTTAACACAAAAAAGGTACAATAGTTTACCCTGCCTTTACACATGCAAGTAATTACTTGCAAGTAGTATATACGTATTACGTATTATACGTATTATCAACAAAAAAGTCGAAGAAAAAGCCGAAAGTCTTGCAAGTAGCTTGAGTGTTTACACAGTCAGTTGTTAGTTCATTTTTCAAATGTTCTCGAAGCGAAAACATCCTATAAAAAAACTTTGTTTTTCGGTTTAACAACATCACCATGCTTAAAATATTAACAAGTTATAACAAAATAAATTTAATAATTCCTTCTTTATTTAATTTTCGGTCCATCTTGATGAAAAAATTATAAATTATATAATATATAATATAAAATTTATAAAATATCTGACTCCAGTATTGCCGTAGTGGCGATTTCATAATATTACTGAGAAAATATTTTAATTAACAATTTTTTTTTTTTCAAAATTATTAAAATTTACGATAAAATTACCATTGAGATGGATTGTTGTATAGTTGTTCTCTTTTTTACTTGGTATTTTTTATAAATACACAGAAAATCCGCTATAAACATAACTTTTATATTACCAAGTACTAGTAAATTTATACAAAAGTCATCCATGGTAACACTGTTTCTTCATTTGTCATTTTACGTACAGCAAGTGTCAAAAATTTACTTGCAAGCAAATTCTCTTGCAAGTTGGGCTGCAAGTACGAAAAATGTGATGGTGTTAGTAAAAATGTGCGAGTGTATTGAGTTTTTCGAACTTGCACTTGCAAGTGTAAACCCTAGGTTACAATAGTCTAATTAAAGCAGCAAAACCTTTTTTTTTTTTGTGGTTAGTATTAAATAAATATTGGATATATAATAAAACGCTATATACTTCACTGGCAGGGCAATTGTTACTGTTTTTTTTTTTTTTTTGTTTTTGAAAACATTGTATACGATTCAGTTTATTCAACTTATCATGTAAAGGTATTAAAGTGCTATTTACATTCATATAATTTATAACTCGTAATAACGTGCCAAGAAGTTTATATTGCACTCTATTTTGAAAGCGAGTTTTACACAGCGTTTACATTTGACAGTACTGGCAAGACAGTAAGAAAATACATATTAGTTGCCAAAAACATTACTAACTGTCTTCGTGACGTAGGCGTCCAGCCAGTAGTTAAGACAGTTCACTTTTAAAAATTTGTCAAACGTGAATGTTGCAGCGCAAGTTCAGTTTAACGTTTTTTTGTATAAAATAAACAAATTTAAAAAAAGCTTAAAATAACTTTATTGTGTGAACAAATATAAAACTTAACTAAAATATAAAAAAATCAAAGCAAAATATGTTAATTTTTTTTATATATTTTGATTTTTTCTCTTTTGCTCACAAAACTTAAGACTGAGATTAGCAAATGTCAAATCACTGTTCAATTTTACTGTCTGCAAAATTTGCTAGACAGTAGACAAGACAGTTGGAAAAGTGTGCATGTATTAGTGAAAAGGTTTGCATGTATTGCTACTGTCTTGCCAGTACTGGCAAATGTAAACGCCAGGTTAGTGGAGCTAATTATTAAAAATAACTATTTCAACACAGACATTAACAGTTGGAATAACATGCACATAAAGAGTTCTTTAAAATGGTACGTACCGGACGTATCTTATAGCTATAAACTTTTTTCAAAACCTAATTTAAATTAGATGGAATACCACCATTGAAATAGTCTTTCCAAATAACAAACGGTTCTTTAACTCTGCTTAACGTTTTATTTTTTTTTTTCTTAAATAATTCATAAATTTGTGCAATTTTATCATTAATATGTTTAAAATAATCTTCTGATAGCTTTATAAAGTATTTTTATCAATTTTTAATACTTAAAAGAAATATAAATTTGTTTGTTGGGGTTTTTTCTTAATAATCTGTCATCTTAATCATCTCAAATGTAATAACATTTTGCTTAAACGCGTTTAAAAACCCAAATGTGAACATAGCATTATCAAATTTAAAACAAAATCGCCATATATTTTAAAATCCACCAAAAATAAATCGCCATGTCGCCAAATTGAAAATTAAGTCGCCAAGAAACTTGACAGCCCTGATCGTATTGTGTGACCCAAGGCGAATTCGCCTTGGTGTGACCGACACAACCAAGGCGAATTGACTAGTCAATTCAACTAGTTTCCAACAGAGTTGCCAATTTAGCGCCTTTGGCGCTATATTTAGCGCATTTTAAGTGTCGAAAAGGCGCATATTTTTTCCTTAGCGCTTTTTTAAAAAAGAGCGCTAAATTAGCGCTTTTATTGATACCCAAAATGTTTGTACTTTTTTTTTGCAAACATTTAAATCAAGACATAAAAATTTGTTCCGTTTTTTAAATACATACTTTACTCTGAAATGCATACTATACAAGGAAAGAAGTTTATTTTGTAAAGTAATCCATTAATTTTTTTTGTTCGTATTAAGTAAAACTTTCTAAAATAAAGACACATTTTCTCATGATCAAAAGTTTGGTATTTGATCAAAAATTTCATTCAGCATTTATTTAGATTAGTCTGATTTAATTGATATTTTAATAGAATGGAATTTCTTGCATCAAGAAACAAATGCTACCGATTTCTTTAAACTTTTCAGAAAATGCTCAAGAAAATTTGGTTTGATTCAATTAATTTTTAATTAGATCGACATGTTAACATATCAATCAAAAGTTTCTTATTTTTATATTAAGTTTTCTTAAACTACACGTTTTTATGAAAAAATTTCAGGCTTACAATAAGAAATTTTTGGCTTGACGAGAAGCGTGCAAAATTTTCTTGGTTCTAGACATATTTTCTGGTGATTTAGTTAATAATTCTTTCCGGGTATATTTGAAATTATCAGAAAAGGCTTTTTAAAAATGTTAATGTTTTATTAACATTGCACAGCAAAAAACAAACAAAAAGTCGGGGTAAAGAACTTGATTATGCGATTTAATTGACTTTAGCGTGCTGAGTCCAAATAGTCACCCCTATCGCGAATGTTATGGGAATATGTAATATGGGAGCAAACCTATATTCCCATCCCCAACAAATCGGTATCGCAAATATCTTGGGAGTAAAAATTTCTATTGTGAATTATTTGTCAGTGCTTTATAAACAAAAGTCCCTATTGTGAATAACTTGTCAGTGCTTGTATTGTGAAAGAAAAATATACAATATAAAATACTAATAAAAATTTAATAAAATTAATAATGAATAGTGTTTATCTTCATTTTCTTTATTTACACTCCTTCAATAAATATTTTTCAAACTAAAGCATTAAAAAGTTTTCAGACACAAACAAAATTAATAATATGTTGGAGTATTGGAAACATTTCTACCCCCAGGCTAGTTTGTAGTTTTAATACCTTTTTTGATTAAACTTCAGGTTCTAAATCATTCGATTTATCCAAGTCTAAAAAGAGTCCATCTAGCGACATTTATTACCAAACTTTTAAAAACAGTTATATATTTAATGATTAAAGTCTTTTCCTTAAAAGAAACCGAGACTTTGGTTCAGAAGACTGTATATATTTTATCAACAATTTTTAAAAAGAAATAAATGTCATCACTGAAATCAAATCTAGATTTTATTTGGGTATCTTAAGTAAGAATTTCAAATAACACCCGAATAACACCTAAGAGAAATTACCCACGCTCTACCCACGACAGTAAAAATTATACCAAATTCGGGTAATTACCCACAAAGTGGCAACACTGCTCGCTAGTGGCCTTGCATAATACAATTAGCAAATACCATGTTCGAACCGGAGAAATGTGGCCTTAGGCAAAATTTTCAACTAACCAAGTTCTCAACATTGCGAGGGTGAGGATGCAAAATCCCCCAAGATACTTTGCTAAGGTATTTACAGGGTACTGAAATATTGCAGGCTAACGACTCGCAAACAAATGATGATTACGTAGGTATGAATTTTGTGATAAAATAATTCTATTACATAACATGTCTTCAGCTGGAATTTTAATATATTTAGGATCTGGAATGGATTGCGCCGTGGTGCCTTTAAGAAAATATAAAGATTTATCACTTATACAAACTGTCGATTTCTTTTACCCTTTAATCGATGATCCTTTTTTTATGGGAAAGATAGCTTTAGCCAACGTAGTTAGTGATGTTTATGCAGTAGGTGTGACTATATTGGATAAACTTGACTTTATTATAACGGCTCCAGAAGAATTAACAGAAGAAGAACGAAAAATAGTTATGCCTCTGATTGCTACAGGCTTTCAAGAATCTGCACGGTTGGCGGGTTGTAAGGTTCATGTTCAAAATGTTACCATAAATCCTTGGTGTATAATAGGTGGAATTGCCACTTCTGTAGTGAAAAGGGATGAAGTCATAATGTAAGTTTTAATAACATTAACTCATTGTTCATAGTAATTTCATCATGTCATTATGTATTATACATATCGCACTTGTTCAACAATTCTATATTAACTCTAAATAAAAGTTTTCATTAGAAGCAAAATCGTTTTAAATTTTACTTTAAAGGCGTCTAAAAAACAATTTTTAAACCAAACTTTTTATTACCAAAAAGAAGACAAACTAGCACATGTTTTCAGATCGAGTAGATATGAATATGTATTACGTGTCGACTTTTTTTTCAGAGATAGGCCCCAACTAAAATATGCATAAGCTGGCATAATACTGTCAAAAATTAACAAAAAGCCTCTCAAAAGCATTTAAAAATAAAATTGTAAAATGAAAAAATATTTTATTCCGTACTTAAGCAAATGCATGTTTCATAAAATTAACTAAAAAGTTTTCTTAAGTTCAATATAGTTCGACGAATTCGAATCACATGTTTTCGCACAATTGCTCAAGCTAATTTAAGCATATTATAGTTGGGCCTTTAAAAACCAAAATTTTTTAATGTATGTATGTATTATTGTTGAACAAGTTCGATATCATAATTACATCATGTTATTTACATTATTAATGTTTTTTCATTATGTATTCAATGGAAGTAAGTTTCCTGAACTTTAGTGAATGTCACAGTAAAAAAAGCCTAAAATATGTAACTACTATCAGAATTTTAGGAATCGAAAAAATGACCCCTTTTTAAGAAACATTTTAAAACGTTCCACAGTGACTGTTATTAGCAACATAAAAAACATAGGTTGGAACAGTTGTTATCATTCAAGTAATATTTTTATTTTATTGTTTGGAACATTTATATTTGAGAAAATTTGCAGTAGTTAGCAAATATTTTTATATTTAAAAACGTTGTTAAACTATTTTCATTATATATTTGAAACTTTTTGCTATATATGTATTCTTTTCTTACCCAAGAATTAGGTAAAACTCCGATATTCTGCCGAACAAAAAAATTGTAAGGCGGTATTTACTGATTACTTTTCCGTTTAAAAAAGAAAACCATCGATATATCGTCAGCTCAGAATTGGTTTGACCTACCTACCATTTTTAAAAAAATTTGGGAACAAGTCCAGTTTACCAACGCAGCTCCAAAAAAAAAAGTACATAGGGTAATAGAAAATCAAAAAATAAGAAGAAAAAATTAAATGGCGAAATTCTCGGAAACGCATAGTTTCCGAGTATGGACCTCTGAAGTTTTCATATAAATTTGCGATTTCCCCCTACATTTCTGAACGTATATGGCAAATATTGGTATTATTTTAAAGCATTTGAACAGTTCTTTCTGGAAATGCAGAAATTATTTAAAACTTTTTAACTCTTTAGCTCCTAATACAGTTTTTACAAAATTTATATCAAAATGTTACGGAAGTGCACTAGTTAATATAAATGTAATCAAATTAATCACAGCGTCTCTAAATAAAGCTTCTCTGCATAGTCGGCCTTCGGCCGGGCGCATGGATTTTCTTCTCTATGATATAACAAACACCGGCTTCGCTAAATAAAGCTTCTCCACATAGCCGGCTCCTTAATCCTTAATGGTTTAATAATTTTTAAATAAAATCTAGAACAATTTATTCAAAAGCTTTTAAATGATACCAATTTTGGCGGCTGTAGGAAAAATCGCCCAAAGACAAATGGCCCAAAAAAATAAATGAAAAATCGCCCAAAAAAATTCCATGTAAAATTGGGCCTGAATTCATATGAAAAGTGACCCAAAATATTTGGGCTATTTTTCGTTATTATTGGGTGATTTTTCGTTTTTTTTTTTAAATATTATATGAAAAATAGCCCATTTTTTCGGGCCATTTTTCATTTTTAAAATTTCGTCAAAATCTTACATACTATTTGTCTAAATCATTCATTATTACTATACGTCGAATTCCTAAATTTTATTTATAAATAACGGGACATATTGCGAAAAGGTGGCATGTCATAACATCCAGTGTCATAGTGTCCGTGGACAAACTCGAAAGCATAGCTTACAAACTCGAAAGCGTAGGATTTTCGGGCGCAAGGATTTTCTATTCTTTGATAAAACAAGTACCGGCTTCGCTAACTAAAGCTTCTCTGCACAGCCGGCCTTCGGCCGGGGGCAAGGATTTTCTCCTCTATAGTATAACAAAAACCGGCATCGCTAACTAAAGCTTCTCTGCATAGCCGGCCTTCGGCCGGGCGCAAGGATTTTCTCCTCTATAGTATAACAAATACTGGCTTCGCTAACTAAAGCTTATCTGCAAAGTCGGCCTTCGTTCGGAATCAAGGCAGATTTTAGAAGCTTTACTAAGCGCAACCGGTACTTGTTATACCATAAAGGAAAAAATCCTTGCGCCTGCCCAAAGGCCGTCTGCGCAGATAAGCTTTAGTTAGCGAAGCCGGTCTTTGTTATATCATAAAGAAGAAAATCCTTGCGGCCGGCCAAAGGCCGGCTATTCAGAGAAGCTCATCTGTTGAAGATACAATGCAATTTTTTACATAAAACTTACATTTGTATGTTACTAAATGTATATGAATAATAAACACTGTTTTGCAAATTGGGTAATTTTTAATTTTTTTTTTGGGAAAAAATTCGTTTTTTCTTTTTGGGTCATTTTTCAATTTTATTTTGGGCCCTTTTTCGTTTCTTTTGGGCAAAATTTCATATATAACTTTTTGGGTAATTTTTCATGTTCTTTTGGGCGATTTTTCATTTTTTTTTTCGGCCATTTTTCTTTGGGCGATATTTCCTACAGCCAATTTTGGCTATATGCATACGTTAAAAATGTAGTGGGAAATCGCAAATTTATATGAAAACTACAGAGGTCCATAACTCGGAAACTATGCGTTTCCGAGAATTTTGACATTTGATTTTTTCTTCTTATTTTTCAATTTTCTACAACCCTATGTACTTTTTTTTATTTTAAGCTGCGTTGGTAAACTAGACTTAAACCAAAAATTGAGCTGGGTATGGGGTATATATATTTTGAATACCCCCTTTTTGAATCCAAAATCTGTTTCGCGAAAGTTTTTGTGGTTTCTGAGGTATAAAGCATTCATTCAGGACATTGCATGTTAAATTTTATGTTTTGAGGTCAAATATTAACGATAATTAAAAAATACAAGCTGTAGAACCAAAAAGCTGAAGAAAGATATTAAATTTCCCGTATTTCTCATTTTGGTACTATTTTTCCCCCCATTATAGTATCAAAAATTGCAAAATGTTTTGTAAAAAAGTACCAAAAATAGTTACGATTTTCACCCCTTAAACGTTTGAATTTCGAAAAAGTACCAAACTTGTATTCGTATTTTTTGATAAGTTTCGAATGTGGTATAAACTTTGTTTTTCTAGGTTTATTGGATCAAAAGATAGATGGGCTGACAAAAACGTACCAAAATTCAGGTTTTAACCGTTTTCACCCTAAAAGAGCCAAATTTCAACAAAGTACCACACACCTGTCTACTTATACTTTTCAAAAGAACAACGATATGTATTACAGTTTTCTTGTATCTCTTTTAGTGTTTGAGATAAAAGGTTTCCGAATTTACCCTTTTTTTACCCCCTAAACATTAGAATTTTTAAAAATCCCGTATTAGTGGATCGATTTGGGGAGAGATTTACCTCCGGTCCAAATTTCAAGTTTTTAGCTTCAGGCGTTTAGGCTGTACGACGATGAATGTGTCAGTCACTCACGCAATAAGTATACGTATGCAGCACAAAAAGCCAATTTTTTATTATTTTTTTTAGAAAAGTGGCGTATGCGTCACAAAACAATATTTTTCATTTTCAAAAAAATACTATTAAATTCTAACTTTATTCATGAAAGTGCGCAAAAATTTACATTTTTCTTCAAAACATATACCGGAAGCAGTGGCAAAAATATAAAAAAAATCTATCGGGTACATTTTGAGAAATCTTCACGTAAATCTTCTTTGTCGTTTTTCTCCATTCCGACTTTTTGACATATGCAGCAAACCAATTCTGAGCTGACGATATGAAAAACTATATTTAAATCTGTGGCATTTGGCAAAACATCTTAAGTCGAGATAAGATAGCAAAAAGTTAAAAAAAACTAGGTGAAAAAGTCATTTTTATTAAAAAACCAGCTGGTTTTCTGATTTTAGGTAATTCGACAAAAGTTGGCGGGGCAAAATGTTCTTTTCGTATAAATCTAAGTTGGACCATGGCGATCATTTTAAAGAAAAAATCGTCCAAATCGGTCAAGCCGTTCTCAAGTTATGCGATTAGCAACACACAACATTTCATTTTTGTTATATAGATAAAATAAACCAAAATTAAAGAAATGTTTCGTTTATAATTCAAAATTTTAAAAGCGTAAGCAATAATGCAAGGCGAATTCCTTTTCCAGCTTATGGCTAAATTGACCATAAGTTATACATACATAAATAAAAAAACATTTTTAAAATGGGACGTGGAAGCAGTGTTGCCAAAACTTGGTGACCAAAAATGGCTAAATTTACGGAAAAAATGGCTAAAAGCTTTTTTAAATAAAAACACATTAAACAGAAATAATTGATTTAAAGTTGTTTGCGATAAAATTGTGAGTTAAGATCAATTTGTTAAATAAGAATAAACGTAAATTAATATTAAAATAAATTAATATTAAAATTAAATCAATGAAAAATTCGATGTCGTTATTGTTCATCTCATAGGAATCACTCATTAGTTTCAAAGAATCATAATTTTAAGGTAAATCATAATCACGACAACATTTACCCAACCTTTTGAGTCCAGATCTACAATAAAAAACAAGTAAGAAAGTATAGTCGGTTAAACCCGCCTTTATGATACTCTACACCACATTAAAACCTTTGTACCAAATTTTATCAAATTATCTCTAAATTGCGACCTGTACTTTGCGCACAAAGTTTGCATGGATAGCAAGCCAGCCGGATAAACATCGTTAATTCGACTCAGAAAGTGATTATGAGTTAATCGGTATACGTAAATGTGGACTAAGGACCAGTATTTTAAGGTGTTACAGACATCAGCACAAACGCATAGTACCCTCTCCACTATTTTGGTGGTGGTATAAATGTTGTATTGTTATGGTAAAAATATTTACCTAATTGATTAAATCGAATTTACGGTTGCTAAATGTAACCTTTTTTCTCAAATTACTTTTAACGATGTTTACTTGGCTATATATACCCTCTCTACTTCAGCATTAGACCATGAAAGTGAGAGCAACTTTATAGTCAATTCTGAAATTTCTAAAACAATTTTGTTACCGCCTGCATCCCTTTATTGAAATAATTGCAACCAGAAAGAAACAGCGATGTTTGTGTTTTTTATAAATTAATTTAATAGTGGAATACTGTTCCTTTATTTTGAAAGATGTTTCAGCGTCATAGTTTATAGCGATTTCAACATTTGTAAAAATTGTGATTCAAATTAAAGGAGTTTTAATTATTAAAAATGTTTATTTTACTTTTATAAATTTTTGTAATAAAATAAAAATTATTCTTTTAAAAGAAAAACGGCAAAAAAAATTTATGGCTAAACAAGTTGAAAAATGGCTAAAAGTTATGTTTTAGGATTTTTCCTAAAATAAAAAAAAAAATGAAAGACTTTTGTCTTTTGGCTGTATTTTTACAACTGATTTATTTTTTAATTTTCAGTTTCTTAAATGCTAATTACAAATTCAAATTTTGATTATTAAGTATATTTATTCTTAAAAGTTAAGTGAAATTTTATTAAGAGCACAAAACAAATATTTCTTGGAATCTTGTCTGTTGTGCAGGTGTTTCACCTGCACAAAACAAAGGTTCTAGAATTACATTTTCTGTGGGAATGGAAAAACAAAAGATTTTAAATTAATCATTTTTCCATGGGAATGGAAATGCAGTTTAATAAAATAAAAGATTTTAAATTTATGATTCGATTGCATTTTTGGTTGACAAATGTGCATTTTTATTTATCAAATTATGTTAACCCTTGTTATGGGTATAACGGGCGGTATTGTAACACCCCCACCGTTAGATTGAGGCTCCGACGAAATTTTAAATATTTGCTTTGGTCTCAAAGTGTATATTACGATTAAAATAATGATACTTAAAATAATTACAGTGTAGATACTAAAACTAATAGTTTTTGTTTTTCTATCGTGGTTTATTATTTGGTCTAAGTTTTCTTCATATTTAGTTTGTTTAATATACAGGTCTCTTAAATTTAGGTCTACAATGGTTTTATATTCTTTAAATTTAGTTATAAGATGAGACTGAATGGTTTTTTCAGTAAATGATATTTTTGTTAGAATCTTCTTTATAAGATATCCGCGTTAATAAAAATATTATAATATTATTTTATACAAAATTTTATTTAACGATTAAAATATATATTTATGTTGATGAAAATTTTTGAAACGAATGAAAAAATATTTGAAAAGTAAAAACATAAAATATTCATGTTGTTTAGGAAAAATATTTAACAAGTAATTTTTCAACACTCTTCCTCAACATGGATATTCTTACAACTCAAATTATTTTAAATTTAATAAACTAACAAATTGTAAATGCTTTGTTTTTGGTAAATTCTTTGTAAAAATGTCAGCAATCATACTTTCTGTTGGACAATATTTTAATTTTACTGATTTAGATTCAACGACATCTCTTATATGGTGATACTTAATATCAATGTGTTTACTTCTGTTATGAAACACGGGATTGACGGCCAACTTCAATGCACCTTGATTGTCTACATTTAAAGTTACACTTTCATCCTCCAAAAAACCAAGCTCTTGCAACAATCTTCTTAAATAGACTGCTTCTTTTGATGCATTAGACATCGACATGTATTCAGCTTCGGTACTACTGAGTGCAGTTGTGGGTTGCTTCTTTGACTCCCACGAAATGTATTTTTACCGAGATAAAAGACAAATCCGGAGTACGATCTTCTGTCTACAGTACAACCTCCCCAATCAGCGTCTGCATAACCTTCTAGATTCTTGTTACCACACGAAACAATTAATTTTCAATTTTGCGTACCCTTTAAGTACCGTAGCACACCTTTAGCAGCTTCCCAATGCTCAACATGTGGATTGGAATTTCGTTGTGCTATTTTTGAAACATAATGTATTATATCTGGACTTGTTGTTAATGCCAAATACAATAAAGCTCCAATCAGTGATTGATAAGACGTTTTATCAACTCTCTTGCTGCAATTATTTTCATTACAGGTGATTTGAAAACCAGAGTTTAATGGTGTAGAAACAGATTTACAATTTTCCATTCCATACTCTTGTAATATTTCTTTGATATATAATTCTTGACTTAACTTGATGTCACCAGTTTCTCCATCACGCTGAACTTCCATCCCCAAAAAATGTTCTAGTAATCCTTTATCAGTTATTTCAAATTCAAGACTCAATTGGGATTTAATTTTTAGAATTTCGTTTTTGTTTTTGCAACCAATGATAATATCATCCACATAAACAGCAATTATAATTAAATTATCATTTCTTATCGTTTTGTATAAGCACGGTTCATTTTTGCATCTTTCAAAACCAATATTACATAGCACAGTATTCAATTTTGAATTCCATTCTCTTCCTGCTTGTTTAAGTCCATAAAGTGATTTGTGAAGTTTTAAAACCTTGTTTGGATGTAACTCATCGTTAAATCCTTCAGGTTGTTGCATGTAGATTTCATCATGAAGTTCTCCATTTAAGTATGCTGTGACTAAATCTATTTGGTGTAAATGCATTTTATGTTCTACAGCTAACGCCAATAACATTCTTATTGTTGCATACCTAACTACAGGCGAGAATGTTTCGTTATAGTCAATGCCATACCTTTGACTGCAACCCTTTGCAACGAGACGTGCTTTGTGACATATAACTTCACCTTTTTGATTTTTCTTCAAAGCATAAACCCATTTGCATTTAATTGCTTTATGCCCACTTGGAAGTTCTGATAAGGACCATGTTCCTTTTTGTCGCAAAGACGATATTTCCTTTAACATTGCATCTTGCCACTTAACATAGTTTTTACTAGATAATGCATCTTTATAAGTTTTAGGAACTTGCTCCTCCACCACATTATTTAGTAAATTCTTCACTTTTCTTGGACGTCCCGGTTTGCCGTTACGAATAATTCTTGGTCTACCAATACCACGCTTAGGGTTGTCATTACTTGCTTCATCAGACAATTCCTCTAATGGAGATGTAAACCCATTTAAATCATCCATGTCAAAAAAATTTTCAGAACCAGATTCTTCACTATGAACTTCTGAGTTATTATTTGTTTCGTTAATCTCAATTACTTTTTCAGTTCCAGCAACTTTATAAGTATTAATTATATCATTAAACGATATAAATTCTTCACCAGTGCTATTTTTATCCATTCCGGGAAAAGAGTGTTCATCAAATAGTACATCACGTCGTTCAATTACGTCATTTGTTTCCTTATTATACAGTCTATAAGCTTTGGATACAAGCGAATAGCCAACCATTATTAACAATGATCCTTTTTTATCAAACTTGCCTTTTTGTTTTTTATTTAAAGCCACTGCACTTGAACCAAATACTTTTAGATGCTTCACATTCGGTTTTCTACCAGTCCAAACTTCATAAGGAGTTTTATTCTAAATATTGGTTAAATACGTTGTTGATATATTCTCCACCATTATCACTTCTAAGAACCCTTATCTGACGACCGGTTTGACGTTCCACCATGTTTTTAAAAGTTTTAAATTTTTCAAATGCTTCACTTTTTCTTTTCAGAAAGTATATCCAAATCCTTCTTGACTTATCATCTATGAATGAAATAAAATATTTTGAACCGCCAACTGATTCCACGTTCATTTGAATGAATAATATCAAGGACTTCATCAGATTTTCTTTCACTTTGTTTTGGAAATGATGCGCTATGAATTTTACCAACCATACAGGTTTTACAACAATCTATATTTTAATTTTTTAATATTAATCCATTAACCATTTCTATGTTGTACAATTCTTTTAAACTTTGGTAATTGAGGTGGCCAAATTTGGTTATTATTACTCACATTATTTAATTGTTCTTGTGATTTTTTAGCTTCAAACACAAATATATTGTTTTCTCTTTTTGCATGCGTAAGTAAATTTCCAGTTTTATTAAATAGAAAAGCTCCCTTTTGATTAAACTTTATTGTTCCACCATACTGTACGACTTTGCTTACGGAAATAAAATTTCCTTGTAAGTTTGGGGAATACAATACATTTTTAAAAACAATGTCAGTGCCATTAATATTTATTGTTACAACTCCCTTTCCCTTTGCAGATATTGAATTCTTGTCTGCCAACGTAATAGTGTCATTACAATTTTCAAATGTTGTAAAGAACTTGCGATCAGAACACATATGGCTTGTGGCTCCACTGTCTATTTACCAGGCTGACGAGTTTGTATTACTTTTGGCCATAGCAATTAAAGAAAATGATTTGTCTTCACTTTTTAATTTACATTTATTTGCGTAGTGACCTTTCTTTCCACATATAAAGCAAGTACCTTTAATTTTTGTATTTGACTGATTTTTATGATTTTTATTATTATTGTTGTTTGATTTTTCTTTCTTTACTGCACCAAATGCTCTGCCTCTTCTAAAAGCTTGCGTTTTACCACAGATAATGAAGGCAAAGTATTTCTTGTTTCTATAATCATCACAAAATTTTCATAATCCTTCGGAAGACTTGAGAGTAGTATTATTACCAGTAATTCATCTTGTATTTGAATTCCAATTTCACTTAATTTTTCAACAATATCAGAAAATGTGTTCAAATACTCCACCATGTTCTTGCTTTCCATCATATTTAAAATCAAAAGCGTTATAAACTCACTTTTTGTATAGGACCATTTGGTTTGTAAATTTCTTTGAATTTATTCCAGGCATCGTGAGATGTACCGCAATTTTTAATGTAATTGATTTGAGATGTTTTTATGCTTAACATAATTGTCGCTAATGCCTTCTCATCGATGGTATCCCATTCTTTTTTCTTTTCGGCATCCCATGATGAGATTTTCTTTTCTTCACCGTTTACAAATTTCCAATAACGGCAATGAATTAGCACACTCTTTATTTGCACACTCCAGGTTTCGAAATTCTTTCCATCCAATTTTTCAATTTGGTAAAGGGATGATGAAGATGCCATTTTGTGTTTTGATGATTCGTTTTTTCAAATAATAAAATCTTGAATAAAATTTTCACCACACTTATAATTCCTTACCCAAACGCTCTGGGCCCATAACCTGTTAGAATCTTCTTTATAAGATATCCGCGTTAGTAAAAATATTATAATATTATTTTATACAAAATTTTATTTAA
This sequence comes from Pollenia angustigena, assembly GCA_930367215.1. Taxonomy (NCBI): domain Eukaryota; kingdom Metazoa; phylum Arthropoda; class Insecta; order Diptera; family Polleniidae; genus Pollenia; species Pollenia angustigena. The sequence goes on along the minus strand of OV884057.1, from coordinate 104,845,095 downwards.
CGATTAAAATATATATTTATAATTAGTATTGTGATTATTTTGTTGAACTATTTATGGTTTTTAATCCAAATTTTTAATATTTTTAATTAGACTTAAGTTCATGAAATTTAATTTTTATTAAATTATTTTTGTGAAGAAAGGAATTTTACAACATGAAAATTAATTAAAATTGTTATTGATAATCTTTCATTCTTGACGTGGCTCGGGCTCGAACCCTGGCCGGCAGGTTACCATGACATGTTTCGATCGCAACCACTCAATCTCCTCAGATGGATTTGCCGTCTTACACTCGCAGCCATCGACGACTGCTGACGTCACTAGTCAAACATCAATCCTTAAACCAAATTGTATTTTAACATTTGGTAGATCGAAATTTGCTTTCCTGAATGATTATCCACTTTAATTGATTTTACATGTTTTTTCCTTTACTTCCGTTTTTTCGTACTTTCGTCAAGAATTTTTCTTGAAGTCCAAGTACATTTTTTGTTTTTTCACTTTGTCTTTCTCTTTTCTGTTGACCTTTTTCAGCACAACTTCAAGGACAAATGTACACATAGAGCTCGTGCCTTAGCTTTAACAATAATTAGTATTGTGGTTATTTTGTTGAACTATTTATGGTTTTTAATCCAAATTTTTAATATTTTTAATTAGGCTTAAGTTCATGAAATTTAATTTTTATTAAATTATTTTTGTGAAGAAAGGAATTTTACAACATGAAAATTAATTAAAATTGTTATTGATAATCTTTCATTCTTGACGTGGCTCGGGCTCGAACCCTGGCCGGCAGGTTACCATGACATGTTGCGATCGCAACCACTCGATCTCCTCAGATGGATTTGCCGTCTTACACTCGCAGCCATCGACGACTGCTGACGTCACTAGTCAACTACGAAAAAACGGAAGTAAAGGAAAAAACATGTAAAATCAATTAAAGTGGATAATCATTCAGGAAAGCAAATTTCGATCTACCAAATGTTAAAATACAATTTGGTTTAAGGATTGATGTTTGACTAGTGACGTCAGCAGTCGTCGATGGCTGCGAGTGTAAGACGGCAAATCCATCTGAGGAGATCGAGTGGTTGCGATCGAAACATGTCATGGTAACCTGCCGGCCAGGGTTCGAGCCCGAGCCACGTCAAGAATGAAAGATTATCAATAACAATTTTAATTAATTTTCATGTTGTAAAATTCCTTTCTTCACAAAAATAATTTAATAAAAATTAAATTTCATGAACTTAAGCCTAATTAAAAATATTAAAAATTTGGATTAAAAACCATAAATAGTTCAAAAAAATAACCACAATACTAATTATTGTTAAAGCTAAGGCACGAGCTCTATGTGTACATTTGTCCTTCAAGTTGTGCTGAAAAAGGTCAACAGAAAAGAGAAAGACAAAGTGAAAAAACAAAAAATGTACTTGGACTTCAAGAAAAATTCTTGACGAAAGTACGAAAAAACGGAAGTAAAGGAAAAAACATGTAAAATCAATTAAAGTGGATAATCATTCAGGAAAGCAAATTTCGATCTACCAAATGTTAATACAATTTGGTTTAAGGATTGATGTTTGACTAGTGACGTCAGCAGTCGTCGATGGCTGCGAGTGTAAGACGGCAAATCCATCTGAGGAGATCGAGTGGTTGCGATCGAAACATGTCATGGTAACCTGCCGGCCAGGGTTCGAGCCCGAGCCACGTCAAGAATAAAAGATTATCAATAACAATTTTAATTAATTTTCATGTTGTAAAATTCCTTTCTTCACAAAAATAATTTAATAAAAATTAAATTTCATGAACTTAAGCCTAATTAAAAATATTAAAAAAAAAAAAAAAAAAAAAAAAATATATATTTATGTTGATGAAAATTTTTGAAACGAATGAAAAAATATTTGAAAAGTAAAAACATAAAATATTCATGTTGTTTAGGAAAAATATTTAACAAGTAATTTTTCAACAATTTTATCATTGTAAAATGTTTTATTTCTTATTTTTACTTCACAATTTTCAAAATGAATTAAAAAAGTTGAGCTTACTTTTAAGTTGTTATGTTTATAATTACAATTGTTTGAGTAGCTTTCAAGGAAATTCTTTACTAAAATAAGTCCTGGTTTGATTTCTTTTAGGGACCGTAACTGTTATAACTTTTATCGTAGAAGTCAGAAAATAAAAGTTATTTTTTGACTTTTATTTTTTCGAGCAGAAATAAAAGTTATTTTTTGACTTTTATTTTTTCGATAAAAAATAAAAGTTATTTTTGACTTTTATTTTTTCGAGCAGAAATAAAAGTTATTTTTCAACTTATATTTTTTCTAGCAAAAATAACGGTTATTTTTGACTTTTATTATTTCGAGCATGAATAAAAGTTATATTTTGACTTTAATTTTTTTGAGCAGAAATAAAAGTTATTTTTGACTTTTATTATTTCGAGCATGAATAAAAGTTATTTTTTGACTTTAATTTTTTTGAGCAGAAATAAAAGTTATTTTGTGATTAATTCATTATATGTATTTATTAAAAAACTTTTTCAAACAAAGATAATTTTTCAGTGAAAATAATTTGCATATGCTCAAAAATTAATGGAGTTGAGTTTTGCAATCATAATTGCCTCCAAATTTTCTTCCGATAAATTGTATCTCAAGTCTCCCAAAATCAGCCTTAATGCCGAAAACGACCTTTCTACACTAACTTGCGTAGCTGGTACCGAGTGCAAAATTAAGGCAAGTTTCCACAGACTGGGGAGAACAAATTTTTTGTTCCTCCAGTACTCCATTAAGTCATCGTCAATATCTATTCTTTTTTCTTTATAATAGTCAATTTCGTAAAAAGCTTTGCGGGTATTTTCAGAAAATTCATACCCAACATCGTCATCATCAGAAGACGAATTTAAAATTTCCAATTCACGAAATCCACTTCTCAATAATGATGATGAAGAGCTCTGCATACTGGATTCATCGACAAAAACTTCATCCGCGGTATTAGTGTTGAGTTCTGTTGTAGTAATTTCCTATAAAATAAGCATAAGCAAAATTTGACGAATACTGTGCTAAATCCAACTTTTTATTAAGCTTGCTTACCTTTTCAATATATTGCGTTTGCTGAAAAAGGTTTTTCAAATGCCTCTTTGCAGCTTCTTTTTGGGGGACGATAGTAAACGTCTTAATCTGGGATCCAAAAATAATGCTGCATACATTGTGTCATTCTCCAATAGATTTGACTGACGCGACTCTATATTAGCTAAAAGCTTTTTGGAATGCTCCGTGTTAACATTTTTCAGCTTAAAAATTAGTTCCATCCAAAACTTATAAAAATCGCCTTAGATTAATTGCGATCTTTGGAGTTTCAGGGTGAGTTCATGGACCGGCTCTAAAACTACCACCAGATTTTCAATTAATACCCACTCACTACTTTTTAGATTCTCAGAACCTGAAAGATTGCTAATGCAAAACTCTTTCAGCCCTAAAAGACGTTTTATCATGTTATGGAACTCAATCGGGTTACAACATCTAATTGTGGTTTTGGCATACCACAATTTTGTATTTTATATCTAAATGAGAAATGGAATCGAAATTTTTACATTTGATTGAAGTGTTTATCGCAAGACTATAATTTGTTGGTCCCCTTGTAATTGAAAAATTCGTATCGGGATAACTTACCGAAACGATGGAGCTCTCAGAACTTTAACAGTATTGCGTGCTCGGTTAATATCTGTCATGCAATCTCGTAGAAAATCTTTCACAGACAGCTGGAGTGTGTGTGCGGCGCATTTTATGGAAATAACATTTTCAAATCTTATAGAACTTATTATATTTTCAACAAAATCTTCGTTTTGATTTTGATCTCCATCGTCATCTACATCTTCACCTTCACTTTCGATTTCACCTTCTTGTGGCGTCAAAAGTTCAATCGCTTTTATTAAATTGCGACCGTTATCTGTTGTTACAGAATATATTTGTTTTTTGTTTATATCATAAGTAGTTAACACATTTTCAATTTCAATTTTTATATTTTCTGCGGTGTGTCTTTTTTTAAGTTCTAACATCGCCAGTGAAAAAATGGTAATTTCGTTTTTCAAAATAATTTGAGCATTTATTCCTAAAATTGCCCGGTCACTTCGAGTTGCAGTGTCAATTTTTAAATGAATAATTTTATTTTTTAAAACGGTTTTAATTTTGGTTTTTATTTCATTTGCCTTCACAACCACCAATTCCATGATATTTCTGGAATTTATAATTGGAATATCTAAGCCGTGCAATATAGGGTTCACTAACACTTTAAATGAATTAGAGTCAAACAATGAAAGTGGAAGAGATTCTTTGGTGACCATTTCTATGCACGCGTTTGTCACCTCATTTTTGTTCATTTTTATGGAAAATGTTGTTTTTGTTTCCACAGCACTGTCCTCACTACTTTTTCTCATTTTTTTATAACATCTTCAAAAATTTCACTATGTTCTTTTTCTAAATGTCTTTTTAAATTTGTGGAAAAGTTACTAACTTCTTTTTTACACGATTTGCAAATTGCTTTACCATCAACTTCTATAAAAAATTCTCGTAAATAATAATTACGTTTATGACCCATCTTGGAGTAAGCTACGAACAATACTATTTTCATCAAAAATTAAAAGAAACCAAAAAAAAAAAAATCAAAATAACGGTGTTCTTTTATTGATATGTGAAATACATATATTTTCTTTCACATTTTATAATTCTAAAATACGCTATGACCACATTTATAAGTCATTTTTGTTCGACGTCAATTTTGGCGCGTTTGCAATAGTGAATCGTTAAATTTACTTATTTAGAAAAGAATATTTCGAATATTAAATAATAATTTCTTTGTAAAAGGGTTTGAAAACACAAAACTAACTTTTATTTCTGCTCAAAAAAATAAAAGTCAAAAAATAACTTTTATTTCTACTCGAAAAAATAAAAGTCAAAAATAACTTTTATTTGTGCTCGAAAAAATAAAAGTCAAAAAAAATCTTTTATTCATGCTCGAAATAATAAAAGTCAAAAATAACTGTTATTTTTGCTAGAAGAAATAAAAGTTAAAAAATAACTTTTATTTTTGCAAAAAAAAAATAAAAGTTAAAAAATAACTGTTATTTTTGCTCAAAAAAATTAAAATCAAAAAATAACTGTTATTTTTGCCTGAAAAAATAAAAATCAGATTTTTAAAAAGCATCGCATTTTCTGACAATTTGGTCCAAGACTTTCAAAATGGTATACTTGGTTTCATTCTCCGACATTTCCTTGAGGTTGCTTTTTTTAATCAAAAATTCAAAATTAACAGTTATTTTCGGTCCCTGATTTCTTTTACTTCTGTCAAAGTGTTTTCTTTCATAGTACAACTTGCTACATTTCTTTGTACAATGTTTTGAATACATGTATCATTCAATACCTTCATATCTCTACGTAAGTTTGTTACATTAGAGTAAAATATATTATTATTTTCATCTATTATAACTTTATTAATTTTTAAATATACTGATCTATTATATTTATTAGGTACTGGTTCAAAGATAATTTGGGAGGAGGATGAGTTGGAAAATTCGGGAATGGAAAGGATAATAATTATTTGTTCTTCATGGAAAGATACAGAAACTTTAGTTTTTGTGTATGTTTCGAAGTTGTCCACAATTTCAATTTCCTTTTCACCTAGTAAGTCATTTGGTATATTGCCTAATTTGCTAGTGAATATTACTCTGGCAATGTCATCTATATGGTTTTTAAGTAAGTTTATGTCACTGTCTATCTGGTATATGGGTAATTCCATGTCAAAACGACCAAGAGTGGGACACGACCCCTTCCGATTTTAATAAAATTTGGTGAGAATGTTCCTTTTATCTTATTAGGAACATATATGAACGAAAAAAATTTTTAAAATTTGTTTTTCGAAAGTTATGACATATTCAAAATGTCATAATTTCGCAGAATTAGCCGAATGTGTTGCTCCTAGATGGGTCAAATGTATGACCAGCCCCACTTTATTTTTTATTGCCGAATTTCGGTTTTTTTAGTTATTTCAATAAACTAAACCGTTTTTGAGTTACGCGAATATATGCTGTGCAGCCTATTACATTTTCAAATTACGGTATATCTTGAAAACGCGAGCTAACCTAAATAAACGGTTAGCACCACTGGATTCAGCGTCCCAAATTAGGGTAAAATGCCAGGTGCGCGGCTCGTCTGTTTTTTGCAACTTGCACAGTGTAATTATTGCTCAAAATAACAATATTAAAATTATATTTTAATATTATTTTTTTAAGGGTTGCGAAAGGAAAAAAATCATATCTTAAAAAAGAAAAAAAAAACACCTCCTTCAAAGTTTCAGGATTTTTAAAGAACAGTTTGAGGTATTATACAAAAAAAAATCAGCCAAATAAAAAAATAGGTTTTTGACTTAGTCCGTTTTTAAAATTTAACTTTTTGCAGATATTACATTTTTCAAAAAAAATATTTTTTTTTCAATTTATGGTTTGTAGCCCCAAGTATTCTCTTTAAAATGACATCAAAATCATCTTCGTATGTCAATTAGTTTTCGAGATATTGAAGAAATAAGCTCAACACATTCGGCTAATTCTGCGAAATTATGACATTTTGAATATGTCATAACTTTCGAAAAACAAATTTTAAAAATTTTTTTCGTTCATATATGTTCCTAATAAGATAAAAGGAACATTCTCACCAAATTTTATTAAAATCGGAAGGGGTCGTGTCCCACTCTTGGTCGTTTTGACATGGAATTACCCATATGTGACTTAAAAACATAACTTCATTTTCTAAAGAGAGTACTTTATTCTCTATATGGGTATTCATTTCAAAATTTTTTTGGTTGGAAAAATGGAAAAAAGGAAAATTACACCTTATTGACGTGAACGGTATTTTTTTAGTTAAAGGTACAAAAATCTCAAAAACAAAAATCTGTCATATAATTCTTGGAAGTAATTGATATTTTTCATGATACCAAATAAAAGAGTTAAAATTGAATTAATTGATTATTTAATTATCACGTCATTTTTAAGTTATTTTTTGTATAGAATTCATTTTTAATTTAGTTTTGAAAAACGACGTTTTAAAAAAGTAAAATTTGATTTAATATAAATGGAGTTTAAAGAATCATAGTTGATTATCTTAAAAAGAGATGTAAGTTTTAGTGCTTTTTGTGAAAAATAACAACATTTTTATAATGGTGGCAACCACACTCAATTGGACGTTTGTGAATTGCCAACTCTTTAAAAATTGTAAAATTGTAATTTTCCAATCTGATTTTTTTACACTTGGTTAAAGCTTGTTTAAATTGCAACTTTCGGTGGAAAAGTTTTTCTTTGTGTTTGTTGTAACAAAAATTACATTTTTCCACTTTTCCAACGAATAAAAAAACTGAAATGAATACCCTTTATGTCCCTTCGGAATTGATTAATATATTTACTTACAATAAATTGTTGTTTATTAATGTGAGAGGTGATATTTTGAATCTGTTGAGAAAGTGTGTTACTAATTCGTGTTAATGTTTTTGTCTGTTCTGAGTTATTTTTTATATTGCTTGTTATATTCCGTATTTCTGATCGGATTTTTTCATCGTCATCACTGTCCATATTACCTGTAATAAATTTTATTCCTTTACATAATCCATTTATTATTCCTCTTCTTGTCCTTGTCTTAAACTTGGGTGAAAGGTTGTCTAGTTTGGTCTGGAGTATTTTGAAGTTATTTTTCATTGTACTAAGCAAGGGTAATAGATCTGACAGAGGGCTATCTAACAAATTTATGTTGCTATTTATGACTTCCGTTGTGTGGTAGTAGTCAGTTAGATTAATAAGATGAAATACTCTTTTGTAATGGTCTATGATTTTTATATCTTCTTCTTTAATTGGGATATAACCTTCGTTTTCCTCAAGGTCCTGTATGTCCATTTTCTGCGCGTGGATCGGATGTAGTATCAAAATTAGGGTCAATATTGTTGATAATCAGGGGTGTTCTTGAAATCGAAAACGCAAAACGCATGAATTTAAAACGTCGTTTTTAAATAAGATGTCTGTGATAAATGAATTTTATGACAAATATTTTACAAATATTTCTCTATTAAACAGAATTTCATAACAAAAATTATAAAAATTTGATTAAAAGTGTATTAAAAATAACTACCAAATTCTTGCATTTTGCGTTTTCGATTTCCAGAACACCCCTGAATAATTTCATCTGAAAAGAAACGTATATAATCTTATTTTATGCTGCCTATCCGTTATTTGTCAAGTTTTGAAATTTCTTCTTGCTTTTAATGTGAGATTTGTAATATTTATGATTTCGGCTTGTAACAATTTTTTATTCTAGATACTTCAACCTTCCTAAATTTTGAGTGGTTTTTTCCACCTCTTTCGTCTCTTAAATATACTGGACCTGTTTGTATTTCTACATTTTCCCTTTGCTTATTTAGTTTCTCTATTGTTTTCTCCTTTTGTTTAATAATTTTTTCTCTGATTGAAGGGTACTCTGAACTATTTATTTTACCATTTCTAAAATCTATCGGTTTTCTACCGGTAGTTGAGTGTACGGAATTATTATAGTATATCATGATTCTATACATTTTCTCTTCGACGCTTTCTATGTCCCTATTTTGATCATGTTTTAAAATACGAATGTGCTCGTTTATAGTATTGTGGAGCCTTTCTATATCAGTATTCGACGTGTGATTATTATTAGAAGTATAGTGAATTTCGATATTTTGCTCTCTTAAAAATTCTAATAGTGATAAAGCCTTAAATCCAAGTTCATTGTCAATTATTAACTTCTTTACATTTCCCATTATGGACAGATATTGTGTTAATGCTGTTTTAAACTCGATCCAAGATCTACCTTTAATTCGGATAGCTTGAGCATATTTGGAAAACTTGTCGATGAAAGTTAAAAATAGAGTTTTTTCAAGGCTATAAAATACGTCGGCATGAACTATTTCTCCTGGACTTTCTGGTGTTTCGGTTAATTTAAATTGTTGTTTTACTGGTGTTCTATCGTATTTTTCCAGATTACAATCTTTGCAATTATTGATGAATTGGTTTATACGCAATTTCAAATTCGGATGATAGATCTCAGTTTTTAGTGTAGTAAAATTTTCATTGATGCCTCTGTAGTTGTTTCTTATATGAGTTGCTTCTATTTTATCTGCCAGTTCCGTTTCGTCTGTAATATCCAAAAGGATAGATTTACATCTTATGATTTAAAAATTTTTATTTTCCGTGAAGTACATATTTGCAACTTCTTTGATACTATCATATATCGTTTCGTTGTCTACGAATATGGCGTTTGTTTTGTCGGGACAGAAATGGTTCTTTAATATTATTTTAAGATTTTCTTCGTCAAAGGTTTTTGCCCATATAGTTTTTCTACTATTTCTGAAAATATTTTCATTTTTAATTCTTAGTGATCCAGATGTAATTAATCTGAATATTATTTGTCTTTTGTAGAAGTTGAGGGGATTACTTGTCTCTGTACAGACATTGTGATTTGAATCTTCGGTGCTTTCATTAAGGAGTATAATGGCTCTTGATAACGCGTCCGCGTTTCCATTTTGTGTTCCCTTTTTGTACACAATTTCGTAGTCGTATTCTTGTAGCCCATAGCTTGGGAATAATGATTAGAAATCCTAATGATTAGCAATTGGATTAGAAATTTTAATTGTGCTGAAAAATTGATTAATTATGATTAGTCAGCCATTTTAGACGATTACTAATTGATTAGATTAGAAATAATCAAAAATCTAATCACAATTAGTGACGATTAGCATTTCTAATCAAATCTAATCCAAAAAATAATTGATTAGATTTATTGATTTTTTTTGATTTGTGAGCTTTTCCAATATCTCGTCTATATTTGGGATACTTGTCGTCTGTAGTAACTTCGTTAAGTTTTCTATAATCAACAAGTCGCCATTTCTTTTTACCGCTGGCGTCCAATTTTTTGGGCACAATCCAGACGGGAGCAGAATATGGAGAGTGGCTGGGACTGATTATTCCCTTATCCAGCATCTCCTGTATCTGCCTTTGTACCTCATGCTTATGGACATATGGGTACCTATAAGTTTTGGCAGTGATGGGTATATTATTAATCGTTCTTATTTCATGTTTTATGGCATTTGTAAAAGAGAGGTCGCTTTCCTCAAAGTAAAATATGTTTCTAAATTTTTTTAATATTCCTAGAATCTTCTGTCTTTCTTCTTCATTTAAGTGGCTCAATCTAACATTTTCTATTGGTCAATTCGAGGTTTTTTCATTCCTTTCCATATTAAAAACGTTCTCCTGCTTTATCTTAAAACTGTTTAAAATTTCATGTGGATATTTAAGAGGAATTTTATTTTTATTAATTATCAAAACGTTTTCTCTCATGTTAACAATACCTCCTAGGTGTTTAAGAATATTATTCCCTATTAACCCATCGTAGTAGTTATGAAATTTGCAAATTAAAAAATCAATTTTAGTGTGCGGTGTTCCGCCAAATTCTTGAAAAATTGGTACAGAAACCTTTTCTTATATTTTTATAGTATTTGATAAGAGTTTTAATTTTTATAATGTCACAGGGTACTTTCCATTTCGGATTACATATCCCTGGATTGATGACGGAGTGTGTTGCTCCGGTGTCGATTATAAATTTTAACTGGCCTAACTTTGATTTAATTACTATATATGGAAGTTCTCCATATAGTTAGCTGGCCGAAAATTTTGCGCAGTGTTAATTTCCATCGGTTCGACTGCTTGATGTTGTTGATTTTGGTTGTTCTGCCACTGCGGATTTTGTTATGAAGTTCTATAAAACTGTCGTTGTTCGCCCTGTTGATTTTGTCTGGTAAAATGTTGGTGTTCTCCTTGTTGGTTTCTTCTGTGAATATTATTTCCGTTATAGTTTGTCTGGAATCTTTGTGGCCGGTTACCACGAGATTGCGCATTATTTTCGTACCTTTGGTTTTCTTTGGGGCCTTTAGGTTTTCCAAAGTGACTTTGCCCATCTTTTCCTATTTTGTCGTACCCATTCTCGTAGAGAATGTTCATGGCACTTTCGAGAGATTGAGGGTTTCTACAAGCAAGAACCGTTTTCATTGGTTCTGGAATTTTGCTTTTGAATATGTTCAGAGCTGATCTCTGATTATTGATAGCTACCTGATTGGCGCCTTCGCCTTCTCCTAATATGAGGACGGATTTGTTATTTAATCGCCTCAGTCTATATTTAATATTATTGTAAAAATCTACTGTATTAGTTTCAAAAGTCACTGATCTAAAGTCATCGAAAAGCTCGTCACAGCTTTTCCTTTCGCCGAAATTATTATTAAGCACTTTTTTAATTTGATTCCATGACTGTGCTTGTGTGTTAATTTCGAGTATTTCTTTTGCCCTACCCGAAACTCTACTTTTTATTATGTCTGAGAAAACTAGTGACAAACCATCATAAGTTGCAAGAATGGGGTGGATTCTATCAACAAGATTTGTTAAAGTTGTCAGTTCGTTTATGTTTCCAGAAAATTGTGGGAGGTTATTAAGGTACTTAATTGGGTCTAATTGGATTTGAGGAGGGTTTTCCATTTTGACTAATTATAATTAATAATTATTTACTTTAAAAAGTTTATCCTTTTCAAAAAAAAGATTTTTTTTTTTTAATGCCCCTATTGCGGTTCTCCACTCAACTCAGTTTGGTCGTGTTGGAGTCAACCCAACTTATGCACAACCAAACTCATTTTAGGTATTGTGATACTCAACTGTTTTTGGTTGAGTTTGCTTTAAAGTTGCCAACTTAAAATATCGATTTGCCAACTTTAAATATAACGTTTGACAAGTGAAAATTGTATAAAATTAAATAATTTTTTAAACTAAAAGTATTTCTAATTGTTGTGTTGAATAAAAAGTATTTATAATTGATATTAGTGTCAACTTATTTATGTTGATGAAAAAGAAAACTCTTGTATGAATGCTCTACATACAAGAAGACAAATTCGTGATTAGTCCAACCCTCTTGAACTTTCCAGTGCCAAGTAAGAATTCCTAATAAGTAACGAAACTTTCTTGTGCCGGATGAGTTCCTCTTCTGGTTGGGGTAGCTGTTGGCGAATCTTCTGGCTGTATTATTGGTTAAACTAACTCAGTAAAATTGTCACTTGATGGTGGAATATTTTCAACACCAAATACTTGGCCGGACTTGCAATACAAGAGCTGCGAAACAGAATCCTTAAGGCTATTTAATAAAACTTCTTGTGATAGCCCTATCCCGTCGCTTGAGTGTTTATTTTATTTTTGGCAAGTTTTTTCTTTATACTTGCCTTTTAGTGTATCCAAACCTGTGCCAAGAATATTATAATTAGATTAAGAAGATTATAAGTGTTTAAAAGAAGTTTTTGTCGTGGTCCCAAACTATTTAACTCCACTATAAACTCTTCCCATAACTGCTTACATGAATTTTTCATCATACTAAACTGGTGTTTTCCGCGAACAATTTCTAAGTTTCTCTTGACGAGACGCTCAAATTGAGCTTTCGTTTTTATGTTCAAACTAATAAAAGTTTTTTTAAAAAAAAACCGAAATAGTTATTACAAAAATTTATATATACCATTTCTCCATTTTGTTTTCGATTTTCACCGAAATTAAATAAAATAAACTTTAACTGTCAATAACACAACTACTTTTTAGCAGTTGTGTATATTTAACATTTTTGTCGACCAAACTTTTACAAAGTTGAAAACGGCAATACCACGAAACAAACAGATACACAACTGAATAGCCAACTGCCAGTTTAGTTGAGAATGGCAATGTGAATTTATCAAAGACAACCAAACTGTTACAAAAGTGGAGAACCGCAATAGGGGCATAAGTTTTAAAGACAAATGCCTGTATTCATAAAAAAATTTAAATTTAATAAAGGTTTTAAGAACAAATTTACTATGAAAATTTTCCTTAATAAACGTTTGTTAAATTTAATAATCGTTTGTGAATACGGGGGAAATTTTATTTCAAAAAGGAACAAAATTTGTTGTTCTGATTTCTTTGTATAAAAAATTCTTTCTTCATAAATTTATTAAATTTAGTGTATTTTCTTTCTTTTATGAAATTGTTTTCGGAAAAACGAACAATGTTTTGTTTATATTTAATGAAAGTTTAGACTTATTTAAATTTTCTTATTCTTATTTCAATTAAATCTTTAATGCACAACTTATATAAAACTAGATGACCCGTGCGAATATTTCGCACCGTAATTTTTATCAATGAACATATTAATTTTTCAATTTCTAATTATTTTTCGTCATTAGTGTTAGAAATAAGCTTTAAAATGAGATATCATTCATTAAATTTGATGCGGTGGTATGAGAGATATTTGCAACCGACAAAAAAAGTGCTTTAGAAATAATATATACTAGATGACCCGTGCGAATATTTCGCACCGTTAGTTGTCATTTTAGTAACATAAAATGAAAATAATTAATAGAAATTTTAGTAACTTCAATACATTTTAAAATATTGTTACGTTTTTCCTTTAATAAACGCGTTCGGTTTACTCCCTTTATAATAAACCGTTGAGTTCTTTTAATTGCAAATAAAAATACACTTATTCAACTTAACAAACTTTATTGAAATTAATTATTTTGTTCACAATTGTTAGTTACGAACAGAACCGTTTTTCAAAACAGACTAAACTAATTTTACATGAGTCACCCCTTTTTATATTTCATAATTATTTCTAGATTTTTCCTGAACCTTCCCGTAAAAACTATTTATTATGTTCTATAACCATGTCTATAAATTACTGGGAAATTTATATAGGAACTATTTTTAAAATAACAGTTGTGTTGAAAATTATACATGACAATTTTAAGTAACATAAAACTATAACTTACAAGATAACTTATAACTATAACTATAAATAATTCTTAGATAATTTAACTTTCGTAACACTGCCCTCCACTTAAGCCTGTTCGTCCCGAATAGGCTCAGATTCTCCTTTTCCATAATTGGCCAGTCGTTCTAGATGCACCACTTTCATTTTTGATCTTGGGCTCTTATATTTCTGGATCCGATACACCACGTCATTCAATTTCTTTATTACTTTATATGGGCCATCCCAATGAGTCTGCAGCTTTGGAGATAGTCCTTTCTTCCGTTGCGGATTAAAAAGTAAAACCAGCTGGCCTTCTTTGAAGCCTTCCGAATTTGCCACTCCATTGTTTCTGGCTTTCATCTGGTCATTTGATGAATTAACACGCCTTCGTCTTAACTCGTTTTTCTGCTCTTGGGTAGAGTCATTATTATTCGCTGGTACGGATAGTTCACCAAAGTTGTACTGCTGGACCGGATTTCTACTTTCTCCAATTAGACCACTGTCTGCAACGCACTGTGGGCATGTAATTACGCAATCAATCACGGCTTGCTTGCAACCGATCCAATAGTAGCTTGCTTTTAACTTCTTTATGGTTTTCGTAACGCTTAGATGCCCACCACCAGTACCTTCGTGGAATTTCTTCACAACTTCACATACTTTAGAAGTCGGTACTACAATAAGGTTTTTAACCGTTTTGCCATCAGTACTTTCCCATGTACGGTATAGGCAACCATTTATCATCCGCAGACTACTCCACTGCGCCCAATACGCTTTAATTAGTGGACCGTTCAATTTAATTTCTTCACGAGTCGGCCTTTCACCTTCTTTTTTAGCCATCATAATTTGCGCTAATAAGGGGTCACTTTTCTGCGCCGTTGACCAGTCTTCGCTGGGTTCCACATCCAATAAGCGAATCTCATTTATGCATTTCTTGTTTTTAGACTCTATACCGTGCTTGCTTTTATGTTTACTGGGCCGTCTCGAATATGTGCTCGCTTTCCCACGTTTTTCATCGTTTCTTTGGGAGGACAATTTCTTATGATCACTAGTGACTAGCTGTCTTACAAGGGCTTCACTTCCATTCCCAACGTTAAGGGGTACTTCTAGACCATACCAATTCATAATTTGTCGTCCCATGTCTAGACTAATGCCTTGACGAATCATAAAATCTGCTCCAATTATGACCTCGTCCATAATTTCAGCCACAATAAACTCATCAAAAACTATCATATCGGCCATTCTTATTTCCACTCTTGCTTTGCCATAGACAATAACAGGCTCTCCCGTAGCTGTTCGCAAGTTTACACCACTTAGCGGCTCGACAGCTCCCTTTATCAAATCAGCTCTTATAATGGAATGTCCTGCACCAGTGTCGATAGTCAAAATGCGGATTTCACCATTTATGTAACCACAGGTCGTAATATTTCTGTTACTCGTTTTCACTACTAAATTGATCGTAAGATCTTCAGTTTCCTCTGCACTGCTAGCTCTTCTCAGCTTTAGCGGTGGCTCCCGTGATGATTGTTGACTTGCTCTTCGTTTGTTCCTTTGCGGCGAAGCAGATCTCGATCGTTGTTTGGGTGCTTTGCAGTTTCGCTGAATGTGGCCAATCTTACCACAATTATAGCATTTTACTTTGTTTTTACTCTGCTTCTCGCCCAAAGCCTGCAAAACTGCCTCCTTCATGCTTCTCATTTCCTTTAAAATATCTCCTTCGTCTTCGGCTGTTATATCGATCTTGCGCACCTTGCACATATGCGGTTTTGAAATTATTCTAGCGGTTTCTTGTGCTAGGGCAAATGATACCGTTTCTGCAAATGATGGCCTCTGTGATGCACATACCGCTAGTTTTACATCAGCATCCCGTATACCGTTTACAAATGCCTCGGTCATAAAATGATCTAGCAATGGATGACTTTCACCTGGATAAGTAAGCTGCACCAAGCGCTCAATCTCTAATGCGAAATCCTGTAGCGTCTCGTTTGGCTTTTGTACTCTACCCCGTAATTCCATTCTGAATATTCCTTTTCTATGTTCACCACCATACTTGCGTTGCAGTGCTACCATAATGTCATCATAATTATTTCTGCAACTTACTGGTACACTTTCTAGAATTTCAGCCGCAGTTCCTTTTAAAGCCATAATCAGCTCTATAGCTTTTTCTTCATTGTTCCAAGCATTTTTATTGGCAACTGTGTCAAACTGGAACTTAAACACATTCAATGGTGAGCTGCCGTCAAAACTTGGAGCTCTTATTCTATTCGAGACTTCTGGAAAAACTCGCACCACTCCCTCTTGGCACTGAAGACTATTTACTCTTTCTTCCAGATGATGAAGTTTTCCATCAAAATCCGTGACTTGTGTTTTTACATCAGTGACTTGTGTTTTTACATCAGACAATTCTATTTCCATATCGTCTACTCTTTCGTTTATAACAGTAGAAATCTCTTGAAGCTTCTCAAGTTTGTCATTAGTAGAATGAAGTTTCTCGTTTGTCACTTTAGAATTTTCTTGAATTTCGGCTAAGATGGTGCTTGAATTTTCTTTTACCATCCTCTCAATGTTTTTAGAATTTTCTGCTAGGATAGCGTTTGAATTTTCTTTTACCAACTTCTCCATGTTTTTAGAATTTTCTTCCATTTTTCTAGAGGTTACAGCCGAATTTTCTTTTACCATTTCCTCCATTTTTCTAGAATTTTCTTCCATTTTTCTAGAATTTTCTTCCATTTTTTTAGAAGTTTCTGCCGACATTTTTTCCATTTTCTCCATCATAGCAGCAAACATTGTACCAAGATCCATGTTGCTTGTTACTGCACGGGTAGCAACTTCTATTTCTTCTTTTTCTTCAAATTCATAAGTTGCGATGTCAATATTGCGTCGCTTAAATTCATCGATTATTCTTTTCTGCAGCTCAGCTTTATTTCCTGCAGTAGGCACATCCAACTTGCTCAACTCCTTCTTGAGCTGTTCAACTTTTAGCTCATCGAATTTCATTGTTGTTTGTATAGTTTTTTTTTTTTTTATTATTTTTTTATTGCAATTTCACTTCTGACACCAATTGTTACGTTTTTCCTTTAATAAACGCGTTCGGTTTACTCCCTTTATAATAAACCGTTGAGTTCTTTTAATTGCAAATAAAAATACACTTATTCAACTTAACAAACTTTATTGAAATTAATTATTTTGTTCACAATTGTTAGTTACGAACAGAACCGTTTTTCAAAACAGACTAAACTAATTTTACATGAGTCACCCCTTTTTATATTTCATAATTATTTCTAGATTTTTCCTGAACCTTCCCGTAAAAACTATTTATTATGTTCTATAACCATGTCTATAAATTACTGGGAAATTTATATAGGAACTATTTTTAAAATAACAGTTGTGTTGAAAATTATACAAGACAATTTTAAGTAACATAAAACTATAACTTACAAGATAACTTATAACTATAACTATAAATAATTCTTAGATAATTTAACTTTCGTAACAATATAATTTTTATCAATGAAAATATTAATTTTTCAATTTCTAATTATTTTTTGTCATTAGTGTTAGAAATAAGCTTTAAAATGAGATATCATTCATTAAATTTGATGCGGTGGTATGGGAGATATTTGCAACCGACAAAAAAAATTGCTTTAGAAATAATATATACTAGATGATTATTTAGCTGCTTACTTTGTATTGCTTCTTTTTTTGTTGATTGGTCATCTAAGTGGATTCTCTTCTTTCTATGTAATTTCTTTTATTTGGCTGATTTGTTGTAATTTTTGTTGGTTGAAGAATTTTCATCAAATAGATACTTTTGCACAAAAAATAATTCTTATTTGTTTGTATTTAAAAATTTTTTTTCTATTTTTTTTTTTTTTTTTTTTGTATTGCTTCTTTTTTTTTTGTTGATTGGTCATCTAAGTGGATTCTCTTCCTTCTATATAATTTCTTTGATTTGGCTGATTTGTTTTAATTTTTGTTGGTTAAAGAATTTTCATCAAATAGATTTTTTTGCACAAAAAATAATTCTTGATTGTTTGTATTTAAAAATTTTTTTTTTTTTTTTGTTTTAAAGGATTTTAATTTTAATTTTTTTTCTTTACACAAACAATTGTTTTTAATTTTGTGAGTATTTTTACACGACACAAATTTTTTAATTTTAACTTTATACCAACAATTGTTTTTAAATTGTGAGTATTTTTACACAACACAAATTTTTAACTTTGTACTTTTTGCACAAACAATTGTTTTTAAATTGTGAGTATTTTTACACAACACAAATTGTTAACTTTTTAATTTTTGCACGAACAATTGTTTTTAAATTGTGAGTATTTTAACATAACACAAATTTTTAACTTTGTACATTTTGCACGAACAATTGTTTTTAAATTGTGAGTAAGGATATTGAAATATCCCACCATCGTCGTCGCCAGTTATGTTTTAGGATTTTTCCTAAAATAAAAAAAAATTAAAGACTTTTGTCTTTTGGCTGTATTTTTACAACTGATTTATTTTTTAATTTTCAGTTTCTTAAAAATGCTAATTACAAATTCAAATTTTGCTTATTAAGTATATTTATTCTTAAAAGTTAAGTGAAATTTTATTAAGAGCACAAAACAAATATTTCTTGGAATCTTGTCTGTTGTGCAGGTGTTTCACAGTTTAATAAAATAAAAGATTTTAAATTTATGATTCGATTGCATTTTTGGTTGACAAAAGTGCATTTTTATTTATCAAATTATGTTAACCCTTGTTATGGGTATAACGGGCGGTATTGTAACAGCTAAACTCATTTTTTAATGGCTAAACTGGGTGAAAAATATGGGATGGAAAGTATGGGATTTTATACTGAGATCGATTATTTTGCTTTTAAAATCGATTTATTTTTTATTTTGTTAAAAATTTTGGTAATTCTTAATTTAAATCTCTATTAAACCGATCAAATATGTGGATGCATAATACAACTTGAAATTTTTTTTTGAGTGTACAAAAGTGTGTAGGTATGTTTATGGCAGTTGTCAAGTTTAAAGTTAAAAAACAAAACAATTTTAGTTTTAAGTATTTACCTATAAGAACCGTTGGTATACTTCCAACTTTTGTGAAGGTCCTCTTGTTCTTCAGAAATTAAAGTCATCAATGAACAGTGAACAAAACCGTGTTAAACAAAACCAAACACTGAAAGTGAGCTACAGTAACTTTAGTAAGAACTTCTCGCAACGAAAAGATGTGAAACAAAATATTCCATCGTTTCTCGAAAAGTGACAGCTAGTACTCGCCAAAAAAATTTACAGACACAGTTTGTGAGAAAAACAGTTGTTTGTTTAAATATATGGCATTTTTGTTTCATTTCACACATTTCAATTGAAAAGCTTCTCGATGCGAGAGTTACAGAACACATATTTACCGATAAATCTGCATTTTGACGATTTTTTTCCTCTAAATTATCAAAGTGCATATTTTTGATAAACACTTACAGCACGGTAATTTTTGGTTTGTTTTATACAAATTATTAATTTTGGGTAACTTGTTACACAAAGAGACAACTTTTATTAATTTAGCGCTGATACTTAAGGAAAAAATGGTTATACATATTTATTTTATATATGCAGTGTTTGTATTGCGTCTAACCCAACAAACACATTTTGAGAAATATACAACTTCATATGAGAAGCTTAAAGAAATGTGGTACATATGTTTTACTTAAGCTAAGAATTGTATTTATAGAATATTTATTTATTTATTTAGTTAATCAACAGAATAAATTCTGAGACTAAATATGGGAATGAGCGTTGGCAGCATAGGCCATCAGCTCTATCTTATAAATATTTATAAATTTATTGGCGATTTCTTTTCTGAGAAATGTGTTGCATAAATGTTACATGCTCTACACAAAAGAGATAGAGCATGTAACATTTATGCAACATATTTCTCAGAAAAGAAATCGCCATATGATTTACATAACGTATGGTGAATAAAATACGAACAATTATAAAATTGTGGATTTCGCGTAATGTGAAGAAGCCAAATCCGGCCAAAAAACTATTTTTTCTTTTCTGTGGTATTTTTCGATAAAATTGCTAAGTGCTGGTACACATTTTTCATTATAAACTTGGGCATTCACAGCTAAACCACCTTTAAAAAAAACTGGTTCACTGATGCCACGTTCGCTTATGGCTAACCACAACAGAACTTTACCTGAAAACTTTGTCTTCCGTATAAATTTAGCTTTTTCAGGTGCTTTGCGACTGGAAGACTCAAAATAATATTTTGGCTGCCTTCGACGGTAAAATATGACTCATCATCCATCACGCATTTGTATTCTGATGAGCAAGAAAAGTAATTTCTGGACAGCTCGCGTAGTCTGCATTTAATAACCTTTTGTTGTTTTTCAGTGGTAAATGGTGCGATTTTTTTCTTCTTTTTCTCGACTCCCATCGATTCTAAATATTTTTTTATTGTATTTTTATCACAATTATGTTTTTTTACCCAATTGGCGATAGGACTTTGCACTGCAACCTGATGTCTCAAGTTTTAGTTTGGACCGAACTTTAGAGTCTTGCAAACTACATTTCCGACCTGATCCACATTTTCTTTCGATCGATTTGTTATTCGTATACAAGTTTAAACGCTTTTTTGAAACCCATGTCTTTAAAATGGCTAAAAATTTCACTTTTGGTTTTTTTTTGGATTTTCTTCACAAAATTTACAAATTAGTTTGCGACGGTTGAGCTCGTTTAGTGACATTTTTAAAACTAATTATTAACTTACCAGACCAATCTAAGTTTTTTTTTAATAAATATATTGCACAGTTAAATTTACCGTATATATTTTTTTTGCAAGTGTCATGTAACTTTTTTTAACAACAGTGTTGGACTTGTTCGTATTTTATTCACCATACGTTACAATTACAATTACTATTCTGTTAAATTTTAACTTTTGTTGTTTCAATATATTCGCAAATTTTATTGATGTTGGTGGCTGTTGGATCCCTAAGAAATTCGATGGGTGGTGTGTTCGCGAACATTCTGCTTCTTTGAGGTTGAAAGAGTGGACAGTCTAATAGGACGTGTTTGATGGTTAACATACAATTGCATTTGTTACATTTGGGCTGAAGTTGTCCACTAAGCAACCAGTCATGCGAGAAACTGGTGTGACCAAGCCGTAGTCTTGAGAATACTTTGATCTTACTTTTTGGTATATTGGTTGGGTAGGTTGGTGGGATGTTGTTAGGATTTACTGTTGAATAATGGTAGTGGTTGATGGGGGTCTCTTTAAGTTTTAATTTGATATAGCTCTCGATGTGGCGGCGGATGTCAATTTTCTCACTTGTTCCATCAGTTATGATTGGGGCGTAAGAAGCATATTTTGCGGCATTGTCAGCGGCTTCATTTACAGCAATACCAGTGTGGCTAGGTATCCAGTGCAGTTTAATTTTATTTTCGTTGCCTATGAGTGCGTTTCTAATTTGTGCAATTATCTTCCATTTATTGGTGTATGTACTACTGATCGACTTGAGAACTGAGAGGCTATCTGTAAATATTACAGTTTTCTTTTTACTTTTCAAAGCAAGGAGTATAGCCTGCAAAATTGCGCAGGATTCGGCTGTGAATATAGAGCCATGCTCGTGTAGTACCCCTAGGGTTACACTTTTACCTGTTTCGTCCACTACAGCGTAAGCTGGCCAGTGGCCCTTTGATTTGGTTCCATCTGTGTATAAGAAATTCCAACCCTGGTTTTTTAGCCTGCACTTAAGTGCAGACATCAAAATACGAAATGTGTCTTGAGGGGTATCGTTTTTCGCAAAGCTGGTGAGTGTTAGATCCAAGCAACACGTATTAAATTTCCATGGAGCTTTGATTGTGTGTTTTGCATTTTGAATTAGCGGTATGCTGAACTCGCTGGCCAATGCAAGTGATTCAGATATTTCTGAATTAAATCGTCTTGTGCGTTTCGAATTTATGGCGGATTTGATATCTTGGTCTATGATTGAGTGGATGCTATTAAGCAGTTTTGGTAGAATTCTTGCTTTAGAATGGAATATCCTGTTATCTATAGATGGGAGGTTCGTCTCCTGAAGAAGATTGTTGATTGGTGTTGTTCTGAATGCATAAGACGAGGCTCTGACAGCCTGGTGGTAAATGGGTTTGATAATGTTGATGTTCGACTTACTACTTTTGCCGTAAATAAATAAACCATAGTCTATTTTGCTTAGTATCAATAATCTAGTGAGATAAGGAAGCAAATTAATATGCACGTGACTTCTATTTGCTAAGTATCTGATAATGCTGACTCTAGGTATAAGCGAGTTTTTCAGGTTCAGTAAATGATCTTTCCATGTGTAGTTAGACGAGAAGGTTAGTCCTAAGATTCTTAGCTTTTTGACGTTCTCTATCTGCTGGCTGTTGAGTGAAATATAATACGAGTCGGCGTCGCAAAGTTTTTTCCTGCAAATGTGTTGTTTTTTTGTTTTAAGAATTGATATTTTAGCGCCCGAATCAACGGACCACTTATCAATGTCGTGTAATACTTTTTCCAGGATTTCTGTTGTCTCTTTATTGTTATTTCTCTTGCAGAGAAGGTACAAATCATCTGCATATAGGCAGTGATCAACGGTGGAATGTTTATTAATGATTTTGCTTATTTCGTCAAATGCGATTTGAAACAGAACCACGGAGAGTGGGGAACCTTGGGGAATACCGTTTGCGAGGGTGTATGAATCTGAAGTGTGTCCGTTTATTATGACCTTGAATTGCCTTTTTGATAGAAATGATTCCACAAATTTGTAAATTTTTGGACCAACGTTCCAGGCTTTTAAGTTACGAAGAATGACATGGGGACCGACTCGATCAAATGCCTTCTCGAAGTCAATTGACAAAATAGTCACATGGTTCTTCGCAGATAGCGCTTTAGTTATGTAGCAGTCTATGTGCATTAGAGCGTCATCACAGCTTTTGTTAGCTTTGAATGCTACTTGCTCGGTTGCTATAAGTCTTTTTTTCTCTAAGAACCAGGATAATCGGGTGGAAATGATGCGCTCCATAATTTTTGACAGGCATGGCAGCAGAGATATCGGCCGGTAGTCCAGCACTGAGGTAGCATTTTTGTTCTTAGGAAGGGGAACTATGATAGCGAGTTTCCACATATGGGGTATATACCCGCTGGTAAAAATTGTGTTGTAAACTTTTAGTAATTTTGTTTTGCAGAGGTGTGATAGATTTTTTATCATGTCGTAGGAGATGCGGTCAAAACCAGGAGAGGTGCCCCTGACTTTCCGCAAACAGTTGGTTAGCTCTATCTTGGTAATTGGTTCCTCCATTATATTGGCATACTTGTCTGTGTTGTTTAGTGCAGTAGTAATTGATGTATATTTTGCTGTATTAAATGGGACAGAAAAATTTTCATCAGATGCGTATTTGGCCCATTCGCGTCCGAAGTGGTTAGCTATTTGAACTGGATCGGTTAGAGTGTTGTTATGTGTGCTGATCACTTTGATGATGGTAGAGTTATGCCTTCCTGAGATTTTGTTTATCTTGTTCCAGATGTTTGTAGTGGTGGTGTCCCGGTTGATCGTTTGGGTGAACTTTTCAAAGCATACGTGTTTTGCTCTTTTCGCTTCATATCTAAACTTTGCATTTTGTTTTTTATAGGCTAAGAGATTGTCTTGATTTGGCATCCTTTTGAACTTTCTCCATTTTTAGTGTACGCAGGCTTTGCAGAAATGGATTCCACCAAGGGACCGGGGTTGCGTCTGACTTTGGGCAGCCCTTCGTTTGAGGTATAAAATGGTTTGCTGCAGTTCGTATAGCTTTGGTTATTGTAGCAGCGTCTTTGTTGCTAGATGATGCAAGATCCTGGTTGACCAATTCTGTTTCTGCTTTGTGCGAGTAGTTAGGCCAGTCAGCGTGTTCAACTAAAAATTTTTTTCTTCTTATTGCAGAGTTATGTTTATCCGAGAATTTTATTGATATTTTAATAGGATAGTGGTCGCTCCCGTGCAGGTCGCCAAGAGTACTCCAGGTGGTTAGTGGGAGTAAATTTACCGAGCAAAGTGAGATATCTATGTGGGAAAAAGTATTATGAGTTGAAAAATGGGTAGGGCTCCCATCATTCAGCAAGCATAGCCCAGTACCGGCTATTATACTTTCAACCTGAACTCCTCTTTTATTGTTAGTAGTGGAACCCCAAATCGTGTTCCAGCCGTTGACGTCCCCAACGACTAGAAGAGGGGTTCTGAAGGAGGAAATTACGTTAGATAAATCACGGACAGAAATGTCCTGAGCTGGAGGAAAATATATTGATAGAACGGTAAACTTCATGTTGAGATTTATTTCGACGGCAACAATTTGATAATCCGAGTTTATGTGAATTTGTTTGTGGGGAATGTCAGATTTTATAAGTATTCCCGTGCCTTGCTTTGAAGTGGTATTTTGTGATGAGTTTGTGAAGTAAGCTTTGTATTTTGTTGGAGGAGAAGGTGTAAAGTTGTATGCACAAAGTGTTTCTTGAAGGCAGATGACGGTGGGGTTAAGATCCCTTAAGAGTAACTGAAGCTCAGTATAATTATTTAGAAAACCGTGTATATTCCACTGCAATATTACGAAGTCCATGGTAATGAGTAAATTAGATTATTAGTATTTGCTTTAGATTAGTTTTTATAATTGTCTATTTTGTACTGAGCTGGGGGCGTTTCCGAGGACTCAAACAGGGGGAAACGCCCCGAGCAAGCCTGCGCATTACATGCCGCCCGGGTCGCTCCCCGCCGACCAAAACCTTGGAGCAGCCCCCTGGTTGTTGTAAGGATCTGGTGTTATATTATTTAGCGTTGTTACGTTGTTTCCTGATCCATCTTGGCGTCGCCGAGAGACTCATCGTCACTCAGTGATACAAAATAATCATTCTTCTTTAATAAAGATTGAGTTAAGTGGGAAATTGGGGAGACCAAAACGTCAAACCTCATGGTTTGAGGGTAATTTTTGTGAGTTTTTTTTGTTGTTTGTTGTTGCTTTTGGTGAAAGAGTTTTATCCTTTGATTCATTGGTTGTTTGGGTTGTATTGTTGTTTGTTGATGTCAAGTTTGTTGGCGTGTTTGAGCAAGTGATCTGGTTTGTCGTTAGTTGGATTGTTTTTGCTATGGGTTGAGGGGTGGTTTTGGTGGCTTGTGTTGATGTAGCGGGTTGTGACGTATGTTTGTTAGGTACTTCTTTTCGATTTTCAAGGGTGTTAGCGGTTACTGCTGCAAAAGAATTTAGTTCAGATGTTTGGGCAGGATTGCTTTCCCTGTATTTGCGACGAGCTTCGGCCATATTGCAGTAATTTTTAGTTTTAATTTTTAGAATCTCTCTCATCTGTAGGAAACGAGGGCATTTGTTGTCTGCTGAGGAGTGTTCCCCGGAGCAATTAATGCAAAATATCCGAGTACATTTTTCGGGTGCGTGTGGTGGTAAACTGCAGTCAGCACAAGTTGTGTTCCCCCTGCATCGGTTTTTCGTATGGCCAAGTAATTGGCAATTTTTGCACCTCATCGGGTTGGGGATGTAATGATCTACTTTGCATTTGTACCATGCAACGTCGACCGTTGTGGGTAGGCGATAAAGATCAAATGTAAGTATCATTTTGCCGGTTGGTATTCGGGACTTTCCGTCTTCGCTGGGCTTAGTAAACTTATAAACCTCTGTAACACTCTGATGTTTCATTTCTTGTATGATTTCATTTTCAGGAACATGTATTAGGCAAGGTGCATAAATTACACCTTTAACGGAATTGAGTGTATCATGGAACTTACAAGTGATTTGGCATAAATTTGCTAGTGATTTCGTTTTAAGGAACTTTTCCGCAGCACGCACGTTGCGAGCTAAGACAAGCAGACTTCCGTCCCGAAGCAAAGAGATCGAATTAAATTCCGTGGTAATATTTTCAATTCCTTTTTTGATTGCGAAAGGGCTTAGAGTTGATAAGTTTTTGTTTGTGTCCGAGGACTTGATTAACACGTATTTTGGTATATTGTTGTTGTTGTTGTTGTTGTTAATGGTTGGAGTTGGTAAATCTGGAAAATCACTGCCTTTTTTCCTCTTGCAGGGATTTTCTATGAAATCCCCAAGGAGGTAGTACCTGTTGTTGGTTAGTTTGTCCGGGGGACCCGGAGCCATGTTTATTTCACAAAAATGTGTATATGTGTATGCTTAAATGTGTGTCTTAAATTGAACAAAAAAAAAGAAAACAACAAAAGCACTTTTTTAAATGAAATATTTTAAGAACCGTTAGTTTGCAAAAGTGTTTTTGATAATTATTAACAAGAGAAGCAAAACTACCGTACGCAATGAGAGCTAGTCGGAGACTGTGACTTAGGTTATTAATAACCGGCCTTTGTTCCAACTTGGAACCATAGGAATCAATATATATTAATAACCAAAAATAAATAAATTTTACTTTAATTGGTTACATTTAATTAAATTCATATTTTGTACTTGGACACCCAAATCTTGTAGCTGGTCAGAGCACTGCAATTAAACTAATTGTCATTATTTTATGACTGCGAAATAAAACTCTCTTTTTAAGAGTTCATCCATACCTACTTTTATTTTTCATTGAAAAATTATTTTTAACTGTGGAGTTAAGATCGTTTATTCTAGATCACCATAGGTTCTTAATGAGACGAACCTTGGTATAAGACAGTATAGGTCTCCGCTGACTCTAATATGGAGAGTTTTCAAGCTAAAATTATATGCATCACTCTTATTAACGGTCCCTGCAATTTACCTTTAAGTAAAATCTATTCATATAAAGGGTGTCTGGTGGCAAAATTATATTTTTAAATGTGATTATTTCAAATAGTAATAAACGGTGCGGAGGAAGGTCGGCGCCGTTGGAATTATCGATTGGGAGGATTTGTGAGTCACAGTTCGCTGAGGAGACATTTTTTAAGGGTAATGATTCTTACGTAATTGCTCGTCGACAATTTTGTTCAAAGTTCATTTTCACTTAAATAGTCACGTCAACAAACAAATCTACCGTTACTGGTCTCCAAGAACCTAAAACCTTCGATTGAAACATCAAATACCTTTACATTGCCCCAGGGTAAATGTTTGGTGTGCCTTATCCACGCATGAGAAAATTGGGTCATTTATTTTTTTTAATTCTCGAAAAACAAGGCTCCGTTTTGAACAGTGTGTTCAAGTCGACACAAGACATGTGGATGACATACTCTTTAAAAAATAAAACCCGCATTTCCATTCTACCGTTCAATGCTTTTAATAAAACTTTGTGTCAATTATTAACATTTTTATTTAAGTTTGAAAATATAAATCTGATACCCCGTATTTTTTTAATTAAATAAAATTTATTTATAAAACATTTATTTTTATTTATTTTTTTTAAAGCATTATGTAATGGTTAATGGTTTTGCTTTGTTGTTTTTGTCTTTAAAAATATGTTTTATTGTGTTTAAAACAGTAATTTTAATTTGCCGTTTTTTCATAATTTAATTTCCGATTTGTTTTTGAAAATATGCCGATATTTTTACTAAAACCATCTGGCAACCCTGGTTGAGATCTTATACAAATTTTTACAAACTCTCTTATTTTCATCAACTCGCCAACAATATTTAAAAATACAACAGATTACCACAGATATTGTAGAAATACTTATGGTGACAACAGATGTTTGTAAAGCTTCGTACAGACGATGGTCAGATATTACAATATTGTCATTTTTCTGACAATAGTGCCGTTGTCAGATGCATTAATTTTACACATCTGCCAAATGAAAATGAGCTTACAATGTTCAGACAGTTGCAAGACATTTTTAGGCAATTTTAATGACAACATTGTAAGATCTGACCATCGTCTGTACGAAGCTTAAGCAAAAAAAAAAAATGTTATGACACACTCAATCCAAAACCATAAGCATCACATTTTGTTTTTAAGATATGGTGAGTGGGCAAAAGCAAAACCATACAATATCAGTTACACTCATTCTCTCATTTATATCAGTAGTAACAGATATATATCTGGTGTATCTGTTTCAACAATACTTACTGATACACTCGTGCAGGTCTTTATTACGAATGGATCGCATCCAGGGCTGCCAGATATTTTTGATAAAAAATCGGCATATTTAAAAAAAAAAAATCGGCGTTATCGGCACTTTAATATAAAAAAATCGGCAAATTAAAAATACCTATTTTAAATACAATAAAACCTATTCTTACTTACAAATAAGAACAATTCAGAATTATCTAATGTTTATAACTTATGAAATTTCAAAAGAATCAATCAAAATAAACGTTTTACAAAGAAATTGTAGTTAATTATAAAGTTTTTCTTAACTTTCTTATAATTAAGTATATTCCATATACAAATATTTAAATTTGACATTTTTATTAAATCCGTTTTAATATTAATATCAAAACAGTTTAAATTATTAATTTTTAAATAATCTTTAAAAAACGAATAACTTGCAAAAATAAAATCTGAAATTTTTTGCCAAAAATTTTGCAAATTTATTTAATTTTCCTAACATACATACGAATTGGCTATTTAATTTATGTACTAACATCGTCCTCAATTGCGTTATAATCTTAAAAAAAAAATTATTTTATTATCAAAGTAATTATTATTTAAATTATATTCATTGATAGTGAATATAAATTTATCTTACCTTTATTCTTTTGTAAGTATTTATCTATCCATTTTCAAACACAAATATAAAGTGTTTTATATTTTCCTAATAGAAAAAGAAATTTTAACTGAATTATTTTAGGTTTAAAAATTATTTCTTTTTTAACTTTGGCCTTTAATTCTTCATAGTGGAATATTTTTCAAATAAAAATGTATTAACCCAACACACATTACAAACACTGCATTTAATATTTAATAAAACTAACCCCTTTTTCTTTAGTAGAAGCGCTGACTTAATAACAGTTGTCTCTTTTCAATATTACAACTGTTTCAGTGTCGCTTAAAGTTAGTGTATTATTATCAAACAAATAAAAAGTAATCGCCTTTTACGTGTTAGTCAAAAAATCGGCATTTTTGGAGCAAAAATCGGCAAATCGGCACTTTGATAATTTATGGGCAAAAAATCGGCGAAATGCCGATAAATCGGCAAAAATGGCAGGCCTGATCGCATCACATCTAAAAAAGGACATGAATTAGTAGAAACAAAACATATGTAAATAAATAATCATATAATGAATGTGACCAAAGGTCAAATTTTTTCAATAAACATGGATATAGCTACATGTATGATTGTTCCGTATAACATATTAATTTACAAATGGTCGAAAACAACTGGTAACTGGTGTGAAAAGGGTTTTAGAATAACTTCCATGCTGTAATTGCGCATAGTTTCGGGCCTAAGCATGCATATTCTTGCGGTTTGCTCGTCGGCTATCTTTCCTTGGAGGCCACACAATCAAGTTTTGCATTTCAATTCCTTTTTGCAATACACTCTTACTTTTTTACTAACATACTCCCACTTTTTAAATTGACCACGAGATGGCTTTTAATTTCTACTTTCCATTTGTTTGGCAATTTTACTTTCAATTTCATATGTCATCAAGAAATTTCTTTATTGATGACATCTTGAAAGTAAATTGCTTACCAATTGAGTGCAGCCTACGTCACAGCTTTCAATTTATGTAAATTTTGACAAGCAGTATATGTTAAAGACTATCAAGAAAAACTTGATCCTGTGGCCGCATGGTTAAGGTAAATGTGGGGAGTTTTCAAAATATCTAATTTTCTATATATGCAGTCATGTCACAGAGTACAATTCCGTTCGGAATCGAATAAAACATATTTGTTTCTTGATAAAAAGCGTATTTTGATAGTTTTTTTGCCTTTCAGATACAGAAAACTCCCATTCCGTTCATGAAAACAAAAATGGTTTCATTCCGAAAATTTTTTTCGTAATTTTCTGAAACGGAATTGTACTCTGTAACATGGCTGATTGTCTAAAAATACGTAAATACTCGTCATATTTTCATTTAAAAATTAAAGTTTTTCATATATAATAGCATTTGTAGTATTCTTTAACAGAAACCATACTATGAGTCCTAACAGCCTGGCAATCTTTAACAATTGCCAAAATCGTGTACGCGAATATTCGTGGCCCCTAATATATAATTAGGGGCTAAAATTGTTTTTATTTAATAAAAATATTCTCACAATAGCTGTGAAAAAAATTGTCGCATAAAACGCATTTCATGTTACTTGAATTTACAAACGCATAAAATGCACAAAAAGTATCATACGCATGGTGTGGACCTTCAGCTTTAGTAAAACATAAATTTTTAACGTGGTTGTAGGGAAAAAAGGGATTTTTCTTAAGACACGTAGGGATTTTTTGAAATTTCTCCTGACATCACTGTTTTATAGTTAGTCTGTGTTCATACGGCTCATGTCTTATTGAAAAGATTCTTCCTTTTTCTTTGAACATGAATTGGCGTTCAAGTGATTCATGTCATGTTGACGACATGTTTTTTATTTTGTATAGTCGTGCGTATACATGTGTGCTTTTTTGATATTGAAAACAATAACAAAATTAAACAACGAATGAAAAAGCAAAACGTAAAGACAGTAATGCCTCTGTGTACTCGTTTCTTTTCCCCTCGTCCCTCTCGCCTAGGGATGAAACGATACGAGTAAATACAAGTACATATTCGATACTTTTATATAAGTACCAAGTATTTTTGTAATCGATACTTAGCAACCGAGTACCAAGTAGTATCGGTAAAAAAATACTCGGTATCGGTCAAAAGTAATCGTTTAACTTTGGTATTGAAATTAATCTTAAATTTTTGATTATTTGCCAAAGCTGGAGCAGCAGTAACGGTATCAAGAAACCGTTTGACCAGTAAACACTAGGAATGCCAATCCCGATAACCCGGGATTATTCTAAAAATTTAAGTCCCGAATCCCGGGGTTTGATATAAAAATCCCGAGATTTTGGGCTTAGTAAAAATTCAATTTTAAATCATACTTTTTTCGGTTTGTGCTTTGTTGTGATACAGACGTGTATTTTTAGCCGCGCATACGATTTGAACTATTAATTAATCACATTTGATTTTGTAATACATAAATATAAGCAGCGAATGGACGCTTAAGAAAAAGATTATATATTTTGTTATTTAAACTATTTAACATAATAGTGAACAATTTAAAACGATAAAATTAAATAAAATAAAACAGTAAAAATATATATGTATGTACGTATGAATGTTCATACATGTGTATACATATTCTGAACAAAAACATTTAAATTTAAATTTCTTGTTTTTTTTTTGTTGTTGTAAAATACAATAAATAATAAAAATATTAAAGCAAAGCAAAACGGTGAAAAACAAAAACAACTCTTTGCATGAGTAAGAACAGTGAAACAACGCTAAGGCAAAATGAAAGAAATGTTTATGTGACCGTTCAGGCAAACGAAAATAATGCTGAAATAAATAAAACAAAACAATATTAACTATCTAACGGCTAAGCCTATTATTCGAACACGTTCTCTTTCACCCTCGGTGTTCACAAAAACAGTGGATAGTGATACATTAAAAAATATTAATCTGTCTTTGGGGACAAGTGTTGTAGCGTCCGCAAGTATTACCGCGGCGGAAAAAACAATCTTAGTAAGAAATGATACCATAAACTCAAATACAGACGCAATGGAGAACCCTTTAGTGAAAAATTGTCAAAAGCCTCAAATACAAGTTGGTATGGACAGGTATATAACAGTGCTTAAACGGGGTCGCAGCCCTACCTCTTCAGCAGTTGCTTCGGCCTCAAAAGTAACATCTTTTGATAGAATAAATTCACAAAACCGTTTTGCAATTCTTGAGGACGAATCCCCAGAGGCACCAAACGTCATAAAATCTTCTAACCCACCCCCAATATATCTTAGGGAGCAAAACTCAAGTGAGTTAATAAAGAGCGTGATGTCGGTAATAGGTGAAAATTCTTTTTACGTAGCGGCAATCAAGCGTGGTAATATAAACGAGACAAAAATACAGGTTAATCATGAGAATGATTTTCGCAAACTAACAAACCAATTTGAATCCCTTAAAAAAAGCTTTTATACATATCAGCTGAAGAGCAGCAAAGGCCTTCAGGTAGTGATCAAGGGCATAGACTCGAGCGTGGACCCTGAAGAAATTAAAACCTTTTTGGAAGAGAAAGGCTTTAAAATAAAAAACGTTACAAATATCAAAAATAGGGAAAAAAATCCCCAACCACTATTTCGAGTGGAGCTAGAACCTGGCGACGTTAAGCTTAAAAAAAATGAAACTCATCCTATTTACAATTTAAAATATATTCTCTACAGAAGAATAACTATAGAGGAGCCGCACAAAAGAAATGGTCCCGTTCAATGTCTCAACTGCCAAGAATTTGGCCATACTAAGGCCTACTGCTATTTACCCCCTGTTTGCGTAGTATGTGGTGAATTACATGGTACAGTCCAGTGCGATAAGTCTAAAAATGACCCCAATGTAAAAAAATGTAGCAACTGTGGCGGCAATCACACTGCCAATTATAGAGGATGTCCTGTATATACTATCGTCAAGCAGTCGGCTGGACCGAAAAATAATCCCCCTCAAATGCAGGTACCAAATCAAGCAAACACTAATGACACTCAGGCTCCGCAGCCTAGTAATAACAGAACCTCTTATGCTAACGTCCTAAAATCAAACCATGTGCCAATGCAAGGTGCTTCGCCAAGTAATGATGAAACTCCAGTTTCTAATTTAAGTCGTCTAGAAAAAACCATGGAAACTTTAGTGCAAACAGTAAATAATTTTACAAACACAATGGGTAATATGATGCAGGAGATCCTTAGAATGCAATCGATGTTATTGCAAGCTGTACTTAACAAACCATGAACTGTTTAAAAATTTGTTTTTGGAACGCAAACGGCATCCGCCAACATAAAAATGAATTAGAATACTTTCTTAAAAATAAACAAATTGATGTCATGATGGTTTCTGAAACTCATTTGACCTCAAGAAATACGTTTAAAATCAATGGTTATACACTATATGATACCAAGGACCCTCGAGATAGAGCTTGTGGAGGTTCTGCCATTTTGATAAAAACCCGAATCAAACACTACCTGATGTGTGATCATCGTGAAGATTATCTCCAAGCAACGAACATTTGTATTAAAGAGCTGAATCGAAACATAGTAATCTCATCCTTATACTCACCACCTAGATTTGCAATATCAGAAAGCCAATATTATAAATATTATAAGTCATTGGGGCCCTGTTTCCTGGCTGCTGGCGATTATAACGCTAAACATACCTTCTGGGGTTCACGACTAATAACACCAAAGGGTCGTGTTTTGTATAATACAATCTCTAAAATGAATTTAAATGTCGTCGCGAGCGGACAACCAACATATTGGCCTGCTGATCCGCAAAAAATTCCAGATGTCATAGATTTCGGAGTGGTTAAAAACATCCCCACAGAAACGATTCAAGTTGAACCTTCGTTAGAATTATCCTCTGATCACACACCTACAATAGTTACTATAACAAACACCAATAGAATCGTATCTTCCTCTGGTTACATAGCGACAACAGCTACACAAATAAAATGATTAAAATATAAAAAATATCTCAGTACCCATTGCACAGAAAATATTCCGCTTAGCACACCGGAAAATGTGGATCTCTCTATTGTCAATTTTGACAGTTATCTTAAACTAGCTGTTCAACATTCCAGCAAAACCCTCAAAAAAACCAATTATAACAAAATATATTTTGCAGATGTCGAGCGCCTCTTGAATGAAAAAAGGAGAGTGCGAAGAGAATGGCAATTGCAAAGATCCCCTCAACTTAAAAATGAATTAAAAGAGTGTACAAAAAGGCTAAGAAAATTACTGCAGACTCAGAAAACGGCTTCCGTAGAAAAATATCTTAAGGACTTGGATGCAACTCCACAATCAGGCTACTCATTATGGCGGGCAGCTAGAAACCTCAAAAGACCAGTTATCTCGAAACCACCATTAAGAAACTTGAATGGAAGTTGGGCAAGAAATGATAATGAAAAAGGAAACCTGTTTGTAAATCATTTGAAAAACGTATTTACCCAAAATATACCTGACGATACAGCGCACGAGTTGCCGCCTGTTAATGTTAGAGCAGCTATCCCCCTAAGATTTGGGATAAGGGAATTAGAAAGGGCTATTTGTGAATTAAACACCAAGAAGGCACCTGGTATTGATAAAATCAGTAACAAAATGCTTTTGGAGCTACCTCGCATAGCAAAGAAAATTATTCTTTATATTTTTAATGCTATTTTACGACTTGAATACTACCCTCAAGAATGGAAGGTCTCCTTAATAACGATGATACCAAAGCCAGGAAAAGATCACACAAAAGTTGAGTCATATAGGCCTATTAGCTTATTATCTAATATATCAAAGCTGTTTGAGAAGCTCTTAGCGTCAAAATTAACCCCAATTTTAAATGACAATGGGTGTATACCCAATCATCAATTCGGCTTCAGAAGAGAGCATAGCACAATTGAACAAACCCATCGGATAGTAAACGCCATAAGAAAAGCCTTTGAAGAAAGAAAATATTGCTCCGCTCTTTTCATAGATGTTTCTCAAGCTTTTGACAAAGTCTGGCATGTAGGCTTGTTACATAAGTTGAAGCTAAACCTACCGGTTAATACACACAAGCTGTTAGAAAGCTACCTAGTCGGTCGAAAATTTATTATTAAAGAAGGCGATTTTTTAAGTTCTCCTCAGCCAATTGAAGCTGGAGTCCCTCAGGGAAGCATCCTGGGCCCACTTTTTTACCTTATATATACCTCGGACATGCCAACAAACAATCACACCCTAACCTCAACTTTTGCTGATGATACAGCTTTTCTAAGCGTACACGAGAACAGTCGTGAAGCATCTCGATACCTGCAGAATCATATATTTCAACTAGAACTGTGGTTTAAACAATGGAGAATAAAGGTCAATGAGCAAAAATGCGAACATATAACATTTACCTTGCGTCGGGAAACATGTCCCCCTATTAAAATCAATAATCAACTAGTGCCTCAACAATCGCATGTCAAATATCTCGGTATTCATCTAGATTGGCGTTTAACATGGAAATGCCATATAGATGCAAAATTAACCCAAATGAAACTAAAAGCAATTCAAATTAACTGGCTTATTGGAAGAAATTCTGTTCTTAGTCTCGACTGCAAACTACTACTTTACAACGCTATTTTAAAGCCAATATGGTGCTACGGTATTCAACTATGGGGCACTGCCTCGGTCTCAAATATCGAAAAAATTCAAAGGCGCCAAAATAAACTTCTTCGAATAATTACAGCTGCCCCTTGGTATGTTAAAAACTCAAATATCCACAAGGATCTCAATGTGCCCCTTGTAAGGACTATTATTACGAAGTATGCGGTAAAATATTTGAAAAGGCTAGAGTTGCACCCAAATCCACTAGCACGAAATATTTTAAATGATAGCGGCCACTCTCGCCTAAGAAGAAGAGACACTGCAGCACTTACCCATTAAGATGAGCGATAAACACCTACATATGTGAACAGAACCCGTGATGAAGAAAATTTTTGTCTGGCACTGGCAGGACATAAAATAAAGCATTAGGTTAAGATTTGATTAATTATTGTTAGTTCATATTTAATATATGAAGATTCAATAAATAAATAATGAATAAAAAAAAAAAAAAAAAAAAAAAAAAAAAAAAAATCATACTGGCCATGAATCTAATTTTTAACTGGTTACAAAAAAAGTCACAAGTGAATAAATGTTACATGCAATGCATTACGTACCACGAAAACAAAATCAGATGGTGGGTCTTTTTCTAAGTGGATGATAATAGAACTGCGCACGCAAAATGCAAGTCATGCAAAAAGGTGTTAACAACTTTAGGGGGTTCTACCAAAGGTCTTTTGACACACATAAGCTTATTTTGTTAGATTAATACATATATAACTGAGATAAAATAAATTAAATATTGTCATATAGCATATATGTAGTTATTTATTTACCATACCACCCAGAAGTGTTGAATGCGAATATTGGTTTCGTCGGCAGCATATGTTTGCGATAAAATGAGGTATCAATTATATGACGTCATTAATATGTTTAAGAATCTTTTTAAAATATAAATTTTAATACATAATACTTCCATATTACTTTAAAAGAACACATTAAACAGTTTTATTTTGTAATGAGTTTAATTTTCTTCATGAATCAATTTGTTTTAATTCTTATACATACATAAACATTAAATTATAATTATATATATTTTAAAATTGGCTTTTATATATGAAATCCCGAAAAATCCCGATCCGTCCCGGGATCCCTTTTTTTGAATTAAAAATCCCGAATCCCGGGTTTCAAAAAACCTGGTCCTGTTTGGCATCCCTAGTCAACACCTATAAACCACATATCGTCTAGATCCATTTCCTCAATTTCTGGCTATAGGAAGTCCGTTATCATCCCGCGATAGCGAACACCATACACGATAATTGCTTGTCCGACCTCATTTTCAAAGACGCCGCCAGCCGCAGAACTAACTGGGGAGCATGCACAGATATTTTCCCATTTCCTTCAGACCCGTTTGCTCAAATTTACTCGCAATTCTCCCGATTGTGGAAACATTTGGTCGATTATACTGACCAACAAAATCACGATGTGCATTAAATGAATTTTGATTCAACGTCCATTTTTGTAAAAGGCTTTATATCTTAACGCGCTGCTCAATTGTGTACCTCTCAATGGTCGAAGTTGTCAAATACTTAAACAAAGATAGGTCAATTTAAGTTGCGGATGACGTTAAAGTGTGACTTACAATTAACATCATGGATTATGGTTTTACCACCCTTTATTATATATTTATCAATTTAAAAATAAAATACATAAATTATTTAGCTTAATTTCTTCGACCTTCTAAATATTATTTCCTTTTTTTTTAAATTTGTTTGAAATATAAAAAATATAGCGAAATATTGGATAAATTTTAAATAAATATTCTTTATATAAAACGGACCTTGAGCTTGAGAAATTATTGAAAGGAAATAAAATACATATTTACATTTAAGATAAATTCATAGTGACATTGTTGGTTTCCGGAATAAAAGGTGAATTAAGGTTGTTATCCTGAACGTTCTATAAAATTTTGTTTCCTAAGATAAAAAAGATTTTTCGAAAGGAAATTGGTACTAGGTGGTAACTAAAAGTGGTCTGAATCTTTACACCTATCGTTTTGCACAAAAATTCTAATAGGTCGTAGTTCTTATTTTATTGTACAGTAATAAAACACTAATAAGAACGTTTTTAAATGCTGCTTTCTATTTTTTTATCATACAAACCGATACAAATACCCATACAAGTAACTAAGTATCGATACTTTTTTTTCGATTCTAAGTAGGTATCGATACTTTACGAGCGATACCACATCGAGTAAAAGTATCGATACCTTAGAGGTATCGTTTCATTCCTACTCTCGCCTATAAAGTAGCAATCATGTCAATAAGACATGAGCCGTATGAACACAGACTAACAGCCAAACCTAAACAAGAGCGGAAAGCGTTTTCTAGCTGTCAAAAATTCTCATGCCCATACAATTTGTATGAAGCATCGTTAAATAGCGCGGCGTCAACGCTTTACAATTGGAAAATCCGATTTTGACAGCGCGTTTAAACGTGAACTTGGCCGCTATTGTTAATAAATAATGGCAACTTAGCTATTTTTTTGTCAATCTAGCGGTTATTTCTCTTCTTTTTATTTCTAGTATGTGGGTTTTATTAAACAAGAAAGTTAACACTACTGCTTGTGGCACGTTCCGCCTTCCGCTCTTGTTTAGGTACGGCTGAAGTGTTGCCACTTTGTGGGTAATTACCCGAATTTGGTATAATTTTTACGGTCGTGGGTAGAGCGTGGGTAATTTCTCTTAGGTGTAATTCAGGTGTAATTTGAAATTTTTACTTCAGATGCCCAAATAAAATCAAGATTCGATTTCAGTGATGACATTTATTTCATTTTAAATATTGTTGCTAAGAAATGCACAGCCTTCTGAACCAAAGTCTCGGTTTCTTTTTAAGAAACGACTTCAATTATTAAACATACAAATATTTTCAAATGTTTGGTAATGAATGTCGCAAGATGGACCCTTCGATTTGGATAAAGATGCCTATCATAGTGATTTAGAAACTGAAGTTTATTGAAAAAAGTTATTCAAACTAAAAACTTGCCTGGGGGAAGATATGTTTCCAATATTGCAAAATATAATTAATTTTATTTCTATCTTGCTACTTTTTTATGCTTTAGTTTAAAGAATATTTAACGCCCTTTACAGTTGTAAAACTGAATTACGAAAGGGACAGTTGTATAAAACTCTGCAGGCATTTTGTGTACTAAATAAGGTATAAAGGGTATTTTTTAAGACCATAAAACTTAAAATGGTAGACAACACAAAAAAAAATTAATTTTAATCGCAGATTGATACACGGCATTACGATTTGAAACTGATTTAAAACAATTAGACAGCGCTCATGTCCTTGACGAAACGCATTGCAGACGTCCAATTTTGTTTCACTTTTTCGAATAAAATAAACAATGTTGACCTCCAAGACACCGATTGTTGCTGGTTTATCAGCATTAACCACTAACTTCACAGCCCTACGGAAAACAATCAATAAGTGTCACATCGCACGGCCTTGAAGTCTAATTGACAGTTTATTTTCTCTAAATCAACACATCGCCTTCATTTGTGTAAAAAAGTTGCGTCATTTAAATCATGAAGTCACCTTTAAGTTGTAAAAATCGATGGCTGATTTTCAAAGTATATTTGGATAATTTGGTGGCGTTGTTCAAGCATGAATCTATTCATGATGATGTGCCTGATCAAAAAGTGAAAACAGTATGACAGTTCGTTTGACAGCTAACCTTTCGTAAGCTCTATGGAGCTAAAAAGCATCCATTATAAAGCAATGACTAGGAACATTTTAAACCTTCCCAAGATATATCAACCAAATGTGGAAGTTAAACTCATTATTTTAGCAGTTTTATTTTATGTTTTATTAATTTTTTTTTAGTCTTTAATGTTATTTTTGTTAATTTAAATAAAATTAACAGTTTAACTAATATTGATCTTCTTTTAAAGAGTTTGTTGTGTTTTTACTTCTTTGTAAATGTCTTTATTAAAAAAAACTTAAATTTTGTATCAGGTGTAATTTCACTTAAATCGGGTAATTTTGCTTCATCTCAAGTGTAATTTTGAATCTTGCTGGTGGTAACATAGCGTCTTCACGTGACAATTTTTTGTCATACCAAACGTCAAAGTCTATATAAAACAAGTTAGAGTGCTATATTCGGCTGTGCCGAATCTTTGATACCCTCCACCGACACTTCGAATGTTTTAGGAGTAATATCTGTATGATGTCTATTTATTATTATAATCTTTGTAAAAACAGACATCTGCATTAAAATTTGTTGCGGTTTAGACCTAAATAAAATTATTGATCGACAATCAGAATCAATTTTAAAAAGTTTGAGTAGAATATAAGTTTAAGATGAACTTAAATGATTTTCAAGAGAACAAATTATATATGTAAAAGCCATGGTAAGCTATGAACCAATCATCCCAAATTCTGCAGAACGATTTCTGGTATTAAAAAACATAAATTTCAATAAAGCGGTGCAATTAGTTTAAGCGTTTGCAGTAAATTTCAGAAGGCTGCTAAAATGGAATCTAACGAAAATTATGGACCGTATATCACAAAATTGCATAACATTTTTTCTGGCCATATGAAGCTAAACTGGAAGAAAGTTTACCGCGTATTTAATTATTTTACCAGAGTGGGCTTTATATGAGGCCTATGGTAAGTTATGCACCGATCTTCACCAAATTTCACAGTGTCATTTCTAGTTCTATAAAACTGTGATGTATCAAATTTTGTTATGATAGCGTAATTTTTTACGTTTTTAGGCGTACTAAGCTGTATTCCGGGAGTAAGGTTTATATGGGGCCTAGGGTAAATTATGAACTGATCTTCACGAAATTTCACAGTCTTATTTCTAGTCCTGTAAAACTTATATGTTCCAAATTTTGTTACGATAGCATTATTTTTTACGTATTTAGGTTTACTAAGCTGTTTTCCGGGAGTAAGGTTTATATGGGTCCTATGGTAAATGATGGACCGTTCTTCACAAAATTTTAAAATCTTATTTCTCGTTCAATAAAACTGTGATGTACCAAATTTTGTTATCATAGCATTCTTTTTTACGTTTTTAGGCGTACTAAGCTGTTTTCCGGGAGTAAGGTTTATATCGGGCCTATGGTAAATTATGGACCGATCTTCACGAAATTTCACAGTCTTATTTTAAGTTCTAAAAAATTTTGATGTGCCAAATTTTGTTATGATAGCATTATTTTTTACGGATTTAGGCGTACTAAACTGTTTTCTGGAAGTAGGTTTTATATGGGGCCTATGGTAAATTATGGACCGATCGTCACGAAACTTAATAGTTTAATTTCTAGTCCTATTTAACTGTGACGTGCCAAATTTTGTTATGATAGCATTGTTAGTTAGGGTTTTAGGCTTACTATACTGTTTTCCGGGAGTAGGGCTTATATGGGGCCTAGGGTAAATCATGGACGGATCTTCAAGAATTTTTACAGCGTTATTTCCAGTTAAATAAAACGAACTGTTGCGAAATCTTATGTCATCCTGTGCATTTTTCGACCATTTATGTTAGTTTTTGTAACAAAATTATAAAATTTTTTTAGGTAGTGGTTCCACATTTTGATTCATAGCTCAGATCCTATTGTACCGATTTTGCTGGATTTCAATCCCAAACTGCTTAGGATAACTACAAGCAATTTTACACCAAGTGTGTTTATTTCTTTTGAGTTTTTCGAAAGTGAGCGTGTTTTCAACAGACGGACAGACAGACGGACATGGCTAAATCGACTTAAAATTACTCAAGGACCCAGAATATATATACTTTATAGGGTCTGAGTTGAATAATAAAAAAGTTTCACACGGAATGACAAACTTAATATACCCTCTTCACAACTAATTGTGGTGGAGGGTATAAAAAACTCGAACATTTTTGTCAGCGTTTTTTTAATATGAAGTTTGACGTTTGGTATGACAAAAAATTGTCAGGTGAAGACGCTATGTAACAATGTACGGCTGTAACATTGGTTATGCCCACGGTTGATAAAGTTAGTATAGTTGTAATTTTTTTGTTACAAATCAAACCCGTGAATCATTTGGTATTACATATTTCCAAATTTGTCAAACCTATTGTTATTGATACAAAATGGCAACTCGTATTTACTGTCCATACCCTGCAAATAAAATTGGACCAC
Organism: Pollenia angustigena; assembly: GCA_930367215.1. Lineage (NCBI taxonomy): Eukaryota > Metazoa > Arthropoda > Insecta > Diptera > Polleniidae > Pollenia > Pollenia angustigena. The sequence goes on along the minus strand of OV884057.1, from coordinate 104,803,899 downwards.
CTGATCCATTTTGATAAAATGGACTACTCCATGGACTGGTCCGATGTAATGCAAGCATGGACCATGTCATTGTTAAAAAGTGTTTGTCGTGAGACGACATGTCTTCGTTTTTTAACGACATGCTTTCGTTTTTAAACGACTTCAAAACTAATCCTCTTGAGTATACCATGGAGTAGTTTTAAAACTACTCCTAAGAGCCAGTTTTTGATTAAATTAGATCTATTCTTTGAAATTCGTTTTTGGGTAGTCGATTATTTCATTTTGTTTCCAAGTTTAAACGCACAAAGTTGACGGTTTGAACTTGCGACAGAACTTTCAAAAGTACGAACAGTTTATAAAAGGAAATATTTTTTATTTTTTTTTTTTTTTTTATTTAAAGTTTTATTAAATATTCCACACTCAAGCTTAAATAATTAAAAGTAAATATAAAATAAAGGTCAAACAAGAATAAATATCTATTTATAAACACTAGGATCGCCCGGTGGCCGAAATTCGACCACTTCACATTTACTTTTGAGAGAACCTGTGCGTTGTACAATAAAATCGTACACATTTTAAGAGAACGGCTTAATTCACTATTCACCTATCTTTGTACGTGTGTCTATAGGATAAATTAAAATGCTTTTTAAACACTTTTATTCCAAAAATTTAGAAAAAAAAAATATATTGTGCATACCTATCCCCGTAATTTATTTATAAGATTTTCATGAAATGTTATCAAAGTAAAAAATAGAAACACAGATCTTCGTTAAAAGTCATTAAAAAAGTTTCCGACTTTTATTTTTCTAAACGACGTTTTTGCGCGACTTAATTTTTTAAAATGTCTAAGGTAACCCTGTCCTAATACAATACGTTTATACATGTGTGTTTGCAAGTGCAAAATGAAAACAAAAACATTTTGGGAGAACAACATAGAGCATAACCAGCGTTGCCATTTTGGTGCCTTTCGGGTATTTTTTGGTGCTTTTTTGCTTATGCAATACCCGAAATTTTGTTAAACACCCGTTTTTGAAAAGCGGGTATTTATAGTGCTTTTCACAATTTCTCACAGTGCTTTTAAGTGCCTTTTACAATATTTATTTTTTTTTTTGTACCATTTTTTAAAACCTCGATTATATTCAGGATGATTAAGATGAGATTTGCTATTTGGGGTACAATTTTGGGAAGGCAAATAAAGATTTTAAGGTTTCAAATGATAAAAAAAGTGATAAAAGAAAGTTGCATTCGTTTTACCAAAAACTTTATTTACGAGGTTAGAGCTAGGCTTCCTAGCAATTTGGAAATTTTGCAAAACGTTTACTTTTTAGCGTTGACAACATATTTTTTTTTTTTTATTAAAATTTGGGCTGTCATTAAGTTTTATAAAGAATGGTCGGTCACTGCAAATTTTCGGTAATTGCAAAAGGCCAGATTCAGAAATAGATTTTAAAATCGTTTGAAATTCATCACACCTTTTAAAAACGGTCGTTTTGAAATCGATTGATTTTCATCACATACCTGTATATTTAATTTTAAATGAAAATGGTCACCCATCAACGCCGTCGCTTTTTTTAAATTTTGGAGGTATATATTCACTCTTATTGTGTTTGGCGTATTTAAGATACGTCTACGACAGTTTGGTAATAGATTAAAGAAAAAAAGTTCACGTTCTCTTTAATCTATTACCAAAGAGTCGTAGGCGTATTTTAAATACGCCAAACACAATAAGGTCGAATATCCGGCACAGCCGAATGCAACTTGTTTTGTGTTTTATTAAATTTAAAAAATGGCTTAGTGCTTTTTTACGCTTTTTTTTGTTCAAGATAGTGCTTTTTAGTGCTTTTTTTAATTTTAAAGTGCTTTTTGCTCACAAAAAATTGGCATCACTGAGCATAACCGTCGTTTATACATTTGTGTACATGTGTGTTTGCAAGTATAAAAACAACATAGAGCACACCGTCTTTTATACATGTGTGCACATGTGTGTTTGCCAGTATAATGCAAGAAAAAAACACATTTTAGGAGAATAGCAAAACACACAACTTCTTTTTATACATGTATGTGCGTGTGTTTGCAAACAAATTTAAAACGCTTTTAAAACCATTTAATCCTAAAAATTTAGAAAAAAAATGTATGTTGTGCATTTCTACACAAAAATACCTTTAAAACGATATATGTTTCATTAAAATCGGTGGACGTTTAGATACTTAAAAATCAACGATAAAAAAATTGCTTCCGTATTTATATATAAGATATAATATTATATAACACAATACAAAATGCTCGCCTTTTCTGCTTCTTTTTCACGTTAAGAACAGTAATTTGATGACCATTTTTGGTATTTGTTTTAAACTGCCATACTTATACATAAAAGTATTGTCAATTCATATGGCAATGCTAAAAGCTTTAATCTTTCACTCAAAAACGCCACTATTGATCCTGGTTTAAACTCTAAGTAAAAAACCCGCTCTAAGTGGTCCAAAGGTGGGTTATATGGTCCTCTCCTAGGACATCGTAATGTTAAATAGACCAGGTTTTTTCCATACGTTTGGGTTAGTTTTGGACTAGTCCTGGTCCCATGTGAACTACTCTTTACACGCGTGTTTGGACTGGTCCTATTATTTGCAGGGTAATTATAAACGGAGGTCAGTGTTTGGTGCAAATGGTCATGCGAAATAGAAAATACTATTTTTCATAGCTTTCTTTATTAAATTTAGCGGAAACTCAGTGTATTTTGTATTTAAATTAAGCAAAACTGCTGTGATATTTTGTATTTGCTCTTTTTTCAAGAGCATTTGCACCAAACACTGAACTCCGCTATTGTGAATATAATTATTGCACTTGTTAATTAGACGATTGCATATGCCACATTCTAAATTAAGTATCAGCGGCAGCATTTAAGCTAGCATTTGCTGGTGATATTGGAAAGTATTTTAAAGATAAAGGAAACCACTTCTTCAAAAGTTTAAGTAGAAGAGACGACTTCCTCTCATTCCAAGATTATTTTGGAACGGAATTTTATAATATTTTGAAATATTTGTCAACAAGAAGGTCACGTCATTATTATTTTACTCTGAATGATTTTGAAGGAGATTTAACAAGCGCTAAATTAAATTTTATTATATCCGGACTTTCTACTTCAGCTTATAAAAGTCTTTCCCCTTTTTGGTTTCATCAAATGGGGCGCAATTTTAACAAAAAGAAGCTATTAGACAAATTCGAATTATCAAAGCTAAGATTTGAAGAAAATCATCTGCCACTTAAGGATAGATTACACTATCTCACAAGTCTTACGTATTCCATAATACTTTGTGAGAAATCTAATGAGTTTTGTTGCGACTGTCAAAAAATCTAACGTAACATGACAGTTTGTGTTCAGACCATCACACAAAGTATAAACACTCACACATGAAATAAAATGCAACCCTGATCCAATGAAAAGTATTATTGTTTAGAAATTTTTCAAAAAACGATGAAGTCGTATGGGATGTCAAACTTTTTTCTTAATACTTGTCAATTTCGTGACACATTTCATTCACACTATCACACTTTGTCATATTACTTGAGTTTTTGACATGTATTAATACAAAGTATAATAGTGTAATCTAGCCTTTAACAATATTTATATATTTATATAACAAACAATAACATTAAAGGTATAATGCTAGATAACATTTTGCGAGGAGAAATAAAGTTAATTTCGACGTCGAAATTTTAATCTGGCTAGTAAAATTTGCTTCAGAAAATGTGATTTCGGTAAAAACCATTATAGCTTTTATCAAAATTATTTCTAAATGAAAGTGAAAATTGTGATACCATTAATAACGAGTTTCGAGCGTTGTCGGAACTTCTTGTGATAGCCCTCCCCTGTCGCTTGAGTGTTTCTTTTATTGTTGGCAAATTTTTTCTTTATACTTGGCTTGTAGTGTATTCAAACCTGTGCAGAGAATATTATAATTAGATTAAGGCCCGTTTTCACAACTTACCGATATCTTAAAGTGTACTTTAACCGGCCTTATAAAAAGTGTTCCATTATTAAAACTTTACTTTAACCTAAACTGAGCGATATAGTAGATTGAGGTTCATCATACCTGGTAGGTTAAAGTAAAGTTTTAATAATGAAACTCTTTTAATAAGGCCAATTAAATCCTACCTTTAGCTATCGGTAAGTTGTGAAAACGGCCCTAAGAAGATTTAAAGCGTTTAAAAGAAGTTCTTGTCGTTCTATTTAACTCTACTATAAATTTTTCATCATACCAAACTTTGTTGTTTTCAGCGAACAATTTCTGAGTTTCTCTAAGAGCGGGTTTTTTACTTAGAGCTTAAACCAGGATCAATAGTAAGATTTGTTAATCTTATAATAAAATTAATCTAGCCTTAATCCTCTTTGGCGTTTTAAGTGAAAGATTAAAGCTTTAAGAATTGCCATATGAATTGACAATACTTTTATGTATAAGTATGACAGTTTAAAACAAATGCCAAAAATTGTCATCAAATTACTGTTGTTAACGTGAAAAAGAAGAAGAAAAGGATAGAATAGAATTTTGTATTGTGTTATATAATATTATATATTTAAAAATAAATGAAATCGAAAAAGAAGCAAAATAATCAAGGAATATTTTTTAAAACTTTGAATAAAAAAAAAATTAAAAATATTTCCTTTTATAAGCATTCGTACTTTTGAAAGTTCTGTCGTAAGTTTAAACCGCCAACTTTGGGCGTTTAAACTTGGAAACAAAATGAAATAATCGACTACCCAAAAACGAATTTCAAAGTTAGTTAGTTCAAATTTAATCGCTGATCTTTATGTCAAAAACTGGCTCTAAATAAGCTGGACGAGCCGCTCAAATTGAGCTTTCGTTTTTATTTTCAAACTAATAAAAGTCTTTATCAAACCGAAAAAGTTATTACAAAATTGTATACATAAGATTTCTCCATTTTGTTTTCGATTTTCATCGAATTTAAAAAAAAAAATAAACTTTTAGCAGTTGTATGTATTTAACATTTTTTGGACCAAACTTTTACAAAGTTGAAAACGGCAATACCACGAAACAAACAGATATACAACTGAATAGCCAACTGACAGTTGAGTTGAGAATGGCAATGTGAATTTATCAAAGACAACCAAACTACAAAAGTGGAGAACCGCAATCGGGGCATAAATCAGCCGATTTTTTTTTTACCTACTAAAACAAAGGCGCCCAAATTTTTTGACTTTTTCTCTACTTTTATTTTTAAGGTTTTTTAAGTAGGCAATAAAAAAAAAATCTGCTGATTTAATTTTTGTTTAATAATAATACGTAGGTAATATCGATTGCTAAATCGATCCACCCTAATGTAGCTGCAAGACGGAAGTGGTTTACTCCTGTGTCTCGTTTGTTCACTATTCTCGCTAATTGTTCTTAAATTAGCTACGTCTACCTTTATTTGTTTACAAAGAAATTTATAAGAAAAAAATAAAAATCATAATGATAGTACCCACATTTATTAATTTACAAAATATTTTTTTTTTTAAATAACTTAGTACAATAACGGTTTCTGTTTATCAATTAACAATAACAAGGTGTATAAGTTTAAGAAATATAATATTAAATAACTTATTTACTAAGACGTGGATTGTAAGCAACCACAACACACAATAAAATAAGAATAATAGTAATAATAAAAAACTACCTAAACCTACAAATCACCATCAGATAAGTCGTAATCACTACTCTCCCATTCAGTAGAATATTCAGAGAGCAAAACATCCTCATCATTTAATTCGTGATGTTCTTTCGGATGGAAATGAAGGTGGTATCATCAACTGCAGATTCTCCGATGGCAAAGAAGTAAATTTTCTTCACGGTAACTCTCTATACGAGCTGATAACAGGATCAGACGTAATTAAAAGCTGTCTCAAAAGATCTGTATTTGTGGCAATACGTGACCGCTTCCTGGTGTGCCGTTCACGGAATCTACGACAGTCTTTATTTCTTCCCTCCTGTGCTTATTCGGAGAGTTGTCCAATGGGAAGAAGAAAAGACTTCATAACTTCTGCGCTGTATACAAGAATTTTACGCACAGTAACGGGCATGGAATGCCAAGAATTGGGCTACTGCTAATTGTCTGGCAATAAATCCTATTGAGTCGAAAGCGTTAATTATTAAAAAGAGGTTATTGAAACTTGATTTTAATCCTTTATTGTCCTTAAACAACCAGTCCATTGATATTGTAAACTCGGTCAAAAATCTTGGTGTATATTTTAACAACACTCACCTGGTCTAACCACGTTAATTTTGTATGTGGTCGAACGTATTCAATGTTAAGGAATCTCTGGCAAACTCAGTATTGTACTCCAATTAAAATTAGAACTCTCCTTGCTAAATCTTACCTAATTCTGATTTTATTGTATGGCTGTGAACTATTTGCCAGTTGTGATAATAAAAGTAAAAGAAAACTAAATGTGACATTTAATAACATTATTCGGTATATATTCAACATTGTTCTATGGCATTAGCTTTGATAATTATTTAAAAATATATAATATATAAAATTATATATAAACATTAACCGGAGCATCTTTATGAACGTCTAAGTTTTTCAACGCTTCCCAGAGGTAAACGAATTATTGCATTTGCTTATCAAACTCTGATCTCCAAGTATCAATTCTTTATTCATGCCATCAGTCTCTGGAACGGAATTCCCTATAGATTACAGACCATTAGAAACGCACGACAATTCAGGAAATATATTTTTTGCCATTTTTCACGTTGAATTTATATTTATATTTTTGCATGCTTTATATTGATTTTTGCTAAGATTGTCATATAAAACTAAATTATAATTAATCCTATTTTCTTTTTAATTACTTAATAATATATAATACAGTTTTGTTATCTGATTCATTGTATTTATGTAAGCTCAGTTCCATACTGCAATATAAGACTTAAGTCTTGTGTATAGGACATCGAAAAGAAAATAAATAAATATATAGAGTGTAGTATATGCATACTGTAGTATTCATATAAATGCATGAATACTAAGCAATACCACGACTTTGTTCTACAGTTATTTGAAACTGCACAATTGACATTGAACCACATAAATGTAAATGGTAAATTATAAACAAACAAAACAATTATTTGAAACTGCACAATTGACATTGAACCACATATGGTAAATTGTAAACAAACAAAACAATTAAATGTGTATGTCCAAAAAACCCAAAATAAAATAACTAAAAAGGTTTCTTGTTACAATTGTTTTGTATACTTGCGATACGTTTATGACGGCATCATAAAACGTTTGGGTGTATGTCTGTTTGACATCTTGACCACCCGGAAAAGTACTTGAAACATGTGTGTCACAAAAATGTGCAACTAGGTCGTGGGATGTGCTGCTGTAGCATTTTAGGTAATATAATTCTAAGACTATAATTTAGTATATAAGATAGTGTAAATATTTTTGTAAAATTAGTATTAGTGTTAATATCAAAGTGAGTGGGATAACCAAGAGCAGAAAGTAAATAAAATTAAGAAAACCCAAACATAAACTTGCTTTTTATTCCTCACACCAAACCTACCATATGGCGATCCTTGGAAAAAACTTGGAACATTGGTGGAAGTCCTAGTTCAAAGCCAGAACTAGAAGGAGAAGACAAGCCAAGTCTCTTCTCTCAACAGTAGTACCAGCTTAGGAGTACTAACCTAGCAAAGGTAGCAAAACTTTGTTCATCAACATCAACTTTAACAGCGAATTTCATTCATCATCAACATCCGTAACAAAAAAAAAAAAAAAAAAAAGAAGGAGGAAATATTTTATCTCATCAGCATTAACTATAGCAGCGAATGGTATTCTTCATCAACAACGGCAACGAAGAGAAGTAAGCAACAATAAACATATATAACTAGAGAACGCAACAAGCATATGTAAGTCGTCTAAAGAAAATTTTTTTTAAAAAAAAAAAAAAAAAAACAACCTATAAAGTGGAGGTAGTTAATTTTATACAGTGCAGAAGAAGAAATATACACACACAAAACAAAAAAAAAAAAAAAAACACAAAAGATATAGAAATAGTGTTTAAAAGAAAAGTGTTCAAAAAAAAAAAAAAAAAAAAAAGTTTTAGATCAAATGGGGAATGCTCAGAATAAAATTAAAGAGGTCGTAACAGCAACAGCTAATGCACCTCCTGCCATTAGCATCAGTATTGAATTAGCAATTTTAATATGCATTTTATTCACTTTTAACGTACTGATTAAATATGTAAAAAATTATGTGAAGAAGCAAATTAATAGAGTCATGGTAAAAACTAATATAAATAATATTGCATAACTATTAAACATAGAAAGCTATTACAAAAAAAAAAAAAAAAATAATGTTATCCAATAAATAGAATATTTTAAAATTATATAAAACATAAGGTATTACATAAACCCAAAAATGATATATCACTTATAAACTTTTTTTTAAAAAAAAAAATCATCTCACATCTTCATGAATGGTATATTGCTGTAGTGATCTTTGATGGATAGTATATATAAACAGGTAGAAACATTAATATCAAACGCCAGAAAATCAATAGGCAAAGTTTATACAGCGGACACCTTGGTCGCAAAACGAAAAGAGGTGGAAAGATTAGAATTACAAACCATAGAAATATTGGAAGATCCGAAAATATCGAAAGTAGATAGGGATAGGAATATAGAAAGATTTGGCAAATTAAAGGGTGAAGCGTTAGAAATTCTTAGGTTACACGAACAAAGGGATCAACAATCATCATCGCAACAAGCGCGTGATATTAGTTCAAGGGAAACAGGTGACGTAGATAACACGATGACAGACAACGTACTTAACACGACCGAATTGGCAGCTATTTCCAAGCTTATACCAATATTTAACGGTGCAAAAGGGGAACTTGAGATCTTTTTGGCAAATCTAGAGATAGTACAGGAAACCATTGTACCTGAAAAACATACTGCATTCTTCAACTTTATATATAGAACAAAACTAACCTCGAAAGTACAGAATAAGATTAGACAAATAGCCGTACCAATTGATATTGCAACATTAAGAAATTCACTAAAACGGGCCTATGGAATAAAGAAATCTCCTAACGTCATTTTGAACGAATTGACAACCATAGTCCAAACAGAGTCAATACGAAAATTTGCAGATCAAATAGAAACCCTGATGATGGAACTAAACGAGCTACAAACGGAGGCTCTTGGCGAAGCGAGCAGGGAAATAATTAGCAACACGAATGCTATAATAGCTTTCAACTCGTTCAAAAACGGATTAAAGAACAGGGAAGTAGTCCGAACGATTGAGGCCAGCAGGAAGAAAACACTTCACGAAGCCATAGAGATAGCATTGGAGACATCAGCGGACATCAGACAGAGCCAAATTATGTTCCAGACAGCAAGGTCGAGGGGTCCAGACAACAACAATAGAAATACCAATGATAACAGAAACGGTAGACGCAACAGCTACAACAGTAACTTCAATAACAATGCCAACGAAAGCAGGAACAGTGTTAACAGCAGATGTGGAAGTTGCGGCGGAAAGCATGGTGATAGATGCTATGCTCAAGGAAAAACTTGCGACAAGTGTGGGAAGCCTAACCACTTTGCGAAGGTATGCAGATCAGGAAACAATAGCAATGCTCAGAATAATGGAAATAGTAGGCGTAGAAATAATAATTATGACAATGGAAATGGTAACAGAAGTCGTAGGGTACATCACGTTCAGGAACAGGGAAACTCCCAAGATCCGGAAGTCTTAAGGTACCAAGACTCTCCGGACCAAAACTAGTAGAATTACACAAAATTTACAATATTTCATCCGATTTAAAGAATTATATAAAATTGAATATTCAAGGTACAAACAGTGTAATGACATTTTTAATAGACACAGGGGCTGATGTGTCACTGTGCAAGGAAAATACTGTTCGAAATTACGAGGAAGATCCGGATGATTATTGTTTATTAACTGGAATCTCTAAGGACAAAATAAGGTCTTTGGGATCCACTATTGTGAAGATACCAATTGGAGAAACTGTTGTTAACCACAAAATACAACTCGTGGATTATGATTTTCCAATTGCTACTGATGGAATACTGGGTAGGGATTTCCTCTGCAAGTATAATTGTAATATTGACTATGAGAAATACATACTAACGGTTAATGCGGGAAGTGAATCGGTCATATTTCCAATACATGATAGGACTTATGGCATAAGTTGGGTGAAAATTCCACCAAGAAGCGAAGTTATTCTTCCTTTTAAACTGGATTTAGAAGAGGACGGAGTAGTTTGTAGTCGTGAAATTGCTCACGGCATATTCTTAGCGAATTCGATTGTTCCTAAAACGGGTAATCAACATATAAGATTACTGAATGTATTGGATAAAACAACGGTAGTTAGAAATCTCAAAGTCGATACAATTCCATTAAGGAACTACGATATCTATAGAACAGGTACGCGGAAGGGATTACATTCTGAACAACGATTCCAAAAATTAATGAGTGAACTTAACATAGATAGCGAAGATGAGAACGCGAAACGGGAATTAATTGATATACTTAAAGAATATCAATCTATTTTTCATTTAGATGGAGAGCATTTGACAACTAACAACTTCTATTCTCAGACAATCCAATTGAACGATAACAGTCCAGTCTACATAAAAAATTATCGGTTGCCGCAGGCACAAACTGAGGAAATTCACAATCAAGTGAAGGGTTTATTGAGAGAGGGAATAATAGAACCGTCCGTGAGTCCATATAATGCTCCATTGCTTTTGGTACCGAAAAAGGGCCAAACCGATTTAAAAAAATGGCGTCTAGTAGTTGATTTTAGGAAATTGAATGACAAAATAGTCAATGATAAATTCCCACTAACAAGGCTAGATGACATTTTGGACAAATTAGGTAGGGCGAGGTATTTTTCGACTCTGGATATGACAAGTTCATTCCACCAAATTGAACTTGAACCTGATTCAAGACCTTTTACAGCCTTTTCGACCCTAGATGGTCATTACCAGTATACACGGCTACCATTTGGTCTTAAGATTTCTTCTAACAGTTTTCAACGTATGTTGACCATTGCTCTATCTGGATTGGAATCAGAGGCATTTTTATATGTTGATGATATTATTGTCTTTGGATGTAGTTTGAAACACCATAATCGGAATTTGGTTAACGTGTTTGATAGACTCGCGAGATATAACTTGAAATTGAACGCGGGCAAGTGTTGTTTTTTAAAACCTGAGGTGGTATATTTAGGTCATCTGATAACTTCAAATGGTATAAAACCCGACCCAGGTAAATTTGAGGCCATTACTAAATATCCCATTCCAAAAAACGCGGATGATGTCAGGCGTTTTGTAGCATTCTGTAATTACTACAGACGGTTCATAAAAAATTTTGCGGATATTGCAAGTTGTCTGAATAATCTTTTAAAGAAAAATGTTAAATTTGAATGGACGGAGGAATGTCAAGTAGCTTTTGAGAAGTTGAAGGCAAATTTGATTAGTCCACCCATTCTACAATATCCTAATTTTGAAAAACCATTTGTATTAACCACAGACGCATCTGATTTTGCGCTTGGGGCAGTTTTATCTCAAGGTACGATAGGTGAAGATCTACCTATATCATACGCAAGTAAGTCACTCAACAGATATGAAAAGAACAAGCCGGTCATAGAAAAAGAATTGTTAGCCATACATTGGGGCATACAATTCTTCAGGCCATACCTATACGGAAGAAAATTTACCGTGGTTACAGACCATCGACCATTAATATCGTTGTTTTCGCACAAAAATCCAAGTTCTAAGTTAACTCGGATACGACTAGAATTATCAGATTACGACTTTAACATAGTATATAAAAAAGGAGCAAATAATACGAATGCGGATGCATTGTCCAGAATTCAGATAGATTCTGAGACATTAAAGGAAATGATACCTCACGAAATAGACGAAACGGTAAGGAAAACGCTGGTGATAACAAGGGGAATGAGTAAAAAGACGCAAGAAAAAGAAAGCAGAACAGAAAAACAGAATGAGAGAGGTAAGAAGGATAGAGAAATTGATGCAACCGAAGAGAACTGCAATTCTCATAATGAGCCTGATCAACTCAATATGTGGGAATGCACATCTTTCAACGACATCAAGCGCGCGAAAAGAATAAAATTTATGTTAGAGGAAGACCTAGGCACAAGAATAAAAATTACAGACCAAAAGAGTCTAAATGAGATACAGGTGAGATGTAGCGATAATTCACATTATTTCGATAATGTACTGAAGAAACTACTGTCAACACTGGAAGAATTGAAATACAAAATTTATGCACTGAATAGGAGTGATAACGTATTTAATATGATAACCCATGAGGTTTTGAAAGAAAAAGTAAATAAACTTAAAGTGAAAGACGTCACAATACTGTTATACAACGACCCCCAAAGGATAACGAATGTAGAAAAACAAAAAGAATTGATAAAATTATATCACGACACACCAAGCGGAGGACATTTCGGAGTTAGGAAAACTTTGTTAAAATTAAAACAAAAATACATATGGAAAAACATGTACAAGATGGTTAAAAAACATGTATCAACGTGTGATCTTTGCCAAAGAAACAAGCAAGTGAGACACACTAGGGAACCATTCTGCATAACGGATACACCAACACGGAGTTTTGAGACGATTGTGATCGACACAGTTGGGCCATTACGTCCTTCTGGAGATTATAGGTACATATTGACCATGCAGTGCGAACTGACGAAGTATGTTATAGCGGCTCCCATGGAAACAAAAGAAGCCGTATCTATAGCAAAGACCTTAGTTGAAAATTTGATATTGAAATACGGTTTATTTAGAACACTGAAATCGGACAGGGGAACGGAGTTTGCTAATGAATTACTTAAAGAAATCTGTGGATTATTGAAGATAGAACAAAAATTTTCCACACCTTATCATCACGAGACTCTAGGTACCGTTGAAAGGAACCATCGTGTTTTAAATGAGTATTTCCTATCTTTTGTAGGTGAAGGTGAATGGCATTCATGGATACCATACTATACTTTTGCATACAATATTACTCCTCATGTAGACACTGAATACTCTCCTTTTGAATTGATATTTGGGAAATTACCTAGTTTACCAGGCGACCAGATTACGAATTGCGATAGGGTGTATAATCTTGATAATTACGCGAATGAACTAAAGATTAGATTAAAAAACTCTTTAGAAAACGCTAGAAAATTAATAAAGATAGTCAAGGATAAAAGAATGTTAGATTCACATAACAATGCTAATAGAATAGAATTGGAAGTAGGCGACTGGGTCTTGGTAAGGTTGGAAAGTAGAAAGAAAAATGAATCGCCTTACCATGGTCCATACGAAATAGTAGATATAGATGATCTAAATGTGTACATAAAAATTAAAAATAATATTAAAGCTTATCATAAAAATTTATTAAAGAAATATAATACAAAATAAGCAAAATTAATTATATAATACATAATATCTAAAATTAATACAAAAAAAAAAAAAAATAGTATATAAAATTGTAGTGTTAATGACTTTCAAAAAAAAAAAAAAAAAAAAAACAAAACAAAAAGAAATAAATTTTTTTTTATGTAACCAACCAGACAGTATGCATACACTTATATTTGTAGTAATCATCCAATTTCAAAGTTTTTGAAGAAATTGTACGATTCCTCTTAAGGGCGATGGTGTAGTATATGCATACTGTAGTATTCATATAAATGCATGAATACTAAGCAATACCACGACTTTGTTCTACAGTTATTTGAAACTGCACAATTGACATTGAACCACATAAATGTAAATGGTAAATTATAAACAAACAAAACAATTATTTGAAACTGCACAATTGACATTGAACCACATATGGTAAATTGTAAACAAACAAAACAATTAAATGTGTATGTCCAAAAAACCCAAAATAAAATAACTAAAAAGGTTTCTTGTTACAATTGTTTTGTATACTTGCGATACGTTTATGACGGCATCATAAAACGTTTGGGTGTATGTCTGTTTGACATCTTGACCACCCGGAAAAGTACTTGAAACATGTGTGTCACAAAAATGTGCAACTAGGTCGTGGGATGTGCTGCTGTAGCATTTTAGGTAATATAATTCTAAGACTATAATTTAGTATATAAGATAGTGTAAATATTTTTGTAAAATTAGTATTAGTGTTAATATCAAAGTGAGTGGGATAACCAAGAGCAGAAAGTAAATAAAATTAAGAAAACCCAAACATAAACTTGCTTTTTATTCCTCACACCAAACCTACCATAAGAGGAATACAGATCAAGGTATAATTTTTTAGTATCAAGACAAAACTTTTCAAATTCAATATAATTTATGTCATATCCCGATTACAAAGTTATTAAAATTACATGAAATCTACGAATAAGGTTTACGTCTAATCCTGTAATTTCGCTGCTCACTTCAGCTTTGGAAAAAAACCTACGAGCTGTGTTTCCATCGTTTGTGTTACCATACCCAGGTTTTGGTGTATCTACAATGAGTCCCATACGATCTTTAAACACTTTTTGTATCTTTTGTGAGCGTTGCTTCATAATAGCTTTGTCGTTATCTCCCCTGACTTGCCACTTTTTTATTTCTAAACGATAGCTGATGTGAAGCAAACATTCAAACGTGCGGATCCATACATGTAAAGTAGATAAACCAAATGCAAGGCGTTCTTCGTTGATGGGATTTTTCTTTAACTCCTCGTTCATAGTAGACGGGGTGGCACCGGAAATATAACACGTTTGTGTTGAACTGGTGTCTGTTGAGGCATTGCATACTTTGCCATCAGTCATTGTTAACAAATGGTGTTTAACAGAGATTTGAGATCCAGCAAAATTACATAATTTTGGAAGAAGCTGACTCACGTCATCTAAAATTTTAGAAGTTTCTTCTTTTGTAAACTCTTTTCTCTCCTTGGCAAAAATAAACTTAATAGGACGGCTATATAAAGAAGTGGAAGGTATTGGATTTTGCCAGATAACAGTTACGGAATCAAGCAGTCTCAAAGCGACAAATTCGTCTGTAGCGTTAGTGTTCTCAATATTCTGCTTATACGTGCTATGCCCCGAACTCCCATCACAGCCCCATTTGCTTACCAACGTATAATATGAACGAGGTAAAACACTTCTAATGACTTCCGTCTGAACTTTAACTAATCGTTAAGTCGTTTTATCCAAAATCTCCTGAAGTTTAATTTCAGCTCGAGATTCAGTCACAGAAATTTATTCGTCAGAAGGACAAAAATACGCTTTGGACTTGCCTAAACTATAAAACGATGGATACACTTGATGTCCTGCTTTCATTGACCACTTTCTTGCTTATTTATATGAGTGAGAAGTTGATTTCGAGTCCACATAATAAGCTAAAGCTTCGTCTGGTGGTAACTGCCGACTTTGTTCAGAACACTTATTCTTTTCTCTAGTTTCACTGACCGCTACGTTATGGATCTCTTTAGCAACACTTCGATGCCCTTCTTTTCGAGTAGCTAACTCAGCTGCAGTAATAAGCTCACTTGCAGTTCGCGATTCCAAAAGATTTTCCTCTCCGTCTCTTACTTTGACCCCCTGATAAGGTACCTTTATGAGGTAATAAACAAATTATTTTTTGGAATTCGCTACCTGTGGCCGGTTCTTTACCACTTTCCCGTTCAAATATATGGTCCTGTGAGTAACGAGATGCTTAATAACAGTTTTTGTGTACGCTTAGGAAAGCTCGTTATTGGCTGCAAAAGTTAAAGTTTGGATGCAGTTGTTTGTTGGCATATCCAAAGTATAAATAAAGTTTAAAACGCCTTCTTTAATAATAAGTTTTGTTTCAATTTATGTTATAAGCCTTAATGACAGACTATCAAAAGCTTGCAAAACATTTTTTTTTTAATTTTTTTAATTTCCTAAAGGCGACCGTACACGACATGTTTTTGTCATCTGACATGTCAAATTTCCCACTGCAAAATACATACATGTCGTGTGTTACCTTTTTAACTTTGCTTCTGTAAAAGTCAGATGCAAAGTCATCTGACAAAATTTCAGTTAGAGCGTGCTCTATTTTCTTCTGACAAACCATCTGACATCAGAAATCTTTGCCGAGAAGAAAACGGCAGCGGCGTCCACTATTGACGGAATCATTAGCCTGCTGCAGTTAATATTTTACAATACCGAGATATTTATGATCATCGCACCATTGAATACAATTTATGTAAATATATATATAAAAACCGATTCATTATAATATCCTTAATTGGTATCATTGAATTAAAAGAAAAATATGTTAAGATGGCTAAACTTTTTTACGGCGTAAATACAAATTTTCGTGGCGGCATTTTTATTTGGTTTTTTTCAATAACTATGCGAAAAAAACAGAGACAATGTCAGAAGCAAATTACATGTACGTTTGTAACCGAATATTACAAACCTTCTGTAAAACAGCAATTTTGACAGACATGCACAATTACATGTGACTTGAAAAGTTGACAAGTCAGATGTAAAAAACATGTCGTCTATATGCACCTTAAGCTATTCCCGCGAAGCCCGTCGCTTGTCTGCGGGAGAGAAACCAGAGTCTCTGGCAGGGAATAAAACCCGCAACCCCGGCGCTAAAAGACTAGCTCACTACCAGCTAGCCTACCGGGGCATTCGATCAAGAGTGCTGAGTAAATTTTTTTTCAACAAAGGTTTTTCTTATAGCATTTACTGCCTGTTTAACGATATCGAACTTCATCGTTCGCATAGAAAATTACATTTAAAACAAAAACAAAATTCGAACATTGTTCGATGTTTGTTTTTGTTTTTAATGTAATTTTCTATGCGACCGATGACGTTCGAAATCCATGAACAGGCTGTTAGTGTTCAATGAGTTTGTTCAATTGTGTTGCGCTTTTTTCTAAAACCGAATTGATGGTTTCGAATACATCTATTATCATTTAAAATCGCTGTTAATTTTGACATTAGTAGTTTCTCAAATATATGACTCAACTTTTGTATGATCCTTTCCTGGCTTTGGTATCGTGGCTACTAAGGAAACCTTGCATTCTTGAGGGTAGTATTTTAGGCGTAAGGTAGCTCCAAAAGAATGTTGTTACTGATCTTATCAATACCGGGTGCCTTCTCGATTTCTCTTAACTCAAATTTTATGTTAATAGCTGCTCTAACATTAACAAGCGGTAAATGTTTGAATTGAAATCAATGAAGACCAAAGAGTCGTCTAAAGCGGACACTCCCAATAGTTCTGTTGGCAAGCGAAAGCGTTTTAGGAACTACATTTTGACTACCCTTCCTGTGCTCGATTTTAAAAGTAAACGCTTCAAGTTTCAAAGCACATCTTGACAATTAAGAGTTCAGATCTATTTGGGACCTGAGACACTATCGAAGCGTGATAGCTGTCTCTGTAAACTCATGCCTTGACATATGCCCGAAATGTTTAATGCAAAGCATTGACGCTAAGCATTCTTGTTCGTTCACTGAATTGTTATACCTGGCTTGGTCAAGTTTCTTTGACATAAAGGCAATAATAAACTCTTTACCCAACGTAGCTTTCTGGACCAGAACACTTCCAATAGCAGTGTTGCTAGCATCACAATGTATGTAAAAAGGCTTTGTGAATTCTGGACTATGTAACGCGAGTGCAAAATAGGATGGTCAAGATAGTTTTAAATCCCTAAATGCTTTTTGAGCCTCTTCATTCCAAGAGAATTTACCTTGTGTGACAAATCTGTCACACAAATTTTCGATTTCTCTACATTAATAGTCAGTCCGCCTGCACAGATGTGACGAGCAACCTCTCGCAATACATTCAAATGCCTCTAAAAATTGTCAGACACGATAAGCAAATCGTCCATATATACAAACACCTCTGTTCTTAATTCTGTTTTTGTCGCTTTGGCCATCAGCCTTGACATGGCATTACCTTGTAATGGCACAAAGGACGACCAGGAACAGAAAATGCCATTTTATCTTTCAACCATGAGTCAAAAGGTATTTGCCAAAGGCAATTTTCAGGTCAAGGCTCATGATAAACTCTGCTTTGGGTAAACGCGACAAAATACCATCAATATTTGGCAGTGTATACGCATTTTTAACCGTTACCGAATTTACTTTCCGACTGTCGAGACAAAAATGTATTTTTTCCGGAATCCGCACAGTACTATAGGCGATTACGATTCTTCGATTATGTCTAAATTTAACATCCGGTCAAGTTCGGTATAGATCAGATTCCCTATAACAGATGAAACTGGAAAATAGCGCTGTTTAATCACCAACGTTGATCCCGTGCGTAATAACTTTTGTACGACTTCAACCCTCCCTTGCAAGTGACAAAAATAGGTCAATTAGAGAAAAAAAAATTCAACTATAATAAACATATCTGGGTTTTCAATACACATCTTTTCTAAAATAATGGGTGGGATTTGAAAAGTGGACGTGGTATCTCCGGTACGGAGACATTATATATTTCGGTATATCTTGAGAATGGCAAGACTCAAAGTTTCCAAATAAGGTACAAGTATCTTGGTAATCAATACACAACATCCGAAATGTGGGCGGGATTGTCGAAGTTATGACCAAAATACCCCAAAAATGGTCTAGAAAACATCAACCTTACTCGTTTTCGGAAACTATAAATTTTCCCGAGTCCAAGTTTTATAACCCATGTAAAAGGTAAATTTCTTTTTAAATAAGTCAGTCAAATCGGTTCAAAAAAAACTGAGGTATGACCAAAATACTAAAAACTTTTACATACATATATCAAAAGATTGAAAATTTTCAACAAACAATATTTCCCTAAAAGGTCGAAAAATCAGTCCAGAAATAGAAGATATTTCTTCAAAATATTTTTTTGAAAGGCACCCACTTTCGGGAACCACAGACCTTTTCTAGTCCAAGTTTTAAAACCCAGGTAAATGTAAACTTCTTCCTAAATACGTCGACTTAAAATTACATGTTGTTGTTGTTTTTTATACCTATCACCGAGGGTAACCTTGTATAAATTGTTTTTAAAGACTTTTTTGCGATTTTTACACATAATAAATACAAACATGTACAGCGAAGTTGATTTAACGATGTATATCTGGAGAACGGAAAGAGCAAAAGTTTCCAAATTAGGTGCAAGCCTCTTGTTTATCAATACACAACATCCGACAATATAGGCGGGATTGGCGAGGTGGGTGTGGACTTCCCTTACAAAGACATTATCGATTTATGTATATCTGGAGATGGGCAAGAGCCAGGGTTTTCAAATTGAGCATCTTGGTTATCAATACACACTTCCGACGAAATGTTGGCTGGATTGTAAAAGTGGGCGTGACACAAAACCAGCCATTAGCCATTTAGTGGCTAGATTTAGCCATTTTCACCCTGTTTAGCCATTAAAAAATGAGTTTAGCCATTAGACATTTTTTTTAGAAATTTTTCAACTTGTTTAGCCATACAATTTTTTCCCGTTTTTCTTTTTAAAGAATAATTTTTATTTTGTATATAAAATTTATAAAAGTAAAACAAACATTTTGAACTTTTATAAATGTTGAAAATGACGCTGAAACATCTTTCAAAATAAAGGAACAGTATTCCACTATTAAATTTATAAAATCGATAAAAACAAACATCGCTGTTTCTTTCTGGTTGCAAGTATTTCAATAAGGGATGCAGGCGGTAACAAAATTTTTTTAGAAATTTCAGAATTGACTATAAAGTTGCTCTCACTTCCATGGTCTAATGCTGAAGTAGAGAGGGTATATAAAACCAAGTAAACATCGTTAAAAGTAATTTGAGAAATAGGTTACATTAAGCAACCGTTAATTCGATTTTATCAATTAGTTAAATATTTTTACCATAACAATAAAATATTTATACCACCACCACAATAGTGGAGAGGGTACTATGCTGATGTCTGTAACACCTTAAAATATTGGTCCTTAACCCACCTTTACGTGTACCGATTGACTCAGAATCACTTTCTGAGTCGAATTAACGATGTTTGTCCGGCTGGCTGGCTGTCCATCAGTGTTGCCAAAACTTGGTGACCAAAAATGGCTAAATTTACGGAAAAAATGGCTACAAAATGGCTAAAAATTGGCTAAAACATGGCTTAAAGCTTTCAATTTAAAGTTGTTTAAGATGAAATTGTGAGTTAAGATCAATTTGTTAAATACGAATAAACGTAAATTAATATTAAAATAAATTAACATTAAAAAATTAAATCATCGAAAAATTCGATGTCGTTATTGTTCATCTCATAGGAATCACTCACTCATTAGTTTCAAATAATCATAAGTTTTAAATAATTTGAAGGTAAATCATAATCATGACAACATTTACCCAACCTTTTGAGTCCAGATCTACAATAAAAAACAAGTAGGAAAGAATAGTCGGTTAAACCCAACTTTATGATACCCTACACCACATTAGAACCTTTGTACCAAATTTTATCAAATAATCTCTAAATTGCGACCTGTACTTTGCGCACAAGGTTTACATGGACAGCAGTGTTGCCAATTTAGCCATTTAGTGGCTAGATTTAGCCATTTTTCACCCTATTCAGCCATTAAAAAATTAGTTTAGCCATTAGCAATTTTTTAGCCATTTTTCAACTTGTTAGCCATACAATTTTTTTGCCGTTTTTCTTTTAAAAGAATAATTTTTATTTTATTATAAAAATTTATAAAAGTAAAATAAACATTTTGAACAATTAAAACGCCTTTAATTTAAATCACAACTTTTACAAATGTTTAAAATCGCTATAAACTACGACGCTGAAACATCTTTCAAAATAAAGGAACAGTATTCCACTATTAAATTTATAAAATGGATCAACACAAACATCGCTGTTTCTTTCTGGTTGCAAGTATTTCAACAAAGGGATGCAGGCGGTAACAAAATTGTTTTAGAAATTTCAGAATTGACTATAAAGTTGCTCTCACTTCCATGATCTAATGCTGAAGTAGAGAGGGTATTTAGCCAAGTAAACATCGTTAAAAGTAATTTGAGAAATAGGTTACATTAAGCAACTGTTTATTCGATTTTATCAATTAGGTTAATATTTTTACCATAACAATACTATATTTATACCACCACCACAATAGTGGAGAGGGTACTATGCGTTTGTGCTGATGTCTGTAACACCTTAAAATATTAGTCCTTAGCCCACCTTTACGTATACCGATTAACTCAGAATCACTTTCTGAGTCGAATTAACGATGTTTTTCCGGCTGGCTTGCTGTCCATGTAAACCTTGTGCGCAAAGAACAGGTCGCAATTTAGAGATTATTTGATAAAATTTGGTACAAAGGTTCTAATGTGGTGTAGGGTTTAACCGACTATACTTTTTTATTTTTTTTTTTAGTGTGGATCTGGACTCAAAAGGTTGGGTAAATGTTGTCGTGGTTATGATTTACCTTCAAATTATTTAAAACTTATGATTATTTTAAATTAATGAGTGATTTCTATGAGATGAACAATAACGGCATCAAATTTTTCGATGATTTAATTTTTTAATAGTAATTTATTTTAATATTAATTTACGTTTATTCTTATTTAACAAATTGATCTTAACTTACAATTTCATCGCAAACAACTTTAAATTAATTCTTTCTGTTTTGTTATTTAATTTTAATGTTTATACCGACACCACAATAGTGGAGATGGTATTACAGTACTTTTCGCTTATAGTCCATTCTGCTTAAAGGCCAAAAACGGATTAAAGCCAAAACTGTCATATTCACTTGCACATTTTTTCGAATTTCATACAAATTTTTTTTTTCTAAGGTCCATTTCGCTTGTAGTCAATTTTCGTTTAAAAGCCACATTTTCTTAGTACGCATTTATAATTCTTTATGCAAAAATAGTCGCTTATAGTCCACTCTGTTTTTTATATTTTTTAATCAACAGGCAACATGTTTTAATTTACCTTTCTCGCACCTTTTATTTTTAACAATTTATTTCAATTAAATCAATATTTGGTAATGTTTTAAATAAACTTTTCTTTTGTTTAAAAATAATGGTTTTATTGAAGGAAATAATATTTATATAGTCCAAAATGTGGATTATAATAGATTTCACTTATTATCCATAAAATGGCTTATAAAAAAAATCGGTTATAGTCCAAATTCGCTTATAGTCCACAAAAATTGTGTAACTAGAGTAGTGAACTATAAGCGAAAAGTACTGTATGCATTTGTGCTGATGTGTGTAACGCCTAGACCCACCTTAAAGTATACCGATCTACTCAGAATCACTTTCTGAGTCGAACTAACTATGTCCGTCCGGCTGGCAGGCTGGCTGTCCATGTAACCTTGTGCGCAAAGTACAGGTCGCAATTTTGGAGATAATTTGATAAAATTTGGGTCATAGGTTCTTATTGGCACAAGGACCAAGCCTATTGAAAATGGGCCGAATCTGAATCTGATGGACCACGAGGGAAGATAGGGGAAAATTTCTTCCTCTCAGAAACTATCAAACCGATTTTAATGAAATTTAAAACATAGATAGAACCATATCTATATGGACACAAAGTGTATACATTTTTAGAAAAAATCGGACCACGAGGGGAGATAGGGGCAATTTCTGCCTCGCAAACCGATTTTAATGAAATTTAAAACATAGATAGATCCATATCTATAGGGACACATAAGCTATACAGTTTTTAAAAAATAGGACCACAAGGGGAGGCAGGGGGCAATTTCTGCCTCTCACAAACTTTCAACCCGATTTTCATGAAGTTTATAAACATAGATAAATCCATATTTACATGGACACATAAGTATGATGTGTTTTTAAATACTGTGGTGTAGGATATCATATGGTCGGGCTTGACCGACTATACTTTCTTACTTGTTTTATTTAAAAAAGCTTTTAGCCATTTTTAGCCCATTTTTAGCCATTTTTTCCGTAAATTTAGCCATTTTTGGTCACCAAATTTTGGCAACACTGGTTACAACTTTTTTACAATTTTTGAAAATATCAAAATGGCCCTATCCATACCATGTAGTGCATTAAAAAAACAATAAGAACTGCATCTTTAGATTTTCGATATCGTTAAAAAAGGTTCCGCGTCCAATGCAATTAAGTTTGGGATCAGTAATAATGCATTTACACCTACACCATAAACAGTTTATAAGTTGTTTATGGTAATAAACTAGTTTGTGAAACTTATTTATCCATACAAACCATAAACAGGTTTGTAACTAGCTTTTGAGATAAACTAGTTACAAACAACCGATTTTTGCTAATGAAACTTAGTTTTTTTCAAAATTTTATATGTGGCCCTTGGTACAACATTTGGTTTTCAGATCATTGTTACAATAAAAATGACTTCAAAGCCTGAAACAAATCATTATCGGGCTTTACTTATGCTCAGATATGCTTTTAAGACATTGGGTGAAAGATGAATCAAGAATTCCAAAAACACAACGCAGCAACATTTGTGCGGAACGCGCTATCAAAGTCGTACAAGATATATTCCCCCAATGCAAATCAAGACGAACTCTTAATCTAAAGTTAATTTCACTTAACAAAGATAGTTTTCAGATTGTAATTTTGATTATAATCATATAATTACATTAAGAAATGTAAATAGTTAAATAATTATAAAATAAAAAATTTTGAAAAATACAAAATTTTGAAAAAATAAAAAAAAATGTTAAATGGCTTTCAGAAATCTGCTTCGACGCGGAACGTTTTTGTTCCGAAATGACCTGAGGAAACATTTTTAGATTTCAGCACAACATCGGCTACAGCGTGGTGATAGGGCCTTATTTTGGTTGTACCCCTAATGTACATAGGTTCTAATTGCCACAAGGCCGAATCAGTCCATTATTTCAAATAGCCTCCATACAAGCTGCTTTCCGGAATTGGGTATATTAAAACTATGTAGAATAGATCCATATTTATATGGAGACATAAGGTTTGCATTTAAAAACAAAAAAAACCAACGAGGTAAGGTAGGGGGAAATTTCTGCATATCAGAAACTACTAAACTGATTTTAATGAAATTTAAAATATATGTAGAAATATGCCTAAATACTTTGTTATTGGGTAAAATGGACGGGATTGACCGACTATACTTTCTTACTTGATTATGTTACTCTGTCTTAGCGATACTGTAACGTACTTTTTATATTGTTGTATATATTTTTTATGTGTTTAAGATTTTGGTATAAAGCCTTTTTATCAACGTTTTTTATTGTTTGTTTAAGTTCTTTTCTCTCGAAAATTCCATAGCTGTATTCTAACCATCGAATTCCTCCATTACATAGTCACTTCATATAATTTTACTTTTTCTGTAACGTCTTTTTACCATCATAGTTTGCAACGTCTTATTTCCTTTTAAATATAGTTTTTGTATAAAGTAACGTCTGTTAGTTCCTCTTCTCTGTTTTTGGTACATGTAGTAAATTTTTTTTTTTTTTGCTTTTTCAAAATTTTTTTATTAAGAATTTCTCTGAACAGGTATATATTGAAATGCAAGTGATTTGCGGAAACAAACAAACTTTGTTCATTTCTGCAAATTTTGGGTTCTTACACGAAGTTGTAACAAAATTGGAAACAAAAATCTTTCACTGGTTTTCCAAGTGAATATAGTTATGGACACCGTTAAATACTGTCCCTTAACATCTGTAAATATGAACAAGAACTTGCTGATTCCAAAAAGACAAACAGGGGTGTGCTGGAAATCGAAATGAAAAACGCAAGAATTTGGAAGTTGTTTTTAAAACACTTTTAATTTAAATTTTATTATTTTATTAATTAAATTCTATTTAATAGAGAAATATTTACAATAAAATTATTTTATTGCAGAAATCTTGTTAAAAAACGACTTGTAAAATTCTTGCGTTTTCGATTTCCAGCACACCCCTGATAGTTTTCTTTTCTAATACTATGTTCACACTTGGGTTCTTAAACGCGTTTAAGCAGCTCGAACGTGATTAAGCTCTAATCACTTCAAAATCGAGATGATTACCCATACATTGAAGTGATTTGTTAATCACTTCAAATTGACATGATTACAACTAACGGCCATTTTCACCAAGTTCGGTTAAAACTAACTTTCAATTAAAGTTCCGGTTACCAATACGTTTTGACAGCTATAACCGATGGTTAATTATAACCAAACTTGGTGAAAATGGCCGTAAATCACTTCATAAACCACATAGAATCGACTGAACATACCTCAAACTGAGTATAATGTAGAATCGCCAACATGATCGTGTATAACCGGCCACGATTTCTGCTTTATGTTTTTATTTTGTTCCTTAAATAATTCATAAATTTTCACAATTTCATCATTAAAATGATTAAAACAATCTTCTGATAACTTTATAAAAGTATTTTTATCCATTTTTAATACTTTAAATAAATATAAATTTGTTTGTTGTTTTTTTTTTTCTTAATCATCTCAAATGAAGTGTGAACGGCTTTGATTAACTTAATCAACATTTTGCTTAAACGCGTTTAAAAACCCAAATGTGAACATAGCATAAAATTTATGATCGTGAGCATACCACTTTTATTTTTTGTGCAAATGTGCCATTTTTCTAAAAATTTATTCTGGCAACATTAAAAACTTCTGGCAGCCCTGTAAAAAATATGCATTTGTGTACAAATATACACAAGCAAATTAAAATAAATGTTTTCTTTTTAATTTATTTAAATTTTATTCTCTATTTTATATTAAAACCCACGAAAATTTTCAATTTATTTGTTTCTTAAAAAACAATATGGCGCCTAATATGTCAAATGTTGTTGTTTACATTTGTTTGCAATGTAGCAAATATGCACTTCTAATTTTGCTCATGGTTTTTTAGTGCAAACGAAGTAAAATGGAGCAAATTGCAAATTTTGCACCCATTTGCAACGTTTGAACACTTTGCACTATCCATCGTGATTTCCCTTACACTGCAGTTACACGCTCAAGTTTTTCTTGATAGACTTTAACATATACTGTTTGTCAAAATTTCCAAAAATTGATAGTTGTGACGTAGGCTGCATTAAATTTTTGAGCAATTTACTTTCAAGATGCCATCAAGAAAAAAATTATAAATTCAATCATCAGCTGTTTTCTTGAACGTAAATTGAAACACTCACTGGCAAGAGAATTTTAAATGCAAGTTCGCATCAATTTTTAAAATTATGCGTTTTTTGGTAAAAAAGTGTGAGTGTATTAAAACTTGATAGGCAAAACTTGATCGTGTAACCCTCAAGTTAATAATTTTATTGTTCACGTTTAACATAAAATTACACTCGTAAAACTGCTCTGAGTGGAGATCAGTGATGCCAAATGTAGGGAATTTTCCCTTTTTGTAGGGATTTTTTCGAAAAATTTCATGCGTAGGGAAAAAGGACAAATTTTTTATTTTGAGACAAATGTAGGGAATTTTCAAAATTATATCTCATTTTCAATATATTATCTAAAAAGACGTAAATATTCATCTAATTTTCATTTAAAAATGAAAATTTTTCATATACAATAGCATTTTAGTACAAATGTAATATTTTTTAAAAGAAACCATATACAGGCAAAGCTCGATATAACAAATACTCACTTTAACGAAAATCCGATATAACAAATGCGCAAATTTGTTCATTAGTTACCTTATATAACAAACGATCAACAAAAAATTATTAAAAATAAGTATTCTTGAAAACTATTAAGCTCTTTAAAATGAACAAAAGATGAGGAAATGATAAATCAAATACGAAGTTTGACTCTGTTTTGTTCTAGATTAAAGGATTTATAGAGGCGTTCCTTTCAAAAAGAAAAAAATTAAATTTGTCACACAGTGTTATTTTTGAAATTAATTGTTTTTTTTTTAATAAATTATAAATTATAATAAATATGTACAAAATGTTAACAAAATGAATATGTATTTGTTTGCTTGTCGCTAAAAACAACAATTTTTAACGTAGGGAAAAGTGTAGGGAAATTTTTCTTTGGTTGTAGGGAAAAAAGGGATTTTTTTGGACACACGTAGGGATTTTTTGAAATTGTTCCTGGCATCACTGGTGGAGAAGCAGCTCGCGCTCAAGGTATATTTATAGCAGGTAGCCGCGAGATAACAACAATTGTACAATAAAACAAACAACAGGGCTTTTTATTGTTGTTTTGTGATACGAACTGTCAAATAGCAAATCGGTTGAAAAGAGACAAAAGATAAAAACAAAAAACTTTGTTTACTTGTTTACTACACAACATTTGACAGTTTGTATCGCAAACAAGCAAATAAAAAATAACCAGCTGGCTTTCCGAGACTACCTGCTATAAATATACCTTGCTCGCGCTTTTTGTCATTATTTTTAAGGACAAAGAGGTCGTTTTTGTTTGCCTGCTTTTGTTGCGTTTTGCGTTGTCACCCCGCATTGGTTAGTGTTTCGGCGTCGTATAACTGTACCGAGTTACAGTTTTTGCGGTTTATGCATTAACTATATGCAATCGTTTTTAACCTTAAATAAATAATGTGACTGGTGGAGAACCATATATAACTCAGACGTTTTACTGATGGAGTACCAAGGAAATAACTCAGAAGTTTACTGGTGGATACCAAAATACTCTGGAGCGGATTCTGGAAGCTCTCGCCTTCCTATACCAAGGTTTAGGTCGAACGAGGACTTTGCGGTTGAGGCTCCAAACATTCGTGTGATACCCTGGCATTATAACTACATATGTATAAATAGTTCGCCAAAAAATTTTTAGTTTTAAGGAAAACCAAAAAAAAAAAAAAAATCGTATGCGGATTTAAGAAAACACGTCTGTTATCAACATATTTTTAAAAGAGTTAAAATAAAGAACATTCTTTTTTGACGCCAGTTTTAAACAGCTGGTACAGAACATATTTAAAATTTTACTTGTGAAATTTGGATTTCTTAGTTTCTTTACTTGATCTATTCCTGGGAAAAAAATCTGTTGTTATAACACAGTGCAAAACTTTTAAAATCATAAAATACCCAAATTTTCCGCTTGTTTTGGCTAAAAAAACCGAGCTAATCCAGAAAAGTCCACACGGTTTTTTTGGTAGTTTAGTTCTTTCAGAAACTGAAGTCAAATTCAATCCTTAAAAACTAACCCTTGTTATTTATTTTTTAGGCCTTATAATGCCAAAGACGGAGATCATCTTGTCTTAACAAAGCCGTTGGGGACGCAATTGGCAACCAATGCTTATTTGTGGTTAAAAGACCGAAATGATAAATATTTAAAACTTGTCCAAAAGTTTTCTGATGAGGATATAAAAAACACATATCAGGTAGCTGTTAACACAATGGCATATTTAAATAAAAATGGTAAGGTAAAATGTTCAAAGATATGGAAACAAATTTTATTTATTCTTTTATTACCTCGGTATACTATAAACTTAAACTATAAAAAAATTAATCACGTAATTACACAGGCGCATATTCAGAAATCATAACTAAAGTTGTTGTTGCTGTATTTATCCTTGTAATAACAAAAAATATAATATGTATTAATATTTCTTTTTAGCGGCTCAGTTAATGAAGAAATTCAAAGCAAATGCAGCAACAGATGTCACTGGATTTGGCTTATTAGGCCACGCAGAAAATTTAGCGGAGTTTCAAAGGGACTGCCTTCAATTTACAATAGACAAATTACCAGTCTTTAAAAATATTTTATCCTTTGGAGGGATGCTGAATCAAGATGTAATGCTACGTGCAGGAAAATCTGTAGAGACATCAGGTGGGCTTCTAATATCTATGCCGTCAGACTATTCCTATCAATTTTGTGAAGAGTTTAAAAGTATGTCCAACAATAAACAGTTAGCTTGGGTCGTCGGTTACGTGAAGAAATCTGATAAGCGCGAAGCAATCCTCAGTAATGATGCGTACGTCTTCGAAGTTGATTTACCTCTTAATTAAATAAGTATGAATGTTTTATTATCTTATAAATGTGAGTTATTTTTGTTCTAAGTAAATGTGTATTTCTAACTCATGACGATTATTTTGTAAAGATAAATCTATCAGGAAATAATCCGAATTTATTTTTTGTTGTACCGTTTAATGAACAAAAATATTTTTTTTTAATATGTTAATCTTAATTTCAATCCTACAAAAAAAATAAAAATATTAATAGCAAACAACGATTTATTATTTATATGTTAAGATTAACGTTATCGTTAAATTAAAAATAACATTATGATTCACAAGAAAAATTCTTACGTTCTCATGTACAAATTCTGTTTTGTTTTGTTTTGTTTAGTACTGTTTTTTGTGAACTTGTTTAATATTAAGTAACGAATTTAAAATATAAATTTATAATTTAAAGGTTAGTTTTTAATAAGTAAGTTTTATTTAAGCACCTTTTCATCAGATTTGTATACATATTCAATAAGCTGTAAATTGATCAATATGGATAAGGCAACAACTTGTGTTCTTTTCCAAAGAAAGGAAACCCCTAGACGACCCATCACCGTATAGACCAGTGTGTATGATAGACAACAGCGGTAAGCTGCTGGAAAGGATAATATGTGACAGGCTGGGAAAATGTATTGAACGATAGGAAGGTTTGTCAAAAACACAATATGGCTTCAGAAAACTAATGTCAACAATAAAAGCAATTAAAACAGTGGTAAACATTGATAGGGAGGGAAACAATTAGGGCAAAAGGTGGAAGAATGGTTTCAAAGAATATAATGTGCTCGTAAGTCTTGATATAAAAAATGCATCTAATACCGCAAGTTGGGAAAATATCGTGAGCCCTCTGGTGCTGTTATCTTGTAGCCATAATCAAGGATTACTTTCGTGGAAGGCTCCCAATACATGAAACCGATGAAGGGATAAAAGTCCACGACACAGGGGAAGAGCCACAAGAATCGGTGCTCGGACCTTTTTTGTGGAATAATGGCGAAGACTTTGGATTTGGCAAAAGCAATAGAGAGTAGTATCCAGTAGCCCGTTTCTGTATTTCTCGCATCGTAAAATTTTTCGCATAAAACGAGTGAATTGCAACAAAAACAGTGTAAAGTGAAACAAAAAATGGTTTTTCTCACACAAGTGTTTCAGTATCATTATTTTGCGAAAATTATCTGTCCTTAAAAAAATTTACCAGCAATTATTGGAAGGATGAGAGAAAAAGTGTTACTGTAACAATATTTTGCGAAAAGTTTCTCGCAAGAACTGTAAAAATAAGTCACATTTGAAATTGTTGCGAGAAATACTATATGCATATAATATTGATATTTTAAATTTAAAGTGTGTTGGTATACTACTATTTTAATAAAAATAGAAAGAATTTAAATGAAGAATGCATAATTTATATGATGACTATAAATAAAACACAATTGTTATACATATTTTGTTGTTTTAAAGTTTTTTGGACTTCACTGCTTTAGTTTTATAATTTATTACTTTCGTTGACGTTTCGCTTGGATTTGGCAATAAATTATTGGTTGTCTAAATGCTAACTTGGTACTCCCTATCACTTTCGCAAAATTTTCTGAAAATGAAGCGATAGTGACATTAAAAATTAAATATGGCGCGGGTTTACAGTAATGAAATGCCAAAGTGTGTAAAAATATTTGAAATTGGAAAATTTAAATAAAATAAAGTGATGTAGAGTATATAAAATTCAAAATTAGAAACTGCGATTTGAAAACTAAAGATTTTCTTAAGTACCTGGGTTCTATAATAGATAATAGGCTATCGTTTAAACATAACCTTGATTATGTGAGAGATAAAGTTATTTATATATGTACTGTACTGGTTCCCATAATGTCAAATACAAAGAGTCCCAAATATTTGAGAAGAAAAGTGTTGGCTAGTATTGTCAAGAGTGTTATTCTTTATGCAGCTCCAATATGGGCTGAGTCTACAAGTCTTAAGTCCTACATCAGGAAAATCAGTTCTGTCCACAGACTTGCGGCAGTTCGAGTATGTTCTACATATAGGACTGTATCTGACAAAGCAGCATTGGTCATTTCAGCTATGATCCCAATTGATATATTGGCAAGAAAGGCTAAAGGCCTGAATAATTTCAGCCTTTAGGGTAGCCTAAATTATTTAATTGTCAGACTTCTCTCCCTTTTATGGGACAAAGGGGGAAAGGGTCTGACGGCAACTCAAATTATAATAGCTCGATGGCAATTATAATTAGTTGAGGTTTGGAGGAAGAAAATAAGTGGAAAAGCAATATTTGAGTATCTGGTAGAGCTTATAACAAGTTCCAGCGGTTACCTTACCTTGGGGGAATAGTTGCTTTTAAGGGAAAAGAATTGGATGCACGGGCTTAATTTCAATTATAGTGTTTATTAAATATATTTACTACTTTAAATATAAGTTTAGGTTTAGAAATTTAAGTCTTATTAAAAAAAAACGATTGAAGAGGAAAAACTGTCTGCTCTTGTGGAGCGTTAAATGGGAAGTGAAGTTTCTTTTGACACGACTTAAACCGCGTGTTAATTTAACTTTTTCCTCTCCCAAGCCAGGCTTGACAGTCTGGTCTTGATGAGTACTAAATTTTACTTTTTCAATTACAATAAATAACTCAGTCTTCAATCACTACCTTTCGATTTTCATTAATTCACAATAGTTAGTAGTCGAAATTGAAGAACTGACCGTTATTTTTGATTTATGTTTCAATTTCAATTTATAATTCAGTTTCAATTTACAATTCAGTTTAATTTACAATTAAGTTTCAATTCATTGCCCAATAGGGCCAAGACAATATAATAAGAAAAAAAAGAAATTGTCAATAACTTTAAATAGATACAACAATAGAAAAGGTTTTTTAGTAAATTCATTAATTAAAGGAAAAAAAAACAAAGAGTGTTCAATGTATATTGAACATGCTCCGGCCTCGAACCAAAACTGCTGGGCTACTCATCTACACATAGAACTTGCGCCAGCGACTTAATGGCCTCTAAAATTACCCTCGTGTTTGGGCCAGTGGCCGTTGAGGTAGTTGTTTGTTGTGCTGGCTGCGGCACGGTCGTTGTTGCTGCTGCTGGTGGCTGATGCTGCTGGCGTTGTGGCCTCGACTGACGTTGTGGCCTTGGCTGACGTTGTGGCCTCGGCTGACGTTGCGGCCTTGGCCGACGTTGTGGCCTTGGCTGACGTTGGTGCTGTTGACGTTGGTGCTGTTGACGTTGGTGTTGTTGATGTTGGTGTTGTTGATGTTGGTGCGGTTGACGTGGTTGCCGTTGACGTTGGTGCTGTCGGGGTGGTGACGGGTGAGTGTGGACCTGCGGCTGCCGAGTCCTAGCTGTGGCCCGGACTACCGCTAACCTCTCCCTCTGCTCCTGGCGAGAGGGGATGTGAAGCATGGTGTGATGCGGTTGATCACACCGTCTGCAGGCCTCCTCTGACGTGCAGTAGTTCTGGGAATGGCTTCGTGCTAAGCAGTTAAAGCAATAGCCTAAACCCGACACCACCTCCCTCCTCCTCTCTACCGGCATGCGCTTAAATCGACGACAAAATCTTAGGCCGTGATAACCACGACACAACACGCAATATAAAACTTCTAGGTCCCTTAGTTGACCTTCATCTCTCGCCGACCCACGGCTTGGGCTACGGCTTGAACCATGGCTTGTGGTATGGCTTGGATGGCGGCTTGGACTGCGGCTTCGTACCACCCTGGTAGCAGTAAGACGCCGATTTGACCTATGACTATAGAAAATAGCAAAAGACAATTTAGTTAGTAATGGGTAAATTCATAATGAAAATGGATAAGTAAAGTGAAGGCGTCGCCTAAAATTAGATGTTGATTAGAGGGGAATTAGAGTGGCTGGAGGTAAGTGTTTATGAGTTTAGTGTGCGGGATTAGTATAACAAGTAATATGTGTAAATTAGTAAGAGTAAATAACATTGGGTGAATTTGATATGGTTATAAATGATGTTACTAGAATTTCGTACAAATCTGTCTCAAACAGTATCTTCCTTTTTCAACAAGGGAAGGTAGCATAATTTCACGATCGGGCGTGTAATTACCCCTGTGGCAATCCGCACGTCCGCCGTACGCACATTTTGATCCGAACCGAGGTAAGTGTGTTCAATTCTGCCCAATCGCCATTCACTCGGTGGTAGCAAATCATCCATGACTACCACTAGATCTCCCACCTGTATGTTAGGCCCCGAGTCCTTCCATTTATACCGTCTTTGCAAAGCCCTTAGGTACTCATCCTTCCATCTCACCGCGAATCGATGATGCATTGCCTTTACTTCTTCCCATCTGTTTACCACTGACATGCTTTGGAAGTCTTGCTCAGGTAGAGCCATTAAAGGCGCTCCTCGCAAAAAGTGACCCGGAGTCAATGCGGCGAGGTCAGATGGATCTTCCGATAAGGCCGAGATAGGCCGTGAGTTTAGTACCCCTTCAATTCGAGCCAGAATGGTGGCAAGCTCTTCAAAATTTAGCCTCCTGCTACCGGTCACTCGCTTCAAATGAAATTTGAAACTTTTCACGGCAGCCTCCCATAAGCCTCCCATATGAGGCGCGTACGGCGGGATGAATCTCCATTCGAATCCCTGAGCGATATATTTCTGGGCAATATCCTGTGCTACCGTCTTCCCAAACACGCCAAAGTCATTTTCCAGCTCTCGACTTGCCCCCAGGAAATTTTTCCCGTTATCCGTTACTACCCGTTGGGGTAGTCCTCGCCTCCCAACGAAACGGGCAAAGGCAGCACGAAAGGCTGCAGTCGTCAACTCTGAGCACGGTTCTAAATGAACCGCCTTCGTGCTGAAGCACACAAATACCGCCACATACCCTTTTACTACTGCTCCAGTGCGTAAG
Organism: Pollenia angustigena; assembly: GCA_930367215.1. Lineage (NCBI taxonomy): Eukaryota > Metazoa > Arthropoda > Insecta > Diptera > Polleniidae > Pollenia > Pollenia angustigena. The sequence continues at coordinate 104,770,156 of OV884057.1, read as the reverse complement.
TTGGACGACTTGATTTCAAATGGGCCGGCAAAATCTATACCGGTGACCTGAAAAGGTAAAGATAAATTGCACCTTTCTGGAGGTAAAGGTGCCATTAATTGAAAACATGATTGCTGTTTGTAAATTATGCAAGTTTTGCAATGACGTATTACCTTTTTCACTCGGGGTTTGAGTCGAAAAAGATAATATTCAGTTTGTACCATTCTGCACATTTGGCTTATTTCTGCATGATAGAGAAACTCATGCAGATGTGTTAGATATAGATGGCAAAAACGGGAGTTGCCTGGCAGTATTATGGGATATTTTTCATTGTAGGGCAGAGACGATTGAGCCAGTCTGCCATTTACCCTCATAATAGAATTTGAATCGAGAAATGGATTTAAGGTTTTTAAAGCACTTTTTTTTGCTATTGGCTGCGATTTTAGCAAACATTGGTACTCTTCATAAAACATTGCCTTTTGAGCCCAGACAATTAACCTCACCTTAACCTGGTTCATTTCCTTTAGAGTTATTTCACTCTTGCTTGGGGGTATATCCGGCCTGAGTTTGGCCGCGATTCTGTCATAAAATTTGAACACATACACCATCACCCGAAGCGCCTTTGTGTATGATGAAAATCTGTTAAGAATATCATCATCTTGTTGAACCTCCGCACACAGCGTATGGACCTCAACTGGGGTTTCATTTGCTTGCAAAGGCTTTCGCTTGGGCCATTCTGACATGGGTTTATGCAACCATGGAGGTCCGTACCACCACTGCAGGTGATTTACCAGCTCCTGCGACTTGCAGCCACGTGTACCTAGGTCTGCGGGGTTTGTATGAGTTGGCACATGCCGCCATGTTGCGCCGGGAACTAATTGGTGTATCTGTTTGCCACGTAGGTCTCCCATGTTGACGGTGGTTTCGAGAGCCAGTCCAGCACTATGGATGAATCCGTCCATAAAAACGTTTCACAATTATTGAAATTAAGTGCGTTCTGAACATACTTTATCAGGTTTGCTAATAAAACCGCACCGTTCAGTTCTAAACGGGGTAAACAAACCGTTTGTATAGGGGCCACTCTCGACTTTGCCAGCAATAAATTTGAAAATGTGTTGTGGGACCCAGTTTGGCAGCGAATATGTATTGTGGCACAGTATGCTGACTTTGACGCATCACAGAACCCATGAATCTGCACCTCGTCCTCGGGGGTGTATTGAATCCATCTACTAATTGAAATTTCTTCAATTTTTGAGAGATCTGCTACCAACTCCTTCCAGTTCTGCATGGATTCTGCTGAAATTTCCTCATCCCAATCCAACCCCTCTAACCACAGTCGCTGCATAAGTATTTTTGCCCGGATGACTATGGGTGTAAGCCATCCGGCAGGATCAAACAGTTTTGCCACTGATGACAAAATCTACCTTTTTGTTAAGCTTGTGAACATCTCCATAGGCTCAAAACTGTAAGTGAATGCGTCCGATAGTGCATTCCACTTAATTCCAAGGGTCTTGGTGGAACTTGCCTCGTGAAATCTAAGAAAATTGGAATCATATAAGTCTTCGGCTGGTAAATCAGAAAGTACATCATTAATATTAGCAGTTATCTTTTTTAAAGGGAATCCAGCGGACTTCAACACACTGATTAGTTGTCTCAGTGTAGAAAGAGTTTCTTCAATAGTATACCCTCCTGCTAATATGTCGTCAAGATAAGTTTGGCCGCGAAGAATTGCCGCCGCTTCTGGGGACGTAACTTCACATTCAGAGGCCAATTGCAGCAGGGTGCGAATGGCTAGGTACGGGGCACAATTTACGCCGAAAGTTACGGTTTTCAGCTCGTAATCCTTAACTGGGTCATCATCCTGATTTTGAAACACAATTCTTTGGTACCTTCTGTCCTCCGGATGAACCCAAATCTGCCGGTACATTTTCTGTATATCGCCACTAAAAACGTAACGATATTTTCTCCAATTCAGAATGACTGTTATTAAGTCGTTCTGAAGCGTTGGCCCAGTGTAAAGCACGTCATTCAGAGCTACCTGTGACTTCGTTTTTCTAGAGGCGTTAAATACCACCCTTACCTTTGTCGTTTTATGTTCTGGCCTTACCACTGCATGATGGGGTAAATAAAAGGATTCATATTTACCATCATATTGAATTTCTTGAGAAGCTGTTTCCTCCATGTGCCCCAGCGTTACGTATTCTTCTAACACGGCCTTATATTGCGCCTTGAGTTCGGGGTTTTTATTAAGGGTTTGTTCCATTCTAGCATTCTGTGCCAGGGCGGTAAAACGGGATGATCCAAGATGGATTTTACCAGGGAATTCAAGTTTGAACGGTAATCTTACCATAAATTTACCATCTTCACATCTTGTGGTAGTTTCTTTATAAATACGCTCACAATTTTCTTCTTCTACCGACTTCGGTCGATCAGTTGGTATTTCTTCGTCCTCCCAGAACCTTTTCAAAAGGGCACTAAGCTCACTAGTATCGGATTGGGTGACAGACGTGGTAAACGTATGAGCTAATTGGGTCTGCATGGGACCACTTAGCACCCAGCCAAATATGGTATTATAAGCGGACGCTTGTCCGCAAACATCCTTTTTAATCCCCTCCAGATTAATAAACCTCTCGTAATCATTGCCGAGAATCAAATCAATTTGTGCTGATTTGTTGAATGAGGGATCGGCTAAATCTAAACTATCCAACTCATTGCAGCTGGGCGCCTGAAATGAACAGGTTGGGAGTCGCTTAGTAACTTTCGGCAACACTATGGCCTTTACAATTATTCTGGTGTCTGTCCTTTTCGCGTACAGCGTAAGCTCACATTCTTTGGATGCAGATTGTTTATGGCCACCTATCCCCACGATTTCGTAGTAAGATTTTTTATACGGGAGCGGAAGACGACTTCTCACCTTTTCCGTTAAGAAGGTACGTTGAGACCCCGGGTCAATAAGAGCTCTTACTGTAAATTTTTCTCCCTGGTGCTCAATTTGCATCAATGCAGTCCGCAATAAAATGCTTTCACTCCCGGCAGAGCAATTGGCTTGTACCCGTGAGGATGTTGTTGCCCGTTCGGTCTGGCGGTCATCTTCAGCTTTTCGCACCGTTTTAGGGGCAGAACTTAGTGAATTGTTTCCTTTAGTCGAATTATCTATCCTTTGAGACTCTTGAGACATACTCGGAGCTCCCTTAGTCATGTGCAACAGGGTATGATGCGTTTTCTTACAGACCAGACAGGTGTATTTACTTTTGCAATTTGCTTTGAGGTGTGAAGTCCCCAAACAATTATTGCAAAACTTGTTTTGAAATACATAGTCCACTCTTTGCTGTATAGTGAAAGAGCGGAACTTAGGGCAGTTTCTTAAACTGTGGTCTTCTTTGCACAATTTGCAATTCAAATTAACAGATTCTTGAGAGACATACGTCTGCACGGCTGACTGTGACTTGTGCGATAGGGTAAAACAGTCCTTAGAATTTCGTATACTCTTAAGCCGCTCGACAGCCTCATACCTCTCTACCAAGAACTGTGACATTTGGCTCCATTTTGGCAGCTCCCTGGGGGACGTAAGCGATTGCTCCCATAACGCAAGAGTTGTGTCTGGTAATTTTGTAGATATCAACCTTATAAGAATTGGGTCCCAGCTGTCTACCTCAACACCAAGAGTTCTGAGGGTGGCCAGCGAGTCATTGACGGCAGACTGTATCCTTTGAATTGCCTCGCTATCTTCTTTGGTCGCTGCTGGGATATCAAAAAGCATTTTTATTTGGTTATCTACCAGTACACGTTTATTTTCGTATCTTATTTTCAGTGCATTCCAAGCCAACTCAAAATTTTCATGCGAGAGGGTATATCTTTTTACTATAGCTCCAGCCTCACCTCTGGTTTTGTTTCGTAGATGATAAAGTTTTACTACGGGAGATAATCTTGAGTGGTTTATGTATACTGCAGTGAACATGTCTCTGAATGAGGGCCATTGTTCGTAACTGCCTTTGAAGATCTCCGTGTCACATGGCGGCAATTTTATAAAATTATCCATTGTGTTGGGCATTATGTTAGGTTCTGGGTGGGCATATCTTGACGTTGACTGGAATGCTGGGTTTGGCGACGACTCTATTCGGCTGACCTTTAGTATCTCATTAATTTGGGAGGAACAATTGTAGTATATTTCTGAACAAGTGGCAAACTCGCTTTTGGCCTGAGTCTTGAATTCTGCCCCCACTGAGGCCTCTGGAGCCACCATAACCTTTCTATAAGAATCCTTCAACGTCACCCATTCCGATTCCAGCTCTTTTAACTTCAACTCTAGAGTAGATTCATTATGTTCCTGCAGTGTACTATTTAAGGTCTCACCAAACTGTAGCAGATTCTCACAGTCAAAGAGAAATTGCTCCCTGTACAGGGTGTTAAACGCCGAATCAGAGGTTCCTGTGACGTTCGTCATGATTATAAACGAATGATGATACTTATAAAAGAATGTAAAGTAAATTTCGAAATGCTCCCTTTCACGGTTCAAATGAGAATCACCGGTAACTAACGGTGTGCTATGATAAATGCAAATATTAGTTATGAATTGCACCTTTAGGCATAAGGGTAACTTTGACTCACTGTTCGAGTAAGCCTTTTATTGGAAACGAGTTAGTAATTGATTTCCTTTTCTCGATATTATTATTCAATCAAGAGAAAAAACAACAATTTCCTGGGTAATTTTAGGGGGGTAGGGTAACTATAGATTAGTTAAAACAATATTGTACCCAGGAAGTATATGCCTAAAGTTTATATTTGCATTTACGTTCAAATGATACGAACCGTTATCACTTTCTCATTACTTTTCTTATGGATTTAAGATCATAGATCCACTTTAATTCAATTTCAAAAAGTAACAAGGGAAGTTACAATTTTATTAAAATATAAAAAATTGAAAAGTAAATTTTACTTAAACAAAATCCCCAATTTTCATTTGTATTCATGAACTTTTTTCTCAAATATTAACAAGGGGAGTTTGAATTTTATGAAAAACATGAAAATTGGAAAAGTAAATTTTATTTGACCAAAATTCAAGAACTTTTTCTATCTTACGTGGAAAATTAGATTTTAGTTACCACTTTTGGGAACTGTATCGCTTTAAAGTTTTTAGTAGGGTTTTCTATTTACGGAGAAAATTAAGCTATTTAAATTTTTAAGAATTATTTTCATTTAAAAAAGGTTAAATTTTAGTTAAGAAGGGATTTATAACTTTCAGAGTGATATTTCTTTAAGAAAATTCAATTTCATTTACTTGGGAATTTATACTTTCAAGAACTATTCTTTTAAGAATATTAACTTTTTGTTAAGAGGGAACTGTAATTTCAAGATTTATATTCTTTTACGAATATTAAATTGTTAATATGAGGGAATTGTAATTTTAAGATTTATATTCTTTACGAATATTGAATTTTACCTATTTGGAATTTGTAATTTTCGATTTTAAGAGTTTTCCTTTTAAGCCTATAAACTTCTTTGTTTATTCTCAAATTTAAATTTTCATCCACTGCATTTAATTCAATAACAAGAATTTTCCACTCAAGTGGGAAATTTAAATTTCAGTTCAATCCGAAAATTAAATATTAACAGAAATTTTTGGGAAATTTAAGATCCCCAACTATCTCGCCCATTCCAATTTAGCCTAATTCAATTTGAGATAAATTTAAACTCTTAATGTTTATTTTTTTTTTATTAATTTTTTAATTTTATTAAATTTGATTATAATAATACATAAGTAATTTGATAGAAGTGTGATTTTAAGTTTACTATGGAAATAATTGAATTCTGAACCCAATTCAACTTTCCACTTTTTCCTTTTACCCTTTTTTAACCTTGAAGTCCCACTCTGGGACTTCCAACTTGCAAGCTTAACTCTATTAATCTTATAAACTATTTTCAATTCCCCATTCGAGTATTCCGATATTATTTGCACTTTTTCTTTTTTATAAATTTACTAAGCTAGCAATTGGGGGAATTGCCCTTATGTAAATTTATCTTATTCTTTATTAAAGTTGTTCATGCACTTGAAATTTACTAAAACTGCAATTGGGGATTGCTTTTAGTAACTTTCTCTAGAAAACTTTTTTTTCTTTCTAGTAATCCGATTTACGCACTTGAAATTTTACTAAAATTGCAGTTTGGGAAACTGCATTTAGTAAATTTATAAAAAAAAAAATTTTTTATTAATCCGATTAACGCACTTGAATCTACCAAAAGTGCAATTTGGGAAATTGCCTTTGAGTAACTTTATTAAAATTCTTTATTAATTAGATTGACGAACTTGAAATCTACTAAAATTGCAATTTGGGAAATTGCCCCTTAGTAAATTTATTAAAAGTTTTCTTATAATCCGATGTACGATCTTGAAATCTACTAAAATTGCAATTTGGGAAATTGCCTTTTAGTAAATTTATTAAAAATTTTTATAATCCGATGGACGAACTTGAAATCTACTAAAATTGCAATTTGGGAAATTGCCCTTTAGTAAATTTATTAAAAATTTTTATAATCCGACCGCCCTTAACGCACTTAGTAATGGGCTTACTTAATTTTCATAAATTGGGAAAATTTGTTCCATCTTAATAACATACAAATTTTCCCATTAAATTTTAAATACTCAAAAAAATTTTCACAATGGGGTTTTACTCCCTCTAATCAACCCTAATTTCAAAAAAAATGAGCATTCAATAGAATATAATAATATAGTTTAATATGATGTAATATAGTGTTATATTAATGTATTCAATAAATTATGAAAAATAAATTTATCAAAATTTTCCTACTTTTACGAAGTGTTCGTAAAAATTTGTAGTGGACTGTATTTTTCTTTTTAGTTACAGCACAGTATTCCGGCTATAGCTAAATTTAGCAAACAAATTAAGAATTTCTCCAATTTGTTGCTTTTTAAGAGCGCAATGTTTTATTTTTTAATTGAAAGAGTTCAATAAGCATTATGTTTGTGTTCTCGCATTTATAAGAGCAAGTAAATTAAAGCTTTTAATAATTCCAATTTGTTGCTTTTCAAGAGCGTAATAAGTTATTTTTTTAATTGAAAGAGTTCAATAAACATTATGTTTGTGTTTTCGCATTTATAAGAGCAACTAAATTAAAGCTTTTACTTTAACTCACGAGCCTTTGCAGTCCAACAAGTAAGAGTATATTTTTCCTTTTACTCCTCTTGTTAGCTCACGAGACGCAATTTGAAACCATTTAATTTTAAAAAAATTTTAATTTAACCAAAGAGTGTAAATGATTATTTGTGTGTGTGTGTGTGTGTGTGTGTATTTGCAATCTAAAAAGTAAGAGTATTTTTTCTCTCTTGTTAGTTCACAAGAACGCAATTTGAAAACATTTAATTTAAAAAATTTTAATTTAACCAAAGAGTGTAAATGATTATTTGTGTGTGTGTGTTAAGTCTTTTTTATATTAGGAGCGCAAATGAAATTTGAGGATTTTTGTGTGTTTTTATTTCATGTTTTGAGGGATGATTTTTATGGTAAGAGAAGATGATTTTTATTATTTTAAATTTTAAATACCTTTTCTCCACTTCGTTTGACACTGGTTCTCTTTTTTCCTTAACTTCTGTTTCAATCTTAATGGATTCGCCACATATGCACCTGTTCCCTTTTTTAGAAAAAAAATTTTTTTTTTTTTTGTTTTTTACAATTTTTTATTAAATTCTCTTATTTTTCTTTGGCTTTCTTTGCTTTTTCTTTCTCTTTCTCTGTACCTATGGTAAAACTTGTTTCAATTCTTCTTTTCTTCTTCACCTTCTTTCACTATTGTGTATTTGGAAGTATTTTTCACTCCAGTTACAATGTAAATGTAACTGTATATAAATTTTACATGCCCCTTTTTTCACTCTTTCCGATTTTTTTTTTTTTTTTACACTCACTCTTCTATATGCATAGATTTCTATTATTTTATCTTGGCGCCTTTTTCATTTTTTTCTTTTGCAAATGGCGACAATTTTTGTGATTCTCCTTTTTTTTTTTTTTTTTTTTTACCTTTTTTCTCTATGCATGTTTTATATACACATACATTTTACTTTTATGGCGCCATTTTCTTTTTATTTTCAAAATTTTTTTTTTCTTCACATCTATTTTATTAAAAATTTTCCTTCGATCTTTGACTATATGCCGACTAAATTACCTAATCTTTTTCCCGGCTTTTTCCTACACTTTTCACACCACACTTTTTGTTGTTTTTTATTTATTTTTTACACACTCCAATAAAGTAAGAAATTTCACTTTTATATTACTATTTATTTTTGGTACTCACGCTTGTGCTGCTTTTTTTGTACTGAACCTGTTGAGTTGATTTACCTCATGCTCACGTTTTTGCTGCTTTAGTTTTTTTTTTTTTTTGAAGTTTGAATTGAGAGTTTATGTTCGAGCTTTTGAACACTTGACTTTGGGGTGACCAGTTTGTTTTTTGTTTCACTTTTGCTGGATTACTTCTACTGGATCGAAAGGACCATGAATAATTTCAGCCTTTAGGGTAGCCTAAATTATTTAATTGTCAGACTTCTCTCCCTTTTATGGGACAAAGGGGGAAAGGGTCTGACGGCAACTCAAATTATAATAGCTCGATGGCAATTATAATTAGTTGAGGTTTGGAGGAAGAAAATAAGTGGAAAAGCAATATTTGAGTATCTGGTAGAGCTTATAACAAGTTCCAGCGGTTACCTTACCTTGGGGGAATAGTTGCTTTTAAGGGAAAAGAATTGGATGCACGGGTTTAATTTTAATTATAGTGTTTATTAAATATATTTACTACTTTAAATATAAGTTTAGGTTTAGAAATTTAAGTCTTATTAAAAAAAAACGATTGAAGAGGAAAAACTGTCTGCTCTTGTGGAGCGTTAAATGGGAAGTGAAGTTTCTTTTGACACGACTTAAACCGCGTGTTAATTTAACTTTTTCCTCTCCCAAATCAGGCTTGACAGTCTGGTCTTGATGAGTACTAAATTTTACTTTTTCAATTACAATAAATAACTCAGTCTTCAATCACTACCTTTCGATTTACATTAATTCACAATAGTTAGTAGTCGAAATTGAAGAACTGACCGTTATTTTTGATTTATGTTTCAATTTCAATTTATAATTCAGTTTCAATTTACAATTCAGTTTAATTTACAATTAAGTTTCAATTCATTGCCCAATAGGGCCAAGACAATATAATAAGAAAAAAAAGAAATTGTCAATAACTTTAAATAGATACAACAATAGAAAAGGTTTTTTAGTAAATTCATTAATTAAAGGAAAAAAAACAAAGAGTGTTCAATGTATATTGAACAAGGCCTAACCATAATGTGAATCTTTTGTGTCAAACCATATTGAAATGAGCAAACTTAAGTATAAAACTTTAATTTGCTTAAGAGAAGTGCGAAACGCAAATTCCGTACATAATTAAATGTTTTTTTTTAATGAATTTGAGAGGGTTTTCTTTTATTTTGACAGAAGATTAAGTTTGTTTTAAAACGGCGCGCAATGGCAAATGATACCGAAATTTGTGATGAAAGGGGAAGTAGTATTACAAAATGACAAATAACATGGTTATCAACTACAATAGATAGGTGGACATATGCGTTAATACCCAACATAGAAATAAGGTACGGCAGACGGTATGGTCATCCAAATTTTTACCTGGGCCTATTCTTGAATGAACATGTTTGTTTCCGATCCTATCTGTTTCGCTTCGGCCTAGATAGTTCCCCATTTTGTTCACATTGTGTTGCGGACGTTGAAGATGAGGAACATGTGTTCTTTGTGTATCCCCGCTTTTACTCGTTAAGGGTGAACCTGGAACGAAAAGTCGAGAGCAATTTATATACAGGAAACAATCCAAATTATGTTACTGCGAGAGTGTTTCGAAGTAATTGAAATAATTTTGCGGTGCTGCAGGGAATTTGGACAAGTGTATCGAGGTAATTTAAGCGTGTTAAAGTCTCGCACTCCTGGCACTACCATCTGGCCAGGATCTTCTGATGATTATATCCTCGTATAAAAAAGCAGACATAAATACAAAATTTGGTAAACAATTTCGGCGTTGACTAAATCCCGAGATTTAATAAAAATTAAAGTCCTGGGATTCGGGATCCACTCAATCCCGGAATTTTCGGGATTAGATTAGGTCAATCCCGAAATTCTGACTTTCCCCCATTAGTGCATAGATAACACAACATTGATATATTTATTTATTTGATTACCCATGGGGGGCAACGGCGTATTTAGATTCGAAAGAAATAATTTACGAGTTGGAACAATTTGTACTGTGTGTTTAAAAAACTGCAGTTAAAATAGTAAAAGTCACAAAATTGAGCTGTAACTTTGACATTTTCTTGGGACAAAAATAAACTGTTGCTTTTACTTCTGATTTATTAAATGTAAACAGGCGAAGTCAAAGTAAATGCAAAAAACGAAAAGTTGTACACAACAAAGAACTTTTGCAGACGACTATACCCGCGCGAGTTACGTACAGATCGCCTCTTTAAGTATATCCAAATTATAAAAGTAGCGAATAAACATAGACTATTCAAGTGTGTAACGGGATCCTAATGTGCACAACACAAAACTTGACACTTTTGAATTCCGTTCCCACGCTTATAAAAACATTAATTGCATATTCAGCATTAAAATGCTTTGCGATCAGTGTTTTAATAAATGAAAATTTAATAATAAGTCAGTCTTAAGATTCAATTAAAATAAAGAAGCACGTTCTTAAGAACGTCGAAAAAACCAAAATAAATTTGTTGTTTTAATAAAAACACATTTAAGTTACGTTCTTAAGAACGTCGAAAAAAACCAAAAATAAATTTGTTTTTTTAATAAGAAACACATTTAAGTTGCGCAGTCGGATTCGAACCAGAGAACGGCTTTGTGCAATTGCAAAAAAATCGCATTAAATGAACAGCAACAAATACACTCACTTGCGGTCATACAAACTTGCGCAACCGCAAATATTCGCTGCTGGTTTGCAGTCATTCAAATAATGCACATCGTGCTTAGTTAGTTTTTTAATAAAGATGTTTGTGTGTTCGGTGCGACAATGATTGGTATGGTAAAGAAAAAAAATACAAACAAAAAATCCAGAAATCAAGCAATCATTACTCATGTATTCATTCAGTAGTTGCTATGTAGTACAAGAAAAAAAAAAATTGAAATGAAACTAAACGCACATAATATGTAGGTACAAACAATTTCTATAGAAACTTTTTTTTTCATCTTAAAAAGTACAGTATGACCATATTTACATTACGCAATTAACGCCCCAACTTTCGCTTGCAACTTTTTGTTTGTTAGCAAGAGGTGTAGGGAAGAAAACGGGGTTGAAAAAGTTGAAAAAATGCTTGAAAAAAATGCAAGTGTAAATTTAAAAAGAGTTTCGTAGCAACTACTTTAAAAGAAAATAGAAAAAAAAACCCGGCATTTGTTGCGGGTGAACTGACCATATGTAATAAATGTCTTTAATGTTTAGAACTTGTATGTTCTTTTATGTGTGTTTGGTTGTGTTTCTTCGGTGTGTCTGAACACCACACCAGAGGAAAATAGCCAGGTAACCAAAAAAGTTGAATATTTTATTATTTGTTATGAAATCTTTGACGTGAATCCCCATTTTGCTTGTTTACGTCTGGAAATAAAAAGTATATGGATGAAAAAATGTTTTCAAATGTGAAATTGGTGATGTGGAGGGAGAAAATGGGAAGTTGATTAAATAAGCAACTGGTTGATAAAAAAAAAAAAACTTCTCCAAAGAAATTTGAAAAAAAAACTTTTAAAAATTTTATATTAGTAAAAAAAAAAATTAATACAACAAAAAAAAAAATTGATTATAAAAAACAAATAAAAATATTATAAGAAATGGAAAATAAGGTGGTTAAGGAACAAAAGAAAAAAATACGTAAAAATAGATAAAAACTATAATAAATTTAAGTAAATTTTAAGTGTAGTTTTGTGAATTGTAAAAAAAATCTGTAAAACGAGTGTCAAGTGTAGTAGTTTGTGTGCATGTCCCCTATATTTATATATATACACTTAACCCTCGTGTGCCGGTAGATTTGTCTTAATTTAAATTATATATACATATGTACAATTTTAAAATTTAATAGAAACAAATTTAAATTTAAATGCAGAAATTATGTCTCAGAGAGCTCTTTTAGATATAGGTAGATGAAAATTCAAAGAAAAAATCGTAAAATAAAAATAAAGGAAAAAAAGAAGAACACATTAATAGTATATACATATAAATAAATTTAAAAGTTTAAGGCAAAGTTAAGGAAAAAAACTAGGCAGAGAGATTGAGAGTAAAAGTATTTTGTTTTTGTTTCAATGTATTATTATTGTATATATTATTATTTTTAATAAGTTTATTTTTTATTATTAAAATTTATATTATAATAAATAATGTAAATTAAAATTTGAAAAGCTAGGTTTTTGATTAGCAAGGTACAGGTAATGATGGAGTGGTAAGTGAATAAGTAGGTCAAGTGGGTAGTGGGTCATAGGAAGAAGGTAAGCGGATGCTTCTATGACATGGTTGGGAGGGCCAAATGAGACAAACAGCTGTCTCCCAAATTCTTCATGTGGTAGAGTTGTGTTTAGTGATAGTTTTGATTTGTATTTTATGTTTCATTGTTTATTTTGATGTTCGAATACGAGGCTGGTGAGGAGGGTTGGAACCCCCCGAGAAGAAAATGTTCAAGAGCTAGTGGGAAACCTCGCCAGACCAAACCGTTCGTAACACATTACTTGCATAGTCTAAATGCGGTCTATTTCTGTATGTAGGTACAATGTATTCTATTCTTGTTATTGTTGTTTTTATTGTTGTTAATTTTGACAAAGCGTCTCATCGAGTGGTTTATTGTTGTTAATGTTAACAAAGCGTCTCATCGAGTGGACAATGACTACTTGAATGCAAAAGTATAAGAATGTGTGCGCAACAAAAATGCAAAAAATCACTTTCAATAAAAAACGAATACATGCAAAAATCAAATGTGTACGAAACGATGTAAAAATTACCAGCGTTGAAATTTGTTTTGCAAGCAAAGAGTGAATGTAAATTTGAGCGTATGAATAAATCAAGAAAAATTGTGATTTTGCGCTTCTCTGATTCGAACCATACTTAATAATTTTGGAAAAAAAAAGATGAGTAGGTTTGATCAAAACAGGGATCTACAGCAAGCCGACGGGGCAATACAGGATCGCTGAATTAGAGGCGGTCCTGCTGCTGCAGGAACAAAAACTTCTCCAGCAACAACAGCAGTTGCAAGAACAACAGCTGCAAATGCAACCGCAGTTGCAAGGACAACAACAGAAACAACTACAACAGCAACAAATAGAACAAGCTCAACAGGTACAACAACAGCAGCAATTACATCAGGTAAACCAACAGCAACAGCAGATTCATCAGCAGAATTACCTCCTAATGGAACCGAAAGACATAATTCAGCAGTTTCGGCAAATTAGACCGCTGAATGCCAACCATAGCATCAACGGATTCATAAAATCCATAAAGATGTTAATAGATCTCTGAAGAGGTATTGATATTAATAAATAAATAAAAATAAATAAATATAATAACACGGCATTAATTAAGTTTGGAATACAGATAATAACAAACGAAAAAATCACTGCAGACTTCGCAACATATATAAGGCAACTTGGACACATCTCATGGGATCAATTAAAAGCAAAGTTGAAGGCCCAATCCAGACCGAACATCGTATGCACAGATTTTCAACAGGTGCCGATACATTAAAGTGAGTAGGGGTGCGTTCGTAAATGCATCACTGCGCTGCATCAGTGATTTCAAGTGGTTATATATTTATCAGTGAAATAAATTCGGACCAAAAAATTGTGAAATACTCCACAAAAATAATAGTCACACAATAATAAAAGTTATAACTATTCTTTTATCGCCATTAAAAAAAAGTTTGCTTTTCTGATGCATTTACGAACGTACCCTAGTTTAAGAGAACTTTTTGAATGTTACGAATTAGCAAAAAATGAAATAAGCGAAATTTATGAATTAGATGATAATAATAGTTGCGTTCGAGAACACAAAAGTTTTTACTAAACTTTACTGCACTTTACGAAATTGCGTTCGAGTACACAAAATGCAGTAAATGAGAACATAAATTTAGAGCGAAAAGTGACAGTTCTTGTCTGAGTATTTACAAATTTTTACTGCAGAAATTTTTGCAGTAAAATTTAGTAAATCAAAAAAACATATTGTTACGAAAGTTAAATTATCTAAGAATTATTTATAGTTATAGTTATAAGTTATCTTGTAAGTTATAGTTTTATGTTACTTAAAATTGTCATGTATAATTTTCAACACAACTGTTATTTTAAAAATAATTCCTATATAAATTTCCCAGTAATTTCTAGAAATGGTTATAGAACATAATAAATAGTTTTTACGGGAAGGTTCAGGAAAAATCTAGAAATAATTATGAAATATAAAAAGGGGTGACTCATGTAAAATTAGTTTAGTTTGTTTTGTGAAACGGTTCTGTTCGTAACTAACAATTGTGAACAAAATAATAAAGTTTGTAAAGTTGAATAAGTGTGTGTACTTATTTTTATTTGCAATTAAAAGAACTCAACGGTTTATTATAAAGAGAGTAAACCGAACGCGTTTATTAAAGGAAAAACGTAACAATTGGTGTCAGAAGTGAAATTGCAATAAAAAAAAAAAAAATAATAATAATATAAATAAACAACAATGAAATTCGATGAGCTAAAAGTTGAACAGCTCAAGAAAGAGTTGGGCAAGTTGGATCTGCCTACTGCAGGAAATAAAGCTGAGCTGCAGAAGAGATTAATCGAATATTGCGTCGCTTAATTGACATCGCAGCTTATGAATTTGATGAAAAAGAAGAAATAGAAGTTGCTACCCGTGCAGTAACAAGCAACTTGGATCTTGGTACAATGTTTGCTGCTATGATGGAGAAACTGGAAAAAATGTCGGCAGACACTTCTAGAAAAATGGAGGAAATGGTAAAAGAAAATTCGGCTGAAACTTCTAGAAAAATGGAGGAAAATATGGAGAAATTGGTAAAAGAAAATTCGGCTGAAACTTCTAGAAGAATGGAAAAAAATTCTAGAAAAATGGAAGAAAACTCAAACACCATTTTAGCCGAAATTCAACAAAATTCCAGATTGACAAATGAAAAACTTGAGAAGCTTCAAGAGATTTCTACTGCTATAAATGAAAGAGTAGACGATATGGAGATAGAATTCAACCAGAAGCTGTTTGATGTTAAAACACAAGTCACTGTTTTTGATGGAAAACTACATCATTTGGAAGAAAAAGTAAATAGTCTTCAGTGCCAAGAGGGAGTGGTGCGAGTTTTTCCAGAAGTCTCGAATAGAATAAGAGCTCCAAGTTTTGACGGCAGCTCACCATTGAATGTGTTTAAGTTCCAGTTTGACACAGTTGCCAATAAAAATGCTTGGAACAATGAAGAAAAAGCCATAGAGCTGATTCTGGCTTTAAAAGGAACTGCGGCTGAAATTCTAGAAAGTGTACCAGTAAGTTGCAGAAATAATTATGATGACATTATGGTAGCACTGCAACGCAAGTATGGTGGTGAACATAGAAAAGAAATATTCAGAATGGAATTACGGGGTAGAGTACAAAAGCCAAACGAGACGCTACAGGATTTCGCATTAGAGATTGAGCGCTTGGTGCAGCTTACTTATCCAGGTGAAAGTCATCCATTGCTAGATCATTTTAAGACCGAGGCATTTGTAAACGGTATACGGGATGCTGATGTAAAACTAGCGGTATGTGCATCACAGAAGCCATCATTTGCAGAAACGGTATCATTTGCCCTAGCACAAGAAACCGCAAGGATAATTTCAAAGCCACAAACGTATATGGTGCGGAAACTTGATTTTGCTGCTGAAGAAGGAAGAGATATTTTAAAGGAAATGAGAAGCATGAAGAAGGCAGTTTTGCGAGCTTTGAGCGAGAAACAAGGTAAAAACAAGGCAAAATGCTATAATTGTGGTAAGATTGGCCACATTCAGCGAAACTGCAAAGCACCCAAACAACGATCGAGATCTGCTTCGCCGCAAAGGAACAAACGAAGAGCAAGTCAACAATCATCACGGGAGCCACCGCTAAAGCTGAGAAGAGCTAGCAGTGCAGAGGAAACTGAAGATCTTACGATCAATTTAGTAGTGAAAACGAGTAACAGAAATATTACGACCTGTGGTTACATAAATGGTGAAATCCGCATTTTGACTATCGACACTGGTGCAGGACATTCCATTATAAGAGCTGATTTGATAAAGGGAGCTGTCGAGCCGCTAAGTGGTGTAAACTTGCGAACAGCTACGGGAGAGCCTGTTATTGTCTATGGCAAAGCAAGAGTGGAAATAAGAATGGCCGATATGATAGTTTTTGATGAGTTTATTGTGGCTGAAATTATGGACGAGGTCATAATTGGAGCAGATTTTATGATTCGTCAAGGCATTAGTCTAGACATGGGACGACAAATTATGAATTGGTATGGTCTAGAAGTACCCCTTAACGTTGGGAATGGAAGTGAAGCCCTTGTAAGACAGCTAGTCACTAGTGATCATAAGAAATTATCCTCCCAAAGAAACTATGAAAAACGTGGGAAAGCGAGCACATATTCAAGACGGCCCAGTAAACATAAAAGCAAGCACGGTATAGAGTCTAAAAACAAGAAACGCATAAATGAGATTCGCTTATTAGATGTGGAACCCAGCGAAGACTGGTCAACGGCGCAGAAAAGTGACCCCTTATTAGCGCAAATTATGATGGCTAAGAAAGAAGGTGAAAGGCCGACTCGTGAAGAAATTAAATTGAACGGTCCACTAATGAAAGCGTATTGGGCGCAGTGGAGTAGTCTGCGGATGATAAATGGTTGCCTATACCGTACATAGGAAAGTACTGATAGCAAAACGGTTAAAAACCTTATTGTAGTACCGACTTCTAAAGTATGTGAAGTTGTGAAGAAATTCCACGAAGGTACTGGTGGTGGGCATCTAAGCGTTACGAAAACCATAAAGAAGTTAAAAGCAAGCTACTATTGGATCGGTTGCAAGCAAGCCGTGATTGATTGCGTAATTACATGCCCACAGTGCGTTGCAGACAGTGGTCTAATTGGAGAAAGTAAAATTCCGGTCCAGCAGTACAACTTTGGTGAACTATCCGTACCAGCGAATAATAATGACTCTACCCAAGAGCAGAAAAACGAGTTAAGAAGAAGGCGTGTTAATTCATCAAATGACCAGATGAAAGCCAGAAACAATGGAGTTTCAAATTCGGGAGGCTTCAAAGAAGGCCAGTTGGTTTTACTTTTTAATCCGCAACGAAAGAAAGGACTATCTCCAAAGCTGCAGACTCATTGGGATGGCCCATATAAAGTAATAAAGAAATTGAATGACGTGGTGTATCGGATCCAGAAATATAAGAGCCCAAGATCAAAAATGAAAGTGGTACATCTAGAACGACTAGCCCATTATGGAAAAGGAGAATCTGAGCCTATTCGGGACGAACAGGCTTAAGTGGAGGGCAGTGTTACGAAAGTTAAATTATCTAAGAATAATTTATAGTTATAGTTATAAGTTATCTTGTAAGTTATAGTTTTATGTTACTTAAAATTGTCATGTATAATTTTCAACACAACTGTTATTTTAAAAATAATTCCTATATAAATTTCCCAGTAATTTCTAGAAATGGTTATAGAACATAATAAATAGTTTTTACGGGAAGGTTCAGGAAAAATCTAGAAATAATTATGAAATATAAAAAGGGGTGACTCATGTAAAATTAGTTTAGTTTGTTTTGTGAAACGGTTCTGTTCGTAACTAACAATTGTAAACAAAATAATAAAGTTTGTAAAGTTGAATAAGTGTGTGTACTTATTTTTATTTGCAATTAAAAGAACTCAACGGTTTATTATAAAGAGAGTAAACCGAACGCGTTTATTAAAGGAAAAACGTAACAATATGTTTCAAAAGGTAAACCAACAAAAAAACAAATAAAAAGCATACAAATTGTGAAAAAATTGTTAAATAAAAGAAAAGTTGAAAAAAAATTTAACCAAAACAAAAAGTGAATAAATATTAATTAATTAAACTTGTTTGTGAAGCATTTATTTGGCTAAATACAAACTTTTGAAATTTTTTTTGTTATGTTAATTTTTTCGAGTTGTAAATGTGTGAAGTATTTGGGTACTTAAGTAATCTATAGCAAAAAATGATTCATGTTCTTTTAAATAATTTAACCCGCTACAAATTAGTAAAATCAAATAAAATAAAAAACAAACAAATATGAAAGATTACATAAAATAGTTTGTTTGTATTTTCCAAAAATGTTCGTGTTATAAAAAGTATTTAATCGAGTACCGATAAGAAAACGAGTTAAGTAGTCAAAAGTGTCAACATTTTTCAACACTTAATTATTTGCCATCAGCTGTTGCCTTTATTTTACGAATTTTTACGAATTTTGCGTTCGCGTACTTTTTTGGACAACAGCTTTTTGTGATATTATTTAACATTTACCCATTTGATATGCATAATGTATGTGCTTTACAGACAACACCAAATAAAATTTATGATCTTATAAGGAATTGCAATTTAAATGAAGAAGAAAAGAACAAAATTTTGAAATTGCCAAAACAATATAACAAACTTTTTTTTTAACAAGGTTTCGTTTAAATGTGCTAAATTCCCATTTCATACTATTGGTAAACTCAAATTTATTGTTGAAGGGATAAGCTATTCCTATGCGCATTTCACTGGTTGTTTAGGCCAGATCGTCAGGAAACTTTATCCAAAGATTTTAGAAAAACTAAGGATATTATACAATAAAACACCAGTTTTACTTGTAACAATAGGTGCGTTTGAGTACTTTTACAGTAAAATGCAGTAAATGAGTAAACTGAAAAATTTGCTCTCACAAAAAGCTGTTGTACAAAAAAGTACGCGAACGGCAAATAATTGAAGTGTTGAAAAATATTGACATTTTTGACTACTTACTCTTTTTCTTATCGTAAATACTTAAATACTTTTTATTGCACGAGCATGTTTGGAAAATACAAACAAACTATTTTATGTAATCTTTCATATTTGTTTGTTTTTTATTTTATTTGATTTTACTAATTTGTAGCGGATTTAATTATTTAAAAGAACATGAATAATTTTTTGCTATTGATTACTTAAGTATCCAAATACTTCACAATTTTACAACTCTAAAAAATTAACATAACAAAACAAAATTTCAAAAGTTTGTATTTAGCCAAATAAATGCTTCACAAACAAGTTTAATTAATTAACTTTTATTCAATTTTTGTTTTGGTTTAATTTTTTTTTTCAACTTTTCTTTTATTTAACAATTTCTTCACAATTTGTATGCTTTTTATTTGTTACTTTTGTTTGTTTACCTTTTGAAACATATGTTTTTTTGATTTACTAAATTTTACTGCAAAAATTTCTGCAGTAAAAATTTGTAAATACTCAGACAAGAACTGTCACTTTTCGCTCTCATTTTATGTTCTCATTTACTGCATTTTGTGTACTCGAACGCAATTTCGTAAAACGCAGTAAAGTTTAGTAAAAAATAGTAAAAACTTTTGTGTTCTCGAACGCAACTAATATCATAGCAACAATAAACAGTGAGTTTATCTTTATATACCAAAGTATTTTACCAAGAAGGTGATAATTTAACTTTTACTCATGAAATTATGCATGAAATAGTCACAAAAACTGACAGGCCAATATATTCTAGGATTTACAGGTACATGAACAGGAAATCGAACGACAAATGCATGAAATGTTACAGCAGGGTATATTAATAGGAAGTTCCTCTCCTTATAATAGCCCACTTTGGATAGTTCCAAAAAAGGAAGATAATTCCGGAAACAAAAAGTGGCGCATTGTAATTGATTATAGGAATTTGAATGACAACACCATTGCAGAAAACTACCCCATTCCTAATATTGAATCGATATTAGGCAAATTGGGGAAAGCTCAATACTTTTCCACAATAGATTTGGCTAAGAGATTTCACCAAATAATGGTAAAACCTGAACATAGACAGAAACAAACACATCATCTTTTTTAAAAACACAAATAAAGGTTATTTTGGAATATCTCAAAAACTGTTTTACTTTTGACAATTCTGACTTCATATTCGGATTCAGCGGACAATTTTACATAAAGATTAGCTGCCAGATTAATTTGGTCACGACTTTGTTGAAATTTTGTCACGTAGTGTAATCGAAAAATGATCAAGATTAATAAAAATTACTAAAAAATAATCAAAAATAAAAAAAGTAATCGAAAAATAATTTGACTACTTTCGAAGATTACTTTTGATTGATTTTGATTATTTTTGCATTCTTCATGATTCTGCATTCTTCTTATTTATCACGGGTTTGTGCTCTATTTGTATAAAGTACATATATATATTTCTTTTAAGTATATTTCTATAATTGTTGTAAACTTTTAATAATAAAATTTATCTTTAGGTCAAAATGTCTGATTACACTACTTTTTGACCAAATGAATTTGAGACCTAATTTTTATGTTAAATTTTCATATTCCGATAATGTCAGAATTGTCAAAAGTAGAACAGTTTTTGAGATATTCCAAAATAACCGTTTTTTGTGTTTTTAAAAAAGATGATGTGCATGAAATGCAAAAATCTTTCAAAATAAAATGTATGTATAAAATGATGCGCATTCTGAATTTTTAAAACATAATCGAAAAAAATCAAAAATAAACCTTGAAAGTAGTCAATTATTTTTTTGATTACTTTTGATTATTTTTGATTATTTTCTCGTAATCCTTACTAATCTTAATTATTTATGGATTATTTGTAATCATAATTAATTAATAATCAGGAATTGTAAAAAAGAGAATTATGTAATCAATACCTTTCTTTTTAAAATTGAATCTTATTCATTACTAATCGTTATCCAAATTTAACAGCTCTGGACAGAAGACGGCCTTTTCAGCACCTTTTGGGCATTTCGAATCCGTCAGGATGCCATTTGGTCTCAAAAATGCCCCTGCAACTTCTCAGAGACTTATGAATTCCGTGTAAAGAAATCATGTCAATAGAATTTGTTTCGTATATTTAGATGTCATATTGGTATTTAGCACATCATTACAGGAACACATAGTTTAAATAAGATTTTTTACACTCTTGAAAAAGCAGTTCTTAAGATCCAAATTAAAATGTGTGTTTCTTTGGCAACAGAAACTCCTTACTTGGGACATATATTGACTCCAGAAGGACTAAAACCGAATAAGAGCAAAGCCGAAGCCATAATAAATTTAAAATTACCTACTAGCCAGAAACAAATTAAATCGGTTTTGGGGCTTAAGGCCTCGCTACTCTTACGTAAACGTTTACGTTGCGGATCTGCTGTTCCGTTATCCTTACCAAGCTTATGTGTAAATAGGTACTCACACGTAAACGGATGAACGTGATAAAATAAGACAACGATGTATAGTGGTGTCCGTATATGGTTTTTTTTTCGTGTTGCACTGTTGTGGTATCCCTAATTAGTTTTATCTGTATGGTAATATTGGCAATAGAGTACAAAACGATTGACATCATTATTTTCTATGTTTTTATATTTAAAATATTGTTATACCTGTTTGCATATACATACATATTTTGTTACCGCCATATCTTATTACAATAATTGTTTAATTGGTTGTTGAATGTATCCGTTGTTTTAGATCACACACGTCGTATCTCGCCTTTTAATATGTTTTAATACTTGTTAAATAAAATACTATTTGCAATCGTACACAGAAAACGCATTTATCAATAATTAACAACATAACAATTGGCGACGAGGATAAACCTAATAAACCTCAATCAAAATTTCTAAAGTGAACCATGAACGAAATGGAGAAATTGATCGATGCGCTGTCTAAAATTACTAAAATGACAAGCAAATGTTACCAGCGTTAACGTTACATCAAATTCTGACCCGTTCGACCCAAAGCTGGAGACTTGATTTATACATAGAACGACTTAAAATCCATTTTCAATTGAAAGGAGTGCTCGCTTATAAGGAAATGTGTGCAAAACTTATTTTACAATATGTAGGCTCATCAAATTATGCGCTATTGTCAACGTTGGCTGCACCTAAGAACATAAATAATCTCAATTTCTGCCCCAGGAAAAATATTTTTGTAGAACAACATAGATTTCTAAATGAAATCCAAAATGAAGATCAAAGCATTTCAGAGTTTGTAGCTGATTGGCAGAAAAGAGCGGCGGTATGTGGTTTTGTACGCTCGTGCAATAGATCCGTGGCTGATATTTTTTCCCGTGCTCAGTTCACAAGAGGTATTAGAGATAATGCAATTCGAGAACAATTATTGGAAAATACGGTTGTTTCTTTTATGCAAATCGTCGAAAAAGCAAAGGCATTGGAGGCAGCGAAAATTAATAAATAATCCATCTACTAGTGAGGTGCATCAAATTACACAACAAGTGTCAAAAAAGTTATCGGGTAATCCAAACAAAAACATAATCGTTCTCCAGCTAAAGTCAGTTATCGAAAACTTGGTTTAGAAGGTTTGTGCCTTCGCTGCGGCCGAAATAATCACCTTTCAAAAGAATGCAAAATAAACCAAGAAAAATTAAAATGCACAGCATGTAATAAAACAGGCCATGTGAAACAAGTGTGCATAAAATCGAAATTAAAACAAAAATCAAACAAGTACTTTAATGTTGTTGAGTCGTACTCTTCTGATGACGATTACCTTGATAAAAACGATAAGTTTGGTATTCATCAAATAATTGATATATATTTGGATATTTCGTTTAACCAATTAATAAATAAAGTAGGCCTGGTGGTTTAATTTAATATTTTCTTATTAAATAAACAAATCTAATTCAATTTTATTTTACAAACTAAATTTAATTTCTTACAATTTAAAAAACGAATTAACAACGCATGTAGGCTAAAAAGGAATAAAAAAAATGTGATCAAAAAGTTTTTGTATCAAGTTAAAGAAACCGCGTATTTGGTACAATAAAAATTATTCAGTATTTAGTATCTTATTGGGTATAGTTGAACACAGGGTGCCACATTACTCCCCGCCCGGAGGAGGTTCACCTGAACCTTAAAGGAATGACTACCCTTCTACCACTTGCAGTAGTTTTGGGTTTTGTTACATTGAGCGAACAATTTGATTCCGAATTAATATCCGTTGATGCAACGTTGGAGTTGAGATCAATTGGTGAAGTATTAGAGTTGAGATCGTTGTTTTCTGCAAAAACTGGTAAAATTTTCGAAGCCACGTCAGGTGTGTTGTTTGTTGTAGTTGGTGCCTCTTGAGCTCTAAGGCTCTTATTAAGAGTATCACTCGAGATGAAAGCAGGTTTCAGCCGGTCAACACTAATATTATTTGGACGACCTCTGATCAAAATGGAGAAAAATTTTTCGTAACGTTTTACAACCATGTACGGACCATCATAAGGATGTGTAAGCGACGGTCGAATAGAATCATTGCGGACGAAAACATGCGTCGAGTTTTGCAGGTCCTTAGAAATGAAAGTTCGTTGCGTTATGTGATGAGCTGTGTCGGTTGGCTTAAGTTTCTGCATTGCTAGGCGAAATTCTGATATGTAGTCGTTGCTCTGACTAGAATTTTCCGTTGGTTGAAGAAACTCCCCTGGTATTGTTAGCGTTGAACCGTAAACCATCTCTGCCGGTGAAGCGTTTATGTCCGGTTTGAGAACAAGCCGTAGTCCTAGTAAAATAACTGGTAGATGGTGTACCCACCTTGCCGGGTTATGGCACAAAATCGCAGTCTTTAACGACCGATGAAACCTTCCTATGATGCCGTTCGATTGGGGGTGGTACGGTGTGGTGCGTAGATGTGTTGAGCCTATAGTTTTCATCAATTCAGCAAAAATACCTGATTCGAATTGTCGACCCCGATCGGATGTTATTCTTGCCGGGACACCAAATCGAGAAATCCATTGAGCTAAAATCGCTTTCACAGCCGCTTCGGCAGACATGTCGGAAATTGGAACGGCTTCTGGCCATCGTGTGAAACGATCGATTATGGTAAGGCAATAACGTTGCCCTTCACATAATGGAAAGGGGCCGACGATGTCAATATTGATATGCGAAAATCGCTCTTTCGGGGGGTCATATCTAGCTATTGTTGACCGGGTGTGCCTTTGTATTTTTGTCCTTTGACACTGCAAACAACTTCTAACGAAATTGGCACAGTCCTTACGTATGCCTGGCCAACAAAATCTACACGCAACCAGTTTTGTAGTAGCACGTACGCCGGGATGCGACATGTTATGTAACGTTTGCAAAATTTGTGTGCGAAATTCCTTCGGAATGTAGGGGCGAACGTGGGACGTTGTTGTAACACATAAAATTTGATTGCTGCAACCTGGCATTGAAAATAGCTTCAGCTTTAAAGAACTTGAGTTGCTTTCGGGGTTTTTAAACGCTTGTTGGAGCTCTTCGTCGCCGTGTTGAGCTAGAGCTATGCGGTTGTAGTCGATAATTTGGTTAACCGAATCTATACGAGAAAGAGCATCTGCTGCTGCGTTCGCTAGTCCAGGCGTATGGCGAATGTCAGCGGTGAACTGACTTATAAAATCGAGCTGCCGTATTCGGCGAGGCTTTTTCCAATTTTTGATTAAATGCAAATATTAGGGGACGGTGATCCGTCACGATGTAACAATTACGCCCTTCTATCATGTAACGGAAGTGACAAACTGCTTGGTACATAGCTGAGAGTTAACGATCGTATGCTGAGTACTTCGTCTGTGATTTCGTAAGTTTTTTTGAATAAAATGCCAGAGGTTGCAGATTCCCGTCGATTTTTTGGTGTAATGCTGCTCCTACTGCCGTATCAGACGCGTCTACGTATAAGGTTAATTGGGATTCAGCTGCAGGATGAGCCAAGAGCGTAGCATTCGCGAGCTCATTTTTGCAGCGTTCGAAAGCGGCTTCGGCGGCTGGGTTCCATGTCAAGACAGAGCGATCGTTTTTCTTATTACCGACAATAAGTCGTTGAAGCTGCAACTGGTAAGTAATAGCGTGTGGCGAGAACTTTCAATAAAAGTTTACCATGGCGATAAATCTTTTAAGTTCTGGAGCCACTTTAGGCTTTGGAAAATCTTTTATCGCAGCAACTTTTTCTGGCTGCCGCGAGCTTTTCTGGGCAAAGTCGTTTAAATTCTGTGCATTATCATAGACTTCGTCGTTAAACCATAAGGCGACATTTTAGTTATTTCGGAAAATTTTTTAATATGGCTGTAAAGGGTGTGTCTGCATTAAACGTTTTAATGACAGATTCCTCGCTAAAAGTGACTGAGGTGAGTTGCGATTTAATTCCAGTCGTACTGTCGATAAGACGATTGCGCCGTAGGTCGATCAGCAAATCAAAGTTTTTGATGAAATCCGATCCGATTATTAGTGACGTAACGTTTGCGATGATAAACGACCAATGAAAGTCACGGTGCAAGCCGAGATCTAATTTTATTCGTTTTTCACCAATAACCTTTATAGGGGACCCGGTTAAGGCGGCGTTGTTCGCTGTCAGCAAAATGTTCTATTATTTTTGCTTTCGTATATTCATACCTATCGGTAAGTGGCATGGAAGCAATTACGTCGGCCAACTGCGAAATTACATTAGGATCGAGCGCCGCCAATATAGTTGCGGGTTTTTTGCTTGTCGGCCACGATGCCGGACGCGGTGAACCAAAAGTCCATTGTTGTAAACCACGCCTCGATGTTGGTGTTTGACACCTGGGGAACTGGCAATCGTGCGTAAACAGTGAAACGTTCTGTGCGGAACCATGGTGCTGTGGTGAGCCAGCGGTTCCGTCAGTTACCATTGCGGTACAATTGCCGCTGTCGTTTGCGTTATTCATCGAGAAAAAAATATGGCGGACAGATCGTTCTAGATAATTGTTAAAGTCGAAAACAAAATGTCCGAATCGATTTTGTAGCAAGGAAGAATTTAATTGTAAGACACCAGATCACGTCGGGGTCACCACTTTTGGATATTTCGTTTAACCAATTAATAAATAAAGTAGGCCTGGTGGTTTAATTTAATATTTTTTTATTAAATAAACAAATCTAATTCAATTTTATTTTGCAAACTAAATTTAATTTTTTACAATTTAAAAAACGAATTTACAACGCGCGTAGGCTAAAAAGGAATAAAAAAAATGTGATCAAAAAGTTTTTGTATCAAGTTAAGAAACCGCGTATTTGGTACAATAAAAAGTATTCAGTATTTAGTATCTGATTGGGTATAGTTGAGCACAGGGTGCCACATACATATATAACAAAACTGTGATACAATCTTCAGAATAATAGAAATGTTTCACAACCATTTTTATTGAAGGAAAAAAAAACATTTGAAGTAGATTCGGGAGCCGGCTATACATTGATTCCAAAAAACGATTTTGATAAATTAAACTTAAATATTAAAATGCCAAAGACCAAAATAGCTTTTCGAGCTTATACTGGTGATATTTTCGTGCCACTGGGAGTCGTAGAAGTGAACGTCAGTTATCAAGGTAAACAATCAAAAGAACAAATGTTTGTAGTTGAGTCCCAACATTCACCCCTGCTTAGACGATTGTGAATAGGACACCTCCAGATTAATTTAAATGAAATTGATCGTGATCATAAAAAGGTAAATGAAAATTCTGACAATGCATCAGTAAAATCAATATCAGATATAATTCAAAAATATTCTGAAATTTGTTGGTGTTTTTTGTTTGGCTTAAGGTCATATATTAAAATTCTTAATAACAATCCAATTGGACAACATAGATAATCGACACAGGTCAACAATTAATATTGAACATACAACACGGAAGGCACACCGCAGTACTGACTCATCACGTACAAAAAACTGAAAACAAAATACAACAAAAACACCAACAACATCATTGGTAATTATTCAAAATATAGCCGATCTCTTGCGAGATTAAAACCAACAACAACGTTTTTAATTAAGTGTAAGAAACTGGGTTGAATACCAAACTTTATTCGTAATGCGACGAAAAACATTTATAGCATTTTTAAAGTTAAAAACCAAACAACATTGGTAGGCATATTAAAAAATCTTACGACAGAATCTAAATACAATGTGAAGGATGCAAAAGAATTCAAATCAAGGACCAACAATACCATAATAGAAGATGACGAAATAATGATTTAATTTGATGTAGTGGCTTTATTTCCGAGTATTCCGGTCAATCTTGCTCTCCAAACAATTGAGGAAAACTGGAATATATTGGAAAATTACACTAAAATACCAAAAAAGCTTTTCATGGATATCCTTTCTTTTTGTATCAAAGATACAAGATATTTCAAATATGAAGATAAAATATTTGAACAAAGAAAAGGTATGCCAATGGGGTCACCAGCATCACCTGTAATTGCTGATATAATAATGGAAAAGCTTCTAGACTTTTCAGTAGATCTGATGGGAGATAAACCAAAAATTCTCACCAAATACGTGGATGATTTGTTTTGTGTAATCAAAAGAAAAGATGTGAATGATGTTTTAAGAATTTTAAACTCATTTAATAGACAGATTTGTTTTACGAAGGAAGAAGAAAATGGAAATAGAATAGTACTTAGACTGTGTGGTTCTTAGACAAAACAACCTACTTAGGACAGACTGGTATCAAAAACCAACATCGTCTGGAAGACTCATAAACTTCTACTCTTAACATCCTAGGCGAATAATTATTAACACTGCAACAAATTTTATAAGACGAGTTTTAGAGATAAGTGATGACTCTTTCCACAAAGATAATTTTAAAAGAATAATAGACACGCTAAAGAAAAATGAATTTCCTGTAAAAACTATTAAAGATTTAATCAAACATGCAAAATCAAAAAAAAAAACTCGGAAACAAAGAAGAGGAAAAATTAGACAAAATATACAAATCAGTAACGTACATTCCCGGATTCTCCGAAAGACTTAAGAAATCTAACATATACAACAAAGAAAAATACGAAATAGCCCTTAAGACCAATAACTCTGTGTACCAATTATTCAGCAAACCAAAGACAAAACTTGAAAAGGAGGATAAACCAAACTTGATTTACAAAATAAGCTGTGAGGGGGACGGGTCCAACATATGCCCAAAAGTATATGTGGGGACTACAAAATCAACACTAAAGACAAAATTATCAGGACACAAATCTGATCACAAAGCTGTAACGAAACCAATTGAACAAAAAACTGCCCTTGCGGCCCACTGTACAATAACAGGACACAAACCAAATTTTAATAATGTGAGCATCTTACAAGAAGAGAGTAACTATGCTAAGAGATACACACTGGAAATGTTACATATAGTAAACACACCAACAAACTTACGTCTCAGTTACAAGACAGACACCGATAAGATTTCGCATATATACAAATACACAATAAACAAACATCGACATAGAAAACAAAAATAAGACAAAGCCGTTAGTTAGAACGAAATCAATGATACAATATCAGTTGATGAAAATATGACAAGCAGTGAGGACGTATCAACTTTTTTGTAGTTTTAATTTGACAGTGTTTTAAATGTATGTATTGATAAGTGTTACGATATAAAATTTAAATGTTAAATACATGTATGTGTATTTTGTAGCCCCTGAAGATGACCATCGATGTATGGTCGAAATATCGGATGAAAAATAAAAAACAAAATTAAAAATACAAACATTTTTTGGATTGTTATTAATAATTTTAATATATGACCTTAAGCCAAACAAAAAACAACAACATAGATAATCGACACAGGTCAACAATAAATATTGAACATACAACACGGAAGGCACACCGCAGTACTGACTCATCATGTACAAAAAACTGAAAACAAAATACAACAAAAACACTAACAACATCATTGGCCTTTCTTTTTATATCAAAGATACAAGATATTTCAAATATGAAGATAAAATATTTGAACAAAGAAAAGGTATGCCAATGGGGTCACCAGCATCACCTGTAATTGCTGATATAATAATGGAAAAGCTTCTAGACTTTTCAGTAGATCTGATGGGAGATAAACCAAAAATTCTCACCAAATACGTGGATGATTTGTTTTGTGTAATCAAAAGAAAAGATGTGAATGATGTTTTAAGAATTTTAAACTCATTTAATAGACAGATTTGTTTTACGTGTAATGGGTTTTGTTTTTATCACCCAATAAAAATTAAACAAATGTTTATTATACTTAATATTTATTCTTTATTTTTTTATTTAATTTATTTATTTATCTTTTAAAGCATACGGAACTATTTCTAGTTCTAGTGCTCTTAGTTTCTTAAATCCAACTGTGTCTTAATACTAAAATTTCTCCTCTTAAATACTATTTTTACATTTTATGTTCTTAATCTAGAATTCTAATAATAATCTTGACCCAATACACAATAACAAAAACACCGACCTTCCACAATGTAGTTTTACACATCTGGTCGACATAAGTGCAATTCCATCCCACAACATTCAACACATGTGCCAATGTGTGTGTTCCATAGTTTGTTTACTGTTATCATAAAACAAAACAGTCACAAACAAACCGACAAAATTGCAATACGATTTTGTTATTTTTGTTACCAAGCACTTGGGTTGGTTACTCAAGTGGTGAGCAATAAACACAAATTATTATTCGTTGTTTGTACCAAGAATAATTATTAAGGTCACACTACACCCTTGCCCTTGAGAGAAATCATACAATTTTTACGATGAAAATTGTAGGATTACTCTTACTAAAAATTATGTTAACATTTTATTACTTATTAATACGCTTATTCTCTATATGGTTTTTCTTAAAATACTTCATTATATTAACATGCTTACATATTAAATGGTTTTACACTTTTGTCTTACATATATATTTCTTAAGTAAGTTCTTATGTACAATTCTTTTCTTATCGTTACATTCTACTGTTACATTCAAGTTTTCTATATTCGTTACTTTATATGGACCCTGGTATGGTGATTCGTTTTTTCTTCTATTTCCTCTTTTTATCAGAACCAAATCCCCTACCGCTAACTCTATACTATGCGATTTGTTCGTTGAATCCAAACCTCTTTTCTCTTTTACCTTAACTAACAGTCCCCTAGCATTCTCTAATGAATATCTCAGTCTAACTTTTAATTCATTCGCATAATTCTCCACATTGTACACCCTATCGCAAGACATAACTTGTTCACCCGGCAAACAAGGCAGTTTCCCAAAAATTAATTCAAATGGGGAATAGTTTGTATCAACGTGTGGGGTTATGTTATAAACGAAAGAATATATGGAATCCATACAGACCAGTTGTCATCGTTGACAAACGACAAGAAATACTCGTTTAAAACCCTATGGTTACGTTCAACTGTCCCTAGAGTTTCATGATGGTAATGAGTAGAAAATACTTGTTCGATTTGTAAAAGTTTACACACTTCTCTCATTAATTCATTAGTAAACTCAGTACCTCGATCGGATTTTAGCATTTTAAATAGTCCATACTTCAGTATTAAATTTTCTATCAGAGTCTTTGCTACGCATTTAGCCTCTTTTGTTTCCATAGGTGCTGCTATAACGTTTTTCGTTAATTCACACTGCATCGTTAGTATGTATCGACTATTTTCCGATGGTCGAAGTGGACCAACCGTATCGATAACTACAGTATTAAAACTTTGTGTTGGTGTATCCGTCATACATAACGGTTCTTTTGTGTGTCTTATCTGCTTGTTCCTCTGGCACAGATCACACTCGGAGACATACTTCTTTACCATCTTACACATGTCTTTCCATATGTACTTCTGCTTCAACTTGAGCAATATTCTTCTGACTCCAGAATGTCCCCCGCATGGTGTATTATGATACAATCTTATTAATTCAGCTTTGTCTTTTTCGTTAATTACTCTTTGAGGATTAGTATAGAGCAGAATCTTTATTCTCTCTTTGCTTTTATTCAATATTTCTTTCATTTTCTCTTGGCTTATTTTCTTAAATATTTCGTCAACTCTCTCTAGTGCGAAAACGCCATACCCCAATCTGCTTAAAACAGAAGGTAGCTTCTCCAACATATTACCTAAATAATCGGGATTATCACTACATCTGACGGCCGTAAAAGCATGATTGTTTTCAATTTCTAAATTTTCTTTCGAATTTTCTACTATAAACTTTAGTTTTTGTGCACTTCTTATATCATTCATGGATGTACATTCCCACATCTTGAGTTGATCAGGCTCAATAGGATCTGCATTACCATTTTTCTCAGTTTTTCTGTTTCTATCCTCCTTTTCAGCTTCATTTTGTATCATTTTATTCTTCATACCTCTCGTTATCACCAGCGATTTTTTGATTGTGCTATCAAGACTTTTAGGTATCATCTCCTTTAACATCTCAGAATCTAATTCTATTCTTGAAAGAGCATCAGCATTTGTGTTACTACTTCCCTCTTTATATACTATATGAAAATCATAATCAGATAGTTCTAAACGGATTCTTGTTAATTTAGAGCTCGGATTTTTATGTGTAAATAATGCAACTAACGGACGATGATCCGTCACGACCACAAATTTCCTACCATATAGATACGGTCGGAAAAACTGTATACCCCAGTGAATACCAAGTAACTCTTTTTCAATAACCGATTTGTTCCTTTCGTGTTTATTTAAAGAACGACTAGCATACGATATTGGTTTATCCTCTCCAATTTCACCTTGTGATAACACGGCTCCCAGTGCAAAATCTGATGCATCAGTTGTTAGTATAAAAGGTTTATTAAAATCGGGATACTGTAGAATCGGTGGGCAAATTAATTTTTGCTTCAAAGTTTCGAATGCGGTTTGACAGTGTTCAGTCCATTCAAACTTTACTCCTTTCTTCAGTAACTGATTTAAACAGCTTGCTATTTCAGCAAAGTTCTTTATAAACCTCCTATAGTAATTGCAGAAAGCTACAAATCTTCTTACGTCATCTGCATTTGTTGGTACTGAATAATTGGTTATTGCCGCAAATTTTTCAGGATCTGGTTTTATTCCCTCTGGAGTTATTAAATGACCAAGATATATCACCTCTGGTTTCAGAAAACAACATTTATTGGCGTTCAGTTTCAGATTATACTTTCGTAGCCGATCCAGTACTTTTACTAAATTGGCATTATGATGTTTAAGGCTACATCCGAAGACTATTATATCGTCTACGTATAGAAAAGCTTCAGATTCTAACCCTGATAAAGCAATAGTTAACATTCGTTGAAAGCTGTTGGACGAAATTTTTAACCCGAAAGGCAATCTCGTATACTGGTAATGACCATTAGGTGTTGAAAACGCTGTACATGGTCTAGATTGGTGATCAAGCTCTATTTGGTGAAATGAACTTGTCATATCCAATGTAGAAAAATACTTAGCTCTACCTTATTTATCCAAGATATCATCCAATCGTGTTAACGGAAATTTATCATTTACGATCTTATCATTTAATTTCCTAAAATCAACCACTAACCTCCACTTTCTTAGCTCAGTTTGTCCCTTTTTTGGTACTAATAAAAGGGGTACATTGTACGGACTTACTGAAGGCTCTATTATTTGCACTTGTGAATTTATCTCTTCCGTATGTGTTTGTGGGAAACGGTAATTTTTTATATGCACTGGACTACTGTCATGCAGACTTATTTTCTGCTTATAGAAATTGTTAGTTGTCAATTCTTCCCCATCCAAATGGAATACCGACTGATATCTATCCAAGATACTTATAATTTCTTCTTTATCATCACCTTTTAAGTCATCTAATTTAAGATTCTGTAACAATTTATGGAATCTTTCTTTTGTATCCTTGCCACTATTCTGGCTAGTGTTAAAAGTACAAATTTCGTAGTTGCTTAATGGAACAGTTTTTATTTCTAGATTCCTAACAATCATGGGTCTATTTGTAACATTTAACATCTTTATGTGTTGATTGCCATTTTTAGGTACTATGGCATTCGCCAGATACAAACCTTTAGTGACCTCACGATTTAATACTACGACATCTTCTTCTAATTCGATATTGAATGGAACAATAATCTCACTTCTACTAGGTATTCTTACATGGTTTATTCCAAATGTATTGTCATGTATCGGAAGGGTTACAAGATCGTTCTCGATCTTGAATGACAATATGTATCTATCATAATCTATGTTGCACTTAAATTTAGAGAAAAAATCTCTACCAAGAATTCCGTCGGTTTTTATTGGGAAATCGTTTTTCATTAATTGTATTTTGTGTTTAATCTCATAATTATCAAATTTTATTTTTACTTCTTTGGAACCTATCGACTTTATTATTTCGTCTGAGATTCCCGTCAGGTTGCAGTAATCATCTGGATCCTCATTATAGTGATAGACTAAACTTTCCTTACAGAGAGTTACGTCAGCTCCTGTATCTATTAAGAACGTTAAAGGATAGTCTATATTAAAAATATTTAGTTTGACATAATTTTTGAGATTCGATGAAATACTACAAATTTTCTTTTCGTTGTTTAGTCGAGATCCTCCGGAGATCCCTGCTGAATGGTCTCCGGGGTTCGTAAGTTTCCCTGACCATTGACGTGGTTAATATTTCGGTTTCTAATTTTCCAATTTTGGTTGTTTCTGCGGTTATAGTTATTATTTGAATTTCTACCGTTTGAATTGCTGTTGTTACTGCTATTCCTGGAACCACTGTTGCTTGAGTTCGCTGAACCACTTCTCGTCAGACATTTGCTTGCAAAATGATTTAGTTTCCCACATTTATTACAAGTTTTTCCGCTGGCCAAACACCTATCGCCATGTATTCTGCCGCACTTCCCGCATTGGGTAGAAACATTTCTTTGCCTCGGCGCCAAATTTTGGTACAGTATTTACCTTTGTTTAGTTCTGGACGAGGCCTTTTCTGCAATTTCTAACGCTTCAGTGAATGTAGAAACACGACTAGCGTCTATGGTGGCAACAATTTGAGGATCTGATAGACCATTCAAGAAAGAATTGTAGGCTATCTTACCGTTTGCTCTAATTATTGACGCCCTACTTTCTTCTCCTTCTTCCACTATTTGTAACTCATTCAATTCTGTTTCCAAATTCTCTATCTTACTAGCAAATCCCATCAGGCTGTCACCCTTTTGAGATATACCTGTTAGCTCATTCAGGATACTATTAGAATTTCTTGTAGACTTATAGGAGTTCTTCAAAACCCGTATCAACTCTTCTACTGTTGTAGGAATAGTACTCTGTTTGATCCTCTTCTGGACCTTCAGGTCTAATCTGGAACTAAAAACAAATTGGAAAAAAGAAGTCTGTTTTGTAGTCGGGATCGTTTTAGAGACTATATCTAAATTTGTTATGAAACTGTGCAATTCGTCCTTTTTTCCCGAAAAAAATGGGATTAGTTTGACGATTGCCGTTAATTCCCCGATTTCCATATTTGACATTGTCACGGCTAAGTTTTTTCTTGAATTATTTTGATTTTTGGCTATATGTGAATTTAATATTTTTGCCGCCTCTAACTTTAATTTGTCAAATTCTGATATTTCCTCTACAGAAACTTTATTCTCTGAAGTAAACTCATTAAATCTTTCTGTCAATTCTACCAATTCCAATTTTTTCTCTGCTATGGTATTTTCTGAATAAGGTCGGTTCAATGACTTTTTCGCATTAGAGATAATAGATCTTAACGAATTGAAAACAGAATCCATACACGAATAACGGTTGACTTTATTAAAAAAATGTGAATATATTCTTAAGTGATTCTATACGCTCCTGCATTAATATATATGCCCTAACCGAAAATCCGATAATGAGTGAAAATATTAGTAGTACAATTAATTTTATAATATTTTTTATCAAATCCTTTATCATTATTCTAGATATGTAGTAAGTTTTTTATATTTATGCTACTTAAAAACTCATCCGTTGCTTCTATAATTCTTGCTTTTGCTGTCTCTTCTATTCTAGGTATGAATGTTACTACAAGAATCATCCATAAAATCATGAAGAATGGTACAAATATATATTTCATATTACTAATGTTTATTTATTTCTGTTTTTTTTTTTTTATATATATAATTTGATAATTTTCTCCAACTCTTCTATGCGCAGCCAATATTCATTCGCGTGCTGCCATGGTGGTGGTGGTGTTGCGTTTACTAACTTTCTTGTGTTGGCTAATTCTCTTCTTAGCTTAACCAAGTAACCTCCTCTTCTTTTTGGGGGCTTAACACTTGGGATCTTTGGTGTCCACTCAACCGGTGCCGCTTTATTTCTTTTCTTATACTCCTCTACGGTCAACTTTCTTGGACCTGCTCTCACAGCTTTCTCATCGTGCATTTAAAAAAAAATGGAAATTACAACTATTAAACTTGAATCATGGGCGAACTCGCCTCCGATTGGCAGGTGCTGAATTAGAAGCACTCTGTCCCTAATAAATAAAATAAATTTTGTTTGTCCTCATTCGACGTGGCTCGTTCCTCGACCGAACAGTCCTTTCAATCCCAGGCATGGATTGAGTACCTCTTATGTTTCTTCCTTCCTGGTCCTTATGAAGTTGGCAGGATCGCCATGTAATGGGTTTTGTTTTTATCACCCAATAAAAATTAAACAAACGTTTATTATACTTAATATTTATTCTTTATTTTTTTATTTAATTTATTTATTTATCTTTTAAAGCATACGGAACTATTTCTAGTTCTAGTGCTCTTAGTTTCTTAAATCCAACTGTGTCTTAATACTAAAATTTCTCTTCTTAAATACTATTTTTACATTTTATGTTCTTAATCTACAATTCTAATAATAATCTTGACCCAATACACAATAACAAAAACCCCGACCTTCCACGATGTAGTTTTACACATCTGGTCGACATAAGTGCAATTCCATCCCACAACATTCAACACATGTGCCAATGTGTGTGTGTTCCATAGTTTGTTTACTGTTATCATAAAACAAAACAGTCACAAACAAACCGACAAAATTGCAATACGATCTTGTTATTTTTGTAACCAAGCACTTGGGTTGGTTACTCAAGTGGTGAGCAATAAACACAAATTATTATTCGTTGTTTGTACCAAGAATAATAATTAAGGTCACACTACATACGAAGGAAGAAGAAAATGGAAATAGAATACCGTACTTAGACTGTGTGGTTCTTAGACAAAACAACCTACTTAGGACAGACTGGTATCAAAAACCAACATCGTCTATAAGACTCATAAACTTCTGCTCTAAACATCCTAGGCGAATAATTATTAACACTGCAACAAATTTTATAACGCGAGTTTTAGAGATAAGTGATGACTCTTTCCACAAAGATAATTTTAAAAGAATAATAGACACGCTAAAGAAAAATGAATTTCCTATAAAAACTATTAAAGATTTAATCAAACATGCAAAATCAAAAAAACTCGGAAACAAAGAAGAGGAAAAATTAGATAAAATATACAAATCAGTAACGTACATTCCCGGATTCTCCGATAGACTTAAGAAATCTAACATATACAACAAAGAAAAATACGAAATAGCCCTTAAGACCAATAACTCTGTGTACCAATTATTCAGCAAACCAAAGACGAAACTTGAAAAGGAGGATAAATCAAACTTGATTTACAAAATAAGCTGTGAGGGGGACGGGTCCAACATATTCCCAAAAGTATATGTGGGGACTACAAAATCAACACTCAAGACAAGATTATCAGGACACAAATCTGATCACAAAGCTGTAACGAAACCAATTGAACAAAAAACTGCCCTTGCGGGCCACTGTACAATAACAGGACACAAACCAAATTTTAATAATGTGAGCATCTTACAAGAAGAGAGTAACTATGCTAAGAGATACACACTGGAAATGTTACATATAGTAAACACACCAACAAACTTACGTCTCAATTACAAGACAGACACCGATAAGATTTCGCATATATACAAATACACAATAAACAAACATCGACATAGAAAACAAAAATAAGGCAAAGCCGTTAGTTAGAACGAAATCAATGATACAATATCAGTTGATGAAAATATGACAAGCAGTGAGGACGTATCAACTTTTTTGTAGTTTTAATTTGACAGTGTTTTAAATGTATGTATTGATAAGTGTTACGATTTAAAATTTAAATGTTAAATATATGTTCGTGTATTTTGTAGCCCCTGAAGATGACCATCGATGTATGGTCGAAATATCGGATGAAAAATAAAAAACAATATTAAAAATACAAAAATTTTTTGTATTGTTATTAATAATTTTAATATATGACCTTAAGCCAAACAAAAAACAACAACATAGATAATCGACACCGGTCAACAATAAATATTGAACATACAACACGGAAGGCACACCGCAGTACTGACTCATCATGTACAAAAAACTGAAAACAAAATACAACAAAAACACCAACAACATCATTGGTAATTATTCAAATCTCTTGGGAGATTAAAACCAACAACAACGTTTTTAATTAAGTGTAAGAAACTGGGTTTAATACCAAACTTTATTCGTAATGCGACGAAAAACATTTATAGCATTTTTAAAGTTAAAAACCAAATAACACCAAATACTCTAAATGATTTGGAAAGTATTGTTTATAGTTTTCATATTAGAATATTAAATTTACTGATACAGCATAAACACAGACAGACAGATTTGGTGGGAAAACAATTGGTAAAAACAAAGGAAACATTGAGAAAAATAATGGACATGCAAGATCTATTATTATTTATAGAGGGAGAGAATATTTTACAAACTTAATAACAACAATAAATCAAGACACATCGGAAAGCTACAACAATTAAAGAACGAGCATAATAGGAAAATCCACATAAACAACAACAACAATGAAGATTGGTTTGTAAACAAGACTGATAGAAACATACCAACGAACGTTAAATGGTTATTGTCAATAGGGCCGAAACATGCGTTACCCAATACCATTAAAACATTTCCATTGTTTAAATGTATTACTGATGGTGAGGATATAATTCGTACACTTGAAAACAGAGAGCAACAGGAGATCGCGAGAAGCAAACTAACGTCACTCATAGACGGACACTTGAATAAAACCAAACTTAATGTTAGAGACAAATTAACTATTGATACAGTGGTACAAACGAGGGATTTTTTGAACAAAAATAAGGATGTTTTTATTTTAAGTTCGGACAAGGGTAATAAAACGGTAGCTGTTATGAAAGATGATTATTTACGCAAAATGAGAGAAATTGTAGGTGATATGTGCACTTATCAACGTTTGAAAAAAGATGCAACCGCCACTTAACAGAACAAAAATAACTTGTTAATTGAAAAATTGTTTAATTTAAATCTGATAACGATACAGGAAAAATACAGGCTAAGTACACGGACATCAATAGCCCCTAGGATATACGGATTACCGAAAATACACAAAGATGGAACCCCACTCAGGCCGATTTGTTCATCTGTTAATTCACCAGCATATGGTTTATGCAAATACTTGGTAGGCATATTACAAAATCTTACGAAAGAATCTAAATACAATGTGAAGGATGCAAAAGAATTCAAATCAAGGATCAACAATACCATAATAGAAGATGACGAAATAATGATTTCATTTGATGTAGTGGCTTTATTTCCGAGTATTCCGGTCAATCTTGCTCTCCAAACAATTGAAGAAAACTGGAATATATTGGAAAATTACACTAAAATACCAAAAAAGCTTTTCATGGATATCCTTTCTTTTTGTATCAAAGATACAAGATATTTCAAATATGAAGATAAAATATTTGAACAAAGAAAAGGTATGCCAATGGGGTCACCAGCATCACCTGTAATTGCTGATATAATAATGGAAAAGCTTCTAGACTTTTCAGTAGATCTGATGGGAGATAAACCAAAAATTCTCACCAAATACGTGGATGATTTGTTTTGTGTAATCAAAAGAAAAGATGTGAATGATGTTTTAAGAATTTTAAACTCATTTAATAGACAGATTTGTTTTACGAAGGAAGAAGAAAATGGAAATAGAATACCGTACTTAGACTGTGTGGTTCTTAGATATAACAACCTACTTAGGACAGACTGGTATCAAAAACCAACATCGTCTAAAAGACTCATAAACTTCTACTCTAAACATCAGTAGTGTGTATAGAGCGATTCCAAATATGATTTTCCATACAAAGTTGGGAGCATACCAGTAGGGTGTTCACGATCTGTAAACATTAATAAAAAGTTGGGTGGATATCATGGGGGTTATTCACAGACTGTGAACACCCTAATGACATGCATTTACTTTTGAGAAATAGAGGCAAAAGGGAAATGAAATGGAAAAAATTTTGTTTATTTTTATATTTCTTCTTGTACGTGTCTTGAAGATTTTAAATTTTGTGAGGGATGATAATTTTACTTGTGCGTATTCATATTGATGATTTACAAGTTGTTAATTTAGTGGAAGGTGTGAAATTTCTTCGTGTACGTGTCTTGAAGATTTTAAAATTTTGTGAGGGATGATAATTTTACTTGTGCGTTTTCGTATTAAAGATAAAACTGATCGTGGAAGAATTATTTTTAGTTTTTTCAGTTTTTATGTGTGTTTAGAATAGTTAATGAATTTGTTGCATAGGTTTTCTAGTGACTTTTTATATACATACATCGGTAGGCTTGTGGGATAGTGAGCTAGTCTATCAGTATAAGGGTTGCATATTTGATTATCACCAGAGACTCTGGTCTGTTTCACTACAACGGACTAATGGGCTAAGTAACTATTTAGATTCATGCTTTTGACATTATTTATAAAAATATTTAACCATATTAAAATATCCCTACAGTAGCAAATACGAATAGGATAAAAGGGACATGACGTGTAAAGAAAGTTGTTTATTTAGGAGGTGTGACATTTTTGTTAGTTGTGAAATTTCTTCGTGTACGTGTCAGTCTTGAAGATTTTAAAAATTTTGTGAGGGATGAAAATTTTACTTGAGCGTTTTCGTATTAAAGATAAAACTGATCGTGGAATAATTATTTTTTTAGTTTTTTTCAGTTATTGTGTATGTGTTTAGAATAAGTATAATACACGTGAAGGCCATGTGCTCCCAGACCCAGGGGATCTTTTGTGCAGCCCATATGTCTCACCATGTTAAGTTCAGGCCGCGTATAAAGCCCATTACCCTACCCGGTGGAAGATCATAGATATCAGTCGGGCCCACTATTTGCCCCCCGAAAAATTTCTGCCTAGAAGTCCCCAAGAAGGGACAGCTGCAGAGCAGATGTTCCGACGTTTCGTCATCCAATCCACAGAATCTGCATATTTTGGTAGATGAATTACCCAACTTAAACTGGTGGTACCTAAGGCCACAGTGTCCCGTGAACAGGCCAACAAGCAGTCTAAGTTCCGCTTTTTCAAGCAGCAGAAACCTTCCTGCCCTGCGCCGGGACAGCGCCACAAATCTTTTGGACTGTCTCAATCCAGAAGTGGACGTCCATGCGTGAAGGAATTCACGCTTGGACCATTTTTGTAGCGTCCCCCTGATGTGTCCCACAGGGACGCCGAAGAAAGGCTCAGGACCAATAAATGGACGACGAGCGCCCCTGTTTGCCAAGCAATCAGCCCTTTCATTGCCCGCATGGCCCTCATGGCCGGGAACCCAACACAAATTCAAGTCATTGTGTTTCCCTAACTCATTCAGAGACGCAAAACAGTCCATGACCAGCCTTGACTTTATCTCCAGAGAAGAAAGTGCCCTAAGAGCGGCCTGACTATCCGACATTATGTAAAGTCTCAAGCCCCTTGCCCTCCTCCTCAGACATTCCCCAGCGCATATAATGATGGCGTAGAGTTCCGAATGAAATATAGACGGCTATTTGCCCATTGGCAAGCCCCTTTGGAAACCGGGGCCCATGATGCCCGCACCAGTATCACCGTTCTCCTGTTTTGAACCATCCGTGAACCAGACCTGGTCCGCGCATGCGCGCCACCAGGATTGGTCCGCCCATTGGTCCCTGTCAGGTATAAGGACATTAAAATTCCTATATAATGCCAAACTAGGCAGCATGTGATCACCCACCATAATGGATGGATCATTCCTAATGATTTCCAGGATCTGCATGTTACCCACCAAGTCACCTGCCTTATATGCGGCAATGCGCGGCATCCTACTAGCACCCCTGCAGGCTTCCTCCCTTATAGAAATGTGCAATGGAGGAATATGCAGGATAGCTCCCAAAGCCAGAGTGGGACAGGTCCTCATGGCACCCGTGATCGATACGCAGATCAGGCGGTAGACCTTATCAAGCATCACTCTAGTTTTGACCTGTTCGGTCTTAGTCCACCACGCCAGGGCGTCGTAGGACAATATTGATCTAATAATAGCAACAAAAAACCAGTGGATCATCCTGGGTTTCAGTCCCCATGTCTTTCCGAAGAGTCTTTGACAGGCATATATTGCCCTTGTCGCTCTTCTAGTGACATGGACCAACTGAGCGTTCCAGTTGAGGGATTTGTCCAGAATGATCCCCAGGTATTTCACCTCATTGGAGAAACCGATAACCGATCCGTTAAGGGTCGGTTCTTTTAGTCTCAGAATTCTACGTCTGGTGAATGGTACCAGAGTAGTTTTTGCGGGATTATTGTTAAGTCCCCTCTCCCTTGTGAGGCTTTTCTAACGACAACTTTCCAAGTTTTGTTTTAATTTTGATTTTGTTATCACATTTGCATTGAAAATTTGGTTTTATTTTAATCATTTGAAAAATTTTAATTTGAATTAAACATTTTAATAATTTTTATTTGTGCTTTACATATGTACATAATAATAAGAGAAATTTCATTATACCATTTATTCCGCGCATTAAACAATTTTGGATTTTTAATTGTCTGGAAGAGTTGTCTTGATTATTTGGTAAGAATAGTGTATTTTGCTAAAAATTTTGTTGTACAATAGATTTTTTTTATTACGTTGATTATACCAGGATTTATCACAAGGACCTGAATTATATATGAATTGGGAAGCGCACATTTGGAGAAAGTGCCAAAACTTAAATATCTGCATTCTGGAACTCTAAATATTGATTTTTTTCTCACTGAAGGCCACTCATTTTACAAATTTTTAGTAACATTTTTTTTTGGTGCTGTGGTTCCTTAACGCGGATTAAAGAATTTTAATTGAGTCCGTGGGCACCTAAAAAAAAAACCAATTTCATAATTT
Organism: Pollenia angustigena; assembly: GCA_930367215.1. NCBI lineage: Eukaryota > Metazoa > Arthropoda > Insecta > Diptera > Polleniidae > Pollenia > Pollenia angustigena. The sequence continues at coordinate 104,727,962 of OV884057.1, read as the reverse complement.
ACAACTGAGACAGTATCTTTCATTTGTGTATCAGTAAACGAATCATAAAACAAATCAAATCATTTAAAACCTATCGGTCACTTTAAGCATAAAAATTATGTCTAACTAACCGGATTTACATTACTTTATTTAAACATAATTTTATCTCCTTCCGTCAAATTAATATTCGTTTTTTTTTATATATTTGTTTAATTTTATATGATGTTATTTAACATTTGTCAATTTACTTTGTATTTAAATCCTTTCTGTTAATTTTTTTTTTTATAAGTTAAATTACCATTCACATTTTCCCTACACAACAAAATTGAGTGAATATTTACATTAAACTCTAACGATCAAAGAACTCAAAATTCCGAGAGACTGCAGGCCTGTAAGTCTACGTGGGATGAAAAGTTGGTGAGTTAATTATTTTTTTTTTATATATAAATGTTCACTCCACAATAAAACACGGTTAAATTTTAATTTATTATTTTTTTTTTGTTGGTAATTTTTTTTCCTTATAATCAAATTTTAACATATTACTTTTGTGTTAATAACATACTATGTTAAATTATTAGAAAGGGAATAATACTTTACTCGTTCTATTTGTTTAAATTTAAAAACATAATTGGTTAGTGTTAATAACATTAATGTTGATAGTTGTAATTAATCTTTTTGCTTAATATGTTAATTTCTAGGTTTATATTTCAAATAAACGTAATTTTAAGTAATTGCACTATGAATTGCTAAATTGCGTTAAGTTTTATTTCATAAAAGGTTAAGGTTCATTAATAGATAGTTCATAGTTGGGCTATCTGAGAATTATATACATAGTTAGCAAGGATGGGAGGGTAAAGAAATCGGAAGAGGATTCGGCATCTATTCCTCTTCAGCTAAGTTTTCTCATCATCATTATTATTTTTTTTGTTACAACTGTTTTTATTTTTTGTTGTCGGTTTGACATGATAGCTACCTAATTTTAATATTTGTGTAACTTACGTTACTAATTCAATAGGGACAATAACCACCCCATTTTTCCATGAGCACGGCCGGTATTGTAGGTAGCACCGTCTCTATGGAGTTAGGGCCTTCATGGGCTTAGGTTCGTTACATAAACAGGGTTGTCAGATGTGGCGATTTCTCGCCAAACGTGGCGATTTTCAAACTTGTTTGGCGACCTAATTTTTGATTTGGCGACATGGCGATTTTTTGGCGATTTAACAAAAAAGTTGGCGATTTTGTTGGCTATTTTTGATGAGCTAAGCATTTGTTTAAAATCGTTAAATTCAATACTGAGAAATAATATTAATTTTATTATACTTAACATATTATTTTTATGTATGAAGTTTGAGGCATTCATGTGTATGGTCAGTATTTGAAAGTCCAAATGGCTGATGAAGATAATGAATATCTTCGAGAAAATAGTTTTTCATATTTAAAAGTGCTCTTGAAAGAATCAATAAATAGAAATTAACATAAATATATTTAAAGTCTATGAACATTTTTTCATTATATGTATGTGGCAATTTTTTATCCCAGATACAATACGTTGTTGTCAGTGATATTTTAAAGATTTTTATCAACTCTTACATACCTTTGGACATTTTTGAAACCCAATGAAAAAATTAGCGTTGGTTAATTGCAAAGATAAATAAGTTTATGCCAAAACTTTAAAGCTGCAACGAAACGGCAGGTACGTACAATTTCAAGGAACTTACTTTGACTGTTCTTTATATGTTCTTTATATTATTATAAGTAATGCCTGTGTTTAGGCTATGAACTCCACTACAACTCGCCTTTGAAGTAGAATGCAGTACGAACTTCTAGAAGCGTTGTTACGAGTTATAAGTTGCACTTCTTTTGTACCATCGTTGAATAAATGAAAAACCCTTACAATGTATTCCAAAAAAAGAAGACAAATAGGTAGCTTTGCCGGTGAAGCGTTTTAGATATATAATAAAACTGCAACTACATATATATATAAAAATTTAAATATATCCAATATGTTTAAATACTAGCCGCAAAAAAACTTTTTTTGTAGTAAACATCGTACCATTTTTGTGTTCACTAGCTATTTTTACTTTTTTCTAAATAAAAATTAAGCAAAATATATACCATGGCGACTTTTTTGAATTTTTGGCGTATTTTAGCGATAGGGAACAAATTAATTTTTTTAGAATTTATAAAGAATATTTTTAATAAATTAAAAAATATGTATTTTACTGCCAAAAACTTGAAAATAAAGGCTTTGGCGATTTTGGCGATTTTTGACATTGAATTTGGCGAAAAAGGTCAAAATCAATCTGACAACCCTGTACATAAATTAATTGGCGCCCAACGTGGGGCATCAGTGTTAATATTTGAACAAACAGATGTTGATATTTATTCTCATGATGACACCATAACTTATGCTGATGCCTTCTTAAATAATATCTAGTTTTCCGTGTTATCGACAATTTTGTTTTTTTATCATTTCAGGATTTTGTTTATAATTGAATAATAACTGCTATTTTTCTTTAAAGTGTCAAAATTTTGCTGAGATTTTTAATTCTGAATTAATTTTGGAATGTCACTCGCAGAATCTGATATTTTTTTTAGTTTGGAAAACTTTGTTTTGTTTTGCATTTAAAATTTTTTCGCTTTGGGTTAACGTGTAATTGAGATTTTTGATTTTTTTTGGATTTTTATTCTGATTTCATACTCTTATACAAGATTCATTGAATTTCCCTTCCAGAATTGAGATTTTTAGTTAATCTATATTGGTTACTATACTCATTCCTGATTATTATTATTTTTTTTTGTTTGATTATCGTTTATGGGAAAGCTTAGTTTTATTAAAAGCATTTTTTGTTTGGTTTTATACTACCTATTAAAGCCTTAACTGAGTAGTGAAATATTGATATTTGTTTGGTATCAACGGTATATACATTTTAAATTTAAAAAAAAAAAAAAAAAATGCCACTTACTAGAAGCCGCGATAATTTGTTGAGTTTAGAGGAACCAACAATTTGTAGTTTTACGATTCCAAGTGGGCCATCTAATACTTCACCTGCTACAACTCGATCACGAAGGAGGGTTAATCAACCTCAATCAAGTAATACTGGAAGTACTGCTAATACTACCAGTGATAATGATCAATCGGATATTACACAGATAGTTTCAAATTCGTTAGTTGTTTTGCGTGGTGAAATGACGGAATTCATTAGAAATGAACTTAGGTCTATGATGCAGGGAATGAATTTAAGCGCTGATACAAATTCGCGTGATAATAATCGGCGTGGTGAACATTATGCTTCAAATTCTTCTCCTATGGCAAATTCTTCACAAGAACCTTATGTAGGGGAAAAGGTTTCCAATATAATTCGCAATTGGCGGGTTAAATTTTCGGGATGTGATAATCAGATGAACGTAGATGAATTTATTTATCGGATTAATGTACTGACAACCAACAATTTGAACGGAGATTTTAACTTACTATGTAAACACGCACATGGTTTATTTGACGGCAAGGCGTTAGATTGGTATTGGCGTTATCATCGTCGTAATAGTGAATTGGACTGGTTTAATTTGACAAGGGCCTTGCGGGACCAATATAAAGGCGACTATAATGACTACGATATAATGGAGGACATACATCGACGAAAGCAACATTCGAACGAATGTTTTGACGATTTTTACGATGCTGTTTCTGCTATGGCTGATAAGTTGAAAACTCCTATTTCGGACGAAAATTTGTGCGCAATTTTAATAAGGAATATTAGGAATGAAATAAGGCATGAATTAATTCACTTTGACATTTTAACCGTGGCAAAACTTCGTGGCGAAGTGAAACGGCATGAAAAATTTGTAAAAGACATACATACCCATGATTCTCGAAGACAAGTAAAAGGACATGTTTCGGAAATCACTGTTCCAGATGCCGGATCAAATACTTTGGAATCTCCAGGACCTGTTGCTGAAATATGTGCAGCTCGAGGCGACATTAGATGCTGGAACTGTGACAAAATTGGACATAACTATTTTGACTGCTTAGACATACGCCGTATATTTTGCTACGGATGTGGTGCAAAGGAAACATACCGACCATCTTGTACGAAATGCTCCTCGTTTAGTCAGGGAAAAAACGGACAGAAGGATGTCCGTCGGAATTAATGCGGACATCCGAATCTATAATACCATGCATTTCTTCGGCCAACAACAGAAAATTACACCCTTTGATGAGACCCTTTCATATTCGGTTACTTGAATATCAAAAAGCTCGTAGTAGAATATTCGCTGAATTTAATAAGCCTTTAAAAACAAAACGTACCACAACTCGGATTCGAGATTATTACCGGAAATTGAAGTCATTTGCATCTATGGTTATTTCTCCTATCATATCACCGGATGATGATAATAGACCATTTGTAAATTTGAAAGTAGGAGATACTAAATATTTGGCTTTGTTAGATAGTGGGGCGAATAAAAGTGTAATTGGTGGTGATTTGGCTTTGAGGGAGCAGGGTACAAAACATTTTAGGAAATGTAATGGCAACGTTAGAACTGCAGATGGACAGACACAAAGTGTTAAGGGAATTGTTACCTTGACAGTGACATTTCGGAAACAGACAAAACAATTTGACTTTTTAATAGTACCTACAATTAGACAGGATATAATATGTGGTTTTGACTTTTGGACGGAATTTGGTTTGAGAATTTGTGTGCCGGAGGTTAATGAACTCGAGAACATTGAATATGATCCCGATAAACTTATTTTGACCCCAATACAGAGACAACAACTGAACAAGGTCATTGCTTCTTTTCCAGATTCTGAGACGGAAGGGTTAGGCTGCACAACTTTATTAGAACATTATATCGATACGAATGATGCAAAACCGATTAAACAACGGTATTACCCTATATCACCTGCAGTTGAGAAGCAACTATGTTCAGAATTAGATCGAATGATTTCTCTTGGTGTTATCGAGGAAGCTCCTAGTTCTCCCTGGTCTTCTCCTACTGTAGTTATCATAAAACCTGGGAAAATCAGGATGTGTATTGATAGTAGAAAACTTAATTCTGTGACAGTAAAGGACGCTTACCCAATACCGAATATTGACGGACTTTTATCGAGACTTCCTTCAGTTTATTGTATTTCAAAAATAGATTTGAAAGATGCTTTCTGGCAAATTAAACTGGAGGATAGCTCAAGACCAAAGACAGCTTTCACGGTTCCTAATCGGCCATTGTACCAGTTTACACGAATGCCGTTTGGACTGTGTAATGCACCGCAGACGTTGTGCAGACTAATGGACATGGTTATTCCGTATAAATTGAAGACACATGTTTTTGTGTACCTTGACGACCTATTAATAGTTTCGGCCAACTTAGACGAACATTTGACACATCTATTGGAGGTGGCTACACAATTGAGAAAGGCGGGGCTAACCATAAATATTAAAAAGAGCAGTTTTGCTCTCAATAAGGTTAAATATCTAGGTTACATTGTGGGAAATGGGACATTACAGGTGGATGACTACAAGGTTAAAGCTATAAATGATTTTCCGGTTCCAAAATCAATTCGTCATTTAAGACGGTTTTTGGGAATGCCGGGGTGGTATCGACGGTTCATACTGGACTATTCGTCCTTGACGTTCCCACTAACGGAGTTATTGACAAAGAAAAAGACTTTCAAGTGGTCCGATGAGGCCGAGGCAGCTTTCAGAGAATTGAAAACCAGACTGATATCTGCTCCATTACTTATACATCCGGATTATGAAAAACCATTTATTTTGCAATGCGATGCTAGCACTTATGGCATAGGTGCGGTATTGGCTCAAAAAGACGACAGCGGAGCTGAAAGACCTATTGCTTATATATCTCAGAAATTAAATAGAGCACAACGTAATTACACGGTTACGGAACTTGAGTGTTTCGCTGTGGTGATGGCAATAAGGAAGTTTAGACCATACATAGAAGGACAGGAGTTTAAAGTGGTAACCGACCATGCAAGTCTTAAGTGGCTAATGAGCCACAGGGATTTGTCAGGGAGGTTGGCAAGATGGTCTTTGAAGCTTCAAGGATTTAATTTTTCCATTGAACATAGAAGGGGAAAGGATAACATAGTGCCTGATACTCTTTCACGTGCTCATGAGGGCGAGGCGTTTGTGGATTCTCTGGAAATAGACACTTTACCTTCTATAGATTTGGAATCGAATGCTTTTGAAAGTCCTGAATACACAAATATGAGAGAGGATTTTTCTTCGTCAGAGTTGCCTGATTTTAAAGTCATCGATAAGTATATTTATAAAAGGGTAATCTTTTCTTCAGGTGATCGAGATGAGTCAGACTCTTGGAGACTTTTTGTACCCAGAGAGCTACGCCTTAATGTTATATATTGCGCTCATGATATACCAAATTCTGCACATGGAGGTATTGCCAAAACGTTGGAAAAAATAAGACGATATTTTTATTGGCCAGGACTGGTGACTGACGTTAAGACTTATGTACTAAATTGTGACTTGTGTAAGACCTCCAAAACTCCTACCACGACATTGAGGCCGCCGATGGGCGAGATGGTAGTAACAGAGAGGCCTTTCCAGCGGCTGTATGTTGATCTAGTTGGACCGTTACCCAGGACTAAGGGCGGTCATATAGGTATACTGATAATTTTGGACCACTTCTCAAAATTTACGTTTTTGAAGCCTTTGAAAAAATTTGCTTCAAAGCAAATTATTGATTATTTTCGGACCGATTTTATTTGCTGCTACGGCGTACCTGAGATAATTGTTTCGGATAACGGATCTCAGTTCAGAAGCAGGGAATTTGAAACATTTTTGAAGAAGAATGGTATTGAACACATTCTAACGGCTGTTTATAGTCCCCAATCGAATGCAAGCGAACGGGTTAACCGCTCAATAAACGAAGCTTTAAGAAGCTATGTGAGGGATGATCAGCGTTCGTGGGATGTATATTTGCCTAGTATTAACTGCTCATTGCGTAATAGCATACATCAATCCATAGGAAGGACACCATACCAAATAGTTTTCGGTCAGAACATGATGACTAATGGTAAGGATTATGAACTTTTACGTAAACTAGGAATTTTGGCAGAGACGGACTCTGTTGTGGAACGACAAGACGAATTTCCTTTGATTCGTAACAAGATTATGGACTTCATGCGTAAAGCATATGACAAAAATGCTCGGACATATAATTTGAGGTCTCGGACAAGGAACTTTACAGTGGGACAGGAAGTGTACAGACGGACATTCAACCAAAGTTCTAAGGCTGAATACTTTAATGCTAAATTGGCTCCGGTGGGAATCAAGGCAATAGTTTTGCGCAGAATTGGTCAGGTGTACTATGAGGTGCAGGATATTGAATCGGGAAATAAGGGTACCTATCATGCGAAGGATATTTGGGCATAAATACGATGTGGACAAACATTTTGTTTCGCCTTTTCCAGTTTCAGTTTTTTTTTAGGGAACAATTCTACAAACTGCAACTGTTTTGTGAGGCTTTTCTAACGACAACTTTCCAAGTTTTGTTTTAATTTTGATTGTGTTATCACATTTGCATTGAAAATTTGGTTTTATTTTAATCATTTGAAAAATTTTAATTTGAATTAAACATTTTAATAATTTTTATTTGTGCTTTACATATGTACATAATAATAAGAGAAATTTCGTTATACCATTTATTCCGCGCATTAAACAATTTTGGATTTTTAATTGTCTGGAAGAGTTGTCTTGATTATTTGGTAAGAATAGTGTATTTTGCTAAAAATTTTGTTGTACAATAGATTTTTTTTATTACGTTGATTATACCAGGATTTATCACAAGGACCTGAATTATATATGAATTGGGAAGCGCACATTTGGAGAAAGTGCCAAAACTTAAATATCTGCATTCTGGAACTCTAAATATTGATTTTTTTCTCACTGAAGGCCACTCATTTTACAAATTTTTAGTAACATTTTTTTTTGGTGCTGTGGTTCCTTAACGCGGATTAAAGAATTTTAATTGAGTCCGTGGGCACCTAAAAAAAAAACCAATTTCATAATTTACAACTGAGACAGTATCTTTCATTTGTGTATCAGTAAACGAATCATAAAACAAATCAAATCATTTAAAACCTATCGGTCACTTTAAGCATAAAAATTATGTCTAACTAACCGGATTTACATTACTTTATTTAAACATAATTTTATCTCCTTCCGTCAAATTAATATTCGTTTTTTTTATATATTTGTTTAATTTTATATGATGTTATTTAACATTTGTCAATTTAAATCCTTTCTGTTAATTTTTTTTTTTTTTTATAAGTTAAATTACCATTCACATTTTCCCTACACAACAAAATTGAGTGAATATTTACATTAAACTCTAACGATCAAAGAACTCAAAATTCCGAGAGACAGCAGGCCTGTAAGTCTACGTGGGATGAAAAGTTGGTGAGTTAATTATTTTTTTTTTATATATAAATGTTCACTCCACAATAAAACACGGTTAAATTTTAATTTATTATTTTTTTTTGTTGGTAGTTTTTTTTCCTTATAATCAAATTTTAACATATTACTTTTGTGTTAATAACATACTATGTTAAATTATTAGAAAGGGAATAATACTTTACTCGTTCTATTTGTTTAAATTTAAAAACATAATTGGTTAGTGTTAATAACATTAATGTTGATAGTTGTAATTAATCTTTTTGCTTAATATGTTAATTTCTAGGTTTATATTTCAAATAAACGTAATTTTAAGTAATTGCACTATGAATTGCTAAATTGCGTTAAGTTTTATTTCATGAAAGGTTAAGGTTCATTAATAGATAGTTCATAGTTGGGCTATCTGAGAATTATATACATAGTTAGCAAGGATGGGAGGGTAAAGAAATCGGAAGAGGATTCGGCATCTATTCCTCTTCAGCTAAGTTTTCTCATCATCATTATTATTTTTTTTGTTACAACTGTTTTTATTTTTTGTTGTCGGTTTGGCATGATAGCTACCTAATTTTAATATTTGTGTAACTTACGTTACTAATTCAATAGGGACAATAACCACCCCATTTTTCCATGAGCACGGCCGGTATTGTAGGTAGCACCGTCTCTATGGAGTTAGGGCCTTCATGGGCTTAGGTTCGTTACACCCTGCACCAGCCAAGTGTCAAGTCCAGGGCCCGCTGCATCGCCCCCGAAATCGTCGCATCGTCAAAACCGGTCACAGATATAACCAGATCGTGAGCATAGCCATACGTTCGGAAGCCCAGGTTATTAAGGGTTTCCAATAGCTCGTCGATAACCAAGGTCCACAATAGAAGCGAAAGAACGCCACCCTGTGGGCAACCTTTGGTTGCTTTATTTAACTTAATCACCCTAGATGCTAGCATCTCCTTTATCCAGTTTCTTATGAGAGCTGGAACACCCTTCCTCGTTAGAGCAAAGTTAATTGCCTCATAGGAAGTGTTGTCGAAGGCACCCTGAATGTCGACGAATGCACGCAGAGCTATTTGCCCTGCCCCAAGTGCCTTCTCAATCGTACTCACAACGTGATGAATTGCGGTCACCGTAGACCTTCCCGACTGATAGGCAAACTGAAAGCAATGTATCGGGTTATCCGATAGATATTCATCCCTTATGAATCTATCAATTAGTTTTTCCATGGTCTTCAGGAAAAACGAGCTGAGGCTTATTGGCTTGTAGGATTTGGGCAGATATTCGGACTTGCCCCCAACCTTGGGTATAAAGACCACTTTAACCTCTCTCCATGGTTCTGGCACGTGGCACGCCAGTAAACTGGATCTGAAGATCCTAGTCATTTGGGAATTGATAGCACTACCCCCCTGCTGGAGGCAGCATGGAAGGATACCATCCGGTCCCGGTGATTTGAATGGACTGAATTTGGATACAGCCCATGCCACTCGTTTCGCATCAAAGATTCTATCCGCCAACCAGATGTTCCTTTTGGACGCCTGGGGCGACCATGTGGACACTCTAGGTGACAAGAAGAGCAGAGAATTTAAAAAGTGGGTCGCAAGTAGGAGCTCACAGGTCTCCTTTGGCGACTCAGTAAACGTACCATCTGGCCGCTTAAGTGTGCTAAGACCATTAGTGTGGTCCTGCGAAAGCGCCTTCTGCAGCCTGAGTGATTCAGGAAGACTGTCAATCCTGCCGCAATATTCACGCCAGGTTGACCTTTTGGACTTCCTGATTTCCCTATTATATTTAGTGAGCGCAGCTCTATAGACGCTCCACGCACCAGTTTCCTTAGCTTTGTTGAATAAACGTCTGGCCTCAGCCCTCAGACTCTCCAGATGTTCATTCCACCACGGAACATCCCTTTTAAGCCTGCGGATCCGGAGCCGGCAGCTCCCTTCGAAGGCCTCCAGGATATTCGTACAAAGTGTATTGGATTCAAAATCAATGTCCCTTGGGCTTGTAATCAAATCCCCCGACAAGTTCCCAGTAAGAGCCAGGTGATGGCGAAAAATGTCCCAGTTCGCGTTTCTAGGGTTGCGATACGTTTGAACAAACGTCGAAGAGCATTCGATGTCGAAAAACAGATACCGATGAGTTTTTAATGGCATAGGAAAGATTGCTACTAGTAAGTGTGAGATCCAAGACCTCCTGTCTAATAACGTTCATAAAAGTGGGCTCATCGCCCCTATTTGCTACAAATATATTATTTACACAAATATACTCAAGTAAACACTCACCCCGTTTGTTGGTATCCGTGCTACCCCAGACAGTGTGGTGGGCGTTTGCCTCACAGCCAATAATCCACCCAAGGCCACGCTTTTGGCAATACGATACCAGCTCAGTGACCTCGGGAGATGGAGCACTATCGGCATCTCCTGGCAAGTAGGCAGAGGCGATAACGACCTCATGTTCACCCGCAATGGATGGGATCTTCGCCCTGATCGCCACCAGATCCCCGTGCAGGAATTCTGAAATAGGTAAATAGATTAAATCTTTCCTGACTAGGAGAGCCGCTCTCGGCCTCGAAGCTGCAGAGTTGTAAATAATCTTACCTTGATCGTTGTGGAGCCGCTGAATAGCCCCAGAGTTAACCCATGGTTCCTGGATGAAACAGATATCCAGGAGGTTTGTGGTGAACCTACGACATAGCAAATACGACGCTGCCTTGGCGTGGTGTAGGTTCACCTGAAGGCACTTCAGATGCCTTGTACCCTTATTTGTATTATTGGCGACCGGGTACACTACTTCTTCCTGTTTCTACCCGCCATCTTCCTACCACGATTGGTGCCCAATATCACCGCTTCCTCCGCGGTTGTGCCGTGGCCCTTTCGCGGTCTTCTATACGAGGTGGAGATTTTTCCCCCGTTGGTCGGAGCATGCCCCCTCAAGCCTGATGGGACCTCGCCACCTCTGCTGTGGTCGTTTTTCGACGCACGTACCAGGCGATCTTTACCCGTTGGGCCCGATTTGCCCCTTCTGGTGTTGGCAGGATTCCTAGCCGAGGTAGAGGTGGACGGTTTTACCGAACTGTCCCCCGAACTGCTAGCGTTAACCGTGGCGGCCTTTGCCCGGCCAGCTTTGTCACGTGGCTCAGTCCTCCTGGGTACGTCATGCACTGCCCCGTGTTGACGGTTGGTGGGCCTAATGTGGACTGTTCCGTACCCGTAGCCAATGTGGTAATTGGTTTAAAACTACAGCCTGCAAACTGTGGTTTTACGCTGCCCTTTTTTAGCTCCACAATTTTATCCAGAACCGCAGTTTGGATAAGCTTCAGCTTATCCTCTGACCATACACTTGTCGGAAGGTCTGGTGGGATTACTGCCAACCTGATAACGTCGACCATATCTCTGTATGTGGGCTGGACATTTTGTATTCCTGTTCTTGAGGCTTTTTCACTGGCACTATTGGCCCGTTTGGGAGGATTTGGTTTGTCCGGCGAGGAACCGTCCGAAAGTACCCTCTTCCTGGGAATTTTTAGGTCACACAACTCATTGCGGACTTCCCTCATTGGTCTTTGGCATAGCTCTCGTGCCTTTTCAAGGCTCATACCCTCTTTCAGGTAGAGCTTTAGACGCCTACGTGCAGAACCAGGCAGTTTAATCCTACCTTCTGAACCCTGGTTAACTTCGGCTGAGGAGGATTGCTGCGTGTTTGGCACTGATTCCAGGAGTGCATCCTCTTCGTCCGTTGGGATATGTATCTCAGTGACGTTGGGATTTACATCCCCCTGCACTTGGATATCATCCAGAGATTTGCACACGGATTTCTCCGCATCGCGAGCGTTAGGATCCAAAGACCATAACACGGGTTCATTTGTGTCCATAGGGACATGTTCGTTTATGTTAGTTTTTTCCAAATTTTCATCCATTTGATTTTTCTTTAGAATGGGGATATTGATAGTACACCATATGGCAGAGCCCCATGCCATAGGTGGGCACAACTTACAACCGAGACATTGCCAGTGTCCGGAGGCCACCGTTATAAGACACACTCACGCAGTGCCATTCATCCCAGGGACACGGTTCGGATAACATCGGGGATTGCGGGTTTTTATCGAGCGTCCACTCTAGATCCGCCATGTTCAGCTTAAAGCAGAGACACCTCGGGCAGGATGTGATATTGAATCACGCATGGACGGTCATTGGAACCTGAAGTTGGCTACCGCAGTCACAACTGACCAGCTATATTACGCATTCAGATTCCCTACGGTACTCACCGCTTGCTCCATGTGTTTAGAATAGTTAATGACTTTGTTGCATAGGTTTTCTAGTGACTTTTTGCTTTGAATGACTCGGTAGGTTTGTGGGATAGTGAGCTAGTCTATCAGTATAAGGGTTGCATATTTGATTATCACCAGAGACTCTGGTCTGTTTTACTACAGCAGACTAAGGATCTAAGCAACTATTGATCGATTAATAATTTAAAAGATTGTTTATAGTAGTGTAAATGTATGAGACAATATTTTTTTCCATATATCTATAAATTATGAATTTGTAATTGATGTTTTAAATTTTACAGTTTACATGAATTTTCTTAAATCGTGGGAGGAATATGAAAATATTGTTGATGAACCTTTTTTTTGTTTAGAATAATTTAAAAGATTGCTTATAGTAGTGTAAATGGAATAATTATTTTTAGTCTTTTTCAGTTTTTGTGTCTGTTTAGGACAGTAGCCTTATCTATTATGACTACTGCATCGGTTTTCTAGTGACTTTTTGCTTTGAATCCCTCGTTAGGCTTGTGGATAGTGAGCTAGTCTATCAATACAAGGGTTGTAGATTTGTTTATCAACAGAGACTCTGATCTGTTTCACTACAGCAGATTAAAGGTATAAGTAACTATTGATCGGTTGTGTGTGTGTGTATACGTGATTGATACCGATTATTCATACGAAGAGTGGGAATCCAACCACTTTTTTTATATCAACAGCAACCGGCTACACATTAGTTTTTATTACATTTAACAAATAGAAGGAGTTGTAGTGTTTGGGTTTTGTTAATCTTAAAGAGAATTATTTATATTTTTTTTTTTTTTTTTTTGCTTTAAGTTCTTCGGTAGGTTTGTGAATAGTGAGCTAGTCTATCAATATGAAGATTGCAGATTTGATTATCACAAGAGACTCTAGTCTGTTTCACTACAACGGACTAAAGGTTAAAGTTACTATTAATCGGTTAATTAAGTTAGCATATAATTTTTGTTGATAACACTTAATAAGCATTTTCTAAAAACATTTGCAGATAAGTAGTTTCACTATTACTCAATGTTTATAACCTTTAATTTTTTTCTAGTTTGATATTCTACATTGACGGTTTAACGAAGAATTTTGCTATAGGTTGATACTATACAATACCAGTTTGATACTCTACATCTTCAGTTTAATGAAGAACTTTTCTATGGTTTGACACTCTACAATGACAGTCTAATTAAAAATTTAGTTCAATCTATGCTTATGATAGAGTTATTTTGTGAGGGATGATAATTTTTTTGCTTGCGAGTATTCATATTGACGATTTACTGAGGATTTTTCTAATCATATGTGTGTTTATGCAATCGACAAAAGGGAAAATTATATAGAACTGATCGTGGAATAATTATTTTTTAGTTTTAGTTTTTTTTGCGTGTGTTTAGGATAGTAGCGTTATCTATTATGACTTTGCTGCATCGGTTTTCTAGCTACTTTTGTTGTACGTGCCTTGGTAGGCTTGTGGATAGTGAACTAGTCTATTAGTATAAGAGGTGTAGATTTGATTATCACCAGAGACTCTAGTCTGTTTCACTACAACGGACTATGTGTATATACGCGATTGATACCGGCTTTTCATGTGAAAAGTGGGAATCCAACCACTTTTTTTATATCAACAGCAACCGGCTGCACATTAGTTTTAATTACATTTAACAAATAGAAGGGGTTGTCATTTTTGGGGTTTTGTTAATCTTAAATAGAATTAGATATTTTTTTTTTTTGCTTTGAGTGCCTCGGTAGGTTTGTGGATAGTGAGCTAGTCTATCAATATGAAGATTGCAGATTTGACTATCACAAGAGACTCTGGTCTGTTTCACTACAACGGACTAAAGATCTAAGTAACTATTGATCGGTTAATTAAGTTAGCATATAATTTTTGTTGATAACACTTAATAAACATTTTCTAAAAACATTTACAGATAGTTTCACTATTACTCAATGTTTATAACCTTTTATTTTTTTTCTAGTTTGATACTCTATAATATAAGTTTAATGAAGAATTTTTCTATGGTTTGATACTCTACAATGACGGTATAGTTAAGAATTTAGTTCAATCCATGCTTAGGATACACTTCATACAGTATATATTTATACATTATATACATACAAATACAATGAAATTTCCATTTTATTAACCATAGTACATGGTTTATTAATTGTTTTGATAACATTTAATAATAGTTTATATAAAGTATAAATTTGAAGTCGACTATACCAATAGAATATTAAATGTTACTGAAAAAAAGGAAATCATATTACAAAATCAATTAAGATGATCTAAAAAAGAGTATTACATAGGAGTTTTGAATATTTAATAAGGGAATATCTATTATATCTGCTTATAATTATCAGTTAGGAATTTAAAGATAACAAATTTTTTTTTTATAATTATTACAGCTTCATATGTTTTTTTTTCTAGTTTATTAACCATACATTATCATACCATACCATTATAATCCAAAGAATATAATACAATTTAAAAAAATTAACTCCGCAAAAGAAAATCACAAACTTTATTTATTTATGTAAAACCTTACTCCATTAATCATTTATTTATACTTTATATATACTAATACCATGAAATGAATAGTTCAAAAACCATATTATATGGTTTATTTAATGTTTTTGTATAGCGTTTTGTTATTCCTATAATTTGTTTTCCTATTATTTCCCTTCTATACTTAATATTTATACACTTCCATACATCCTTAAATATACATTCCGTTTTAAGCATTTCTATACTATACATATATAAAAAAAATTTTTTATACTAACATTCCTATATTTAATCTTAGTATTATGATCTTACTCTTGATTTTAATCTTAGTCTTAGTGTTGATCTTAGTAGTAGTCTTTTGGTCTTGGTTTTATAGTTTCGGATTTTCGATCTTGTTTTTTTATAGACTTACAACATTACTCTTATATTACTCTTGCGTGCTGCTTTGATTACGTTTTCTTAGACTGAATACATATCTGGAAGCTTAAAATTTATTTAATTACACATAAAATATATATCTACTGTTATAGGAATGCGTTGAACTTAGTGTTTTCAATTGAAATATTAAACTTAGATTTCAAAGAGAGATATGTATCTTTTATTTTATATAGAAAATTAATACTCGATACTTGCGACAACATCGAAACTTGCACCGACCCCAGTTTTCATTACGTGCAAGAATCTTGTTTCTACTATACTTCATTCTCATTAAACTAATCACACAAGGAGATTTTAAGAAAATCCATACTAATCCTTTCCATTTTATCAAATCTATCCATTATATTATTATTTGAATTTTAACAATTCTTATAAATTCTATTCAATTCTCACATCTCAGCATAAAAAAGCGATTGACAAAGTTTCAGCTTAATCGGGTAACGCTAACATGTGCCTCATTGAGAATAAATTAAGGAAAAACAGCGATTTTTCACTCAAATTCGTATTTCCTTGCCTTTATAACCGAAACCATTCATTCTAGGAACCTAAGTAGAGTCTTGTTTTATAGGAAATTTTATTCTTATTAATTTTGATATTGATAGTTTTGTTCCTTATACCAATAGATAAAGTGGTATTTAGGATTAATTAAGGACAAAGAAATACGAATTTTAGTGAAAAATCACCGTTTTTCCCTAAGTTATGCTCAATGAGGCACGTGTTGGCGTTATCCGATTATTCTGAAACTTTTTCAATCGGATTTTCTAGGCTATTGGAATATTTAAGAGGGGTGCAGCAAAAGATAGCCAACAACAACAAATTTACCATATCTTGTAACGACACTAATAGGATGGTTACCAGAAATCAATGCTGGATTTTCTGTCGGGGCACACCCCTAATATGTGCCAATAGGATAGAAAATGCGATTGATGCAGTTTCAGCCCAATCGGATTACGCTAACATGTGACGGAAAATCCAGCATTGATTTCTGGTAACCATCCTATTAGTGTCGTTACAAGATATGGCAAATTTTTTGTTGTTGGCTATCTTTTGCTGCACCCCTCTAAAATATTCCAATAGCCTAGAAAATCCGATTGAAAAAGTTTCAGAATAATCGGATAACGCCAACACGTGCCTCATTGAGCATAACTTTGGGAAAAACAGTGATTTTTCACTAAAATTCGTATTTCTTTGTCCTTAATTAATGCTAAATACCACTTTATCTATTGGTATAAGGAACAAAACTATCAATATCAAAATTAATAAGAATAAAATTTCCTATAAAAAAAGACTGTACTTAGGTTCATAGAATAAATGGTTTTGGTTATAAAGGCAAGGAAATACGAATTTAAGTGAAAAATCGCTGTTTTTCCTTAATTTATTCTCAATGAGGCACATGTTAGCGTTACCCGATTAAGCTGAACTAATATACAACCTTAACCAGTAACTCATATTTATATATACAGTTTTTCAAACCACTTTTAAAAACATAGTTTGATTTTTACTTGTCCACTATATTAAAAAATAATCCATAAACTTAAATGAAAATTTAGGTTTATATTAAGTATGTAATTTGATTATACACTGAGATACGCTGATAGTTTTTCTACCTTAAATTTATATATGGGATAGAAAGTTACATCTGAATGTAGTGTTTCGGTAAGAATGTCTCTATATTACTTTAAATCAGGTTTCTTATAATACAGAGGTTTTGAATGAAATATTAACAATCCTAATGTTAATTTCAATCTAATTTCATTTAAATCGTATATAGCCAAAAGGCTACCTGTATATATAAATATGAGATAATGGTTAAGGTTGTATATAGAATGAATAAAATTATGTGAGAACTGAATAGAATTTATAAGATTTGTTAAAATTAAAATAATAATATAATGGATAGAGTTGATAAAATGGAAAGGATTAGTATGGATTTTCTTGAAAAACAGAAGACAATCGTCTTGTGTGATAGGTTTGATGAGATTGAAGTTATAGGTTTGTAAATGAGATGTCTATACAAAAACTAAGATCGAGATCCGAAACTATAAAACCAAGACCAAAAGGCTACTATCAAGATTAACACTAAGATTAAGATTAAAATCAAGACTAAGATCATAAGATTAAGACTAAATATAGGAATGTTAGTAAAGGAAAAAATTTATATATATGTATAGTATAGAAATGCTTAAAACAGAAT
Source organism: Pollenia angustigena (assembly GCA_930367215.1). Lineage (NCBI taxonomy): Eukaryota > Metazoa > Arthropoda > Insecta > Diptera > Polleniidae > Pollenia > Pollenia angustigena. The sequence continues at coordinate 104,710,152 of OV884057.1, read as the reverse complement.
GTATATTTAAGGATGTATGGAGGTATATAAATATTAAGTATAGAAGGGTAAATAAAAGGAAAACAAATTATAGGAATTACAAAACGGTATGCAAAAACATTAAATAAACCATATAATATGGTTATTAAACTAGTCATTTCGTGGTATAGAAAAACTCTTCATTAAACTAATATTATATATGTAGTAGCAAACTAGAAAAAAAACATTAGATAATAGAATTCTTGTTTTTAGTGAGCAAAGAATATAACTGATCTTAATTATGATGATTATGATAATGATCATAATGATAATGAAAAGGTTGAAATAACTAATATGAAAATTTTAAAATCAAACAATTTTAAAATGAGGGAGAAATCCAAAATCATATGCATCTCCTACATATAAGAATATAAAGTTTTTAACGAATAATAAAAATAATGAAAAAAAAAATATATGACATTAATAAGATCATGATGGTAATTGATGGTTTGATTCTAACAAATTAATATATATATGTATATATTTATGATTTAAATGAAATTAGATTGAAATTAACATTAGAATTGTTAATATTTCATTCAAAAACTTTGTATTATAAGAAACCTGATTTAAAGTAATATAGAGACATTCTTACCGAAACACTACATTCAGATGTAACTTTCTATCCAATATATAAATTAAAGGTAGAAAAGCCATCAGCGTATAATCAAATTACTTAATATAAACCTAAATTTTCATTTAAGTTTATAGATTATTTTTTAATATAGTAGACAAGTAAAAATCAAAATATGTTTTTAAAAGTGGTTTGAAAAAACTGTATATATAAATATGAGCTACTGGTTAAGGTTGTATATAGAATGAATAAAATTATGTGAGAATTGAATAGAATTTTTAAGAATTGTTAAAATCTATATATAAATCGGCTAAGGCAAAACAGTTCAGAACACTTTCCTCCTCTGTATTTCAACCGATTTGAACAAAATATACACCATTTGAGAGGTATTTACTCAAAGAAGTGCACAATGTATATTTTATTAAAATCTGTTCAATAATTACAGAGTTATAAGCGTTCAAAATTGATACTAACACAAATGCAAAATAAATAAATAAATTTTTTTTTTTCAATCAAATAATAAAAAATTAGGGTGAACGATTATTCGAATTTTTCAGAAACCGGTTTTCGAATATTTCGACTATATAAATCTTATGTATAAATCAGACCAGGTAAAACAGTTAAGAATGCTTTCATCCTTTGTTTGTCAACCGAACCTCTATGGGGGAAAAAAGGGGAAAATACGGGAAACTAAATTTCTTTTTTTTACTTTTCTGTTCTTCATGTGATAATTTTTAAATTTTTTATAATACTGAACTTAGAAACGTAATATTATAGGTGTAGGGTCCTGAGTGAGTGATAACCTTTAAGATAAAAAGTGCTGGTATTATATTTCATCTGGAATTTTTTGAATTTTCGTTAATATTCGACCGATAAAGATAAAATTATACATTAAACTGAGTGAATAAGAACATGTAAGGGGAGCTTTTTGGAACTTTTACGTTTAACAGCTGGTACTTTGATTAATTTTTGATACTTTTTTGTTTCCAATTGGTATTTTTTATACTGAACTTACAAAATTAAATTAACTCACGTAGAAGATAAAATATAAACCGGAGGTTGGTCCCTCGCCAAAGCGATCCACTTTGAAGGAAAAAATAAATGCTCGAAACAAATAAATTCATATATACTTAGATGAATAATGTTTTCTTCATATTTATAAAAAAATTTATCGTCGAATTTTGACCATTAGGCGAACACTAGTTAAAATAATAATATAATGGATAGATTTGATAAAATGGAAAGGATTAGTATGGATTTTCTTAAAATCTACTTGTGTGATTAGTTTGATGAGAATGAAGTATAGTAGAAACAAGATTCTTGCACGTAATGAAAACTGGGGTCGGTGCAAGTTTCGAGGTTGTCGCAAGTATCGAGTATTTATTTTCTATATAAAATAAAAGATACATATCTCTCTTTAAAATCTAAGTTTAATATTTCAATTGAAAACACTAAGTTCAACGCATTCGTATAACAGTAGATATATATTTTATGTGTAATTAAAGAAATTTTAAACTTTCAGATATGTATTCAGTCTAAGAAAACGTAATCAAAGCAGCACGCAAGAGTAATATAAGAGTAATGTTGTAAGTCTATAAAAAAACAAGATCGAAAATCCAAAACTATAAAACCAACACCAAAAGACTACTACTAAGATCAACACTAAGACTAAGATTAAAATCAAGAGTAAGATCATAATACTAAGATTAAATATAGGAATGTTAGTATAAAAAAAAATTTTTTATATATGTATAGTATAGAAATGCTTAAAACGGAATGTATATTTAAGGATGTATGGAAGTGTATAAATATTAAGTATAGAAGGGAAATAATAGGAAAACAAATTATAGGGATTACAAAACGATATACAAAAACATTAAATAAACCATATAATATGTATATATATTTCATGGTATTAGTATATATAAAGTATAAATAAATGATTAATGGAGTAAGGTTTTACATAAATAAATAAAGTTTGTGATTTTCTTTTGCGGAGTTAATTTTTTTAAATTGTATTATATTCTATGGATTATAATGGTATGGTATGATAATGTATGGTTAATAAACTAGAAAAAAAAACATATAAAGCTGTAATAATTATAAAAAAAAAAAAATTTGTTATCTTTAAATTCCTAACTGATAATTATAAGCAGATATAATAGATATTCCCTTATTAAATATTCAAAACTCCTATGTAATACTCTTTTTTAGATCATCTTAATTGATTTTGTAATATGATTTCCTTTTTTTCAGTAACATTTAATATTCTATTGGTATAGTCGACTTCAAGTTTATACTTTATATAAACTATTATTAAATGTTATCAAAACAATTAATAAACCATGTACTATGGTTAATAAAATGGAAATTTCATTGTATTTGTATGTATATAATGTATAAATATATACTGTATGAAGTGTATCCTAAGCATGGATTGAACTAAATTCTTAACTATACCGTCATTGTAGAGTATCAAACCATAGAAAAATTCTTCATTAAACTTATATTATAGAGTATCAAACTAGAAAAAAAATAAAAGGTTATAAACATTGAGTAATAGTGAAACTATCTGTAAATGTTTTTAGAAAATGTTTATTAAGTGTTATCAACAAAAATTATATGCTAACTTAATTAACCGATCAATAGTTACTTAGATCTTTAGTCCGTTGTAGTGAAACAGACCAGAGTCTCTTGTGATAGTCAAATCTGCAATCTTCATATTGATAGACTAGCTCACTATCCACAAACCTACCGAGGCACTCAAAGCAAAAAAAAAAAAAATATCTAATTCTATTTAAGATTAACAAAACCCCAAAAATGACAACTCCTTCTATTTGTTAAATGTAATTAAAACTAATGTGCAGCCGGTTGCTGTTGATATAAAAAAAGTGGTTGGATTCCCACTTTTCACATGAACAGCCGGTATCAATCGCGTATATACACATAGTCCGTTGTAGTGAAACATACTAGAGTCTCTGGTGATAATCAAATCTACACCTCTTATACTGATAGACTAGTTCACTATCCACAAGCCTACCAAGGCACGTACAACAAAAGTAGCTAGAAAACCGATGCAGCAAAGTCATAATAGATAACGCTACTATCCTAAACACACGCAAAAAAAAACTAAAACTAAAAAATAATTATTCCACGATCAGTTCTATATAATTTTCCCTTTTGTCGATTGCATAAACACACATATGATTAGAAAAATCCTCAGTAAATCGTCAATATGAATACTCGCAAGCAAAAAAATTATCATCCCTCACAAAATAACTCTATCATAAGCATAGATTGAACTAAATTTTTAATTAGACTGTCATTGTAGAGTGTCAAACCATAGAAAAGTTATTCATTAAACTGAAGATGTAGAGTATCAAACTGGTATTGTATAGTATCAACCTATAGCAAAATTCTTCGTTAAACCGTCAATGTAGAATATTAAACTAGAAAAAAATTAAAGGTTAAAAACATTGAGTAATAGTGAAACTACTTATCTGCAAATGTTTTTAGAAAATGCTTATTAAGTGTTATCAACAAAAATTATATGCTAACTTAATTAACCGATTAATAGTAACTTTAACCTTTAGTCCGTTGTAGTGAAACAGACTAGAGTCTCTTGTGATAATCAAATCTGCAATCTTCATATTGATAGACTAGCTCACTATTCACAAACCTACCGAAGAACTTAAAGCAAAAAAAAAAAATATATAATTCTCTTTAAGATTAACAAAACCCAAAAATTACAACTCCTTCTATTTGTTAAATGTAATAAAAACTAATGTGTAACCGGTTGCTGTTGATATAAAAAAAGTGGTTGGATTCCCACTCTTCGTATGAATAATCGGTATCAATCACGTATACACACACACACAACCGATCAATAGTTACTTATACCTTTAATCTGCTGTAGTGAAACAGATCAGAGTCTCTGTTGATACACAAATCTACAACCCTAGTATTGATAGACTAGCTCACTATCCACAAGCCTAACGAGGGATTCAAAGCAAAAAGTCACTAGAAAACCGATGCAGTAGTCATAATAGATAAGGCTACTGTCCTAAACAGACACAAAAACTGAAAAAGACTAAAAATAATTATTCCATTTACACTACTATAAGCAATCTTTTAAATTATTCTAAACAAAAAAAAGGTTCATCAACAATATTTTCAAATTCCTCCCACGATTTAAGAAAATTCATGTAAACTGTAAAATTTAAAACATCAATTACAAATTCATAATTTATAGATATATGGAAAAAAATATTGTCTCATACATTTACACTACTATAAACAATCTTTTAAATTATTAAACGATCAATAGTTGCTTAGATCCTTAGTCTGCTGTAGTAAAACAGACCAGAGTCTCTGGTGATAATCAAATATGCAACCCTTATACTGATAGACTAGCTCACTATCCCACAAACCTACCGAGTCATTCAAAGCAAAAAGTCACTAGAAAACCTATGCAACAAAGTCATTAACTTTTCTCAACACATACACAATAACTGAAAAAAACTAAAAAAATAATTATTCCACGATCAGTTTTATCTTTAATACGAAAACGCACAAGTAAAATTTTCATCCCTCACAAAATTTTTAAAATCTTCAAGACTGACACGTACACGAAGAAATTTCACAACTAACAAAAATGTCACACCTGCTAAATAAACAACTTTCTTTGCACGTCATGTCCCTTTTATCCTATTCGTATTTGCTACCGTAGGGATATTTTAATATGGTTAAATATTTTTATAAATAATGTCAAAAGCATGAATCTAAATAGTTACTTAGCCCATTAGTCCGTTGTAGTGAAACAGACCAGAGTCTCTGCTGATAATCAAATATGCAACCCTTATACTGATAGACTAGCTCACTATCCCACAAGCCTACCGATGTATGTATATAAAAAGTCACTAGAAAACCTATGCAACAAATTCATTTACTATTTTAAACACACATAAAAACTAAAAATAATTATTCCACGATCAGTAAAATTATCATCCCTCACAAAATTTTAAAATCTTCAAGACACGTACACGAAGAAATTTCACACCTTCCACTAAATAAACAACTTGTAAATCATCAATATGAATACGCACAAGTAAAATTATCATCCCTCGCAAAATTTAAAATCTTCAAGACACGTACAAGAAGAAATTTAATACCTGCCTCTAAATAAACAAAAATTTTTGCATTTCATTTCCCTTTTGCCTCTATTTCTCAGAAGTAAATGCATGGCATTAGGTTGTTCACAGTCTGTGAATAACCCTCATGATATCCACCCAACTTTTTATTAATGTTTACAGATCGTGAACCGCCTACTGGTATGCTCCCAACTTTGTATGGAAAATCATATTTGGAACCGCTCTAAACACACTACTAACATCCTAGGCGAATAATTATTAACACTGCAACAAATTTTATAAGACGAGTTTTAGAGAAAAGTGATGACTCTTTCCACAAAGAATAATAGACACGCTAAAGAAAAATTAATTTCCTATAAAAACTATTAAAGATTTAATCAAACATGCAAAATCAAAAAAACTCGGAAACAAAGAAGAGGAAAAATTATACAAAATATACAAATCAGTAACGTACATTCCCGGATTCTCCGAAAGACTTAAGAAATCTAACATATACAACAAAGAAAAATACGAAATAGCCCTTAAGATCAATAACTCTGTGTACCAATTATTCAGCAAACCAAAGACGAAACTTGAAAAGGAGGATAAATCAAACTTGATTTACAAAATAAGCTGTGAGGGGGACGGGTCCAACATATGCCCAAAAGTACATGTGGGGACTACAAAATCAACACTCAAGACAAGATTATCAGGACACAAATCTGATCACAAAGCTGTAACGAAACCAATTGAACAAAAAACTGCCCTTGTGGTACAGGACACAAACCAAATTTTAATAATGTGAGCATCTTACAAGAAGAGAGTAACTATGCTAAGAGATACACACTGGAAATGTTACATATAGTAAACACACCAACAAACTTACGTCTCAATAACAAGACAGACACCGATAAGATTTCGCATATATACAAATACACAATAAACAAACATCGACATAAAAAACAAAAATAAGACAAAGCCGTTAGTTAGAACGAAATCAATGATACAATATCAGTTGATGAAAATATGACAAGCAGTGAGGACGTATCAACTTTTTTGTAGTTTTAATTTGACAGTGTTTTAAATGTATGTATTGATAAGTGTTACGATATAAAATTTAAATGTTAAATATATGTGTATTTTGTAGCCCCTGAAGATGACCATCGATGTATGGTCGAAATATCGGATGAAAAATAAAAAACAAAATTAAAAATAAAAAATTTTTTGGATTGTTATTAATAATTTTAATATATGACCTTAAGTCAAACAAAAAACAACAACATAGATAATCGACACAGGTCAACAATAAATATTGGAACATATTCTGAAATTTTTCAACAGAAGGTGGGATGTATTCCAAATTTAGTGTGTTCATTAAAATTACAAGGAGGGGCCAAGCCCGCGTTTTTAAAGGAAAGGCAAGTTCCTTTTACGTTACGTGAAAAGGTAGAAAGGGAGCTTGATTCACTTGAAGAAGACGGCATTATAACTAAAGTCAACACCAGCAACTGGGGATCGCCGTTGGTTGTTATACCAAAGCCTGACGGCACCGTACGACTATGTGTCGATTACAAATTATGTAACAATCCTCAACTGGAAACAGCTCATTATCCTATTAAAAGAATCGATGAAATACTCAACACGTTAAAGAATTCAAAATATTTTTGTAAGCTTGACCTTTTCAAAGCGTACTTACATGTAGCTGTGGATGATGATAGTAAACAAATCTAAACGATACAGAGGTACATATCAAATAACCGCTTATCGTTTGGTATAAAAACAGCTCCTAGCGAATTTAATCGTATATTAGATCAAATTTTACAAGATCTTGAGGGAACCATTTCCTATTTTGACGATATAATCGTGCATGGTTCAACCAAAGCCGAATTTGGACAAAGGCTTATCAGTTGTTTCGACAGACGTCAAAAATATCATTTACATGTTAACAAGGATAAATGCGAATATTTCAAAGAGCAAATTCAATATTTGGGAAATGTGATAAGTCAAAATGCGATCTCTAAATGCCCTTCAAAAGTCGAAGCTATGACAAACCTTCCACATCCAGAAAATGTTGATGATGTCAGGAGATTCTTGGGGATTGTTACGTATTATGCTCGTTTTATTCCAGATATGGCAACATTGACATTTCCATTACGAAAATTATTGGAAAAAAGCAGCAAGTTTGTTTGGTCTAGACAATGTGAAGAAACTTTCAAGAAACTGAAGCAAGAAATTGTAAACGACAGAGTTTTAGTACCTTACAATGAAAGCCTTCCATTAACATTGACCTGTGATGCAAGTCCAACAGGTGTAGCGGCAGTGCTATCCCATGTGATCGATAAAAGTGAACGCCCTATTGGCCTTTATTTCGAGAGCGTTGACAAAAGCTGAACAAAATTATAGTCAGCTTGACAGGGAAGCACTTGAAATTATATTTGCGGTAGAAAAATTATTTATGTATTTGTACGGAAGAGAATTTAGTCTTATTACCGACAACCGTCCCCTGTCTAGAATTTTTCACCAGAATGCTTAAACACCAGCAATGACGTCAGCAAGATTACTTCGGTACGCATCTTTTCTACAAGGTTTTAATTATAAAATTGAACACAAAAATGCTGAAAATATAGCACATGTCGATTGTTTGTCTAGAGCCTCATTAAAGACCCCAAAATTTAATAATTTTCTCGATACAGAAACAAATTATTCAAGACCAGACTATAATTGAAATTTCAACGTTTTCAATTACAGCCACAACGATTGCAAAAGAAACTGAACGGGATAAAGAATATAACAATATTAAAAAATCATTATTAAATTGACACAATTTTGACCCTGAGTACTCAATACAAAGTGGAATTTTGTTCAAGGGAAATCGCGTGATGATTCCTTAAAGTTTGAGGGGGAAAATTCTGGAAGAATTACACCATACGCATGTTGGTATTGAAAGAATGAAACAGCTAGCCAGAAAATATTGTTTTTGGAAAAATATTGATACTGACATAGAACGCAATGTAAGATCTTGCCAAATTTGTGCCATGGTAAAGAAAAATCCACCAAAAGTTGAAACATACCAATGGGATGAGCCGACCATCAATTTTCAAAGAGTGCACATTGATTACGGGGGACCTTTCCAAAACCACCATTTTTTCGTTTTGATCGATGCAAAATCCAAATGGCCAGAAATCCGCTTATTAAAAGAAGCTCCAACGTCTGAAAAAACGATATATTTGCTACAAAACATTTTCACAACACATGGCCTTCCAGAAATTATCGTATCGGACAATGCCACAATATTTCAAAGCGCTACGTTTGGATCGTTCTGTACAGAAAACGGCATTATTTAAAAATTCATTGCACCTGGGCATTCCGCTACTAATGGCCTTGCTAAAATATACGCCCAAACGCTGAAAAGGAAATTGAAATCGATGGAAGATGACAATACGCCGTTGCACATAAAAGTGGTATCCCTAATTAGTTTTATCTGTATGGTAATATTGGCAATAGAGTACAAAACGATTGACATCATTATTTTCTATGTTTAAAATATTGTTATACCTGTTTGCATATTATTATATCTTATTACAATAATTGTTTTTTGTTTTTTTTTTTTAATACAATTTTAAATTTCAATTTTATTTATTGATCACAACCCAATACAAAGATGAATCTTATATTAAAGTACTAGATTATAAGAGTATGTAAACATAATATAAACAAAAACATAATAATTTGACAAATGTTAAACAAACTTTAATTTTATTTTTAATTAACCCATATCGTCCCAATGTTCGATTTTTCGAACAGTAAATTTTACGCGTTTTTGTAATTTTTTTACTCTTTTTAGGTAAGACAAAGAACTAATTTTTTTAAACAATTATATATTGTAAGTGGTTAGCTACAAATATAAAAATAAAAGTTCTTACCCACTTCACTCCTCCCTTGTATAACAAGGGGGAAGAAAACCCCTTAGTTTTAGCATCATTTTAAAAACTGAAAACTTTGTATAAAATATAAAAAAATTAAAAAAGTGAAAATGTAGTTCCATTAAAAAACGATTGAACTTTCAACAACAGCAAAACAATTTCCGCGTTTTTCAATTGTGTTTTTGTTATTTGACTTGAAAAAGCAGTGTTCGTTTTTTCGAACACTGGGCACTATTGAGCACTTTTGTTTTTTCTCTGAAATGCTAACTGAATCATCGCATATTACCATAATATAAATTTTTCACGCATTTGAATAAACGGAAATATATTTATTTTGTTTTTGCTGATCAATAAAAAGTTAATGCACAATCAGCGCTCTGTGAGAAATGTTTTTCGTGAGATTCGAGGAACTTACGGTGCGCATAATCGGCCTACTGAAACCACAATTGCAAACATCATTCGCAGTATTGAGTCTAAGTTTACATTGGTGGATGATATTCGACCGGTTAGACCACATCCAGTACGTAGTGAAGTCAATATAACAGCTGTAGCTGCGAGTGTAATTTTTCAAAATGAAGGAAAATCAGAGCACTCAGGGGATGACCCCTACTATTGCATTGCAGCGGGTTGAAACTAGGAAAATATGTTATGGGAAGGAGAAAAGAGGTAGTAGTACCTGTGAACAGTCCACTTGAATTTATTCATGTTGACAGTGAGAGGGAAGACTTCAGCAGGAAGGTTATTCCACATACGAACAGTCCTGCCAAGAAATGAATTTTCCCTGTAACGCGTTGTACAATTTACCGGTCAATCGACCACAAAAGTATGGGCTTTTGAGGAAAAACGTGTATTACGAACAAACGTACGGGTTTCGGTCTCGGCCAAGTGTATCATTCATGTTGTGACTCATACCACCAACATCGGACACGCTTGGTCTATAATCAAATGGTTACGAATGGCACGGGTTGCTGTCATTAGAAAAAGAGTAGATAGGGTTGGAAGTTTGACATAGGAGGTCCAATTTTGAACTCGTTTGACGAAACTCCATCTATAACAACTCGTATAGTGCGATATCTGAGAAAACTCAATATTAATCGAGAGAAATTATCACCGACACCAAATGCAACAAGTTTTGACAAGAGTGCAACATGTCAGACTCTGTCAGACTTGGAAATATCTTTAGCAATTCCCTTACTTTCGCCAAAATGATAACAGGGACAGTAGGTATCCAGTAGAGCAATCTGAAAATCAAACGAATGATCTTGGTGAGATCTTGTTTCAACAGGACGGCACTTTGAGCCATACATTTTAATTTAATTTCATGATTTGCTTTGGTAAATTAGCCACCTAGATCGTGCGATATCACACCTTAGACTACTTTCTCTGTGAATATGTAATGTCTGGGGTCTTCCGGAATAAGTCAGCTACGATTGACGTTTTGGAAGCTAACATTACTCGTGTTATTCGCGAAATACTAGCCGCTATGCTCGAATGAATCGCCCAAAATTGGACGATCCGAATGGACCACCTCAGACAAAGTCATGTCCAACATTTCCATGATATCATTTACATAGAGTTAATGCCATAAATTTTTATTTTAACTGATAATAAATATATCAAGTTCACGATGAATCACCCGATATATCTATAAACCAGTTTTTTTTATTATCAATGCTCAGCCCGGTCCTGTGCGAGTCGGATAATCGAGGTTCAACTGCATATTTTTAATTTAACTAAATTCCTTGTTCTAGTTTTCTTTAATTTAATAAAATTAATTAGTTTCAGTTTATAAAAAACTTTGTTTTCTTTTTTACATTATATGGGAACAATAAAAAAAAAAATGTTGAATAGTGCCAATGTTCGATTAATCGAACACCATTTTTCTCAAAAACAAAAAATTTTGACTTCAGATTCGTGTTTTCTAGTCCCAAATTACCTATAAACCACCAAGTTTTATAAAGTTACTCAAAAAAAAAAAAAATCGCTGGGACGATATGGGTTAAATAGCTGTTAATCTTTCTTTTTTTCTAAAATGTTCAAACATTAATGTTTTGAATTGCGTTGTATTGTTGTTTCTTTGCAAATCAACGGGTAGCTTATTCCAAATGTGAATGGTATTAATATAAAAATGTTGCTCTGATTTCTGAGTCTTATACCGCTGCTGTTTGATTCGATTTCCCCTATTCGATCTAAAAAAAAGTAGTCTATCATATAGATATTTTGGTTGACGAGTGTATATAATTTTGTGTAGGTATATTAAGGACCTACATTGCAGTAAGGATTCAAAAGACACGCCAAACGCTTGTTGAATGTTTCCGTTGTTTTAGACCACACACCTCGTATCTCGTCTTTTAATATGTTTTAATACTTGTTAAATAAAAAAATTTGCAATCGTACACAGAAAACGCATTTATCAATTATTAAAAACATAACAACTGTGTAGTCTAAGGCGGCTCTTATACTTGCAGTATTATTGTTTATGATATTCACCATATTATTTCCATTTTGTCGCACAATAGTTTCATTCCAGTGTTCGAAAATAAACACTAAATATCGTTCTTTAATGTTCGGTTCGGTAGATTTGTGGAAAACACAAACGCTAATAGTGTTTGTGTAGAAATTTATTAAAAAAAATAACGTTTCCCTGTTTGTCATCTTTCGAACACAAAAATAATGCTGATGAAAACAAATACTCAACAAATGATGAGAACATTAAATTCCGTTCGGTTTTTTTTGAAAATACACGAACTTCAATGTGTTCGGTTCGGCTCGTTAATGTTCGTCGCTTTTTGCTGATAAAAAAAAAACCAAACATTTTTTACAAAAACAAAATACACACACGAAAAAAACATTATAGAACATTAAAATATAATGTTTTTCTACAGTATCACTACAATTGTTCTGTTTTTTAACGAAGAACTGAACATTATATAATGTTCGGTTCTTTCTTGAAAATAGTTACGAACGGTATTAAGGTTTGTGTATGTTTACACAAACACTAAAAAAATAGATATCGTTCTTCGGTGTGTGAGCCGAACGCTAAATAATATACTGTTTATTTTCGAACACTGTTTCATTCATTCAATAAAAAGCTAAGCATAACCTATAGGAATAACATAAACAGTATTGTACAATACATTTCACTTTATTTTCGTTGTACAATAAAAATCAAAAGTCTTTTGATTGTTGCCAATATAATGTGCTACCTTCGAATATCACATACACATTGGCGATATAATTGTATAATACATAAATTGAAAAATTTTATTGCAAGTGTATGAGCCGCTTAAGAACGGTGTCGACCAATTATTTTTCCGAATCATTACGCTGGGTCTCCACGTAGCAATTTTTATTGCTAAGTACAAGCAATAACGTCGGCAGAACAATGGAGCAATAATTGCTGATTATATTGCTGGAGAACACTTGTTATTGCTTTGCCATATATTTGCAATTTTCACCTCAAAGAGTTGTATAAAGTTTTGTGGCTGTATTTATAACAAATGTTTTATGTTGTGTTTTGAAGTGATTGTTAAATTTTTTTTTTTAATTAATTAATAAAACAAATAATTGTAATTGTCGTAGCTGTGTTTTATATTGCTTTTTTTGTTTATTTGCGTATGAAAAAAGACCTAAAACTTGTATTGTTCTATTGAAAAAATAAAAATATACAAAAAAACCAATTCGTCGTTTGCTTTTGTTGATATTGACGTTTATTTAAAAATATAATATACATATATAAAAACTTTTTCTTTATTTTGTTGAAGTAGTTTTCACTTGCTTTTTTAATATATAAACACACTAATAAATAACCAACCGTACAGAGAAATGAAATGTCAGATAAATTACAACTGATTTGACAGCAGATTGCTGAGCAATAATTGCTCAAGCAATCAGAAGCACAGAGTATACAGAGGCGTCACGAGACAGAAAATATTGTGTTTTTTTCTGTCTTTTTCTTCAAAAGCTGCCCTTTTTGCGTTTTTTGTTTTGATTATGCAATTTGTGTAGATAGTAGCGGCCTGTTTTTACGCATTGTCACTTCACTAACAAAAAATGTTTTCTTTCTCTTTCTTCGAAAGCTGCCCTCGCAAATGATTAAGGCATTTTTCATACGTCACTTTTTTCATCTCTGTATACTTTGTGATCAGAAGAGCAATCATTGCGCAATGGATTGCCACTCATGGCAATTTGCGGTCTATACGTCGCAAATTTTATGGAGCAATCAAATTTGACGTTTGCCGCAATAAATATTGCTACGTGGAGACCCGGGGTTAAATTTGCGATAAAATGGCATCGATTTGTTTTTGCATATTTAGATTTTAAATACATATTTTTGCATATTTTGACATTTTAAAGGGGTTTATTTTTAATTTTCATATTATAAATTTTCATATTAAATACATACACAAAAAACTTTCCAAAAAAATTTTTAAATAATAAATAAATTCTTGTGGAGCTTTGCTTTAAATATAAGTTTAAATACATAGTTAAGTCTTCCAGCGGGTTTAAAATTGTTATCCAAAACCGTTACAAGCTACTTTCTTGGCATATGAGTTATACCACGTTGCAAATTATTTAGAAGCCAATTCGATAGTATTGCAATTTTTAATGGAATGTATCCCTTGGGTCCCCTGCCACCGCAGCCAGTAAAAGCAAAATAGATGCCTGGCTAGATGCTTCAGAAATTTATTCAAAAAACTTCGAGTAATTTAAGAATGTTAGTTGATCTTGTTGATGCCGATGATTGTGCAATTAAAAAAGCAAAAGAAATATTTAATTTAAAAAACATCAGAAGTCAATTAGCATTTGTATTTTCCAATTACGCAAGTCGAATTAATTGATATTGCGAAAAGTAAAATTAAAAATGTGGAAGGAAGAATAGCCCGACAAATTAAAAAAAAAAAAATGCAACACGTTTTGCAAAAAAAAAATTTAAGGATTTAAAAAAAAAATCAAATATTTTTGATCTGATCTGGAATCAAAGTGGGATCTGAAAATAAATTTTTTCAAAACGCATTGGCATTCTTTAAGTACAAGATATTTTTACTTTTAATAAAACAATACTTATTTATTTAAACAAACAAAAATTTAAACTAGTTATTTAATGTTTTTTAAAGATATTTTAATAGCAATATATGTACTGAATTTTTAATATTTTTTTTGTTTTTAGTAAAATTAAAACAAGATTTTTTATGAAAAATTTTTAAGTTTTTAGTACATATTTTTAATTTTTTTAATGCATATTTTGGATTTTTTAGCGCATATTTATGCGCATATTTTCGTTTTTTTTGGTGCATGAAAATCTCATCCCTAGTTATCACGTATGAGCATTCAAGTCGATTAGTTTTACTTTCACCAACACCTTACAACTCTCAGTGAAAACGAATAAAAACATGTGGATGTAAAATGCAGACCAGCAAAAATGCTGAAGTACTCCACTTTCGAGTGGATTTGGATTCTAGAACACAACCGAATTATGCAAAATGCGATAAAAATAACGCACAAAATCTACATATATATGTATATAAATTAACCTCGTTTGTGCTTTCTATACTAATCAGATAATCTATACCAGTGATGTTATACGTAGGAAAAAATCCCTATTAGTAGGGATTTTCTTCTAAAAAAATGGCAGTAGCGAAAAAGAAAAGATTTCTTCAAATCATTAAAATTTAGGAAATTTTCAAAAATGTGGCAAAATGTATATTAGAGTGGGTCAATTTGTTCGGGCCCAAAAAAAGTGACAAAGCGTATAGCAAAATCGTAATCTACGGAAAATTCTAAGAACTTTTCCTAAAGAAACCATGGTTCTAAAATCAAAATCGAGCTTCCGATTTTTGACTTGAAAGTTTGGTGCTCAGAAAATCTGGAAAAATAAAACTTTTTTGGAGCTATTTATTGAAATTGGTGAACAGTTGGCCTGTATCGCTGAAAGGGGAAATTTTCTCAGCTTTATATATCTGTGCTAATTTTTAGAAAATTCTGTACATAAATAATTGCCTAGGAGATTTTTGTCAAAATGTTCATAGTCAAACTGGTAAAATAAAAAAAGTTATTTAATTTTTTTTTTTTTAATCCAATTTTCTATTTTAAATTCACTACCTTTTTAAAAAAGAAACTAAATGAAAAAAAATAAAATAAAATTACCCAATAAAAATCTTTCTCATTTTGCGAAGCACTATTTAAAAAAATTAGCGCAATTTTATGCGCTACGCAATAAGACATACAGAAATGCAGTAAAGTATGTAAGTGAAAGAACTCTCAACAACTTAAAAAAATAACATTTCAAGTGCTACGGCATGCCGCGGCATTCCCTTACTACGAAGCAGGTTTGTAAGGGAGAATACTAAAAAATAACTGTATCAGTGTGTAAAGCTGATCGTTACATCTAACAATTTTTATATGCTTTATGTGTCATAAATGTATTGCTTCATAGTGGGAACTCGCCATATAAAATTCACGACTTCCTTACAAACCTGCTTCGTTCGAAGCTCTATTTTTTATTGGGTAACGACTTTAATAAAAATGTGTTTAAAAGAAAAAATACTGGCCAAACCAGAAATTGAACCATTACATCCTGGGTCACAAGGCCCAACATAACCTTTAAACCATAACAGCACTTATTAACTTATGCGCTTAATACGAGTTTTTGTACATTTTTTAAATATTGCTGGCTATTCTTGAAAACGCGTCGAAAAGTGAAAATTTTTATTAAAAAAAAATTATTTTTGTTTACCATACATTTCTTAAATAGAATAAACGTGAGAATTTTAACGGTAAATTGTGTGAACGATAGAATTACAAACTTTTCAGTTTCTCATTACCTATTTATTTTTTGTTTTTAAAGTATGGCCCTTATTATGTAAAACGCAACGCCAAAGAATTACATTGAAAGCAAAACAAATTCATAAATATTTTATAATTTTGTTGTTGCTTTGTACAAAAATTCATGTACCGTTTTAAAATTTTCAACGCCACAAGTAATGAGGCGTTTGAAATTTTAGAACGCAAAAAGAATTTCTGTAGTAAGCAACAAAAAAATTACAAAATATTTATGACTTTGTTTTTGCTTTCAATGTAATTCTTTGGCGTAACGTTGCGAATTATATAATTAGGGCCTATGTTTCTTACTACACCATTTCCAATTATATTTCAGAATTTTCTTACTATATTTCAGAAATATTAAATTTAACTTAAAACATTTCCAATTGTAACTTCTGAAAGTGTCCAATTGTATTTCAGAAATTTATGTTTTTATAGCTAATACAATTTTTTAAATTGGAAATGGACAATAGCAATTTGTCTGAGCCGTCATTTACTACAAGCATCTACCGTTTATTGATCTAGGGATACCGGCACATATTCAGGGAACTGAGCGATTTGTACAATTGCTTAAGGTGCTATCAGACGGGATGTATTTTACATATGTACTGTCAAATTTTCCATCTGTAAAAGTTGTACACATCGTGTGATACATATGAAACTTTGCATGTGTAAAATACATGTGGAAATACATATGTAACTTTTTCGATTAGAACACGCTCTATTTTCCTGTGGCAAACATAAACAAAACAGCTGGTTTGTTCTGAAAAGTAAACAAAAGTCAGCTTTTGTTTACATTTATAGGTTATGTCATAAGGAATAACATAAGCAGGTGTGATAGCAAAAATTATGAATCGTATGTAAACTGGAAATTTTGACATACATACGAAATTACATATGGGTAAGAAAAGTGACAGTACATATGTAAAATACATTCCGTCTGATAGCACCTTTACCAATGTTTCCCACGTGCCATAGAATGTAATCGAGATGATATTTTGGCAGTTACTATTAAAAGCCGCAACAGAATACTACAAAATATTGTAGGTATGTAAATTGCAGCTATAGGCCGAAGTATTTTTTTTATACATTTTTTTATTTTTATTTTAAGCGGTTCCTTTTTTTAAGTTGTGAATTTTCCAAAAAATTGCGTTTTAATAAAAAAAAAGAATATTAATAAAAATATTTATTTTTGAATTTTTTTATTTTAAATTTTTGCTTAAATTTTATTGAAAGAAATTTTCGTTTAATTAAGTTGTGAGTAATCTATTCTAAGGCATTTTGACAAAACAGCTTAAGTCAAAATTAAAAAGTTGAAAAAATGGTGTTAATCGTACGAATTTTCATTAAAAAAACATTTTTGCTTACGTTTTTAAAATTTTGTATTATGACCTAAATTTTTCTTTCATTTCGGTTTATTTTATTTTTTAACAAAAATGCTTTTTTTATCTTTTTTGCTCTCTTATCTCCACTTAAGATGTTTTATCAAAATGCCGCAGAATTATTTAATTTTAATCAACTTTGAATGAAAATTTAGTTAAGTTATTTTATTTAACTTTTGTGTATCACAATTGCAACAGTTTAAGGTTTCTTATCAGCTTGACTATGATTATTTTGACAAAAACTTCTTAACCAATTATTGATGTACAGATTTTTCTAAAAATCAGCACAGATATAGAAAGCTGAGAGAATTTTCTTTTAAACGAGACCTCTTTCAGCGATACAGGCCATCTATTCACCAATTGCAATAAATATTCCCAAAAAAGTATAATTTTTTCAGATTTCCTGAGCACCAAATTTTCAAGTCAAAAACCGGAAGCTCGATTTGGATTTTAGAACCATGGTTTCTTTAGGAAAAGTTCTTAGAATTTTGCGTAGATTACGATTTTGCTATACGATTGGTGGGCAAAAAAATTGACCCACTCTAATGTATATACATATGTATATTGGAAATCTTTTTTGATTTGTGACAACACAACATACTAATACAATTGTGGAATTACAATTTGTGAAATTTCCTTGCAGTAGCGGAATTAGGCATGCTTCCTGCTGTAATTAAAAGATTTAATTTGTTATTTTTTTATAATTCTTTATTAAAAAGCGGCTGGTTCGCACTCATTGGTATTGATACAAGAATTGATTTTAACATAAGAATTGTTCCGAATTTTATACTTAATTAATGCTGATTAAGCATTTTCATTTACAGTGGAAGGTATAACGGTTTGCTTGGAAATTATTACAAAGTCACAGCCATTCGTCCAATAGCAAGAGTGTTGATAGTATTGCTATTGATAGTGTGGTGATCGCACTGTAAGTATCATGTTGGAATAAGCAGGTGGCATCGTTACGGCAACAAATACAACATTACAACAAAAATGGAAATTACATCATCATTTGCGTCAAAAAATACATTCAACAAAAATCAAAGCGTGCCGCTGAACGTGATGAAATTAATACATTTTTAGCCAATTTGTATTTAATTATGGTCAATATCTTATTTATTTAAATTTAAAATTATTAAAAACTTTAATAAAATACAATAATCACAGCACTAAACGTGGACTTTTTGTAAACATAAACAAAACTTTGACATAAACCTAGACAAACAATGCAAGAGCAAAAAATCGTCATCTGGCCTAGTGCTGCCACCTGTTTATTTCACCATGGTAAGTATTGTATTGATACACACACACAACACTCAAGTGGTTTATTAATATTACATATAATACATGCTTTCTTTTGCTTCATTAAATTTGCAACAAAAATTTTTGCATCGTCATCGAGTCTTATATTTTGCTAAAATAAATTAATTATTTTATTTTAAATAAAAAAGGATACAAATATATTTTTTTTTATTTTTTTTTTATTTTTTTTATTTTAATTTTTTTACAATTTTATTATAAAAAGTTTTACTTGAAAACGAACACAGTTCAACAAATGCAAAGCCGTGTTAGCTTGTACTTGCAAGAGTCAACCATTTATAATTGGCATTTGCTGATAGTAATTGTGTTATTGTCATCTATCTTTTGGGATGGGTGATGTGGACGGCAGGTCTGCTGACAATCAGCATCCATCCTAGGGTTGCCATACGTACTGTTTTTAGCAGTACATGTACTGATTTTTGTCAATTGTACTGTTTTATGCACAACACCCAAAACAGTACGCAAATGTACTGTTTTTTACACTTTGTACTGTTTTTATACTGATTTTTTGGTTAAGTCTCCAAAAAACAATGGTATTAAGAAAAACCGAGTTTAAGTAATACACATTTGGGCATTTTTAACGGTATGCTATCAAGCTATATTGTCATAATATTTAAGAAATTGTTGCTGTGTTGCAAAAAAAAAAAGTTGTTAAATAATTAGAATTTTTTAACTACGTCTATTGTTTTGTCAAAAAATACACAGATTAAATTAGGGGTGCTCAAATCATTCATATTTTTTCGTGGTATTATCTTAAGACATATGATAACCTTTAAATCCCTCATTAGTATTTCCCTTTATCAGGATATTAAGAGTGCATAAATTTAACACACCTGAAAAAAATTCTTTTATTTATTTAGTATTTTATTTTATTGTTTTCCAATACAACAAGATTTATAATGGAATTAATTTTATATTGATAAAATATTTTCAGATTTTGTGAAAAAAAAAATAAACCAATAAACCCAACATTTTTTTTTTGAGCTTATAGATTAACGGCCAATTTCAATAAGTTCAGTTATACTTAACTATAACTATAAATGTGAATATTACAAAATACAGTTATAGCTATATATGTAGCTGAAATTGGCCGTAATTAAATAAAAATTTGTTTGATATCGGAAAATTAATTGAACATTTTTCATTTTTCGAATTTATTCTATGAGTTTAATTTCAGTTATGTATTTTATAAAGCTTTTTTATAATAGTTCTATTCCTCCAATTTTTCAGAAATGACTTTAAACACTACCAGACTATTATATTGTATTTTCTTTTTACATTTTACCTTAGCCTTCCTTTGGAAAGCAATGAGGTATATTGAATGTACAGAAAAATTTACAATTATTAGACACCAGCAGAATGTTATGCATTTTCTGGCCCGCTACGGCCTTCGTCAGCATTCTTTGTGTCACACTGGAAGGAAATAATTCCCAGATTCTATTTGTTAAAATTAATTGAAGAAAGACACAAATATTTTCTGAAATTTATACGATAGTTCCACACTATGTGTGTGGTGAAAATTTCTTTAAATACAAACATGCTTTAAGAAAATTCTACTAACTCAATCAATGAGTAGCTTTTTTTAAGTTAAATATAAACTTAAATATTTAAACGTTTTACATTGGAAAATAATACTATGGCCAAATGCTTTGCTTGTGATATGATTTATAAACGCAAATGGTGTCATTTTGTATATGAAATACCATTAAATGTAAATCTTTCCTTTGATATAAAATGTATTTTATTCGACCTTTGATGTTATACTTTTAAAGTGTATTTCTTTATGTTATTGTTGTTCAAGAGTTGTAAATATTAAATAAGTAGTTATGCTTTCGTAAAAATGTACTGTTTTTTTCTTGATTGTACTGTTTTTTCATAACCAATGTACTGTTTTTCCGAATTCAAAATCTGGCTACCCTAATCCATCCGTTGGCGAGGATGAAAATTTTGTAGACGACAACTCAAATAAGAGGAGAAGGCCCAATGGTGCTAATTCGCCAGTCATCGTTAACGTATCTGAACTGAATGTAGGGGTCCCCGACCCAAGCAGACACAACAGATATGCTATTCTTGCAGATTTAGATATTGTGAATGACAGTAATGTCGCCCGCAACAAAAACAACAACAATACAAATTCTACATCATCTGGGTCTAAAGCTCCCACAACATCTAGCAGCAAATCGTTTTGCCCACCAATTTTTTTATATAATGTCAATATAAAACTACTTGCGCAACAACTGGAAGCAAAAACACCAAAAATTTCTTTCAAAATTAAAAACGTCAGCCAACATAAAAGTAAATTGCACTTGTCTGATGCTGCTGTACACACCGAAATGATGACTCTTTTAAGAGAAAAGAAAATCAAATCATATTCATTTGCACCTAAAGACTATAAACAGATATCGTTGGTCTTACGGGGCTATATTATGGCACTGAAACTGTCGAAATTAAGGCGGTTTTAGACAATATGGTTCCTGGTGTGATTTCAAAAGTATCTAAATTTACCACAGCCTTTTCAACGAAAAACAACATAGACAACGGTCTTTTTCTTGTTACTTTGCTTCCTGCCAAAAAATTAAATGATGTTGCTCACATCAAGTATTTGTTAAACCAATGTGTAAATTGGGAAATGCCAAAGAAGAAGGAAAAAGAAATCCAATGCCGTATTTGCCAAACGTGGGGCCACATTGCAAAAAATTGTAGTGCCGAGTACAAATGTGTCAAATGCAAACAACCACATCTGCCAGGTGAATGCCCTCGTAATGTGCTAAAAGATACCGATCCATGTTGTGTAAACTGTGGTGAAACTGGTCATCCCGCAAACTGGAGAGGATGTCCGTTTTTTAAAAAATATCTAGAAAATAAAAAAGAGCGTATGAGAAAGGATGGTGAAGCCAAATTAATCGTTTCAGCAAACGTCAACAGGGCCATACCCTCATTGACAGTAACACCGGGTACATCATTTGGAAGGGTTCTCCACCCTGATCAAAATTCATATTCTCAACAAAATTCCCAAAAGAAACCCCCAGTCATAGATGAGTTTTTGAAACTGACAAATTTTTTTATGGAACCAGAACTTACTCTAGAGCAGGAGATTAACAAGTTTCTTAGTGTATACAGAAACATGCCAAAGATCGAGGCTAAAGCTGAATTTTTACGCCTGTTTAATAAAGTTAAAAGCACCTATGGGCCTTTGATTATTAAATTTTTTGTCCTTCAATGTTCGTTCACTTGTGGATACTAGTCGTCGAGTTGACCTGAATAATACACTTTTTCATAACAAAATTGACATTGGCTTCATCCAGGAATGTCATCTTAAGAAAAACGGAAAAATTATGCTTAAAGGTTACAATTTTTTGTACGACAACTCCTCCATCAGGGTCGCCGTCGTAATTAAAGAATCAATATCTTTTAATCGTATTAACATCGAAGGGACTGGTTTTTTGTACTTTCATTAAAATCGTTGCTAAATCAAATAATCTGCGAAAGAACTTTTTGATTGGGTCTGTTTACAGTCCCTGAAATTTTCCTGTCACCGAAATGTACAATGGTCTAACTACAATTTTAGATGCAGCTGGCAATTTTGATGGGCTTATTCTGGGCGGAGACTTTAATGCCAAGAACCCGGCGTGGGGCGATCACACCGATAATTCAAATGGTGGAGTTTTTCGTAAATGGCTTCAAGACCACGCTGTTGATATCTCACGCCTTTGCGATAGTAGTCCATCTTTCCCAAATGGGTCCTCGTTCCTCGACCATTTTCTTGTTAGTACACATCTTTTAAACGGTACTCCAAACTTCAAAACATCAAGCCTGCCCACGTTTTCAGATCACTTCCCAATCAAGCTAGAACTACAACTGGACCCATCTGAACTCCTATTGCGGTCCCCTCGTATTTTTACTTCATATAAAAATACTAATTGGAACCAGTTTCGACATGACATTGAAAGAGCCTCCTTGAGTATAATGCCAGCTGAAAATATAAACCAGCGAAGGGCAGATAGAGAACATTGAATAAAAGAGAGTAAATAAATTGCTTACACTTAGAGAAGTTTTTGGAAAGTTCTTCAAACTGTATTTAAATATGAAAACAAATTAATTCAGTAAACAAGTTATGACATTTATATTATCATATTGGTATTTCCACAGAAATGTCTACTTTTTGTCACGTAACGTCACCAACCATTTTTAATTGTTTCTCAAAGAATAATGAAAATATTATTTACTTTTTTGCATTTGGGTGTAGAGCGCAACTAGGTTTTCATTTAGTGATAGAGAGGAAAAATTTGAAGAACGTGGTTCTAAAATACAAGAATAATTGCTAGGTGACGTGACGTGACAAACAGAGAGCTTTTCTGTGGAAGATATGGGCACTTCCACAGAAAAGCTCTATCTATCAAATTTTCAATGACGGTAAAAAATATATGTATATACATATAGTCATCTTTAATCGAAAAGGCCGTTAGTGACAACTCAAAATCAATTTTTTTGATTGACTATGTTGTTATTAACAAACATATATTAAATTCCTATACGAAAGAATTTTTAAAACAAGCTGAAAAAAAATATACATAAACACAGCTTTATCTTAACACAATTAATATTTTACTAGTGTACCACAACAAAATTGCATAAATGGCTCAAATACCAGCAACAACCTGCTTCGCTTAAATTTATTAACCCTCCGTCTTACAAATGTTTTAATTTTCCTTCAAAATGCATTGAAAAAGGTCTTGTCAGACTAATGAGTAAGATGAAGGGTTAAGCAACTGAAAAAAAGTTTATGTTTTTGTCTCTTTGGTATTTGTATTTAGGGTTGCTTATTGTACTTTTTATTTATGAAATGAATACAAGATGTTGAGTTTGTGGGCAGTAGTAATTAAGCGAAAACTCCTTCACACAAATACGTGTATGTGGTATACGGTAATTTTTTTACACTTTGATTTCAATGTAAAAATTGTTGTTTCTTTATGTTTTGACATCTATAAAATAGTTTTTTATTTATATTCTCTATTTTAAACCTCCTAAAAAGAAGTAACACAAAACAGTGTATGGTATGTTTTGGGGATTTTAAGGAATATCGAAGTACGGAAATTTTTGAATTTGTAGCAGCTCTGGTAAAACAAAACACGATGAGTAAATGTAAAAACCCGACAAACTTCGTAATCCAGGCAAACCAGCGCCCACCGCTGATATAAACTTACAGAATGTGGAAATTGATGCCTTGATAAATGAATTCAACTCCAGCTTTCAATCAATCCACAATGTTCATTCGGAAAGAATTGAATTGAAGAATAATAAAATGTCATTATCAGAAAACATGAAAAAATACTTTACCATAAAACACAGGTGGCAGAAGCAGCTAAAAAAAAATTTACCATCGCACAGGAAACAGACTCAGCTGTGAATATAACATTATTTCTAAACAAATACAACTTTTAAAAACTATAATAAAAGAACTTGTAAACATGGAACAAGCAAAAAAACTAAATGTAAGGTTAAAGAATATAAAACCCGGTCCTTCAGCTTTTAAAGAAATTTATCAAATGTTGGGAAACAAAAAATCACCTTTTTGCAATCAAATTTCTTTTAACAATACCATCATAACTGATGACACAGAAATCGCCAACAGATTCCTTGAATATAACGCATCTGTTTATTCTGAAAATATTCCTGAACGAGCAGTCGACGGCTTGGAAGACCGTGTTTCATCATGCCTCAATGTTTTACCCCCTCACATTTATACCTTTGAAAACCCATTCAATTCTTTGGAAAATAATGATGCATACCACTTCACCTCTTCTAAAACGATAAAGAATATTATAAGGAAAATTAACAACAAAAAATCTTGCGGCTGTGATGGAATATCAAATTTCATAATTAGAAAGTTCCCTGACTCAACTATTAATTTTTTTACTATAATCTTTAACAATTGTCTTAATAATGGATACTTTCCCACAATATGAAAATCGGCCAAAATAATACCCCTTAAAAAGAAAGAGAACAGCTGTAAAATAGAAGATTTCCGCCCAATATCATTGCTATCTAATATCGGGAAAATATTTGAACAAGTATTGAAAGTAAAACTTGAAAATGAATTTATATTCGACCCAGTATCTGAATCACAATTTGGTTTCAAACGTTTCCACTCCACACAACACGCACTTTTGAAATTTCACAGTGACATTGTAAATAATTTAAGAAATAGAACATGTACCGTGGCTATTTCATTGGACATCGAAAAGGCTTTTGATTCCGCTTATCAAAAAGGAATCCTATACAAACTTATCAATCTTGGAACTGACCCGTTCATAGTAAAAATTCTCCAGAGTTACTTTTCCGGCCGCAAATTCAACTTTGAGATTAATGGATCAACATCTAATTTTGGCACAGTGGAAAGTGGAGTTCCCCAAGGAAGCGTGCTGGCGCCATTATTATTTAACATGTTTTTACACGATTTCCCCCATACAGCTGTTAACT
Organism: Pollenia angustigena; assembly: GCA_930367215.1. NCBI lineage: Eukaryota > Metazoa > Arthropoda > Insecta > Diptera > Polleniidae > Pollenia > Pollenia angustigena. The sequence goes on along the minus strand of OV884057.1, from coordinate 104,684,504 downwards.
CAAAAGCCATACTATACGCAGATGACTGCATAATCTACTCACACGATGAATCCCCAATCCAAGCGTTGCACAATGTTGCTTTTCATCTGGGTTACATTAATGCTTTTTACAAAAGGTGGGGAATTAAGATAAACGCTGAAAAATCTGAGGCTATATGTATTAGAAATGCTTCCGGTAAATGCGCAAGATTCGTGGTACCCCAGAGTAATCTCCTGCACTTGTCCCTCGATGGTATCGAGATTCCCTTTAAGTCTAAGATCAAATACCTTGGGGTAAATTTTAATAATCTGTTAAAGTTTATATCGGGTATGCTCTCCAGTTTGATGAACAGCCGTTACCTCCCCCAGAACACTAAACTTCTATTATACAAAGTCACTATAAGATCAACCCTGGTGTATGCTTTTCCGATCTGGTTCACTATTTCACCAATAGTGGCTAAAGAATTGGAAATCTTCAAAAGAAGGATACTGAGAAAATGCATCAATAAAAATTTTGAAAATTATACAAAAAAATTCTCCAACACATACATACATCTACAAGAATTCAGACATAGTGCCCCTATGCAAATATGCACTCCTGTTACAGAGAAAGTTTGTGGAAAAACTTGAACATCACGACAACATCTTCATGAACGAGATTTATGAATCTGAAAGGAATGTTAATTGGTCAACATTTCCTTATATTTCACCAGTGGGCGTTTTATGTGAGGACATGGGAAATGAAACGGATGTATATACCCTACCGAACTTTTACCAGGGAACGCATGCCGGATATCATAGAGGATAGTTTGTTTTATACTTATCCCTTATATTTTATTCCCAAGAGAATTTGAATTACTTAAACCCATGTAATGTACTGTTTTTTGTAATTTTTTTTGAGTGCTTTTCTTGTACTATTCGCTCAACTTAACTTAACTTAATTTGATTCAATTAATTGATTGATGTATATATGTTTATGTATGTATGTGTATATATATATATATATATATATATATATATATATATATATGTATGTGTATGTATGTGTATTTGTATGTATATCTATATATATATTTAATTAATTATTTATGCATAGTTGTTCACTTAATGCATTGATTCGGTTTTTTACAGTCTGTTCTTTTTGGAACGCTCGTTTTACTGTTTATTGTTCATAATTGCTCCAAACATCTCTTTGATAATTCGTGATATAGGATAATATAAGATTTGTATTATTATTTGGTTTTTAGTTATTTATTTATTTATTTATTACCTTTGGTCTCAATTGTTATGTAATTTTAAGTAGTTAACAGATACAACTCTGAACGTCACTTTAAATGCCGGGAGCAAGCATTGTTGTTAAACTATGTTAATATTGTACGCTATACTTTATCCTTTCCTCTTCTGCAAGCCGCTTATTCATTCAATGTGTATTAGAACAACACAACATAGTTCTAAGTTTTTTGCATTGTACCTATCACATTCTTTGTTATTGAAAGAAAAAAAGGTCTCAATAAATATTTTTACTTACTTACTTAATACATGCGCCTGGTTCATTGCATGCAATGTATACTGAAATTCTGTGTGCAAGCATGGTTCGTACAAAAGACACGCACTTTTTAATATGCCGCCCTTTTTGATTATATAGGAGTGATTATTAAAAAAAAAAAAAAATAAATACATACTAAAATTATTGTGTATTCATTTTTATTAATTTACTAGCTGGCCCGGCAAACGTTATTTTGCCATATAACTTATTTTTTCAGATGTTACAGTGTCCGCATGCTAAATTTTAAAAAAACCGGTTGATTAGTTAAGAAGATTATAAAAATTATAGACTTTAATTTTTTCCGGATGTTACACTATTTTCCCGCCAAATTTCAAGAAAATCAGTGGATTAGTTAAGAAGATGTCAAGCCCTAACCGCGAAAATAACGTAAGCGAAAAAAACAAAATTTTACAGGAGAGTTTTTTCTATTTTATTTCATATAAATTTTGTATGGAATTTGTCGCTTACGATAAAACTGTTCTTGCTATAAAATCGTAACGGTACCTCATATGACCATGACATTTTAGATGAAGCTAGTGCTGCCAATAAAGTCATTTATTAAAAAAAACGAAAATCGAAAATGATGTCGGTTACGTTATTTTCGCGGTTAGGGCTCGATATAGGGAGGGAGAGCTTTTACTCCTCTTGCCCTATTTCATGCCCTTTCTCTTTCAGATTTTATAGTGTCTGCATGCCAAATTTTAAGAAAACCCGCTCATTAGTTTAAAAGATATAGGAAAGGGGGAGCTTTTACCGCTATTGCCCTATCTCACGCCCTAAATAATAAAAATTTGAGGCTTAATATAGTTCTTTCCAGATGTTACACTATTTTCCTGCAAAATTTCAAGAAAATCGGTCGTTTTGTTAAGCAGATATAGGAAGAGGCAGCTTTTACTCCTCTTGCCCTATTTCACGTCCTATTCCCTATTTTCAGGTTTTACAGTGCCTGCATGCTAAATTTTAGGAAAACAGGTTGATTAGGTAAGAAGATATAGGGAGGGGGCCTTATGCCTTATTTTGCTCCCTCTAGCGATATAAAATATACTCTATGACCTATTCTCATACCTAACAAAAACACATACAAAATTTCATAAAAATCAGTCAAGCCGTTTCGAATGAGTTCAAAATGGAGGGCATTTTGTTGACATTTGTATGGGAACATAATCTCCGGAACCACTAGGCCGATTTCATGCGAACTTTACATAAACCATCTTCAGACTATTCCCAACGTTTTTGTTGAAATCGGTCTACCCGTTTTCGCAGTTAGTGGCGACATCAGAGTGTACACTTCTTTTTATAGAAGATAGATATACCTACATATGTACATATTAGGGTCATCAAAATCGTCTGAAGAAGTCCGATTTTTTCTTCAAGGCTGGATCATTTAGTATGAACCAATGACGTTTTAAGATCTCTAACAATTGAAATTTTTTGAATTTTTTGTATGGAAATGTCCATACAAATTAAAAAAAAGTTTAAATTATCAGGGGTTTTCTGGAAAACGAAATAAGATTTCTGTAATAAAAGAATTAAATGACAAATACAATACAAATATTTCTCTATTAAACAGAATTTTATCACAAAAATTAGATTTAAAGTGTATTAAAAACAACTTTCAAATTCTAACGTCCTTTAGGACTTCTCCATGAATTGTGAATCAACATTTTCTTACCTCTAAGATTGTAGAACAAACAAAGTATTATAATTTTTTATTTTTATAGGTAGTGTGCACAAAAAATACATTCAATATATTATTTTGATCCTCTTGACTAAAGCTTAAAATTAATGGCATACCCATTGCAGAAAGGGTAACGATATCCTGGGGATTTTGCTAAACATTACAAAAAAAAACCAAGTTTTGAATCCGCATTATCACAAAATCTGCTATTTTATTTAAAAATTTGACTTCATAATTGTAATTATCGCCAAAATATTTTACAGATTTTTTGTATCGTGTTCTATGGGATTAAATTTAATATTAATAATTTTTAAAAATTTAAATATTAAAATTTTTAAATATTTTAAAATTAATAATAAAATTTTTATTAACCTATAGTCGAAACTTTATCGCTATATAAAGCCTCCTCCTGGCCCATGCCAGCGCAGGGCAGTCACACAGTACATGCTCCGTCGTCTCGTCCCCGTCTAGACATAGTCTGCATTCCTGATCCTCAGCCAGGCCCATCCGATAAAGGTGGTATTTGATCGTGTGGTGACCAGTCAAATAGGCCACCAGCAGTCGCAGATCCCGTCTGCCGAGACCATTCGTCCTCATTACTTTCCCGGGAGAGATAAATCTCCTTGCCTGACACATTCCCGGAAGCGATACCCAGTATCCCCTATGTTCGCCCAGAGCCCAGTCCTCCATGACGGACTGGACCCCTGCCCAACTTTGTCCACAGAAGGGCTCGGGACCTATCATCCGCGCGTTAGAACCAGCCCTGGCCAGCTCATCAGCCATTTTATTACCCGGGATCCCGGAGTGCCCCGGCACCCAGCAGAGCGTCAATCTGCCCCTTGTCCCGAGCTCCTGTAGCTTTCCACGGCACTCCGCCACCAGCCTCGAGCACATTATCCAAGAAGAGAGTGCTTTAATGGCCGCTTGGTTATCAGTGAAAATCACATCACTGCCGCCAACCATTCCCCTATCAAGAATGTTGCTGCAACACACATCAATGGCGCAAATCTCGGCCTGAAAAACACTCGGTGATTGTCCCATTGCCATCGAGAGTCGTGTATTAGGTCCAAAAACTCCTGCACCCACTCCGTGCTCCGATATTGACCCGTCAGTATTCCAGTGCAATTCATGGTTTCCCCAATATGGATTCCCAACACTCCAGGACCTTTCGTCCGGAAGGATTGCCCTGAACCTTCTGTTGAAGACCAGTTCCGTGGTCATTACGTCTGCCCTTGTACAGACAGATATACCCGGAGCCATGTCCATCAAGCTAGCATGCCCCTGGACCTCAGCAAGTCCCGATGTCAGCTTGATCCTAAGGAGACCGGACATAGCAGTCTTCCTTATATGGATGTGTAGTGGCAATATGCCCACTATAACCTCAAGTGCTGCCGTGGGACATATGCACATCACCCCCGTCAGGGCCAGGCACACCATCCGCTGCAGCCAGTTGCACTTCCTCATTGCAGTCTCCTGCCGAATCATAAAGCATAGCCATTTCACCATACCAATGACTCGTAAGTAATTATCGGTCTGACCATCATAAAGTATAGCCATTTCACCATACTTGGACTAAAACCCCAAGTTCTCCCAAAGAAGCCCTTGCATGCCGAGAAGGCCCTTACCGCCTTCCCGAGGGTTTGATCCAAGAGCGAGTTCCAGTTGAGCCGTCTGTCCAGAACAATTCCCAGATATTTGACCTCATTGGAATACTCAACCTCAATTCCGTCCACTACCAGCTTCTCAAGCCTGTAGTTGTACCTCCTCGTGAACGGTATCACGACCGCCTTGTTAGGGTTGATACTCAACCCCCTTTCATGGCACTATCCAAGAACCCTATTGAGAGCACCCTGATGGTGCTCTCGAATTTTCCAGTCACCACTATTGCCAGGTCGTCCTTGGAGAGGTGAAAAATTTCGACGTCTAGTTTTGAAAAACCTAATACATTGTATATGTATACAGAAAAAAAATATCTCAAGAAAATGTTTAACAACACAGTTGTTAAAAATATTATTTTTGTTCAACAAACTTTTTATTTGATTCAAATATACACTTTGCAAAATAGCACTCAATAAAACATATTTAACATAAAATGCAGTTGCGCAGAAGTAAAGTTTAATGTTCAAAAAATATGACTTTTAAGAAACTTGGCATGACTTTTATGTGTCAAAAGTTTTGTTTATGCAGGCGATTATTGCTGCAGTTAATTTTCTGAAGCAATAGCTTTTGGCATAAAAGAAATCGTTTTTTTTTGTGATGCTTTTTCTAATCATTTATAAGAAAACTGTCAGTTGTTGGTTCAATATTTTTAATAAAATTTGACATCGTTATTGTTGACAGCATTTTTATTATTATTTTATGTTTGCTTATTAAACTTTTGCAATTCAAACTTTGCACAGCTGTTGTGCAGTAAAAAAGTATCAGCGTCACAACTGCAACTGGCAATTACGCATCAGCAATAACATTTTGCATCACTGCAGCATTGATGAAGAGTTTTCATGCGTTAACGTACGTACCCAAAGTGTTCTGAAACTTTTACGACCTATACCACGCTCGTTGACGGAAATTTTTGTTTTATTTTTAATGTAGTATATATGTATTTTTTTATTTAATCTGCCGTTAAGATTATATTGTTTATTGCTTCCAAAAACATCATAATTATAATATTTATTATGTTTTATAATAAATTCAACTGTTTTTACGTTATAAAATGTATTATAAATAAGTATTTATATATTTATTATCTTAAATTAAGTTTGTATAAAAGTCTGCAATTATGCATGTTTTTCACATTATAAAAGTAAAAAAAGTGATAGTGGCACCACTGAAATATCAACAGACAGTAAAAAAACAGCTGTTTATATTTATTCAACTGTAGCTGCCGTCTTCAATATAATTCAGTAGCTGACTACACGACTATAATTGCACCTAGCAGCATTTGTAGTCTTGTGTTCGTGTATCCTGCTGTGGTGAATGTGTTTAATGCATTAAGCACAAAACATACAGAGATGAAAAAAGTGACGTTTGAAAAATGCCCAAATCATTTGCCAGGGCAGCTTTCGAAGAAAGAGCAAGAAAATGTTTTTTGGTGGTGAAGTGGCAATGTGTAAAAACAGGCCGCCACTATCAACACGAATTGAGTAATCAAAACAAAAACGCAAAAAGGGCAGCTTTCGAAGAAAAAGATAGAAAAAAACACAATATTTTCTGTAAAGTCACTCAATATTAGGTTAATCTTTATTCTCATAAGTAGTATATAAGACAAATAACTTGTAAATAAAAATCAATCAATTAACTTTGATTCAAGGCTTGCGCTTGTGTTCTTTATTTATATAATAGAACATTATATGGCGATCCTGCCTAACCTTCAATTTAATTAGACATAGCACATCTAAGAGACTACACAGCAGTCTTGCTTATCTCTTAGTGCTTAAATTAAATTAAACATAGATCCTTGACAGACACAGCTTAAGCTTAGTCAGGATCTATGAGCGTTTAAAAAAAAAAAAAAAAAAACATTTTTTTTATTATTCCCCACATATGACGGAATCCTGGGAGGAGATCCTTCGGAACCTAAAGGAAGCTGAAGAGCACTGGGCTAAACTGCTAGAAGAAGGAAGTACGGAGCAAAAACCAGCCATACTGGAAAGGGGACCGAAACCAGTGAAGCCAAGAAAAAGAACAAGAACAGTTGAGAAGGAAGCCAAGCACCAAATATTTCCCTTGCCAAATACACGGAACTCAAGAGGTGGAGAAGCCAACAGGCTTAAAAAGCAGCTGGAAGTCTTAAAACACCAACATACCTACGAACAAGGGGAATGCCTAGAAAAAATAGAAGAGGCGATAAAGAAGACGAAAATTCAAATAAGAAATTTAAAGAATAAGAAAAAAAAATAAATAAAAAATAATTATATGTAAAAGAAAAACTAAAAATATAAATTAATAAGAAAATGATAAAAATTTTAATAATAATAATATTAATTGAAATATGTTTTCTGTTACTATCCAAAACAATATTACTAATGTTAGAAACATTATTTTAAAAAAATAAATATAAATATGTATAAATAAGAACATTACTTTACAACTATTAACAAAATCGTATAAACCAAAAAAAAAAAAAAAACCAAATAAGCTAGGAAAAGTAGAATTATTAATAGATAGAAGCATTTTTGAAAAACCACAATGATGAAATTTTTAATAACAATAATTATAATAGTATTAGTCATAGTACTGGTAGGCTTTTGGATTAAAGTTAGCATTGTTAATGCAATAGAACGAAATGTAAAAGAAATTCAAAATTTTATAGGAAGACAAATAGAAAGAATTTTCTCAATAAAAAATATACTACCGTTCTAAGTTTAAAATAAATAATGAATGTTTTAAAAGAATTGTACAATAAGTATATAGGCTGGATAGTGATATTTGTAATCTTAACCCCTGTAATCATAGTTTTGGATATGAAAATATTAAAGTTTGTGGAATTAGTCATAAGAGATTTTTCTAAATGGAATTCATAGAGCAACTGAATCAGATTATTATTAATGCAAGAAAATCAATAGGAAGACCCTATACTACAGATACTATTAATGAGAAAAAGCTAGAAATAGAGAAGATTGAAAAAGATTTAAATATCAACCTAAGGGATTCAGAGGGAGAAGGAATAGTAGATGAATTTAAAAAATTAAAAGAAGAAGCACTCAATTTATTAAAAATACATTTAGATAGGAAATCTTTAATACAGAAAACACAAGTTGTAGTCATGGCATCCTTAGATTTAAATGAGCTTGCAACTATCACGAAGTTAATACCAATATTTTCGGGTAAAACTAATGAATTGCAAACATTTTTATCAAATTTGGAAATGGTATTTGAATCTATTTCGTCAGATAAGCGTATTTCTTTTTTTCAACTTTGTTTTCAAATCAAGATTGGGATTAAATGTACAAAACCGAATTAAACAAATACAAGTACCTACAACCATAGAAGAACTAATTAGAATTTTGAAAACAACATATAAATCATTAAAGACCTCAAACACTTTGCTTAATGAAATAACACGGATATCACAAAAGGATAACAACATATTGGGTTTTGCAGCAAAAATAGAGAAACTCATTACAGAGTTAAACGAGGTACAGGTATTAGAACAAGGTGAATCTAGTAGGAGCACTATAGTAAGCACAAACAATAAGATAGCGTTCAATGCATTTTTAAATGGATTAACTGACCCACAAATAATATCTACTATCTACGCAAGCCAAGTAACGACATTTTCTGAAGCTTTGAAAATTGCCGAAAACGCTCCATCTCGTGTAGAACAACAACGAATACTACATTACAACACACAACAGAATCAAAATTCGTCAAATAGAAACTGTAGAAAATGTGGAGGAAACCATAATGGTAGATGCCCCGCAGATGGAAGTAAATGTCATAATTGTGGAAAATTCAACCATTTTGCAAAAATGTGTTTGACCAAAACACCAGGCTACAACAACAGAAATTATAACAACAGCGGTAACAATAATAACAGAAATCATAACAACAACAGTAACAATGGTAACATAAATTTTAACAACAGCAATAACAGAGGTAATAACAATAACAGAAATCATAATAACAGAGGCAATAACAACAACCAAAGAAGCCGAAACACAAACAACAGAAATTATAATATAAATCACATGGAAGATCAGGGAAACTTCCAAATCCCGGAGTCAACCCGCACAGAGACTCCATTGGGAATGAACTAGACACAAAAAGAATTTATAGCATATCATCTAACCTCAGAAATTATGTAAATTTACATATCGTTGGCGTTAAGAACAGCCTTACGTTTTTGATTAATACAGGAGCGGATGTCTCACTGTGTAAAGAACAATTTTTAGAAATTTATGAAGAAAATCAAGATGATTATTGCAACTTAACAGGAATCACAGAAAGTAATTAAATCACTGGGTTCCACAAAAATAAAAATTAAAATAGATAACGATGTAATTAGTCAAAAAATACAATGGGTAGAAAATAAATTTCCAATAAAGACGGATGGAATTCTTGGCAGAGATTTTTTAGTAAGATATAAATGCAATATTGACTATGACAAATATGTGCTAACATTTAACATCAACAACGAAACAGTAATTATACCGATACATGACAGTACTTACAAAATAAATGAAATTAGAATACCACAAAGAAGTGAAATAATTTTACCATTTACAAGCAAATTAGAAGAATATACACAATCAAAAATAGACTCAGATATATTAAAAACAATGGTACCTCAAACAATTGACGAAAATATAAAGAAAACGCTGGTGATTACAAGAAATATGAAAAGGAAAATGATACAAAATGAAGAAATACAAAATGAGGAAAATAAAAAGAAAAACAAACAGAGAAGAGATCGATCCAAGGAAAATGGTAATGTGAATCCTGAAGAGTCTGATCAACTCAAAATATGGGATTGTACATCCATAAAGGATATAAAACTTGCAAGAAAATTGAAATTTATATTAGAAAAGTCAACCAAAGAATTCGTAGTAGAAAACAATCATGCATTAAATCAAACGGCCGTCAGATGTAGCGATAATCCCTATTATTTAGATAATATGTTGGAGAAACTACCTTCTGTTTTAAGCAGATTGAATTGTGTAAAGTTCGCACTAGAAAAAAGTGACGAGATATTTAAGAAAATAAAGATAGAAAGATTGAAAGAAATCATAAATAAAAGTAAAGAAAAAGACGTCAGAATTCTACTATACAAAAATCCTCAAAGAATTGAAAATGAAAATAAAAAACATGAACTAATTAAATTGTATCACAGCACACCGTGCGGAGGACATTTCGGAGTTAGAAAAACTTTAATAAAATTAAAACAGAAATACATATGGAAGAATATGTTCAAAATGGTAAAAAATGATGTATTAAAATGTGACCTTTGTCAAAGAAATAAACAGATGAGACACACCAAGGAACCATTATGTATCACAGACACACCAAAGGATAGTTTTTCTACTATAGTCATAGATACAGTTGGACCTCTACGACCATCAGGAAACTACCGGTATATACTAACTATGCAATGTGAACTAACCAAATACATGATAGCCGCACCAATGGAAACCAAGGAAGCAAAGTCAATAGCAAAATGCTTAACAGAAAACTTGATATTAAAATATGGTATATTTAAAACACTAAAATCAGATAGAGGAACAGAATTTGTAAACGAATTGCTTAAGGAAATATGTAGTCTGTTGAAGATAGAACAAAAATTATCAACACCATACCATCATGAAACTCTTGGTACTGTGGAAAGAAACCACAGAGTTCTAAATGAATATTTTCTACCATTTGTAAAGGATGATAATTGGGAAGAATGGATTCCTTACTATGCATTCGCATACAACATAACACCCCCTGTAGACACAGAGTACTCACCTTTTGAGCTAGTTTTCGGAAAATTACCAACTTTGCCAGGGGATGAAGTCAGGAATCATCCAAAGGTTTACAATTTAGAAAACTATGCTAATGAATTAAAGACAAGGTTAAAGCATTCTCTAGAAAATGCTAGAAAGTTAATAGAAATAACAAAAAAAGATAGAAGTATAGAATCGTACAATAAAATGAATAGGATAGATCTTAATATAGGAGATTTAGTGTTAGTAAAATTAGAAAATAGAAAAAAAAAATGAAGCACCATACATTGGCCCTTATGAAGTAGTAAATATAGATAATGTTAATGTAGAAATAAAAATAAATGGAAAAACAAAAATCTTACATAAGAATTTATTAAAGAAATATAAGAAATAAACAAATAATAAATATTGTAAAATAAGACAAAACCAAAAATATTAGAACATAAGAATTACAAAAAAAAAAATAAAATTAGTTATGCCTATTATAAAACAAAAAAAAAAGAAAAGACATAAAACTAAAAAATACTAAAATATAAGAATTACATAAAAATAAATTAATTTCTTAAATACATATGCACTTATAAGAACAATATTTTTAACAAAAAAAAAAAATAAACAGAACTTTTGTATACATTTTTATTACAAACTGTAAAATCTCTATAAATTGTTCCACGCACGCATCACATTACATAATAGATTAAAATTTTAAAATTTCTAAATAAAATTATAAAATTTTAACTGAAAGATTGGGGGTGTAGTGTATCCACACAATTCCACTTAATACATTCTTTGCAATAGTAAACAAACACATTCTTTTACTTGTTAAACAAAATGTACCGCTTGCAGAATATAAACAAATTGACTTGCAGTATTAAGATAGGTCAGTAAAAAACCAAATTGTTTTTACTTTGTCGCAAGCATAAATTCTTTTGGGCAATATGATATTTTAAATAAACAACGGTCAACGCTCGCTTACTCATAGTGACAAAATATCGACAAAAATAAGTCAAAGTACATTTTAATAATTTCTGCTGAACTAACAAATTCTTCACTTTGAAGAATTTGTATGATACACTGAACACCACTCAAAGCAAAAATACAATAATATTTAAAATAATAAAATTACTCAATTATTTATGTGTGCCTGTTACAATACTGTATATTTGTATGTTTGTATATTTGTATGTATGTATATTTGTATGTAAGTTAGTGCTAAGTACGTAATTGAGTGAAATTTTGTAAAGTCACTCAATATTAGGTTAATCTTTATTCTCATAAGTAGTATATAAGACAAATAACTTGTAAATAAAAATCAATCAATTAACTTTGATTCAAGGCTTGCGCTTGTGTTCTTTATTTATATAATAGAACATTACATGGCGATCCTGCCTAACCTTCAATTTAATTAGACATAGCACATCTAAGAGACTACACAGCAGTCTTGCTTATCTCTTAGTGCTTAAATTAAACATAGATCCTTGACAGACACAGCTTAAGCTTAGTCAGGATCTATGAGCGTTTAAAAAAAAAAAAAAAAACATTTTTTTTATTATTCCCCACATATGACGGAATCCTGGGAGGAGATCCTTCGGAACCTAAAGGAAGCTGAAGAGCACTGGGCTAAACTGCTAGAAGAAGGAAGTACGGAGCAAAAACCAGCCATACTGGAAAGGGGGCCGAAACCAGGAAGCCAAGAAAAAGAACAAGAACAGTTGAGAAGGAAGCCAAGCACCAAATATTTCCCTTGCCAAATACACGGAAATCAAGAGGTGGAGAAGCCAACAGGCTTAAAAAGCAGCTGGAAGTCTTAAAACACCAACAGACCTACGAACAAGGGGAATGCCTAGAAAAAATAGAAGAGGCGATAAAGAAGACGAAAATTCAAATAAGAAATTTAAAGAATAAGAAAAAAAAATAAATAAAAAATAATTATATGTAAAAGAAAAACTAAAAATATAAATTAATAAGAAAATGATAAAAATTTTAATAATAATAATATTAATTGAAATATGTTTTCTGTTACTATCCAAAACAATATTACTAATGTTAGAAACATTATTTTAAAAAAATAAATATAAATATGTATAAATAAGAACATTACTTTACAACTATTAACAAAATCAAATGTATAAACCAAAAAAAAAAAAAAAAAAACCAAATAAGCTAGGAAAAGTAGAATTATTAATAGATAGAAGCATTTTTGAAAAACCACAATGAGGAAATTTTTAATAACAATAATTATAATAGTATTAGTCATAGTACTGGTAGGCTTTTGGATTAAAGTTAGCATTGTTAATGCAATAGAACGAAATGTACAAGAAATTCAAAATTTTATAGGAAGACAAATAGAAAGAATTTTCTCAATAAAAAATATACTACCGTTCTAAGTTTAAAATAAATAATGAATGTTTTAAAAGAATTGTACAATAAGTATATAGGCTGGATAGTGATATTTGTAATCTTAACCCCTGTAATCATAGTTTTGGATATGAAAATATTAAAGTTTGTGGAATTAGTCATAAGAGATTTTTCTAAATGGAATTCATAGAGCAACTGAATCAGATTATTATTAATGCAAGAAAATCAATAGGAAGACCCTATACTACAGATACTATTAATGAGAAAAGGCTAGAAATAGAGAAGATTGAAAAAGATTTAAATATCAACCTAAGGGATTCAGAGGGAGAAGGAATAGTAGATGAATTTAAAAAATTAAAAGAAGAAGCACTCAATTTATTAAAAATACATTTAGATAGGAAATCTTTAATACAGAAAACACAAGTTGTAGTCATGGCATCCTTAGATTTAAATGAGCTTGCAACTATCACGAAGTTAATACCAATATTTTCGGGTAAAACTAATGAATTGCAAACATTTTTATCAAATTTGGAAATGGTATTTGAATCTATTTCGTCAGATAAGCGTATTTCTTTTTTTCAACTTTGTTTTCAAATCAAGATTGGGATTAAATGTACAAAACCGAATTAAACAAATACAAGTACCTACAACCATAGAAGAACTAATTAGAATTTTGAAAACAACATATAAATCATTAAAGACCTCAAACACTTTGCTTAATGAAATAACACGGATATCACAAAAGGATAACAACATATTGGGTTTTGCAGCAAAAATAGAGAAACTCATTACAGAGTTAAACGAGGTACAGGTATTAGAACAAGGTGAATCTAGTAGGAGCACTATAGTAAGCACAAACAATAAGATAGCGTTCAATGCATTTTTAAATGGATTAACTGACCCACAAATAATATCTACTATCTACGCAAGCCAAGTAACGACATTTTCTGAAGCTTTGAAAATTGCCGAAAACGCTCCATCTCGTGTAGAACAACAACGAATACTACATTACAACACACAACAGAATCAAAATTCGTCAAATAGAAACTGTAGAAAATGTGGAGGAAACCATAATGGTAGATGCCCCGCAGATGGAAGTAAATGTCATAATTGTGGAAAATTCAACCATTTTGCAAAAATGTGTTTGACCAAAACACCAGGCTACAACAACAGAAATTATAACAACAGCGGTAACAATAATAACAGAAATCATAACAACAACAGTAACAATGGTAACATAAATTTTAACAACAGCAATAACAGAGGTAATAACAATAACAGAAATCATAATAACAGAGGCAATAACAACAACCAAAGAAGCCGAAACACAAACAACAGAAATTATAATATAAATCACATGGAAGATCAGGGAAACTTCCAAATCCCGGAGTCAACCCGCACAGAGACTCCATTGGGAATGAACTAGACACAAAAAGAATTTATAGCATATCATCTAACCTCAGAAATTATGTAAATTTACATATCGTTGGCGTTAAGAACAGCCTTACGTTTTTGATTAATACAGGAGCGGATGTCTCACTGTGTAAAGAACAATTTTTAGAAATTTATGAAGAAAATCAAGATGATTATTGCAACTTAACAGGAATCACAGAAAATTTAATTAAATCACTGGGTTCCACAAAAATAAAAATTAAAATAGATAACGATGTAATTAGTCAAAAAATACAATTGGTAGAAAATAAATTTCCAATAAAGACGGATGGAATTCTTGGCAGAGATTTTTTAGTAAGATATAAATGCAATATTGACTATGACAAATATGTGCTAACATTTAACATCAACAACGAAACAGTAATTATACCGATACATGACAGTACTTACAAAATAAATGAAATTAGAATACCACAAAGAAGTGAAATAATTTTACCATTTACAAGCAAATTAGAAGAATATACACAATCAAAAATAGACTCAGATATATTAAAAACAATGGTACCTCAAACAATTGACGAAAATATAAAGAAAACGCTGGTGATTACAAGAAATATGAAAAGGAAAATGATACAAAATGAAGAAATACAAAATGAGGAAAATAAAAAGAAAAACAAACAGAGAAGAGATCGATCCAAGGAAAATGGTAATGTGAATCCTGAAGAGTCTGATCAACTCAAAATATGGGATTGTACATCCATAAAGGATATAAAACTTGCAAGAAAATTGAAATTTATATTAGAAAAGTCAACCAAAGAATTCGTAGTAGAAAACAATCATACATTAAATCAAACGGCCGTCAGATGTAGCGATAATCCCTATTATTTAGATAATATGTTGGAGAAACTACCTTCTGTTTTAAGCAGATTGAATTGTGTAAAGTTCGCACTAGAAAAAAGTGACGAGATATTTAAGAAAATAAAGATAGAAAGATTGAAAGAAATCATAAATAAAAGTAAAGAAAAAGACGTCAGAATTCTACTATACAAAAATCCTCAAAGAATTGAAAATGAAAATAAAAAACATGAACTAATTAAATTGTATCACAGCACACCATGCGGAGGACATTTCGGAGTTAGAAAAACTTTAATAAAATTAAAACAGAAATACATATGGAAGAATATGTTCAAAATGGTAAAAAATTATGTATTAAAATGTGACCTTTGTCAAAGAAATAAACAGATGAGACACACCAAGGAACCATTATGTATCACAGACACACCAAAGGATAGTTTTTCTACTATAGTCATAGATACAGTTGGACCTCTACGACCATCAGGAAACTACCGGTATATACTAACTATGCAATGTGAACTAACCAAATACATGATAGCCGCACCAATGGAAACCAAGGAAGCAAAGTCAATAGCAAAATGCTTAACAGAAAACTTGATATTAAAATATGGTATATTTAAAACACTAAAATCAGATAGAGGAACAGAATTTGTAAACGAATTGCTTAAGGAAATATGTAGTCTGTTGAAGATAGAACAAAAATTATCAACACCATACCATCATGAAACTCTTGGTACTGTGGAAAGAAACCACAGAGTTCTAAATGAATATTTTCTACCATTTGTAAAGGATGATAATTGGGAAGAATGGATTCCTTACTATGCATTCGCATACAACATAACACCCCCTGTAGACACAGAGTACTCACCTTTTGAGCTAGTTTTCGGAAAATTACCAACTTTGCCAGGGGATGAAGTCAGGAATCATCCAAAGGTTTACAATTTAGAAAACTATGCTAATGAATTAAAGACAAGGTTAAAGCATTCTCTAGAAAATGCTAGAAAGTTAATAGAAATAACAAAAAAAGATAGAAGTATAGAATCGTACAATAAAATGAATAGGATAGATCTTAATATAGGAGATTTAGTGTTAGTAAAATTAGAAAATAGAAAAAAAAAATGAAGCACCATACATTGGCCCTTATGAAGTAGTAAATATAGATAATGTTAATGTAGAAATAAAAATAAATGGAAAAACAAAAATCTTACATAAGAATTTATTAAAGAAATATAAGAAATAAACAAATAATAAATATTGTAAAATAAGACAAAACCAAAAATATTAGAACATAAGAATTACAAAAAAAAAAATAAAATTAGTTATGCCTATTATAAAACAAAAAAAAAAGAAAAGACATAAAACTAAAAAATACTAAAATATAAGAATTACATAAAAATAAATTAATTTCTTAAATACATATGCACTTATAAGAACAATATTTTTAACAAAAAAAAAAAAATAAACAGAACTTTTGTATACATTTTTATTACAAACTGTAAAATCTCTATAAATTGTTCCACGCACGCATCACATTATATAATAGATTAAAATTTTAAAATTTCTAAATAAAATTATAAAATTTTAACTGAAAGATTGGGGGTGTAGTGTATCCACACAATTCCACTTAATACATTCTTTGCAATAGTAAACAAACAGATTCTTTTACTTGTTAAACAAAATGTACCGCTTGCAGAATATAAACAAATTGACTTGCAGTATTAAGATAGGTCAGTAAAAAACCAAATTGTTTTTACTTTGTCGCAAGCATAAATTCTTTTGGGCAATATGATATTTTAAATAAACAACGGTCAACGCTCGCTTACTCATAGTGACAAAATATCGACAAAAATAAGTCAAAGTACATTTTAATAATTTCTGCTGAACTAACAAATTCTTCACTTTGAAGAATTTGTATGATACACTGAACACCACTCAAAGCAAAAATACAATAATATTGAAAATAATAAAATTACTCAATTATTTATGTGTGCCTGTTACAATACTGTATATTTGTATGTTTGTATATTTGTATGTATGTATATTTGTATGTAAGTTAGTGCTAAGTACGTAATTGAGTGAAATTTTGTAAAGTCACTCAATATTAGGTTAATCTTTATTCTCATAAAGGTGCTATCAGACGGGATGTATTTTACATATGTACTGTCAAATTTTCCATCTGTAAAAGTTGTACACATCGTGTGATACATATGAAACTTTGCATGTGTAAAATACATGTGGAAATACATATGTAAATTTTTCGATTAGAACACGCTCTATTTTCCTGTGGCATACATAAACAAAACAGCTGGTTTGTTTTGAAACGTAAACAAAAGTCAGCTTTTGTTTACATTTATAGGTTATGTCATAAGGAAAAACATAAGCAGGTGTGATAGCAAAAATTATGAATCGTATGTAAAATGGAAATTTTGACATACATACGGAATTACATATGGGAAAGAAAAGTGACAGTACATATGTAAAATACATCCCGTCTGATAGCACCTTAAGTAGTATATAAGACAAATAACTTGTAAATAAAAATCAATCAATTAACTTTGATTCAAGGCTTGCGCTTGTGTTCTTTATTTATATAATAGAACATTACAATTGATAACCAAGCCATGTGTACCAAATTTGGACAATTTTTCTCCGACTGTTCTCCAGATAAAAATAAATCCATTTTATGCCACGCCCAGTTCTCCAATCCCTCCCACATTTTGTCGGGTGGCTTTTGCCGTTTTCCAGATATAAAGTCATCTTTAATGTCTTTGTATGGGAGGTGCCACGTTCACTTCTCCAATCCCTTCTTTTTTCTAGACATGCTGTGTTTTGATATTTGGACAATTTTTCTCTTACCGTTCTCTAGATATAAATAAGTCTATTTTGTGCCACACCCACTTCTCCAATTGCGCCCATATTTTGTCGGATATTATGTATTGATAACCAAAATGCTTGTTCCTAGCTTGTTGTCGTTCTCCACATATATACAGTTGTGTTCCACATACAAACGGGCCTGTTCTGAAAATCACACGTGTGAATAATTTTGTGTTCTAAAAGTCATACCGTTTTTGTGTTTCTCGGTGTGCTTTCGGCAATTAAAGATCACACCAAAACACACAAAAACGGGACACTTAAATATCACACGTGTGATTTTAGTAGGCACATGTGATTTGAAATCACGTGATTTGAGTAAAAGTGATTTGGAGAACAGGAACGCCAATTTTGTTTGAGAGGTTGTGTATTGATAACCCAATAATGTGCACCAAATTTGGACAATTTTTCTCTTACCGATTTTTAGATATAAATTAATCCACTTATCCAATCCCGCCAAAATTTTGTCTGTATTGATGACCAAGATGCCTGTACCAAATTTGGAAACTTTATGTATTTACGTTCTCCAAATATCCTACATTTATATTGACTTTGTACTGTCAAAATTTCATAAACATCGGCTCAGTGGTTTAGCCGGTTAAAAATGTATGATTGAAATTAAAATTGTATGGACCTATCCTTGTTAACTAATCAACAAAGTGTCAAAATTATTAATAATGTCAAAAACATTAGGTGTTCGATTTGATCATAAGTACATAAATTATACTTTGGTAAGTTTTAAAATTTTTGTTTTACCAGTTGATCGTAAGCGACACACTGTGGTATATTTTAGAACAAAAATGGAAAAAATTCTATATTTTATAAACGATTGAATTCAAATTCAAGATGTTAATTACGGCCTTGTATTCGAGTTAAAGTTTAGGATTTGCAATCTATAGACATATCAAGAGGGCCTCAAATAAGTGCACCTTAAGCATTACATGGCTTTGTCATTTTTTTTTCCTTCACATATAAAATTTTTAAAAAGTTTTTTTAAATAAATAAATAAAAGATAATTTTTCTTAATTAATTAAAAAAAAACAGTTCATTTAAAAAAAATTGTTTAACGTTAAACGGCTGTTTTTCAAAAGTTGCCAAACGCTTGGCAGCTCGTTAAAGAGTTTAGCAAATCGTTAGCCAGAGTAAGTGTATTATGAATAAACTGGTGAGTCGTCGCAGTCACCTTTTTTTTAATGTTCACTTACAATTCACGAAAAAGGCAACGAATGCGCTCTACGCAAGTAAGGGAATGCTGGGCAAAACGTGGGGTCTAACCTCTGCTCTTACACATTGGGTCTACACAGCGGTGGCGAGACCAATCTTACTCTATGGGATACTTGTATGTTGGACGGCATTGGATAAGATATCGTACCGGAATATGCTAACAGGCGTACAGAGACTCGCCGAACTTAGTATCACCGGAGCCTTGCGTAGTACACCGACTGCGGCACTGGATGTGATCCTGGACTTGCAACCAATTCATCTAGTGGCAGAAGGGACGGCGAGGAAGTCTGCAATCCGCTTTAAGGCGACGGGACAGTTTGCATACGGACCATATGGTCATGACAGTATTATAAGGGGAATAAATTGTAGCAGTGACTACACCATTGCGAGACTGGCATTTGGAAGGAAACCGCGAGTTACCTAAGAAGAGGACGGCTGGTTGGCAGGACTCCGATCTGGCCATAGGACCATCAGTTTCTACACTGACGGTTCCAAAATGAAGGACGGAGTTGGAGCTGCAGTCTACTGCCGGGAACTGGGTATTCGGGAATCCCGATTACTGCAGCATATTCCAGGCGGAGATTGTAGTGTATCCACACAATTCTACTTAATACATTCCAAGATATATTTATAGCAGGTAGTCTCGGAAAGCCAGCTGGTTATTTTTTATTTGCTTGTTTTGCGATACAAACTGTCAAATGTTGTATAGTAAACAAGTAAACAAGTTTTTTGTCTCTTTTCAACCCCTTTGCTGTTTGACAGTTCGTATCGCAAAACAACAATAAAAAGCCCTGTTGTTTGTTTTATTGTACAATTGTTGTAATCTCGCGGCTACCTGCTATAAATATACCTTGATACATTCTTTGCAATAGTAAACAAACACATTCTTTCACTCGTTAAACAAAATGTACCGCTTATACGTTCTTGTAGAATATAAACAAATTGACTTGCAGTATTAAGATAGGTCAGTAAAAAACCCAAATTGTTTTACTCTGTCGCAAGCATAAATTCTTTTGTGCAATATGATATTTTAAATGAACTACGGTCAACGCTCGCTTACTCATATTGACAAAAATACCGACATAAATAGTTCAAAGTACATTTTAACTATTTATGCTGAACTAACAAATTCTTTACTTTGAAGAAATTATATGATACACTGAACACCGCTCAAAGTAAAAATACATTAATATTGAAATTAATAAAATGACTCATTTATTTCTGTGTGCCTGTTACAATACTGTATATTTGTATGTAAGTTAGTGCTAAGTACGTAATTGAGTGGAATTTTGTAAAGCCACTCAATTATTAGGTTCATCATTATTCTCATAAGCAGTATTTAAGAAAATAAGTTGTAAATAAAAATCAATTAATTAACGTTGATCATGGCTTGCGCTTGTGTTCTTTTATTTACATATTAGAACATTACAGAGATATTTGCGGCAAAAATGGCTGCTGATTTGGCACGTAATTCCACTACTGGGAACTCGCACGTGAATTTTTTCATCGATAGTCAGGCGGTGATCAGGGCGATAACCGCTGATTATTCATACTCTTCGATCGTCCAGGAGTGTAGGGACTCGATGGATAGACTCTGCGCGAATAGGAGAGTTCACATCTATTGGGTTCGCGACCACCAGGGCATAGAAGGCAACGAGAAGGCGAACGAATTGGCGAAACGGGGGGTCCATTTACCATACCATAGGGTGATGGCCATTCCGGCTCCAATTCAGAATATAAGGAGAGATACGGACTCTGCTATACGGAGGAGATCAGAGGCGATTTGGGAAAACACCAGAACGTGCAGGGTTTCAACGGTAATGTGGGGATCCTATGATCCAGAGTCGACAAAGATTCTTCTGTCGCTATCGAGAAGGGACTGTAGACTTCTGGTAGGTTTTATGACGGGTCATTGTTGGACTGCGGTATACGCCCAGAGGGACGGTTGAATAGCGACAATTGTAGATTCTGTGGGGTACCAGGGGAAAAGGAGACAGTGGAGCATTTACTCTGCTACTGTCCGGGACTCGTGCGCTCCAGGGCAAATTGTCTGGGAGATCATTACTTCCAAGGTCTCGGGGAAGTCTCCGGAATTGGGTTAATGAGACTCCTAGCATTCGTCAAGAGAGTGTGGGGTACTCTGGGTACCTTTACATCGGAATGACCTTTTTCTAACATTCTTCTGTAGACTATCGTACAACGTGGTAACGCTAGGGACCTATTTGGTCTATGCGGGGTCTTTGTGACTGGCCACTCTAACCTATACCTACAATTCACGGGAATTGACAATTCTGCTAAGGTGGGAATGTTTTGATTCAATGGTAAACAGTACAAAACTAACTTCATGCTAACTTCATGCCAAATTTTCATTATAAATACGACTGTGAATATTCTCATCTCCCTAAACAATAAAAAAAAAACAACGAACCCAATATTAACTGTAAAATCTGAATGAAGAACTAGAATAAACTACCCTGCAAGAAATGAATGAGCGAGTAATTTTTTCACGTTGGTGTTATGAAAGTGATAGAAAGAAATGACCGAAATCAAAATTTCGGGAACTTATAGTTATTAGAAAAATATTGAAAATGTCCCAAATGAAATGCAATCACCTTCTGTTGAAATTAGGCTATTAATAATAATAGTTCTGTTTGTTTACTCTACTTTGGGATCCCTCGGGATCCCAATTTGAACGAAAAGCGTTCCCGTACTTTTAATTTGTTTAAATGAGAGCGGATTTGAGAGAATAAAATTCTTCTTCTTCTTGCACGAAAAGCCCATACTTTTGCATGCAAATGCAAAGGAAAAAAATCGTGAACCAAATGTTGGAAAAAGTGTTGTGGAGTAAAATAATGTACTTTAATAAAAAGTTTTATGTTGCAATATTAGAAACACATACTGTTAGTTATTGTGTTTGTTTTGTTTAATTTTTGGTAACATTAGTTTATTCCTACAGACAATATACAATTTTTCCAAAGTGGCATAAATTTTTATCGTTTTGTAAGGACTGTCAAAACAATGACTTTATTTTGTGCTTAAAATTTGGTTTTTTCTGTTCCCGTACTTTTGTGTAATTTTGTTTCTTTATGAGAGAAATTTATGCTTGCTCTCATTTTTATGAACTTTACCCAAAAAGTAAAGAAACAGAGCTAATATAAAATTTACAGGGGAAAACTGTGAGAGAAATTCCTCACGAGAAAGTCTACAGTCCACGACATTAGGTGCGTTTGAGTACTTTTACAGTAAAATGCAGTAAATGAGTAAACTAAAAAATTTTCTCTCACAAAAAGCTGTTGTCCAAAAAAGTACGCGAACGCAAAATTTGTAAAAATTCGTAAAATAAAGGCAACAGCTGATGGCAAATAATTGAAGTGTTGAAAAATATTGACACTTTTGACTACTTAGCTCGTTTTCTTATCGGTACTCGATTAAATACTTTTTATAACACGAACATTTTTGGAAAATACAAACAAACTATTTTATGTAATCTTTCATATTTGTTTGTTTTTTATTTTATTTGATTTTACTTATTTGTAGCGGGTTAAATTATTTAAAAGAACATGAAAAATTTGTTTGCTATTGATTACTTAACTACCCAAATACTTCACACTTTTACAACTCTAAAAAAATTAACATAACAAAAAAAAAAATGTCGAAAGTTTGTATTTAGCAAAATAAAGGCTTTACAAACAAGTTTAATTAATTAATCACCCATATCGTGAATAACAAGTGGAATTTTTGTTCCCATGAAGTTTTCATTCCCCTCGAAGGGAATTTAAAAAATTAAAAATCAATGAAATTTTTGTTCAAAAAGTTTGTTTACTTTTTGAAACATATGTTTTTTTTTGATTTACTAAACTTTACTGCAAAAATTTCTGCAGTAAAAATTTATAAATACTCAGACAAGAACTGTCACTTTTCGCTCTCAATTTATGTTCTCATTTACTGCATTTTGTGTACTCGAACGCAATTTCGTAAAATTCAGTAAAGTTTAGTAAAAAATAGTAAAAATTTTGTGTTCTCGAACGCAACTATTATCAAAAGATTTCATAATGAGTTAAGATTAACCAACAAAAGCCGAGAAGGTTAAGGTAAGACTTTAAATGAGAGGAAAAAGCTATCGATATTAAAAGAAATCAAGCAAGATCAATTTAGAACCGCAAAGGAACTTCAATTGGTTTAATATCTTTAGTTTGTCTAAAACCTTTATGGATGAAGTTTCCTGATGATCTGGCCTAAGCAACCAGTGAAATGCATAGGAATAGCTTATCCCATCAACAATAAATTTCAAGTGTTTTTATCAATAATAAAAACTGGGAATTAAGCACGAATAACAAAATCTTTTGAAATTAAAATTTTGTATTCCCAAAAATTGAAATAACTTTTTGATAATAAACAGGCAGTGCACGGCCTAAAAAACACTTAATTGACAACATCTTTTGTAAGTTGTTGTTTTTTTCATTTTGTTTTTCTTAACCTACTTACAACTACAATTAATGTTGAGAGAATTTCAACTAATTGTAGTGGGGAAATGTAAGATGAGATGAACCCACTGTTGTTTATTGTTGATGTGTTTTGTTTAAACTTTGATATTGTTACAAGTAGAACTGCTGCTATAATTCTTATACGTTTAACAGTTTTATTTGGTTTAATATCTTTAGTTTGTCTAAAACCTTTATGGATGAAGTTTCCTGATGATCTGGCCTAAGCAACCAGTGAAATGCATAGGAATAGCTTATCCCATCAACAATAAATTTCAAGTGTTTTTATCAATAATAAAAACTGGGAATTAAGCACGAATAACAAAATCTTTTGAAATTAAAATTTTGTATTCCCAAAAATTGAAATTACTTTTTGATAATAAACAGGCAGTGCACGGCCTAAAAAACACTTAATTGACAACATCTTTTGTAAGTTGTTGTTTTTTTCATTTTGTTTTTCTTAACCTACTTACAACTACAATTAATGTTGAGAGAATTTCAACTAATTGTAGTGGGGAAATGTAAGATGAGATGAACCCACTGTTGTTTATTGTTGATGTGTTTTGTTTAAACTTTGATATTGTTACAAGTAGAACTGTTGCTATAATTCTTATACGTTTAACAGTTTTATTTGGTTTAATATCTTTAGTTTGTCTAAAACCTTTATGGATGAAGTTTCCTGATGATCTGGCCTAAGCAACCAGTGAAATGCATAGGAATAGCTTATCCCATCAACAATAAATTTCAAGTGTTTTTATCAATAATAAAAACTGGGAATTAAGCACGAATAACAAAATCTTTTGAAATTAAAATTTTGTATTCCCAAAAATTGAAATTACTTTTGGAAATTTTAGTAACTTCAATACATTTTATAAAAAGTTTAAAAATATAAGAAATCATAATATATATCATAATATATATCATACATATTTACATACATACATACATATGTATGTTTAAATGCTTTTATAATACTTCTTTGAATACAATGTTAGAGGTAATGACATGATCATCGTTAACTTTTTGCCCGTACGAATCCTTTATCAATGAAAATATTAATTTTTCAATTTCTAATTATTTTTCGTCATTAGTGTTAGAAATAAGCTTTAAAATGAGATATCATTCATTAAATTTGATGCGGTGGTATGGGAGATATTTGCAACCGACAAAAAAAAGTGCTTTAGAAATAATATATATGATGATAGGATGTGTGTTATGCCTTTGGGGGCGAGTATTATTTATTTATTTATTTCATTAAATGTAATATAAAAAGCCATCTAGGCCAATTAAAATATATATTACAAAGCAGTTTGCCTGAATGCAGTTATAAACTAACTACAAATACAAAAATTATATTAAAAATATAAATAATAAAATAGAAAAAAAAATGATTTTATTATTTAAATTAAATTAATCTGTCACGATTCAATGCGATAGTGGCCGCTGCCCCACGCACGGTTCGCGTGCACTGTCCATTTGTCACACTGGTATCTAACGATTTTTCAGCCGGGCTATGACTCGTCGGGCATGGGCGGGTGTTCGTTGCAAATGGACGTGCATAAAACATTAATTTATGTACCAGTGTCTTTGCCTAAATCACAAAAAAAAGGAAAACGGGGCGCAAACGAAATTAAACCGAACCGCACAGAAAACAAACGCGAGATGCAATACCTTTTTTGTTTTGGGGATTTAGATGTAAATTAAATCCCTGGCTGGCCCTCCATCAGCATCCATCCTGATGCTCGACCATGGTAGCTTAGTAGCCGCAAGTTCAAGCTACCCCTAAAACGAATTTTCACCACCAAATACCTACCTTAACCTCCTCACACTTCCATAATTTAAACAAATCCGGGTTTTAATTAAATTCAAATTTCAATCATACAAATTTTATTAACAATAATTCTTTAATTAGACCATGGCATGCAAAACCAATAGACCTAGGGGTGTAATAAATTATTAATACCGTCGATTATATTTCCGCGGGAGACTTTCTCAACTATCAACTAATTTAAGCTTAATATCATACAACATCGTTGGGGAGAGAAAATTTAGCTGATGTAGGTATTCAAACACCTAAGTTAGCGCTAATTAATTAAATTAATCTGACTAAATTTAACCCTATTCCAAATTGTCGCTCCTTTAGACGTCGCTTTAAATTATTAAACTCGGGCAGAAACAAATTATTACAATTACCCGAAAATATCTACATTAAAGGGTGAACGCAAGGGTGTATTGGTTTTCAGGCGGGTCTACAGTGGCTCACAATCGTCTGCTAAAGGGTACGATAACCCAAAGCTTATACCATGTATATTTCAAATTTAGTATGTATGATCTTAACTTCTAATATTACAAATAAATTCAATATAATCTAAACGTCAAACATTACGCTATTTCCAAACTTAAGATGTAAAAGTTTCAAATTTAGTACAGTCTGGAATTTCATATAAAGGTGATCTAAACTTACATAATGAAAGTTTATATTTCAACTGGGGGTAAACACCAAATAATTACAAAAATTTAAAATTCGAATGGATGTTTTAAACTCCGATGGGTTTTCAAAATTTAGCTTTACCAAAATTCACAATATAATTAATGGATGGTTCTAGCTAAATTTATATTGGTTTAAACGTTAATCTTACGACAATACCAAATTCTAACTGATACAAAGTTCAACTGTATGTTGGTAGCAAAAAAAAATCAAACTACTATAATTTGAAATTTAAACACTGTTTTACACTGGTTTAAATTCAAAATTATTACGATTCAAAATATAACAAGAGGGCTATATTCGGCTATGCCGAATCTTATAAACCCTTCACCATGGTTTGGAAAGAACAGAAGTTTATATATATGGATATCTAAATATATGTATATATAGATGTATATTATATAATATGTATTGTTTAGTTTTATTTAATTATTTGCACATGCTTGCGTGCTATTAAATATATTAAGAGTTTAAGTATAGTTAGTTTAGTTTTGATCAAATTTTAGAATTTGGTCATAACTCGGCCATTTTGTAACAGATTTGACAGATTTTTATACCGACATCTTAAAGTATAAAATTACCATTTTCTTTGGTAATAAAACTTGGAGTCGGGAAGATCTATGGTTCCCGAAAATAGGTATTTAAAAAAAGCTATATATTTGCCATATCATTTTTTTCCCCGATTTTCCGATATTTTGATATCTAAAACGTATGAATAGGTCATATTACAGCTCTAAAATTTTAGTTTTTATAATAAAAATTTTAATGTTTTTTAGTGCTTTTTTTGAGTATTTTGCCCATAACTTAACCATTTTTAACCGATTTAGCAGATTTATATACCAACGTGCTTAAGAATTATATTACCATTAAATTGGGTTATAGGTATATATATATATACTTACATATATGTATACATATTTAAACAAACTTAATTATAAAAAAAGTAATTTTTGGGATTGCAGTATTTTGGTCATAACTCTGCTATTTCTTAACCGATTTGACAGATTTATATATCGACGTGTTAAAGAAGAAATTTGCCAGTTATTTTGATTATAAAACTTGGACTCGGGAAGATCTATGGTTCCCGAAAAAAAAAAATTATATTTTGGTCATAACTTTTTCGTATCTGAACCGATTTTCCCGAGTGTTTCAGGTTTTTCTACAATTTTTAATAATTTTTGTACGGGAGGTACCACGCCCACTTCTCCAATCCCGCCCGCATTTTGTGGGATACTGTATCTGCATAATCTAAATGTTTGTACCAAATTTAGAAACTTTGGCTCTTGTCGTTCTCAAGATATACAGAAATAAAAAAATACAACAACAACAAGGGATTTTTGGGCAAAATCAGAGGCAGTCGTGGTTTTTTGCTCATATCTCCGTCATTTTTGGACCGATCTGGCTGAAATTCAATAGCAAACTTAAACGGAGTATATGTGATATAAACATACATCAACCTAGTCCACATCATTTCTGGGGTTTTTGGAAAACCCATTTCAACATACACACGGACAGACGGACAGACGGACAACCGGATTTGAACTTCGCTTTTCATAAGGACCCAGAATATATATACATTATAGGGTGTAGGATCAATATTGTGGAACATACAAACGGAATGACAAAGTTATATATACCCTCTTACCTTCGGTGAAGGGTATAAAAAAAGACATATTTTTTTGGATTTCAGTACTTTGGACATAACTCAGTCTTTTATTAACCGATTTGAAAGATTTATATACCGATGTCTTTAGGAATAAATTTACCATTTACTTTGTGATAAAACGTGGACTCAGAAAGACCTATGGCTCCCGTAAATGGGTATTTTTTAAAAAAAATTATATTTTGGTCATAACTTTTTTGTATCTGAACCGATTTTTCCAAAATTTTCAGAAAATATTTTCTACTAAAGATTTTCGATCTTTTGATATATAAGGCGTAGCCATAGGTCATATGACAGTCCAAAAATTCAGGTTTATATACAATTTTTGATTTTTTTTGTATGGGAGGTACCACGCCCACTTTTCCAATCCCGCCCATATTTTGTTGGATACTGTATATTGATAATCTAAATGTTTGTACCCAATCTGGAAACTTTGGCTCTTGCCGTTCTCAAGATATACAGAAATAAATAAAATACAACAACAAGGGATTTTTGGGCAAAATCAGAGGCAGTCGTGGTTTTTTGCTCATATCTCCGTCATTTTTGGACCGATCTGGCTGAAATTCAATAGCAAACTTAAACGGAGTATATGTGATATAAACATACATCAACCTAGTCCACATCATTTCTGGGGTTTTTGGAAAACCCATTTCAACATACACACGCACAGACGGACAGACGGACAACCGGATTTGAACTTCGCTTTTCATAAGGACCCAGAATATATATACATTATAGGGTGTAGGATCAATATTGTGGAACATACAAACGGAATGACAAAGTTATATATACCCTCTTACCTTCGGTGAAGGGTATAAAAAGAATGGTTTACGATTAGTATTGTTTTAAATTCGGTTTTATGAAAATTAAAGTTCTAAATAGTGGATGTTCTACGTTTCATATTTTTTTTTTTGGTTTAAATTTTGGCTTCATGAAAATTTAAATTTTTAGTAATGAAAGTTCTAAGTTTAATGTTTTTTTTTTAAATTTGATTTTATGAAAATTCAAATTTTAAGTAATGAAAATTCCAAATTTAATGTTTTTTTTTTTGTTTTAAATTTGATTTTATGAAAATTCAAATTTTAAGTAATGAAAATTTTACGTCTCATGTTTTTTTTTTAATCGGGTTTTTTGAAAATTCAAATTTTCAATAGGGAATATTCTACGTTCAATATTTTCTTGTTTAAATCGGGTTTTATGAAAATTAAAATTTTTGAAGGAATTTTTTATGGCCTATGATTTATATTGTTCAAAATTGGGTTGAGTGAAAATTCAAAATTTAAATGCGTGGGTGTTCTAGAGTACTTTAAATTTAATGAGAATTCAAAAATTAAGTATGAAATAGTCCATATTGATATGGGTTAAACGGGCTTAAACATCAAACCACTACCATTCGGAATTTAAACAGTAATGTTTTCAAATTTATTTTGGGGTAAAATCTAAAATCATTACCATTCAAAGTCTAAATGATGAATGGCTTCAGATTTAATTTTTCTGACGAGGATTTAAAATTTACATAATGAATGTCTCCGCCCTATATGGGCCGGAAAGTTAATTTCACAAAAATGCCTGAGTGTTTCAACATATATTGGTTTGCTGAACATCCACGATTTTAAATATTGAATAGTTCAATCCTATGTTGGTACAAACAAAAATCAAACTTCTTTAGGTAAATGACGTCACTTATCTTTTGAAAACAGCTGGCCTCGGTTGTCTCACGATGGATGCTGACGACTTCTTGGATATTCTCAGGGGTTACTGATGACTACAGGTGTGGATGAATATGACTATCGGTGTTGATGCATGTATATGACTATCGGTGTTGATGTATATGATTATCGGTGTTGATGTATATGACTATAGCTGTTGATGTATGTATGTATATGACTATCGGTGTTGATATATATGATTATAGCTGTTGATGTATGTATATGACTTTCGGTGTTGATGTATATGATTATCGGTGTTGATGTATATGACTATAGCTGTTGATATATATGATTATCGATGTTGGCCCAGATGCCTATGGTTGTTGGTAACGATGGCTATAGTCGTTGGCACATGGGGCTATGGATTTTGTTAGAGATGGCAATGGATATTGGTGGATGTGACGATGAGTGTTACTAAAGATGACTACGGTATTGATCAATGTGGCTATAGATTTTGTTAGAGATGCTATGGATATTGGTGGATGTGACTGTGACTATGGGTGTTAGCTGTTGCCTCCAAAAGTGTAGAGCAACGAGTGTTCGTGAGCGTAGGCTGTTGAGGTTATGTATGTTCTAGCTGTCGATGTTCTAGCTTTTCGCTCCGGCCGTAGTGTCTGGGATTGCTCCCTTCGAGCCAACTTAATTCTTTCGCTGTCATTCACCACCTCTAGTGCACGAAACTACTCCAAGACTTGCTTGCCGCGGGATTTCTTTATCCTCTCTTTAATTTTCGGCCCCGCGCTTCAATTAATGATGGGCACGTTACAAACTATTTCCCTGAGTCACTTTTTTTTTTTTAATTTTATTTTTCACTTTTTCCACAATATTTGCTTTCTGTCAAAAAATAACCTGCGTTTAAAAACATTTTTAAAATTGCATGTGCATTTTTTTTTTTTTTTTTTTTTTTTTAAAAATTTTCTGGCTACCACACCATGAACAATCGGAAGTGCTACCCACAAGAAAAAGAAGGAAATCCCTGAAGTTGGCTCTCTAAGCCACACCCTCATGTGCAGGTGCCTAAAAATAGCAACTCTGTTAGCGGTGTTGTATTCTTTTGTAACCCGACGAATTAGGTACAGTGTGGTCTATGTTCCATGTCCTGACATTTTGTACTTTGTTGCTCATCTTGTGCCTTGACCAGAACTTGACATGGCACACCACACCCTTTCCCGGTGTCGATCCGTTTTATCATATTCGCAATCATATTGTGAATATGATAAAAGTGAAGTATAATGCTACGCTTTCACTTTTCAACAATTCGGACAATTCTACACTTGAGAAATTTCCGACACAGTTAAGCTGATACTTGTTTAGCAAAATCTGACAACTGAAAGTTTCGGCGAAATACTTCCTGTCCTACTTTAAACTTAGCAATCCTCACACGTATGTTGTATCTTTTCGCGTTAGCCTAGTAGCTTTTGTGTAAACCTTCTCTTAGCTTATCGCGAACAATTTCCATAAATTCGTGCCGGTTCTCAAATCTGATATCGGGTTCATCAACAATCTTTAATTTTCTGGCTATCTTGTATGCCGATGCATGAGTAATCATGTTGGTGCCAAACAACGCGAAGTATGGAGTCATGTACTGCGGACTGTAGCGCGCATTCTATTTCACAGAGGTATAAATCCCACTCGCTGTGGTTTTCTCCTAGATACGAACGAATTGCTGACAATATTGTTTGATTAACGCGCTCTGACGCATTTGCTTGAGGTGCATAAACTCCGGTCTTGCAATGATTAATATCAAAGGTTTCCATTAAAGCCGCAAACTCCTTGCCCACAAACTGTGGTCCATTATCCGAAACTATTGTTTCGGGACAACCAAATTTATAAAAAACTTCCTTAACTAGAAACTCTACTACATTGCGAGCATTTGCTTTAGACATTGCCTTCAATAGCACGAACTTGGTCACATAATCCAATACAATAAAAATATAACAATTGCCACGCTTCGAACGAACGTACGGCCCCAAAAAATTTATAAAAATACGCTGGAAAGGTCTGGTTGCGTCTGCTTCTTTTCCCATAGGTGGTTTGAGTATAGTATTAGCTGGTTTGCATTCCTTGCAAACGTCACATCGATTCACGAAATTTCGAACTTGAATGTTCAAATGAGCCCAGTAAAAATATTCTCGAATCCTCCTAATTGTTTTTGCAATGCCCCCATGAGCCATACTGGGTGGGCTATGTGCTTTCTCAATTATGCTTTCGGTTAACGAAGCTGGCATCCATAACTTTCAGGCATGTTCTTCCAACAAAATGTCGCCATTATATACATTTGTTCTTTTGTACACCAAATTGTCAATAACTTTAATAACGGGTAAACTAGATTTTTCCTCCTGTACGATACGGATTAATTCCTTATAGTCATCAGAGCTAAACTCTGGTAAATTTAGATCAACTAAAAATGAACCAAAATTATCCAATGCGTCTACGGTGTTGCGAGATAATGCGTCAGGTATTACATTCTGTGAACCTTTCCGGTGCTGAATTTGAAAACTAAAGGACTGTAATTGTAGGCTCCATCGCGCCAATCTGCCGCTAAGGTCTTTCTGTGACATGAGCCATTTGAGGCTTGAGTGATCCGTGATCACAACAAACTGCATCAACTCAATTGTCAATTGTCAAAAATATAACGGTTATTTTAGAATATCTCAAGAACTGTTATTTTTTTGACAATTCTGACTTCATATTCGGATTCAGCGGACAATTTTACATAAAGATTAGGTCTCAAATTCATTTGGTCAAAAAACTGTCACGTAGTGTAATATATGTATGTATCAATGCCATTTGTATAATCTATATACTACATATCGTCGGTTGATTATTTAATTGTCGTATGTGGATACAAATTACATACGACAATTAAATAATCAACCGACGATATGTATATAAAAATAAGTTGTCCTATGTTCGTCATTTTATAACTCGAGAACCACTCAACCGATGTTCAAACGAGTACATGCGTTGGAAAGATCTACTTTCACTGATGGTTTATAAAAAAAAACTCCCGACAGGTGGCGCAGACTGGGAGATTATTGAACAGACTGGGAGATACACATTTCATTTCTAGCGTTGATTTAAAGGACGCGTTTTGGCAGATACCGCTAGCAGTCTCCAGTAGGGAAAAGATGGCGTTCACGGTACCTGGAAGGCCTTTGTACCATTTTACGGTAATGCCGTTTGGGTTGTGCAATGCAGCTCAGCGGTTATGCCGTTTAATGGACAAAGTCATCCCTGCGCGCCTTCGCGAGCGTGTTTTCGTCTACTTGGATGATCTGTTAGTTGTAACTGCTACATTCGCGGAACACATCGAACTCTTAAGAGAAGTAGCGTCGTGTTTGCCTAGGGCTGGTTTGACTATAAACGTGGAGAAATCCAAATTTTGTTGCAAGGAACTTAAATATTTAGGTTATATCGTGGGAGGAGGAATTCTCAGGCCAGATCCGGACAAGATCTCGGCGATACAAAATGTTAGCTATCCGACTACACCAGAGCAAGTTCGGAGTTTTATGGGCACCACTGGATGGTACCGTCGATTCATAAACGACTACGCGACAATCACAGCTCCAATTTCGGAAACCCTTAAGAAAACAAAAAAATTTGAATTTACGGCGGAAGCAAAGCTAGCGTTTGACCAATTAATTCACTGCCTTAGTACAAGTCCCGTTTTAACTCATCCTGACTTTACGAAAACTTTTTACATACAGTGCGGTGCGTCTGATGTTGGAATCGGGGCAGTTATATTTCAAGAAGACCCTGAAGGGGGCGAACATCCAATTGCTTATTATTCAAGAAAATTAACAGCAGCTCAGAGGAATTATTCTGCAACTGAGCGTGAATGCTTAGCGGTTGTGTCAGCGATACAAAGATTCCGTCCATACATTGAGTTGATGCAGTTTGTTGTGATCACGGATCACTCAAGCCTCAAATGGCTCATGTCACAGAAAGACCTTAGCGGCAGATTGGCGCGATGGAGCCTACAATTACAGTCCCTTAGTTTTCAAATTCAGCACCGGAAAGGTTCACAGAATGTCGTACCTGACGCATTACCTCGCTACACCGTAGACGCATTGGATAATTTTGGTTAATTTTTAGTTGATCTAAATTCACCAGAGTTTAGCTCTGATGACTATAAGGAATTAATCCGTGTCGTACAGGAGGAAAAATCTAGTTTACCCGATATTAAAGTTATTGACAATTTGGTGTACAAAAGAACAAATGTATATAATGGCGACATTTGGTTGGAAGATCATGCCTGGAAGTTATGGATGCCAGCTTCGTTAACCGAAAGCATAATTGAGAAAGCACATAGCCCACCCAGTATGGCTCATGGGGGCATTGCAAAAACAATTAGGAGGATTCGAGAATATTTTTACTGGCCTCATTTGAACATTCAAGTTCGAAATTTCGTGAATCGATGTGACGTTCGCAAGGAATGCAAACCAGCTAATACTATACTCAAACCACCTATGGGAAAAGAAGCAGACGCAACCAGACCTTTCCAGCGTATTTTTATAGATTTTTTGGGGCCGTACGTTCGTTCGAAGCGTGGCAATTGTTATATTTTTATTGTATTGGATTATGTGACCAAGTTCGTGCTATTGAAGGCAATGTCTAAAGCAAATGCTCGCAATGTAGTAGAGTTTCTAGTTAAGGAAGTTTTTTATAAATTTGGTTGTCCCGAAACAATAGTTTCGGATAATGGACCACAGTTTGTGGACAAGGAGTTTGCGGCTTTAATGGAAACCTTTGATATTAATCATTGCAAGACCGGAGTTTATGCACCTCAAGCAATGAGTCAGAGCTCGTTAATCAAACAATATTGTCAGCAATTCGTTCGTATCTAGGAGAAAACCACAGCGAGTGGGATTTACACCTCTGTGAAATAGAATGCGCGCTACGGTACGCAGTACATGCTGCTATAGGCATGACTCCATACTTCGCGTTGTTTGGCACCAACATGATTACTCATGCATCGGCATACAAGATAGCCAGAAAATTAAAGATTGTTGATGAACCCGATATCAGATTTGAGAACCGGCACGAATTTATGGAAATTGTTCGCGATAAGCTAAGAGAAGGATTACACAAAAGCTACGAGGCTAACGTGAAAAGATACAACATACGTGTGAGGATTGCTAAGTTTAAAGTAGGACAGGAAATATTTCGCCGAAACTTTCAGTTGTCAGATTTTGCTAAACAAGTATCAGTTTAACTGTGTCGGAAATTTCTCAAGTGTAGAATTGTCCGAATTGTTGAAAAGTGAAAGCGTAGCATTATACTTCACTTTTATCATATTCACAATATGATTGCGAATATGATAAAACGGATCGACACCGGGAAAGGGTGTGGTGTGCCATGTCAAGTTCTGGTCAAGGCACAAGATGAGCAACAAAGTACAAAATGTCAGGACATGAAACATAGACCACACTGTACAACACCGCTAACAGAGTTGCTATTTTTAGGCACCTGCACATGAGGGTGTGGCTTAGAGAGCCAACTTCAGGGATTTCCTTCTTTTTCTTGTGGGTAGCACTTCCGATTGTTCATGGTGTGGTAGCCAGAAAATTTTTAAAAATAACAAAAAAAAAAAAAAAAAAATGCACATGCAATTTTAAAAATGTTTTAAAACGCTGGTTATTTTTTGACAGAAAGCAAATATTGTGGAAAAAGTGAAAAATAAAATTAAAAAAAAAAAAGTGACTCAGGGAAATAGTTTGTAACGTGCCCATCATTAATTGAAGCGCGGGGCCGAAAATTAAAGAGAGGATAAAGAAATCCCGCGGCAAGCAAGTCTTGGAGTAGTTTCGTGCACTAGAGGTGGTGAATGACAGCGAAAGAATTAAGTTGGCTCGAAGGGAGCAATCCCAGACACTACGGCCGGAGCGAAAAGCTAGAACATCGACAGCTAGAACATACATAACCTCAACAGCCTACGCTCACGAACACTCGTTGCTCTACACTTTTGGAGGCAACAGCTAACACCCATAGTCACAGTCACATCCACCAATATCCATAGCATCTCTAACAAAATCTATAGCCACATTGATCAATACCGTAGTCATCTTTAGTAACACTCATCGTCACATCCACCAATATCCATTGCCATCTCTAACAAAATCCATAGCCCCATGTGCCAACGACTATAGCCATCGTTACCAACAACCATAGGCATCTGGGCCAACATCGATAATCATATATATCAACAGCTATAGTCATATACATCAACACCGATAATCATATACATCAACACCGAAAGTCATATACATACATCAACAGCTATAATCATATATATCAACACCGATAGTCATATACATACATACATCAACAGCTATAGTCATATACATCAACACCGATAATCATATACATCAACACCGATAGTCATATACATGCATCAACACCGATAGTCATATTCATCCACACCTGTAGTCATCAGTAACCCCTGAGAATATCCAAGAAGTCGTCAGCATCCATCGTGAGACAACCGAGGCCAGCTATTTTCAAAAGATAAGTGACGTCATTTACCTAAAGAAGTTTGATTTTTGTTTGTACCAACATAGGATTGAACTATTCAATATTTAAAATCGTGGATGTTCAGCAAACCAATATATGTTGAAACACTCAGGCATTTAATTTGTGAATTTTTGTGAAATTAACTTTCCGGCCCATATAGGGCGGAAACATTCATTATGTAAATTTTAAATCCTCGTCAGAAAAATTAAATCTGAAGCCATTCATCATTTAGACTTTGAATGGTAATGATTTTAGATTTTACCCCAAAATAAATTTGAAAACATTACTGTTTAAATTCCGAATGGTAGTGGTTTGATGTTTAAGCCCGTTTAACCCATATCAATATGGACTATTTCATACTTAATTTTTGAATTCTCATTAAATTTAAAGAACTCTAGAACACCCACGCATTTAAATTTTGAATTTTCACTCAACCCAATTTTGAACAATATAAATCATAGGCCATAAAAAATTCCTTCAAAAATTTTAATTTTCATAAAACCCGATTTAAACAAGAAAATATTGAACGTAGAATATTCCCTATTGAAAATTTGAATTTTCAAAAAACCCGATTAAAAAAAAAACATGAGACGTAAAATTTTCATTACTTAAAATTTGAATTTTCATAAAATCAAATTTAAAACAAAAAAAAACATTAAATTTGGAATTTTCATTACTTAAAATTTGAATTTTCATAAAATCAAATTTAAAAAAAAAACATTAAACTTAGAACTTTCATTACTAAAAATTTAAATTTTCATGAAGCCAAAATTTAAACCAAAAAAAAAAAATATGAAACGTAGAACATCCACTATTTAGAATTTTAATTTTCATAAAACCGAATTTAAAACAATACTAATCGTAAACCATTCTTTTTATATTTTGAATAGTAATAATTTTGAATTTAAACCAGTGTAAAACAGTGTTTAAATTTCAAATTATAGTAGTTTGATTTTTTTTTGCTACCAACATACAGTTGAACTTTGTATCAGTTAGAATTTGGTATTGTCGTAAGATTAACGTTTAAACCAATATAAATTTAGCTAGAACCATCCATTAATTATATTGTGAATTTTAGTAAAGCTAAATTTTGAAAACCCATGGGAGTTTAAAACATCCATTCGAATTTTAAATTTTTGTAATTATTTGGTGTTTACCCCCAGTTGAAATATAAACTTTCATTATGTAAGTTTAGATCACCTTTATATGAAATTCCAGACTGTACTAAATTTGAAACTTTTATATCTTAAGTTTGGAAATAGCGTAATGTTTGACGTTTAGATTATATTGAATTTATTTGTAATATTAGAAGTTAAGATCATACATACTAAATTTGAAATATACATGGTATAAGCTTTGGGTTATCGTACCCTTTAGCAGACGATTGTGAGCCACTGTAGACGCGCCTGAAAACCAATACACCCTTGCGGTCACCCTTTAATGTAGATATTTTCGGGTAATTGTAATAATTTGTTTCTGCCCGAGTTTGATAATTTAAAGCGACGTCTAAAGGAGCGACAATTTGGAATAGGGTTAAATTTAGTCAGATTCCACCGACAATTAGCGCTAACTTAGGTGTTTGAATAGCTACATCAGCTAAATTTTCTCTCCCCAATGATGTTGTATGATATTAAGCTTAAATTAGTTGATAGTTGAGAAAGTCTCCCGCGGAAATATAATCGACGGTATTAATAATTTATTACACCCCTAGGTCTATTGGTTTAGCATGCCATGGTCTAATTAAAGAATTATTGTTAATAAAATTTGTATGATTGAAATTTGAATTTAATTAAAACCCGGATTTGTTTAAATTATGGAAGTGTGAGGAGGTTAAGGTAGGTATTTGGTGGTGAAAATTCGTTTTAGGGGTAGCTTGAACATGCGGCTACTAAGCTACCATGGTCGAGCATCAGGATGGATGCTGATGGAGGGCCAGCCAGGGATTTAATTTACATCTAAATCCCCAAAACAAAAAAGGTATTGTATCTCGCGTTTGTTTTCTGTGCGGTTCGGTTTAATTTCGTTTGCGCCCCGTTTTCCTTTTTTTTGTGATTTAGGCAAAGACACTGGTACATAAATTAATGTTTTATGCACGTCCATTTGCAACGAACACCCGCCCATGCCCGACGAGTCATAGCCCGGCTGAAAAATCGTTAGATACCAGTGTGACAAATGGATAGTGCACGCGAACCGTGCGTGTGGCAGCGGCCACTATCGCATTGAATCGTGACGGATTAATTTAATTTAAATAATAAAATCATTTTTTTTTTTTCTATATTATTATTTATATTTTTAATATAATTTTTGTATTTGTAGTTAGTTTATAACTGTATTCAGGCAAACTGCTTTGTAATATATATTTTAATTGGCCTAGATGGCTTTTTATATTACATTTAATGAAATAAATAAATAAATAATACTCGCCCCCAAAGGCATAACACACATCCTATCATCATCATATATATTATTTCTAAAGCACTTTTTTTTGTCGGTTGCAAATATCTCCCATACCACCGCATCAAATTTAATGAATGATATCTCATTTTAAAGCTTATTTCTAACACTAATGATGAAAAATAATTAGAAATTGAAAAATTAATATTTTCATTGATAAAGGATTCGTACGGGCAAAAAGTTAACGATGATCATGTCATTACCTCTAACATTGTATTCAAAGAAGTATTATAAAAGCATTTGAACATACATATGTATGTATGTATGTAAATATGTATGATATATATTATGATATATATTATGATTTCTTATATTCTTATACTTTTTATAAAATGTATTGAAGTTACTAAAATTTCTATTAATTATTTTCATTTTATGTTACAAAAATGACAACTAACGGTGCGAAATATTCGCACGGGTCATCTAGTTAGATATAAATTGTAACTAGATTACACAAATTATGTGCACGGCGCAGTTAGGGAAGAGTGTACCCAACTAATGTTAAAACGTCAAATACTAAACAGTAAGTAAGAGCATTTAGGAGGAAAAATGTTTAACAAGTTTTAGCTTAAAGACATTGTTAGCTAGTTACCCTAACTAGAAAAGATCTGGAGAAATCAGACTTAATATTCTTGCTAGGCGAAAAAAGAAAGGAGTTGCAAAGTTCAACAGGTCTACCACTTTTTACCACCTTATTATCAAAATCACATCCAAGGAAATCTTTCACAACACAAAGCCAGAAATAAGGCTTATAAATGTCTTCTTTCTTGCAATT
Organism: Pollenia angustigena; assembly: GCA_930367215.1. Taxonomy (NCBI): domain Eukaryota; kingdom Metazoa; phylum Arthropoda; class Insecta; order Diptera; family Polleniidae; genus Pollenia; species Pollenia angustigena. The sequence continues at coordinate 104,645,095 of OV884057.1, read as the reverse complement.
CTTCCGTATTAATCGTATTTGTGTAATGTTTTGCGAATAGTGTTTAGAAAACAATATTTTCTAGTACGAGAATGTAGGTTATTTGAAGTTCCTTTGCGGTTTTAAATTGATCTTGCTTGATTTCTTTTAATATCGATAGCTTTTTTCTCTCACTTAAAGTCTTACCTTAACCTTCTCGGCTTTTGTTGGTTAATCTTAACTCATTATGAAATCTTTTGATAATAGTTGCGTTCGAGAACACAAAATTTTTACTATTTTTTACTAAACTTTACTGAATTTTACGAAATTGCGTTCGAGTACACAAAATGCAGTAAATGAGAACATAAATTGAGAGCGAAAAGTGACAGTTCTTGTCTGAGTATTTATACATTTTTACTGCAGAAATTTTTGCAGTAAAGTTTAGTAAATCAAAAAAAAACATGTTTCAAAAAGTAAACAAACTTTTTAAACAAAAATTTCGTTGATTTTTAATTTTTTAAATTCCCTTCGAGGGGAATGAAAACTTCATGGGAACAAAAATTCCACTTGTTATTCTCGATATGGGTGATTAACTAATTAAACTTGTTTGTAAAGCCTTTATTTTGCTAAATACAAACTTTCGACATTTTTTTTGTTATGTTAATTTTTTTAGAGTTGTAAAAGTGTGAAGTATTTGGGTAGTTAAGTAATCAATAGCAAACAAATTTTTCATGTTCTTTTAAATAATTTAACCCGCTACAAATAAGTAAAATCAAATAAAATAAAAAACAAACAAATATGAAAGATTACATAAAATAGTTTGTTTGTATTTTCCAAAAATGTTCGTGTTATAAAAAGTATTTAATCGAGTACCGATAAGAAAACGAGCTAAGTAGTCAAAAGTGTCAATATTTTTCAACACTTCAATTATTTGCCATCAGCTGTTGCCTTTATTTTACGAATTTTTACAAATTTTGCGTTCGCGTACTTTTTTGGACAACAGCTTTTTGTGAGAGAAAATTTTTTAGTTTACTCATTTACTGCATTTTACTGTAAAAGTACTCTAACGCACCTAATGTCGAATCCGAATATGAAGTCAGAATTGTGAAAAATATAACAGTTCTTGAGATATTCTAAAATAACCGTTATATTTTTGACAATTCTGACTTCATATTCGGATTCAGCGGACAATTTTACATAAAGATTAGGTCTCAAATTCATTTGGTCAAAAAACTGTCACGTAGTGTAATATATGTATGTATCAATGCCATTTGTATAATCTATATACTACATATCGTCGGTTGATTATTTAATTGTCGTATGTAATTTGTATCCACATACGACAATTAAATAATCAACCGACGATATGTATATAAAAATAAGTTGTCCTATGTTCGTCATTTTATAACTCGAGAACCACTCAACCGATGTTCAAACGAGTACATGCGTTGGAAAGATCTACTTTCACTGATGGTTTATAAAAAAAAAACTCCCGACAGGTGGCGCAGACTGGGAGATTATTGAACAGACTGGGAGATACACATTTCATTTCTAGCGTTGATTTAAAGGACGCGTTTTGGCAGATACCGCTAGCAGTCTCCAGTAGGGAAAAGACGGCGTTCACGGTACCTGGAAGGCCTTTGTACCATTTTACGGTAATGCCGTTTGGGTTGTGCAATGCAGCTCAGCGGCTATGCCGTTTAATGGACAAAGTAATCCCTGCGCGCCTTCGCGAGCGTGTTTTCGTCTACTTGGATGATCTGTTAGTTGTAACTGCTACATTCGCGGAACACATCGAACTCTTAAGAGAAGTAGCGTCGTGTTTGCCTAGGGCTGGTTTGACTATAAACGTGGAGAAATCCAAATTTTGTTGCAAGGAACTTAAATATTTAGGTTATATCGTGGGAGGAGGAATTCTCAGGCCAGATCCGGACAAGATCTCGGCGATACAAAATGTTAGCTATCCGACTTCACCAGAGCAAGTTCGGAGTTTTATGGGCACCACTGGATGGTACCGTCGATTCATAAACGACTACGCGACAATCACAGCTCCAATTTCGGAAACCCTTAAGAAAACAAACAAATTTGAATTTACGGCGGAAGCAAAGCTAGCGTTTGACCAATTGATTCACTGCCTTAGTACAAGTCCCGTTTTAACTCATCCTGACTTTACGAAAACTTTTTACATACAGTGCGATGCGTCTGATGTTGGAATCGGGGCAGTTATATTTCAAGAAGACCCTGAAGGGGGCGAACATCCAATTGCTTATTATTCAAGAAAATTAACAGCAGCTCAGAGGAATTATTCTGCAACTGAGCGTGAATGCTTAGCGGTTGTGTCAGCGATACAAAGATTCCGTCCATACATTGAGTTGATGCAGTTTGTTGTGATCACGGATCACTCAAGCCTCAAATGGCTCATGTCACAGAAAGACCTTAGCGGCAGATTGGCGCGATGGAGCCTACAATTACAGTCCTTTAGTTTTCAAATTCAGCACCGGAAAGGTTCACAGAATGTCGTACCTGACGCATTATCTCGCTACACCGTAGACGCATTGGATAATTTTGGTTCATTTTTAGTTGATCTAAATTCACCAGAGTTTAGCTCTGATGACTATAAGGAATTAATCCGTGTCGTACAGGAGGAAAAATCTAGTTTACCCGATATTAAAGTTATTGACAATTTGGTGTACAAAAGAACAAATGTATATAACGGCGACATTTTGTTGGAAGATCATGCCTGGAAGTTATGGATGCCAGTTTCGTTAACCGAAAGCATAATTGAGAAAGCACATAGCCCACCCAGTATGGCTCATGGGGGCATTGCAAAAACAATTAGGAGGATTCGAGAATATTTTTACTGGCCTCATTTGAACATTCAAGTTCGAAATTTCGTGAATCGATGTGACGTTTGCAAGGAATGCAAACCAGCTAATACTATACTCAAACCACCTATGGGAAAAGAAGCAGACGCAACCAGACCTTTCTAGCGTATTTTTATAGATTTTTTGGGGCCGTACGTTCGTTCGAAGCGTGGCAATTGTTATATTTTTATTGTATTGGATTATGTGACCAAGTTCGTGCTATTGAAGGCAATGTCTAAAGCAAATGCTCGCAATGTAGTAGAGTTTCTAGTTAAGGAAGTTTTTTATAAATTTGGTTGTCCCGAAACAATAGTTTCGGATAATGGACCACAGATTGTGGGCAAGGAGTTTGCGGCTTTAATGGAAACCTTTGATATTAATCATTGCAAGACCGGAGTTTATGCACCTCAATCAAATGCGTCAGAGCGCGTTAATCAAACAATATTGTCAGCAATTCGTTCGTATCTAGGAGAAAACCACAGCGAGTGGGATTTACACCTCTGTGAAATAGAATGCGCGCTACGGTCCGCAGTACATTCTGCTATAGGCATGACTCCATACTACGCGTTGTTTGGCACCAACATGATTACTCATGCATCGGCATACAAGATAGCCAGAAAATTAAAGACTGTTGATGAACCCGATATCAGATTTGAGAACCGGCACGAATTTATGGAAATTGTTCGCGATAAGCTAAGAGAAGGATTACACAAAAGCTACGAGGCTAACGCGAAAAGATACAACATACGTGTGAGGATTGCTAAGTTTAAAGTAGGACAGGAAGTATTTCGCCGAAACTTTCAGTTGTCAGATTTTGCTAAACAAGTATCAGCTTAACTGTGTCGGAAATTTCTCAAGTGTAGAATTGTCCGAATTGTTGAAAAGTGAAAGCGTAGCATTATACTTCACTTTTATCATATTCACAATATGATTGCGAATATGATAAAACGGATCGACACCGGGAAAGGGTGTGGTGTGCCATGTCAAGTTCTGGTCAAGGCACAAGATGAGCAACAAAGTACAAAATGTCAGGACATGAAACATAGACCACACTGTACCTAATTCGTCGAGTTACAAAAGAATACAACACCGCTAACAGAGTTGCTATTTTTAGGCACCTGCACATGAGGGTGTGGCTTAGAGAGCCAACTTCAGGGATTTCCTTCTTTTTCTTGTGGGTAGCACTTCCGATTGTTCATGGTGTGGTAAGCAGAAAATTTTTAAAAATAACAAAAAAAAAAAAGAAAAATGCACATGCAATTTTAAAAATGTTTTTAAACGCAGATTATTTTTTGACAGAAAGCAAATATTGTGGAAAAAGTGAAAAATAAAATTAAAAAAAAAAAAAAGTGACTCAGGGAAATAGTTTGTAACGTGCCCATCATTAATTGAAGCGCGGGGCCGAAAATTAAAGAGAGGATAAAGAAATCCCGCGGCAAGCAAGTCTTGGAGTAGTTTCGTGCACTAGAGGTGGTGAATGACAGCGAAAGAATTAAGTTGGCTCGAAGGGAGCAATCCCAGACATTACGGCCGGAGCGAAAAGCTAGAACATCGACAGCTAGAACATACATAACCTCAACAGCCTACGCTCACGAACACTCGTTGCTCTACATTTTTGGAGGCAACAGCTAACACCCATAGTCACAGTCACATCCACAAATATCCATAGCATCTCTAACAAAATCTATAGCCACATTGATCAATACCTAAGTCATCTTTAGTAACACTCATCGTCACATCCACCAATATCCATTGCCATCTCTAACAAAATCCATAGCCCCATGTGCCAACGACTATAGCCATCGTTACCAACAACCATAGGCATCTGGGCCAACATCGATAATCATATATATCAACAGCTATAGTCATATACATCAACACCGATAATCATATACATCAACACCGAAAGTCATATACATACATCAACAGCTATAATCATATATATCAACACCGATAGTCATATACATACATACATCAACAGCTATAGTCATATACATCAACACCGATAATCATATACATCAACACCGATAGTCATATACATGCATCAACACCGATAGTCATATTCATCCACACCTGTAGTCATCAGTAACCCCTGAGAACATCCAAGAAGTCGTCAGCATCCATCGTGAGACAACCGAGGCCAGCTGTTTTCAAAAGATAAGTGACGTCATTTACCTAAAGAAGTTTGATTTTTGTTTGTACCAACATAGGATTGAACTATTCAATATTTAAAATCGTGGATGTTCAGCAAACCAATATATGTTGAAACACTCAGGCATTTAATTTGTGAATTTTTGTGAAATTAACTTTCCGGCCCATATAGGGCGGAAACATTCATTATGTAAATTTTAAATCCTCGTCAGAAAAATTAAATCTGAAGCCATTCATCATTTAGACTTTGAATGGTAATGATTTTAGATTTTACCCCAAAATAAATTTGAAAACATTACTGTTTAAATTCCGAATGGTAGTGGTTTGATGTTTAAGCCCGTTTAACCCATATCAATATGGACTATTTCATACTTAATTTTTGAATTCTCATTAAATTTAAAGAACTCTAGAACACCCACGCATTTAAATTTTGAATTTTCACTCAACCCAATTTTGAACAATATAAATCATAGGCCATAAAAAATTCCTTCAAAAATTTTAATTTTCATAAAACCCGATTTAAACAAGAAAATATTGAACGTAGAATATTCCCTATTGAAAATTTGAATTTTCAAAAAACCCGATTAAAAAAAAAACATGAGACGTAAAATTTTCATTACTTAAAATTTGAATTTTCATAAAATCAAATTTAAAACAAAAAAAAACATTAAATTTGGAATTTTCATTACTTAAAATTTGAATTTTCATAAAATCAAATTTAAAAAAAAAACATTAAACTTAGAACTTTCATTACTAAAAATTTAAATTTTCATGAAGCCAAAATTTAAACCAAAAAAAAAAAATATGAAACGTAGAACATCCACTATTTAGAATTTTAATTTTCATAAAACCGAATTTAAAACAATACTAATCGTAAACCATTCTTTTTATATTTTGAATAGTAATAATTTTGAATTTAAACCAGTGTAAAACAGTGTTTAAATTTCAAATTATAGTAGTTTGATTTTTTTTTGCTACCAACATACAGTTGAACTTTGTATCAGTTAGAATTTGGTATTGTCGTAAGATTAACGTTTAAACCAATATAAATTTAGCTAGAACCATCCATTAATTATATTGTGAATTTTAGTAAAGCTAAATTTTGAAAACCCATGGGAGTTTAAAACATCCATTCGAATTTTAAATTTTTGTAATTATTTGGTGTTTACCCCCAGTTGAAATATAAACTTTCATTATGTAAGTTTAGATCACCTTTATATGAAATTCCAGACTGTACTAAATTTGAAACTTTTATATCTTAAGTTTGGAAATAGCGTAATGTTTGACGTTTAGATTATATTGAATTTATTTGTAATATTAGAAGTTAAGATCATACATACTAAATTTGAAATATACATGGTATAAGCTTTGGGTTATCGTACCCTTTAGCAGACGATTGTGAGCCACTGTAGACGCGCCTGAAAACCAATACACCCTTGCGGTCACCCTTTAATGTAGATATTTTCGGGTAATTGTAATAATTTGTTTCTGCCCGAGTTTGATAATTTAAAGCGACGTCTAAAGGAGCGACAATTTGGAATAGGGTTAAATTTAGTCAGATTCCACCGACAATTAGCGCTAACTTAGGTGTTTGAATAGCTACATCAGCTAAATTTTCTCTCCCCAATGATGTTGTATGATATTAAGCTTAAATTAGTTGATAGTTGAGAAAGTCTCCCGCGGAAATATAATCGACGGTATTAATAATTTATTACACCCCTAGGTCTATTGGTTTAGCATGCCATGGTCTAATTAAAGAATTATTGTTAATAAAATTTGTATGATTGAAATTTGAATTTAATTAAAACCCGGATTTGTTTAAATTATGGAAGTGTGAGGAGGTTAAGGTAGGTATTTGGTGGTGAAAATTCGTTTTAGGGGTAGCTTGAACATGCGGCTACTAAGCTACCATGGTCGAGCATCAGGATGGATGCTGATGGAGGGCCAGCCAGGGATTTAATTTACATCTAAATCCCCAAAACAAAAAAGGTATTGTATCTCGCGTTTGTTTTCTGTGCGGTTCGGTTTAATTTCGTTTGCGCCCCGTTTTCCTTTTTTTTGTGATTTAGGCAAAGACACTGGTACATAAATTAATGTTTTATGCACGTCCATTTGCAACGAACACCCGCCCATGCCCGACGAGTCATAGCCCGGCTGAAAAATCGTTAGATACCAGTGTGACAAATGGATAGTGCACGCGAACCGTGCGTGTGGCAGCGGCCACTATCGCATTGAATCGTGACGGATTAATTTAATTTAAATAATAAAATCATTTTTTTTGTTCTATATTATTATTTATATTTTTAATATAATTTTTGTATTTGTAGTTAGTTTATAACTGTATTCAGGCAAACTGCTTTGTAATATATATTTTAATTGGCCTAGATGGCTTTTTATATTACATTTAATGAAATAAATAAATAAATAATACTCGCCCCCAAAGGCATAACACACATCCTATCATCATCATATATATTATTTCTAAAGCACTTTTTTTTGTCGGTTGCAAATATCTCCCATACCACCGCATCAAATTTAATGAATGATATCTCATTTTAAAGCTTATTTCTAACACTAATGATGAAAAATAATTAGAAATTGAAAAATTAATATTTTCATTGATAAAGGATTCGTACGGGCAAAAAGTTAACGATGATCATGTCATTACCTCTAACATTGTATTCAAAGAAGTATTATAAAAGCATTTAAACATATGTATGTATGTATGTAAATATGTATGATATATATTATGATATATATTATGATTTCTTATATTCTTATACTTTTTATAAAATGTATTGAAGTTACTAAAATTTCTATTAATTATTTTCATTTTGTGTTACAAAAATGACAACTAACGGTGCGAAATATTCGCACGGGTCATCTAGTTAGATATAAATTGTAACTAGATTACACAAATTATGTGCACGGCGCAGTTAGGGAAGAGTGTACCCAAGTAATGTTAAAACGTCAAATACTAAACAGTAAGTAAGAGCATTTAGGAGGAAAAATGTTTAACAAGTTTTAGCTTAAAGACATTGTTAGCTAGTTACCCTAACTAGAAAAGATCTGGAGAAATCAGACTTAATATTCTTGCTAGGCGAAAAAAGAAAGGAGTTGCAAAGTTCAACAGGTCTACCACTTTTTACCACCTTATTATCAAAATCACATCCAAGGAAATCTTTCACAACACAAAGCCAGAAATAAGGCTTATAAATGTCTTCTTTCTTGCAATTCTTCCGTATTAATCGTATATGTGTAATGTTTTGCGAATAGTGTTTAGAAAACAATATTTTCTAGTACGAGAATGTAGGTTATTTGAAGTTCCTTTGCGGTTTTAAATTGATCTTGCTTGATTTCTTTTAATATCGATAGCTTTTTTCTCTCACTTAAAGTCTGACCTTAACCTTCTCGGCTTTTGTTGGTTAATCTTAACTCATTATGAAATCTTTTGATAATAGTTGCGTTCGAGAACACAAAATTTTTACTATTTTTTACTAAACTTTACTGAATTTTACGAAATTGCGTTCGAGTACACAAAATGCAGTAAATGAGAACATAAATTAAGATCGAAAAGTGACAGTTCTTGTCTGAGTATTTATACATTTTTACTGCAGAAATTTTTGCAGTAAAGTTTAGTAAATCAAAAAAAAAACATGTTTCAAAAAGTAAACAAACTTTTTAAACAAAAATTTCATTGATTTTTAATTTTTTAAATTCCCTTCGAGGGGAATGAAAACTTCATGGGAACAAAAATTCCACTTGTTATTCTCGATATGGGTGATTAACTAATTAAACTTGTTTGTAAAGCCTTTATTTTGCTAAATACAAACTTTCGACATTTTTTTTGTTATGTTAATTTTTTTAGAGTTGTAAAAGTGTGAAGTATTTGGGTAGTTAAGTAATCAATAGCAAACAAATTTTTCATGTTCTTTTAAATAATTTAACCCGCTACAAATAAGTAAAATCAAATAAAATAAAAAACAAACAAATATGAAAGATTACATAAAATAGTTTGTTTGTATTTTCCAAAAATGTTCGTGTTATAAAAAGTATTTAATCGAGTACCGATAAGAAAACGAGCTAAGTAGTCAAAAGTGTCAATATTTTTCAACACTTCAATTATTTGCCATCAGCTGTTGCCTTTATTTTACGAATTTTTACAAATTTTGCGTTCGCGTACTTTTTTGGACAACAGCTTTTTGTGAGAGAAAATTTTTTAGTTTACTCATTTACTGCATTTTACTGTAAAAGTACTCAAACGCACCTAATGTCGTGGACTGTAGACTTTCTCGTGAGGAATTTCTCTCACAGTTTTCCCCTGTAAATTTTATATTAGCTCTGTTTCTTTACTTTTTGGGTAAAGTTCATAAAAATGAGAGCAAGCATAAATTTCTCTCATAAAGAAACAAAATTACACAAAAGTACGGGAACAGAAAAAACCAAATTTTAAGCACAAAATAAAGTCATTGTTTTGACAGTCCTTACAAAACGATAAAAATTTATGCCACTTTGGAAAAATTGTATATTGTCTGTAGGAATAAACTAATGTTACCAAAAATTAAACAAAACAAACACAATAACTAACAGTATGTGTTTCTAATATTGCAACATAAAACTTTTTATTAAAGTACATTATTTTACTCCACAACACTTTTTCCAACATTTGGTTCACGATTTTTTTCCTTTGCATTTGCATGCAAAAGTATGGGCTTTTCGTGCAAGAAGAAGAAGAATTTTATTCTCTCAAATCCGCTCTCATTTACACAAATTAAAAGTACGGGAACGCTTTTCGTTCAAATTGGGATCCCGAGGGAAAGTAGAGTAAACAACAGAGCTATTATTATTAATAGCCTAATTTCAACAGAAGGTGATTGCTTTTCATTTGAGCCATTTTCAATATTTTTCTAATAACTATAAGTTCCCCGAAATTTAGATTTCGGTCATTTCTTTCTATCACTTTCTTAACACCAACGTGAAAAAATTACTCGCTCATTCATTTCTTGCAGGGTAGTTTATTCTAGTTCTTCATTCAGATTTTACAGTTAATATTGGGTTCGTTGTTTTTTTTTTATTGTTTAGGGAGATGAGAATATTCACAGTCGTATTAATAATGAAAATTTGGCATGAAGTTAGCATGAAGTTAGTTTTGTACTGTTTACCATTGAATCAAAACATTCCCACCTTAGCAGAATTGTCAATTCCCGTGAATTGTAGGTACAGGTTAGAGTGGCCAGTCACAAAGACCCCGCATAGACCAAATGGGTCCCTAGCGTTACCACGTTGTACGATAGTCTACAGAAGAATGTTAGAAAAAGGTCATTCCGATGTTAAGGTACCCAGAGTACCCCACACTCTCTTGACGAATGCTAGGAGTCTCATTAACCCAATTCCGGAGACTTCCCCGAGACCTTGGAAGTAATGATCTCCCAGACAATTTGCCCTGGAGCGCACGAGTCCCGGACACTAGCAGAGTAAATGCTCCACTGTCTCCTTTTCCCCTGGTACCCCACAGAATCTACAATTGTCGCTATTCAACCGTCCCTCTGGGCGTATACCGCAGTCCAACAATGACCCGTCATAAAACCTACCAGAAGTCTACGGTCCCTTCTCGATAGCGACAGAAGAATCTTTGTCGACTCTGGATCATAGGATCCCCACATTAAGTGCTACCCACAAGAAAAAGAAGGAAATCCCTGAAGTTGGCTCTCTAAGCCACACCCTCATGTGCAGGTGCCTAAAAATAGCAACTCTGTTAGCGGTGTTGTATTCTTTTGTAACTCGACGAATTAGGTACAGTGTGGTCTATGTTTCATGTCCTGACATTTTGTACTTTGTTGCTCATCTTGTGCCTTGACCAGAACTTGACATGGCACACCACACCCTTTCCCGGTGTCGATCCGTTTTATCATATTCGCAATCATATTGTGAATATGATAAAAGTGATGTATAATGCTACGCTTTCACTTTTCAACAATTCGGACAATTCTACACTTGAGAAATTTCCGACACAGTTAAGCTGATACTTGTTTAGCAAAATCTGACAACTGAAAGTTTCGGCGAAATACTTCCTGTCCTACTTTAAACTTACCAATCCTCACACGTATGTTGTATCTTTTCGCGTTAGCCTCGTAGCTTTTGTGTAATCCTTCTCTTAGCTTATCGCGAACAATTTCCATAAATTCGTGCCGGTTCTCAAATCTGATATCGGGTTCATCAACAATCTTTAATTTTCTGGCTATCTTGTATGCCGATGCATGAGTAATCATGTTGGTGCCAAACAACGCGAAGTATGGAGTCATGCCTATAGCAGAATGTACTGCGGACCGTACCGCGCATTCTATTTCACAGAGGTGTAAATCCCACTCGCTGTGGTTTTCTCCTAGATACGAACGAATTGCTGACAATATTGTTTGATTAACGCGCTCTGACGCATTTGCTTGAGGTGCATAAACTCCGGTCTTGCAATGATTAATATCAAAGGTTTCCATTAAAGCCGCAAACTCCTTGCCCACAAACTGTGGTCCATTATCCGAAACTATTGTTTCGGGACAACCAAATTTATAAAAAACTTCCTTAACTAGAAACTCTACTACATTGCGAGCATTTGCTTTAGACATTGCCTTCAATAGCACGAACTTGGTCACATAATCCAATACAATAAAAATATAACAATTGCCACGCTTCGAACGAACGTACGGCCCCAAAAAATCTATAAAAATACGCTGGAAAGGTCTGGTTGCGTCTGCTTCTTTTCCCATAGGTGGTTTGAGTATAGTATTAGCTGGTTTGCATTCCTTGCAAACGTCACATCGATTCACGAAATTTCGAACTTGAATGTTCAAATGAGGCCAGTAAAAATATTCTCGAATCCTCCTAATTGTTTTTGCAATGCCCCCATGAGCCATACTGGGTGGGCTATGTGCTTTCTCAATTATGCTTTCGGTTAACGAAGCTGGCATCCATAACTTCCAGGCATGATCTTCCAACCAAATGTCGCCATTATATACATTTGTTCTTTTGTACACCAAATTGTCAATAACTTTAATATCGGGTAAACTAGATTTTTCCTCCTGTACGACACGGATTAATTCCTTATAGTCATCAGAGCTAAACTCTGGTGAATTTAGATCAACTAAAAATTAACCAAAATTATCCAATGCGTCTACGGTGTAGCGAGGTAATGCGTCAGGTACGACATTCTGTGAACCTTTCCGGTGCTGAATTTGAAAACTAAGGGACTGTAATTGTAGGCTCCATCGCGCCAATCTGCCGCTAAGGTCTTTCTGTGACATGAGCCATTTGAGGCTTGAGTGATCCGTGATCACAACAAACTGCATCAACTCAATGTATGGACGGAATCTTTGTATCGCTGACACAACCGCTAAGCATTCACGCTCAGTTGCAGAATAATTCCTCTGAGCTGCTGTTAATTTTCTTGAATAATAAGCAATTGGATGTTCGCCCCCTTCAGGGTCTTCTTGAAATATAACTGCCCCGATTCCAACATCAGACGCACCGCACTGTATGTAAAAAGTTTTCGTAAAGTCAGGATGAGTTAAAACGGGACTTGTACTAAGGCAGTGAATTAATTGGTCAAACGCTAGCTTTGCTTCCGCCGTAAATTCAAATTTTTTTGTTTTCTTAAGGGTTTCCGAAATTGGAGCTGTGATTGTCGCGTAGTCGTTTATGAATCGACGGTACCATCCAGTGGTGCCCATAAAACTCCGAACTTGCTCTGGTGTAGTCGGATAGCTAACATTTTGTATCGCCGAGATCTTGTCCGGATCTGGCCTGAGAATTCCTCCTCCCACGATATAACCTAAATATTTAAGTTCCTTGCAACAAAATTTGGATTTCTCCACGTTTATAGTCAAACCAGCCCTAGGCAAACACGACGCTACTTCTCTTAAGAGTTCGATGTGTTCCGCGAATGTAGCAGTTACAACTAACAGATCATCCAAGTAGACGAAAACACGCTCGCGAAGGCGCGCAGGGATGACTTTGTCCATTAAACGGCATAACCGCTGAGCTGCATTGCACAACCCAAACGGCATTACCGTAAAATGGTACAAAGGCCTTCCAGGTACCGTGAACACCGTCTTTTCCCTACTGGAGACTGCTAGCGGTATCTGCCAAAACGCGTCCTTTAAATCAACGCTAGAAATGAAATGTGCATCTCCCAGTCTGTTCAATAATCTCCCAGTCTGCGCCACCTGTCGGGAGTTTTTTTTTTATAAACCATCAGTGAAAGTAGATCTTTCCAACGCATGTACTCGTTTGAACATCGGTTGAGTGGTTCTCGAGTTATAAAATGACGAACATAGGACAACTTATTTTTATATACATATCGTCGGTTGATTATTTAACTGTCGTATGTAATTTGTATCCACATACGACAATTAAATAATCAACCGACGATATGTAGTATATAGATTATACAAATGGCATTGATACATACATATATTACACTACGTGACAGTTTTTTGACCAAATGAATTTGAGACCTAATCTTTATGTAAAATTGTCCGCTGAATCCGAATATGAAGTCAGAATTGTCAAAAATATAACAGTTCTTGAGATATTCTAAAATAACCGTTATTTGTGTTTTTAAAAAAAGATGATGTGACTGAAATGCAAATATCTTCAAAAATTTTAAACGGGTTATGTATTTATTTATTTTTAGTGAAAGGTCACGAAATTTGTCACGTAGTGTTATCAACCAGCTTAACCCAGTGCGCTTCGCTACCCTTATTAAAATAAAATACGTAATTTCGTTCAATACAGATGCTTGTACCTAATTTGGAAATTTTGGCTCTTGCCTTTCTTAAGATATAAACATATCAACACTCTCTTTGTATGATGCTTGTATCTTATTAAGCAACTTTGGCTTTTTCCGTTCTCGAGACATCTCTAAAATCTTTGTTTGGGAATTGCCACGCCCACTTCCCCAATCACGCCCATTTCTTTGGAGAGGTTGTGTATTGTGTAGTGTATCCACACAATTCCACTTAATACATTCTTTGCAATAGTAAACAAACACATTCTTTTACTTGTTAAACAAAATGTACCGCTTGCAGAATATAAACAAATTGACTTGCAGTATTAAGATAGGTCAGTAAAAAACCAAATTGTTTTTACTTTGTCGCAAGCATAAATTCTTTTGGGCAATATGATATTTTAAATAAACAACGGTCAACGCTCGCTTACTCATAGTGACAAAATATCGACAAAAATAAGTCAAAGTACATTTTAATAATTTCTGCTGAACTAACAAATTCTTCACTTTGAAGAATTTGTATGATACACTGAACACCACTCAAAGCAAAAATACAATAATATTTAAAATAATAAAATTACTCAATTATTTATGTGTGCCTGTTACAATACTGTATATTTGTATGTTTGTATATTTGTATGTATGTATATTTGTATGTAAGTTAGTGCTAAGTACGTAATTGAGTGAAATTTTGTAAAGTCACTCAATATTAGGTTAATCTTTATTCTCATAAGTAGTATATAAGACAAATAACTTGTAAATAAAAATCAATCAATTAACTTTGATTCAAGGCTTGCGCTTGTGTTCTTTATTTATATAATAGAACATTACATGGCGATCCTGCCTAACCTTCAATTTAATTAGACATAGCACATCTAAGAGACTACACAGCAGTCTTGCTTATCTCTTAGTGCTTAAATTAAATTAAACATAGATCCTTGACAGACACAGCTTAAGCTTAGTCAGGATCTATGAGCGTTTAAAAAAAAAAAAAAAAACATTTTTTTTATTATTCCCCACATATGACGGAATCCTGGGAGGAGATCCTTCGGAACCTAAAGGAAGCTGAAGAGCACTGGGCTAAACTGCTAGAAGAAGGAAGTACGGAGCAAAAACCAGCCATACTGGAAAGGGCCGAAACCAGGAAGCCAAGAAAAAGAACAAGAACAGTTGAGAAGGAAGCCAAGCACCAAATATTTCCCTTGCCAAATACACGGAAATCAAGAGGTGGAGAAGCCAACAGGCTTAAAAAGCAGCTGGAAGTCTTAAAACACCAACAGACCTACGAACAAGGGGAATGCCTAGAAAAAATAGAAGAGGCGATAAAGAAGACGAAAATTCAAATAAGAAATTTAAAGAATAAGAAAAAAAAATAAATAAAAAATAATTATATGTAAAAGAAAAACTAAAAATATAAATTAATAAGAAAATGATAAAAATTTTAATAATAATAATATTAATTGAAATATGTTTTCTGTTACTATCCAAAACAATATTACTAATGTTAGAAACATTATTTTAAAAAAATAAATATAAATATGTATAAATAAGAACATTACTTTACAACTATTAACAAAATCAAATGTATAAACCAAAAAAAAAAAAAAAAAAACCAAATAAGCTAGGAAAAGTAGAATTATTAATAGATAGAAGCATTTTTGAAAAACCACAATGAGGAAATTTTTAATAACAATAATTATAATAGTATTAGTCATAGTACTGGTAGGCTTTTGGATTAAAGTTAGCATTGTTAATGCAATAGAACGAAATGTACAAGAAATTCAAAATTTTATAGGAAGACAAATAGAAAGAATTTTCTCAATAAAAAATATACTACCGTTCTAAGTTTAAAATAAATAATGAATGTTTTAAAAGAATTGTACAATAAGTATATAGGCTGGATAGTGATATTTGTAATCTTAACCCCTGTAATCATAGTTTTGGATATGAAAATATTAAAGTTTGTGGAATTAGTCATAAGAGATTTTTCTAAATGGAATTCATAGAGCAACTGAATCAGATTATTATTAATGCAAGAAAATCAATAGGAAGACCCTATACTACAGATACTATTAATGAGAAAAGGCTAGAAATAGAGAAGATTGAAAAAGATTTAAATATCAACCTAAGGGATTCAGAGGGAGAAGGAATAGTAGATGAATTTAAAAAATTAAAAGAAGAAGCACTCAATTTATTAAAAATACATTTAGATAGGAAATCTTTAATACAGAAAACACAAGTTGTAGTCATGGCATCCTTAGATTTAAATGAGCTTGCAACTATCACGAAGTTAATACCAATATTTTCGGGTAAAACTAATGAATTGCAAACATTTTTATCAAATTTGGAAATGGTATTTGAATCTATTTCGTCAGATAAGCGTATTTCTTTTTTTCAACTTTGTTTTCAAATCAAGATTGGGATTAAATGTACAAAACCGAATTAAACAAATACAAGTACCTACAACCATAGAACTAATTAGAATTTTGAAAACAACATATAAATCATTAAAGACCTCAAACACTTTGCTTAATGAAATAACACGGATATCACAAAAGGATAACAACATATTGGGTTTTGCAGCAAAAATAGAGAAACTCATTACAGAGTTAAACGAGGTACAGGTATTAGAACAAGGTGAATCTAGTAGGAGCACTATAGTAAGCACAAACAATAAGATAGCGTTCAATGCATTTTTAAATGGATTAACTGACCCACAAATAATATCTACTATCTACGCAAGCCAAGTAACGACATTTTCTGAAGCTTTGAAAATTGCCGAAAACGCTTCATCTCGTGTAGAACAACAACGAATACTACATTACAACACACAACAGAATCAAAATTCGTCAAATAGAAACTGTAGAAAATGTGGAGGAAACCATAATGGTAGATGCCCCGCAGATGGAAGTAAATGTCATAATTGTGGAAAATTCAACCATTTTGCAAAAATGTGTTTGACCAAAACACCAGGCTACAACAACAGAAATTATAACAACAGCGGTAACAATAATAACAGAAATCATAACAACAACAGTAACAATGGTAACATAAATTTTAACAACAGCAATAACAGAGGTAATAACAATAACAGAAATCATAATAACAGAGGCAATAACAACAACCAAAGAAGCCGAAACACAAACAACAGAAATTATAATATAAATCACATGGAAGATCAGGGAAACTTCCAAATCCCGGAGTCAACCCGCACAGAGACTCCATTGGGAATGAACTAGACACAAAAAGAATTTATAGCATATCATCTAACCTCAGAAATTATGTAAATTTACATATCGTTGGCGTTAAGAACAGCCTTACGTTTTTGATTAATACAGGAGCGGATGTCTCACTGTGTAAAGAACAATTTTTAGAAATTTATGAAGAAAATCAAGATGATTATTGCAACTTAACAGGAATCACAGAAAATTTAATTAAATCACTGGGTTCCACAAAAATAAAAATTAAAATAGATAACGATGTAATTAGTCAAAAAATACAATTGGTAGAAAATAAATTTCCAATAAAGACGGATGGAATTCTTGGCAGAGATTTTTTAGTAAGATATAAATGCAATATTGACTATGACAAATATGTGCTAACATTTAACATCAACAACGAAACAGTAATTATACCGATACATGACAGTACTTACAAAATAAATGAAATTAGAATACCACAAAGAAGTGAAATAATTTTACCATTTACAAGCAAATTAGAAGAATATACACAATCAAAAATAGACTCAGATATATTAAAAACAATGGTACCTCAAACAATTGACGAAAATATAAAGAAAACGCTGGTGATTACAAGAAATATGAAAAGGAAAATGATACAAAATGAAGAAATACAAAATGAGGAAAATAAAAAGAAAAACAAACAGAGAAGAGATCGATCCAAGGAAAATGGTAATGTGAATCCTGAAGAGTCTGATCAACTCAAAATATGGGATTGTACATCCATAAAGGATATAAAACTTGCAAGAAAATTGAAATTTATATTAGAAAAGTCAACCAAAGAATTCGTAGTAGAAAACAATCATACATTAAATCAAACGGCCGTCAGATGTAGCGATAATCCCTATTATTTAGATAATATGTTGGAGAAACTACCTTCTGTTTTAAGCAGATTGAATTGTGTAAAGTTCGCACTAGAAAAAAGTGACGAGATATTTAAGAAAATAAAGATAGAAAGATTGAAAGAAATCATAAATAAAAGTAAAGAAAAAGACGTCAGAATTCTACTATACAAAAATCCTCAAAGAATTGAAAATGAAAATAAAAAACATGAACTAATTAAATTGTATCACAGCACACCATGCGGAGGACATTTCGGAGTTAGAAAAACTTTAATAAAATTAAAACAGAAATACATATGGAAGAATATGTTCAAAATGGTAAAAAATTATGTATTAAAATGTGACCTTTGTCAAAGAAATAAACAGATGAGACACACCAAGGAACCATTATGTATCACAGACACACCAAAGGATAGTTTTTCTACTATAGTCATAGATACAGTTGGACCTCTACGACCATCAGGAAACTACCGGTATATACTAACTATGCAATGTGAACTAACCAAATACATGATAGCCGCACCAATGGAAACCAAGGAAGCAAAGTCAATAGCAAAATGCTTAACAGAAAACTTGATATTAAAATATGGTATATTTAAAACACTAAAATCAGATAGAGGAACAGAATTTGTAAACGAATTGCTTAAGGAAATATGTAGTCTGTTGAAGATAGAACAAAAATTATCAACACCATACCATCATGAAACTCTTGGTACTGTGGAAAGAAACCACAGAGTTCTAATGAATATTTTCTACCATTTGTAAAGGATGATAATTGGGAAGAATGGATTCCTTACTATGCATTCGCATACAACATAACACCCCCTGTAGACACAGAGTACTCACCTTTTGAGCTAGTTTTCGGAAAATTACCAACTTTGCCAGGGGATGAAGTCAGGAATCATCCAAAGGTTTACAATTTAGAAAACTATGCTAATGAATTAAAGACAAGGTTAAAGCATTCTCTAGAAAATGCTAGAAAGTTAATAGAAATAACAAAAAAAGATAGAAGTATAGAATCGTACAATAAAATGAATAGGATAGATCTTAATATAGGAGATTTAGTGTTAGTAAAATTAGAAAATAGAAAAAAAAAATGAAGCACCATACATTGGCCCTTATGAAGTAGTAAATATAGATAATGTTAATGTAGAAATAAAAATAAATGGAAAAACAAAAATCTTACATAAGAATTTATTAAAGAAATATAAGAAATAAACAAATAATAAATATTGTAAAATAAGACAAAACCAAAAATATTAGAACATAAGAATTACAAAAAAAAAATAAAATTAGTTATGCCTATTATAAAACAAAAAAAAAAGAAAAGACATAAAACTAAAAAATACTAAAATATAAGAATTACATAAAAATAAATTAATTTCTTAAATACATATGCACTTATAAGAACAATATTTTTAACAAAAAAAAAAAAATAAACAGAACTTTTGTATACATTTTTATTACAAACTGTAAAATCTCTATAAATTGTTCCACGCACGCATCACATTATATAATAGATTAAAATTTTAAAATTTCTAAATAAAATTATAAAATTTTAACTGAAAGATTGGGGGTGTAGTGTATCCACACAATTCCACTTAATACATTCTTTGCAATAGTAAACAAACAGATTCTTTTACTTGTTAAACAAAATGTACCGCTTGCAGAATATAAACAAATTGACTTGCAGTATTAAGATAGGTCAGTAAAAAACCAAATTGTTTTTACTTTGTCGCAAGCATAAATTCTTTTGGGCAATATGATATTTTAAATAAACAACGGTCAACGCTCGCTTACTCATAGTGACAAAATATCGACAAAAATAAGTCAAAGTACATTTTAATAATTTCTGCTGAACTAACAAATTCTTCACTTTGAAGAATTTGTATGATACACTGAACACCACTCAAAGCAAAAATACAATAATATTGAAAATAATAAAATTACTCAATTATTTATGTGTGCCTGTTACAATACTGTATATTTGTATGTTTGTATATTTGTATGTATGTATATTTGTATGTAAGTTAGTGCTAAGTACGTAATTGAGTGAAATTTTGTAAAGTCACTCAATATTAGGTTAATCTTTATTCTCATAAAGTGCTATCAGACGGGATGTATTTTACATATGTACTGTCAAATTTTCCATCTGTAAAAGTTGTACACATCGTGTGATACATATGAAACTTTGCATGTGTAAAATACATGTGGAAATACATATGTAAATTTTTCGATTAGAACACGCTCTATTTTCCTGTGGCATACATAAACAAAACAGCTGGTTTGTTTTGAAACGTAAACAAAAGTCAGCTTTTGTTTACATTTATAGGTTATGTCATAAGGAAAAACATAAGCAGGTGTGATAGCAAAAATTATGAATCGTATGTAAAATGGAAATTTTGACATACATACGGAATTACATATGGGAAAGAAAAGTGACAGTACATATGTAAAATACATCCCGTCTGATAGCACCTTAAGTAGTATATAAGACAAATAACTTGTAAATAAAAATCAATCAATTAACTTTGATTCAAGGCTTGCGCTTGTGTTCTTTATTTATATAATAGAACATTACAATTGATAACCAAGCCATGTGTACCAAATTTGGACAATTTTTCTCCGACTGTTCTCCAGATAAAAATAAATCCATTTTATGCCACGCCCAGTTCTCCAATCCCTCCCACATTTTGTCGGGTGGCTTTTGCCGTTTTCCAGATATAAAGTCATCTTTAATGTCTTTGTATGGGAGGTGCCACGTTCACTTCTCCAATCCCTTCTTTTTTCTAGACATGCTGTGTTTTGATATTTGAACAATTTTTCTCTTACCGTTCTCTAGATATAAATAAGTCTATTTTGTGCCACACCCACTTCTCCAATTGCGCCCATATTTTGTCGGATATTATGTATTGATAACCAAAATGCTTGTTCCTAGCTTGTTGTCGTTCTCCACATATATACAGTTGTGTTCCACATACATACGGGCCTGTTCTGAAAATCACACGTGTGAATAATTTTGTGTTCTAAAAGTCATACCGTTTTTGTGTTTCTCGGTGTGCTTTCGGCAATTAAAGATCACACCAAAACACACAAAAACGGGACACTTAAATATCACACGTGTGATTTTAGTAGGCACATGTGATTTGAAATCACGTGATTTGAGTAAAAGTGATTTGCAGAACAGGAACGCCAATTTTGTTTGAGAGGTTGTGTATTGATAACCCAATAATGTGCACCAAATTTGGACAATTTTTCTCTTACCGATTTTTAGATATAAATTAATCCACTTATCCAATCCCGCCAAAATTTTGTCTGTATTGATGACCAAGATGCCTGTACCAAATTTGGAAACTTTATGTATTTACGTTCTCCAAATATCCTACATTTATATTGACTTTGTACTGTCAAAATTTCATAAACATCGGCTCAGTGGTTTAGCCGGTTAAAAATGTATGATTGAAATTAAAATTGTATGGACCTATCCTTGTTAACTAATCAACAAAGTGTCAAAATTATTAATAATGTCAAAAACATTAGGTGTTCGATTTGATCATAAGTACATAAATTATACTTTGGTAAGTTTTAAAATTTTTTGTTTTACCAGTTGATCGTAAGCGACACACTGTGGTATATTTTAGAACAAAAATGGAAAAAATTCTTTATTTTATAAACGATTGAATTCAAATTCAAGATGTTAATTACGGCCTTGTATTCGAGTTAAAGTTTAGGATTTGCAATCTATAGACATATCAAGAGGGCCTCAAATAAGTGCACCTTAAGCATTACATGGCTTTGTCATTTTTTTTCCTTCACATATAAAATTTTAAAAAATTTTTTTTAAATAAATAAATAAAAGATAATTTTTCTTAATTAATTAAAAAAAAACAGTTCATTTAAAAAAAAATTGTTTAACGTTAAACGGCTGTTTTTCAAAAGTTGCCAAACGCTTGGCAGCTCGTTAAAGAGTTTAGCAAATCGTTAGCCAGAGTAAGTGTATTATGAATAAACTGGTGAGTCGTCGCAGTCACCTTTTTTTTAATGTTCACTTACAATTCACGAAAAAGGCAACGAATGCGCTCTACGCAAGTAAGGGAATGCTGGGCAAAACGTGGGGTCTAACCTCTGCTCTTACACATTGGGTCTACACAGCGGTGGCGAGACCAATCTTACTCTATGGGATACTTGTATGTTGGACGGCATTGGATAAGATATCGTACCGGAATATGCTAACAGGCGTACAGAGACTCGCCGAACTTAGTATCCCCGGAGCCTTGCGTAGTACACCGACTGCGGCACTGGATGTGATCCTGGACTTGCAACCAATTCATCTAGTGGCAGAAGGGACGGCGAGGAAGTCTGCAATCCGCTTAAAGTCGACGGGACAGTTTGCATACGGACCTTATGGTCATGACAGTATTATAAGGGGAATAAATTGTAGCAGTGACTACACCATTCCGAGACTGGTATTTGGAAGGAAACCGCGAGTTACCTTAGAGGAGGACGGCTGGTTGGCAGGACTCCGATCTGGCCATAGGACCATCAGTTTCTACTCTGACGGTTCCAAAATGAAGGACGGAGTTGGAGCTGCAGTCTACTGCCGGGAACTGGGTATTCGGGAATCCCGATTACAGCAGCATATTCCAGGCGGAGATTGTAGCGTATAATACATTCTTTGCAATAGTAAACAACAACGATCATCACGCTATGCCCCCGGGGGCCGATCACTTTTCGTAAATTTCACACACACACAACACGAAAGTTAACGAAACAATTGTAAAAAGCCATAATTTTAAAAAACAAGAACAAAACACATAGTTAATGTCTCAAACGAGAAAATGTATTTTCCTCTCTTTGCACTCACCACTACATACACATTTTTAACTGTCTCTCTTTGTGATGACCGCTGGTAAACAAACACATTCTTTCACTCGTTAAACAAAATGTACCGCTTATACGTTCTTGTATAATATAAACAAATTGACTTGCAGTATTAAGATAGGTCAGTAAAAAACCCAAATTGTTTTACTCTGTCGCAAGCATAAATTCTTTTGTGCAATATGATATTTTAAATGAACTACGGTCAACGCTCGCTTACTCATATTGACAAAAATACCGACATAAATAGTTCAAAGTACATTTTAACTATTTATGCTGAACTAACAAATTCTTCACTTTGAAGAAATTATATGATACACTGAACACCGCTCAAAGTAAAAATACATTAATATTGAAATTAATAAAATGACTCATTTATTTCTGTGTGCCTGTTACAATACTGTATATTTGTATGTAAGTTAGTGCTAAGTACGTAATTGAGTGGAATTTTGTAAAGCCACTCAATTATTAGGTTAATCATTATTCTCATAAGCAGTATTTAAGACAAATAAGTTGTAAATAAAAATCAATTAATTAACGTTGATCATGGCTTGCGCTTGTGTTCTTTTATTTACATATTAGAACATTACAGAGATATTTGCGGCCAAAATGGCTGCTGATTTGGCACGTAATTCCACTACTGGGAACTCGCACGTGAATTTTTTCATCGATAGTCAGGCGGCGATCAGGGCGATAACCGCTGATTATTCATACTCTTCGATCGTCCAGGAGTGTAGGGACTCGATGGATAGACTCTGCGCGAATAGGAGAGTTCACATCTATTGGGTTCGCGGCCACCAGGGCATAGAAGGCAACGAGAAGGCGGACGAATTGGCGAATTGGCTCCAATTCAGAATATAAGGAGAGATACGGACTCTGCTATACGAAGAAGATCAGAGGCGATTTGGGAAAACACCAGAACGCGCAGGGTTTCAACGGTAATGTGGGGATCATATGATCCAGAGTCGACAAAGATTCTTCTGTCGCTATCGAGAAGGGACTGTAGACTTCTGGTAGGTTTTATGACGGGCATTGTTGGACTGCGGTATACGCCCAGAGGGACGGTTGAATAGCGACAATTGTAGATTCTGTGGGGTACCAGGGGAAAAGGAGACAGTGGAGCATTTACTCTGCTACTGTCCGGGACTCGTGCGCTCCAGGGCAAATTGTCTGGGAGATCATTACTTCCAAGGTCTCGGGGAAGTCTCCGGAATTGGGTTAATGAGACACCTAGCATTCGTCAAGAGAGTGTGGGGTACTCTGGATACCATTACATCGGAATGACCTTTTTCTAACATTCTTCTGTGGACTATCGTACAACGTGGTCACGCTAGGGACCTATTTGGTCTATGCGGGGTCTTTGTGACTGGCCACTCTAACCTAAACCTACAATTCACGGGAATTGATAATTCTGCTAAGGTGGGAATGTTTTGATTCAATGGTAAACAGTACAAAACTTTGTGCTAACTTCATGCCAAATTTTCATTATTAATACGACTGTGAATATTCTCATCTCCCTAAACAATAAAAAAAACAACGAACCCAATATTAACTGTAAAATCTGAATGAAGAACTAGAATAAACTACCCTGCAAGAAATGAATGAGCGAGTAATTTTTTCACGTTGGTGTTAAGAAAGTGATAGAAAGAAATGACCGAAATCAAAATTTCGAGGAACTTATTGTGGGGAACTTATAGTTATTAGAAAAATATTGCAAATGGCCCAAATGAAAAGCAATCACCTTCTGTTGAAATTAGGCTATTAATAATAATAGCTCTGTTTGTTTACTCTACTTTGGGATCCCTCGGGATCCCAATTTGAACGAAAAGCGTTCCCGTACTTTTAATTTGTGTAAATGAGAGCGGATTTGAGAGAATATAATTCTTCTTCTTCTTGCACGAAAAGCCCATACATACTTTTGCATGCAAATGCAAAGGAAAAAAATCGTGAACCAAATGTTGGAAAAAGTGTTGTGGAGTAAAATAATGTACTTTAATAAAAAGTTTTATGTTGCAATATTAGAAACACATACTGTTAGTTATTGTAAAAGTGTTTGTTTTGTTTAATTTTTGGTAACATTAGTTTATTTCTACACTCACAATATTATTACAGTAACGGACTGTAGTTATTTAAGAAATATTCCGTTCAGTCATTTTTAAATAAATAAACATTTAAAATTCCAAGCAAATTTATTTTTAACTGATTCTAACAGTTATTCAAAAAACTAAGTGCATATTAATACGGATTTTCAGTTGCAGTTAATATTGCCCGTTGATTGAGTTAAATTCTTCTTTATGTTAAATTAAATAAAAATGTAATTTAAAGCAACGAAAAGTTCATTTAATTTTTACTGTCAAAAATTTAACAACATATTCAGTAAAAACCATTAAATTTTCCGTTATTTTATAAAATTTTACTGTCAAAAATTCAACAGTGAAAACAATAAAATATTCAGTTATTTTTATTAAATTCAGTAATTTTTGTTTAGTCTGAGTCCATACGGCTCATGTCTTATTGACAGGGTTGTTCCTTTTTCTTCTTTGAACATGAGTTGTCGTTCAAATGATTCAGGTCATCAGCGTTGCCAGAATTAAGATTTTATCTAATTTTTAAAGATTTTTTTAACAAAATAAGATTTGAAGATGTTTTTCTCAAATTAAGATTTTTATTTTAAGATTTTATCTAATTTTTGAGGATTTTTTTAACAAAATAAGATTTGAAGATTTTTTTCTCAAATTAAGATTTTTATTTTAAGAAATAAAGATTTTTAACTTTAAGTTTGTACAACATACATAATTTTTTTACAGTTTTTAAACAGTAAATTTTAAAAACAATGAGGTTTTATATCAGCTTGTGGTCTATTGGTTTTGCACACTTTTCTGCGCATACAAAATATTAAAATAGCCAAAAGTTAAAACTAATGAACTTAATCCTAGGATTACCGTCTTGGTCTAGCCAAACAAAATTTGGGTTGTCCTTGCTATATTTTTCGAATACTATAACAAAAAAACCGGGGCGTGAATTCTATAAATGATATGTGTGGAATCGAATGAAACTAATTTGGATTCGATTGTTGCAAACATGTGGAATTCTATAACTGATTTGTTCTGTAATGAATGAATCAAGTTTAAACGAAATGTGTGATAGATGCGAAAAAGCAATGTGCCAAATTAACGACTAAATATTCGATGACTTGCATGTAAAATTAAATAATGAAATATTAAAATTATATAATAAATTCTGCATTATAGCATAATAAGCATACGTTTAATAAAAAATTATAGTTATTTAATTTTTATTTCATTGGGGTTTTTAGGTGTTCTAATTGTGGTCTGCTCAGACCAAGAGGAGAAATTAATGGTGAAAATTTACCGAGAATACTAGAATTAAGAAGCTTTTGGTTTGAAAATTTCACAATCCATGTTTATGATTATTTTTAAACAAAGTATATAAAGGGTGGTTAAATTGTAAGGGCCGATGTTGAATGAACCACACCTAAACGTTAAGTTTTTTTTCCGAATTTTATTTGACATTTCTCTATTTCAGACTTACTCAATTTGAACCATGGAGAGATACACAATCCAACAACGTGTTAAAGTTATCCAGACTTATTATGAATATCGTGCACTTCGTGATTTTTTTGGTCAATTTGATCGTCCAAATGTGCGTACAATCGCAAAAATCGTGGAAAAATTCGAGCAAACCGGGTCTGTAGAAGATGTGAGAACACCAGTGCATGCTCGTACAGCTCGTACTGCAGGAAATATTGCTGCTGGTCGCGATAGTGTGGCTGAAGAGCCGTCCACCTCAACTCGTCGTCGTGCCCAACAATTGCACCTCTCACGCTCGTCGTTGATGAACATTATGCATAAAGACTTGCATTTACACGCTTACAAGGTGCAATTGGCTCAAGAACTAAAGCCTCTTGACCATTCCAAACGTCGTGAATGGGCAGAATGGTGGCAAGAAATGGCAACAGTGGATGATCAATTTTCGAAGAAAATCATCTTCAGTGATGAGGCACATTTTCACCTCAGTGGATTCGTCAATAAACAGAATTGCCGCATTTGGGCGAATGAGAATCTAAGAGTGATTGTCGAAAAACCAATGCACCCACAAAGAGTGACTGTTTGGTGCGGTTTATGGGCTGGCGGCATCATCGGGCCGTATTTTTTCCAAAATGAGGCCGGTCAGGCAGTTACTGTGAATGGTGTTCGCTATCGTGAGATGATAACGAACTTTTTATGGCCCGAATTGGAAGATATGGATGTGGACGATATGTGGTTTCAGCAGGACGGTGCCACTTGCCACACAGCTAACGAAACAATGGCTCTTTTGCGCAACAAATTCAATGGCCGTGTTATCTCACGTAATGGCGATGTCAATTGGCCGCCAAGATCATGTGATTTGACACCGTTGGACTTTTTTCTTTGGGGTTATTTGAAAGAAAAGGTGTACGTCGATAAGCCAGCAACAATTCAAGAGCTAAAGGATGAGATAATTCGGCACATTAACGGCATAGAACCTCCATTATGCCTCAGGGTCATCGAAAATTTGGACCATCGGATGGAGGTGTGCCGCCGTAGTCGCGGCGCCCATTTGGCCGATATTTTGTTCCATACATAATTGAGTAATACCAATATATCATAATAAAATAAAATTACAATAATTTCTTAAATAGTTTGTGTTTTATTCAAAATCAACATCGGCCCTTGAAATTTAACCACCCTTATATACATAAGTGCTTAAGAATATCTTTTAAAAGGTTTACCAACATTTTTTTAATAACAATTCCATTAGAAATATATTAAGCAAAATCCATATTTTTTCAAGGAACTTTTTTTAAATGCAATTTTCTCAAAATATGTATATAATATAAAAATATAATAATAAGTTGAGAACCCTTATGATGTATGAGCTTCAAGCTCCCTAGCTAAAATTTTTTGTCCAAAAATTATACATCTCTAATATTATAATTAATTTACTTTCGATGAAAGTTCTTTATTTAGATGGACTTTTTTACGTTCTTATTTACTAAAAACTAGCTGACACGACAGGCGTTGTCCTGTCCAAATTAGAAAAATTTTTGCGTTCGATTTTTAAAATCCGTTCAAAATATACGAACATTTGAAAGGAAAGTTAGTCAAATCGATGGAGCCGTTTTCTGATTTTAGGCAAATCGGAAAAGTGGGCGTTAAAGTGAGTAGGGCAAAATTTTTTTCCGAATAAATCTAAGTTGGACCATGGCGATAATTTTAAAGAAAAAATCGTCACAATTATATAGATGTCATTGGTGATGCAATATGAAAATTGGATTTTGGTACGCCCCTGCGCCCGCAGACCGAAAATCAAAATTCAGACTTCACAGTGTCACTCGCCTGAATATTCTGAAGATTCCCTGAAAATTTCATCAAAATAGGCCAAGCCGTTTTGGAGTCCATACGTAACATACATACACGCATCCTATTTTATATATATAGATTAAATGGATTTAAAATGTATTTTTAGAAAGAATATTATGGAATATAACTAAAAACACAATTTAAACCTACAATCTAATGTTGTATAAATACGGCAATTACGTATTTCAATTTAAACAGTTTCCATAATAAGAAGTATTTTCTTTTAAAAAATTAATAATTTTAACTTTTTTGCCCTTGTTATCAAAAATTTTAAGATTTTTCTCTTCAAAATAAGATTTTTTTCGCCAAATGAAGATTTTCCTTCCATTTCTTCTGGCAACGCTGCATGTCATGTTGACGACGTGCGTATGCATGTTATGCTTTTTGATATTGAAAAAAAAAAAAAAACAAAATTAAACAACGAATACAAAGTATATTTATACCAAGTACATGCAAGTGATCAGCTGTTCAGTTGTTTTACTTTTGATATTTTCAAAATTTGCTTACATTTTAGTGCGCCATGATATTTTTTTTTTTTGTTTTCTTTTTGTTTGGCTGTTTGACAGTCTCAAATGGTTTTACACATACAAAATGAATGTTGTTTTTTTTTATTGTTGATTTGTTGTAGACTTGCATGTACTTGGTATAAATATACTTTGAACGAATAAAAGAAAGCAAAACGTAAAGCAGTGGTGTCAATTATGATTGTGTTGGTGAGATTACTCTTGCCCTGCAAATAAAATTGGACCACCTGATCCATTTTGATAAAATGAACTACTCCATGGACTGGTGCGATGTAATGCAAGCATGGACCATGTCATTGTTAAAAAGTGTTTGTAGTGAGACGACATGTCTTCGTTTTTTAACGACTCAAAACTAATCCTCTTGAGTATACCATGGAGTAGTTTTAAAACTACTCTTTAGTGGTCCAAAGGTGGGTTATGTGGTCCTCTCCTAGGACATCGTAATGTTAAATAGACCAGGTTTTTTCTATACGTTTGGGTTAGTTTTGGACTAGTCCTGGTCCCTTGTGGACTACTCTTTACACGCGTGTTTGGACTGGTCCTTTTATTTGCAGGGTATCTCTTATATTCCCAGCGGGAGGAATGTGTGGTTGCGAGGCCTATTGTGAGGCCTTATTAATGATCTTTTCTAAAGAAAACAGAAATAAAACAAAACATAAACACAGATAATAAACAAAATTTTCATTCAACAATGATAAAGCTAAAAAAAAGTTATCAGCAGGGCCACCTGTAATAAATTCGCCTTGCACAACATATATGTAGTTTCATTCAACAAAAAAAAGATGTTTAGTTTAAAAATATTTCTCCATTTTTTACTTGAACATTTGGTTAGTTTAGACAGGTACAAAAGAAACAATTTTTGAAAAAAGCCTAGTTATTAATTCTCTACAAAGCGGCCTTAAGAAATTTTCGAAAAGATGTACCAGGTTCCAGCTTGTTTTAACCAGCCTCTTTATATTTATTGTATATTAATTTATATAAACATATTATTTCAGTTTAGAGGCCTCAAAACAGGCCTTCCGATATTTAAGATATTACCCGCTGAATAAGAATATTCTCAGTAAACAATTATATTTTACGCTCGCAAAGTAAAAGAGCGTAAGCGTACATGTGAGTTTTGTTTCCACAATTGTGTATGACGCTGACACCACTGCAGTTCATGCACCTGTGTACCTGTTCCCCTCGTCCCTCTCGCCTATAAAGTAGCAATCATGTCAATAACATATGAGTCGTATGAACACAGAATTACTCCACAAAAGAGCCAAATTTAAAATAACTGTATATTTACATAAAAAAACATAGATCTTTACTTATTTTGCTTTAAGTTTTATTTGATTTATTCTCTTCAATTTATATTACCGAAAAATTTAACCATGTGGTTACCTGAAACGCAAAAAGTTTTTCAAGGTAAATACATTTTTATTTAAAACACATATACCGAACCACACAGAAAACAAACGCGAGATACATACAATACCTTTTTTGTTTTGGGGATTTAGATGTAAATTAAATCCCTGGCTGGCTCTCCCTCAGCATCCATCCTGATGTTCGACCATGGTAACTTAGTAGCCGCAAGTTCAAGCTACCCCTAAAACGAATTTTCAACCCAAATACCTACCTTGACCTCCTCACACTTCCATAATTTAAACAAATCCGGGTTTTAATTAAATTCAAATTTCAATCATACAAATTTTATTAACAATAATTCTTTAATTAGACCATGGCATGCTAAACCAATAGACCTAGGGGTGTAATAAATTATTAATACCGGCGATTATATTTCCGCGGGAGACTTTCTCAACTATCAAATAATTTAAGCTTAATATCATACAACATCGTTGGGGAGAGAAAATTTAGCTGATGTAACTTTTCAAACACCTAAGTTAGCGGTAATTGTCGGTGTAATCTGACTAAATTTAACCCTATTCCAAATTGTGGCTCCTTTAGACGTCGCTTTAAATTATCAAACTCGGGGCAGAAACAAATTATTACAATTACCCGAAAATATCTACATTAAAGGGTGACCGCAAGGGTGTATTGGTTTTCAGGCGCGTCTACAGTGGCTCACAATCGTCTGCTAAAGGGTACGATAACCCAAAGCTTATACTATGTTTCCACTATGAGCAAAACAACTTGTTTTGAGCAAAACGTGTCAAAGTGTTTCCATTATGTAAAACTGGTTTTGGTTTTCGAATTTTCGAAATCAATTTGACATTTATGTTGTAAACAAATATGAAAGCCAAACAAATATGTGTTGAAAAAAAAAATATTTTTCTTTAACATGAAATTTTCTTGTTTGTTTTTTAATACACAGATATACTTATATGTACGTATATAAAAGCACATAATTTACAACCTTTTTTCTATATTATTTTATTATTTTTACGCTGCAAACAAATAAATCAGCTGGAGAGTTGCATAAACCTATTTAATAAGTCTTGATATTTTGGTAAATATGTCACTTTTTTCGAAATTATCAATCACCAATAATGGATAACCCAGAGTTGTATTCATGATTTTCGACATGTTTTGGAGCAAAACTAGTTTTTGTTTGAGTTTTCGAACATGAAAAATGTATAGGAAAACAAGTAGCAAAACACTTGTTTTGCTGCAAAACTAGTTTTGTGACCCAAAACATGTAAGTGGAAACGTACTATTATACCATGTATATTTCAAATTTAGTATGTATGATCTTAACTTCTAATATTACATATAAATTCAATATAATCTAAACGTCAAACATTACGCTATTTCCAAACTTAATATAAAAGTTTCAAATTTAGTACAGTCTGGAATTTCATATAAAGGTGATCTAAACTTACAACTTACATAATGAATGAAAAATTAAAAATTCGAATGGATGTTTTAAACTCCCATGGGTTTTCAAAATTTAGCTTTACCAAAATTCACAATATAATTAATGGATGGTTCTAGCTAGATTTATATTGGTTTAAACGTCAATCTTACGACAATACCAAATTCTAACTGATACAAAGTTCAACTGCAAGGCGAATTTACACCAGGTGAACTAATCTTGCTACGTAAGCAACAGCTGATTACTAACCTTGTGTCAAAAGGGTATACCGTCCTGTTGGTTCCGTGAAATCTTAACTAAATTCTATAATCTTCGATTAAAATTGTGAAATTTAAAACTTTTTTAAGTTATAACATTTCAAAAAAAACACAATTTAATTTAAAAACAAAGTCAAATATTTGTTTGAATTTTTTACACAACGTTAAAATATTTTATAGTGATGTAAAACGTTTTCAAAATAAGACCACCTTGTATGAATTCGCCTTGTTCAACTGTATGTTGGTAACAAAAAAAAATCAAACTACTATAATTTGAAATTTAAACACTGTTAAACCAGTGTATAATTTCAAAATTATTACGATTCAAAATATAAAAGGGGATGGCATTCGAGTGTCGACAGTTGATTTGAGCAGACGTTTTTTCTGGTTTCTTGCCGTGTGTCTTTTTTCTGATTTGCTGTCTCAGTCATTTTCATTTGTGATACGATTTTGGTGTGCGCCATTTTCTTAAATAAAGTTTTATTTAAATTTGGAGCTTTTCTGGCGTCAGTATACACATAATTGTGTCTATCTAGCACTTGGCTGTCTTAAATTGTTGTTTTTGAAGAAGTTGGCTGGTTTCAAGGCCTTGTTTTGGTGGTATGTAATTGTTTACCTTAAAGTTTTGCTTGGTGAGTGGTGGAGTTGCCTGGGAAGAGAAAAATGGAAGACACCGGGGGCGGGGGGCCGCCGGTTGATGATGAAGGTTTGATGCCTGTTGGTGGTGGAAAGAGGTGCTTAAGATCAAGTGGTGCTGTGGCGAAAAAAGGTAAGTCGGATAATGCTTTGTTGAACAATGTTAAGACGGACAATATTATTAATTGTAATGGCGATTTGAGTCGGGAACGGCCTAACATGGTTGATTATCGTTATGATGGTGACCATATTTTAGATGTTACATATTTAATCATGTTGCGCAACACTGCAAGCAGTCATATGAGTTATGCCGTAGATGTTTTAATCAACATGGGGAAGAGGCCAGCTGTGGTGTTTTAAAATGTACCAACTGTGAGGGGACCATGCGCCCTTGTATAAGGAGTGTCCGGCTAGAATTAAGGCGTTTGCTGTCAGAAAGTTTATGACCATAGAGAATCTATCGCTGAAGGAGGCTAGAGCCAGGCTTAAAGGTGTTTTTTTAAATCGTTTCTCTGTACTTGAGGATTCTGAGGAGTTTCCGGCTCTTAAGGGTGTACGTGTTACCAACAATGTTAGTAGCCACCAGGAGGCCATTAGGGATATTCATAGAATTGCTCCCCTTGCCAAGGTAATAATGAGAAATCTCAACCGAGAAAGAGAAGAAGCCAATTTGCGTAGAACTATGAATGAGCATAGAAGAGAGCTGGAGGAGCATGCCGTCAAGTCTGATTTTTCGCTTCCAAGAGCGAATGTAAGTTATCACAGGGAGGTCGATGTGAATTCTTCCCCAATCTGTTGTTCTCAGAAACAGTCCATTAATCATAATAAGGCCATGGATATTTTGGCCACCTTATCAAAGGAGACTACTGTGCTTTTATCAAATTGGAATAATGAAGATAATGATGCTGTTTTTAATAGAAATTTGTTAATCAAGATGAGAGATAATATTAACCGAGGAATGAACTATTTAGATGCCGATTTAATCGGCAGGTCTATTGCCGATGAGGCATAAATTAAATCCGTCAAAATGCGTCTGCTACAATTTAACATTCAAAGCTTGAAAAAAAGGAAATAAAGAATTATTGGAAATGTTTTTGATTAATTACAACGTTGATATTGCTGTCTTATATGAAACTTGGCTATCGGACAACTCGTGTTCTAGTCTGGCTGACTACAATTTTGTGTGCAAAAATAGAGCAGATGGGTTTGGCGGCGTAGGTGTGTATATCAGGAAAAATATTAGATTTTGTGTGGGTGACTTTGTCAGTGCCAATGATTCGATCGCGATTTCAACAATCAACCTCAGGAGTAATATTTGCGTTTTGGTCAATTATAGCCCGCCTAACATGGACTTGTCCGATTTCAGTGCAGAAATTACAAGAATTTTTAATTTTGCTGATACCCGTAAGACAACCACTTTCGTTTGCGGTGATTTTAATGCCAAGTCCAGTTTATGGGGTTCGCCTTTTTCGGATCATAAGGATGTTGTCGTTGAGGATATTGTGGCACTTTCAAAGTTCCACTGCTTGAATGATGGCTCTGCCACTTTTATGCCTCGGGGCTCCTCACCTTCGGCTTTGGACGTTACGTTTTGAAATTTTTCGAAATTTGATATAACATGGAGGTCAATTAACACCAAAATCACTGGCAGTAATCATTTCCCATTGCTGATTGAGTATAATGACAAGTCCTATTCTAGCTACGCTTCAAAGTTTGTGGACAAGTCCAAATTCTATAGTGAAATTAGCCGTCTTCAATTTGACAGTTTAACTGAGTTGCAAAAAGTAGTCGCTGATACCAGGACTAAATGTACGGTAGTCGTGTCGGAGCGTAATAAATATGTGGCTCGGTCTTGGTGGGATAGCGAGGATAACAGACTTTTCAGTCTGCGCAATTTGATGAGGCACAGATTCTTCAAGTTTGGGTCCCCGGAAAATGTTCGTAATTTCAAGCAGGCCGAGAACGATCTGGCTGATTACATCTGTAGAAAGAGGAGGGAGTCATTTCAACAGCTAGTAGACAACCTAGAAGAAATGTGGAGTAGGCTCGCTAACTTGAAAAAGTATAAAATGCCCAAGGTTTTGAAGAATTCATGGGACTCTGACCAAATTAAATTATTTTTATCTGGGCTGTCCGTTGCGGCTTCGTCCACCTCTAGCTATTCAGCTGGTAACCTTATCCAGTCACTACCTCCGGGGGCTACAGTACCTCCTCTTCAGTTTGAAGTTTTTGAGTCCTATGTTTTATCCAGGGATCCTGACTCCTCCTGTGGCGATGATGGTATCTCTTATAGAATTCTTCAGAACATGAAATCGGAAGTAAGAAGAAACATTTTTGATTTTATTGAAGAACAGTGGCTAAAGGGTGAGATCCCAGAATCGTGGAGGAGAATCAGAATTTGCCCAATACCCAAGAGAAATAAAGACGCGTCTATCATTACCAACAACAGACCGATTTGCTTGCTGTCGGTTCTGGCCAAGTCCTTGAAGCATATGATCAAAGCTCATGTGGAGGATCACATTACGTTGAATAACATTTTACCTGCAAGGTCGTACGCGTTTCGTAAAGGAAGGTCCACCTCTCAATGTATTAATGACGTCATCAATCTTGTGTATGATTTCAAGGGCAGGGGCTACCAGGTTATGGCGGTGTGTTTAGATGTCGATAAAGCCTATGATAATACCAACTATTTCCTGCTGTGTAACCTATTAAGGAGGTTGAAATTTAATTCGCACATCGTCAATTGGATCGAGGATTTCTTAAAAAGGCGCGTTCTAATTCTGGGCAGTCAATCCACGGTGGCGAATAATGGCCTGGCTCAGGGCAGTGCATTATCACCTGTTCTATTCAACATTTTTACTGCTGGTCTGCATAGGCTGTCAAATGATACGGTTGTTATATTTCAGTTTGCTGATGACTTTTTTATCGTCTGTTTTGATAAAGATTTCGATGTTGCAAGGTTAAAACTAAATGACGTAATCAACAGATTTCGAGTACAGTGCGAGGTCATTGGAACTGTCATTCAATTGTGAAAAAACAAAAGCCATCCATTTCAGTACAAGGCCCCGTCCGCTTAATATAGCGATAACCTCTGGCAGTATCCCAGATGTTTCTGAAATAAAGTTTCTTGGGAGAGTTTTATCGTGCAACAATTCTTCTATTAAACACGTTCGCGCCGCGCTTAAGAACACAGAAAGAACCTGTAAATTTTTCAAAATTGTAGATCATAGAAACCTTGGTGTGGCTCCTAGTAGGGCACTACAAATTTATCGGTCCTTTATTAGACCCAGAGTTGAATATGCTGCTTCTACATTTGCGAATTTGGGTAAAAATGCACTAAGGTTATTTCAGTCCTGTATAAACAATTATTTAAGGCAAGGTCTTGGTCTACTTCGGTCTACCCCGGTTCATATTATTTATCATATGGTATGTGAGCTCCCCCCTAGGTTGCGTTTTGTGTTGGCCACCGCCAAAGAAATCTTGAAGTCAATAAGTCACAATTGTCCTGTTATGGAACACTTGGTTTCGCCAAGTCACATCAATACTAGCGCCGCAGCAGTTTTCAAGCAGTACAGCTTCATCTTTGAGGATACGAGCGTTCTGGAGAAAGTAGTCAGCTCTAATAATAATATGGTCTTTGATGTGGACTTCTTTAAGGGCGTTGTCAAGAGCAAACGAGATGCCAACACGGCTGTTGTGAATAGCCTGTTTTTGGAAAAGCTTAACTTGCATTTGGCTAATAACGCAGAGGTTATATTTACTGATGGCTCTGTGGCTGATAATTTTACCGGTTTTGCTTTTGTTCACCATTGCTCAAATCATATTGAATCCTTTTATACTGGCCGTATTTTGTCGTCAATGTCTGCTGAATTATTGGCGATTGATAAGGCGGTGGATTTTTCAATTTCCCACTCCTTTCGTAATGTCACTATCTTCACGGATTCGTTAGCCTGTTTGCTTGCCCTGCAGAATCGTGATCACAACAGTTATATCACTCGTAGAATACTCAATAAAGCTGACGACAACCATTTCGATAGTTTGGTTTTTGTTTATATCCCTGGCCACATGAAGATTGCAGGTAACGAATGCGCTGATAGGGCGGCCAGAGGGGCGATGACCCATGGTGCTCGTGTTCACGTTAAGTGGTCCTTTGGGGACGCTATGTTGGCGATCGAATCACTTTTACGTGGTGAATGGAACGCAGATTATCAAAGGGCCAAGTCCACAAAAGGAGTAGATTATGGTAGGTTGTTCCCGACGACTGTAAGAGATTTCTGGTTTAATCGTACTGTTACTGACGTTGTTAATATCAAAGCTTCCGACTTAAGAATGGCGAATAGAATTCTGTCTGGTCATACTTACTCTAATTGCACACTAAACAAAATGGGGGTCACCCCCTCTGGGAACTGTGATCACTGTGGTGCTGTTGAGGATGCATCTCACATTATTTTTCGCTGTACTTTTTACGGCAGTCAAAGGTCTAACTTCCCTGACATTTGCAAGTATGTCTCGTTGGTCGATTTTCTCAAGCAAGAGGGTGTCAGCAAAGTCTGGGTTCTGATTAGATTTTTAAATCGCATCAATGTCACTCTGTAACTTCATTCATCCTTTTCATGGTTTCATCATCTTTTTAGCTTTTTCTGAAGTTTTTTAAATTCAATCATTCATTTGTATACTGACGTTAGTATATTCTAGCGAGAATTTTCGTTGTGTATTCATTTACAGGCCAAATAATTCTTAGCTGCGGGCGCAGTTAAGTAACTTAAATCAAAACAAACAAACAAAAGGGGATGGTTTACGATTAGTATTGTTTTAAATTCGGTTTTATGAAAATTAAAATTCTAAATATGTAGTGGATGTTCTACGTTTCATATTTTTTTTTTTTTTTGGTTTAAATATTGGCTTCATGAAAATTCAAATTTTAAGTAATGAAAGTTCTAAGTTTAATGTTTTTTTTTTGTTTTAATTTTGATTTTATGAAAATTCAAATTTTAAGTAATGAAAATTCCAAATTTAATGATTTTTTGTTTGTTTTAAATTTGATTTTATGAAAATTCAACTTTTAAGTAATGAACATTTCACGTCTCATGTTTTTTTTTTAATCGGGTTTTCTGAAAATTCAAATTTTCAATAGGGAATGTTCTACGTTCAATATTTTCTTGTTTAAATCGGGTTTT
Source organism: Pollenia angustigena (assembly GCA_930367215.1). NCBI lineage: Eukaryota > Metazoa > Arthropoda > Insecta > Diptera > Polleniidae > Pollenia > Pollenia angustigena. Next base: position 104,607,573 of record OV884057.1, on the reverse strand, counting down.
ATGAAAATGAAAATTTTTGAAGGAGTTTTTTAATGGCCTATGATTTATATTGTTCAAAATTGGGTTGAGTGAAAATTCAAAATTTAAATGCGTGGGTGTTCTAGAGTACTTTAAATTTTATGAGAATTCAAAAATTAAGTATGAAATAGTCCATATTGATATGGGTTAAACGGGCTAAAACATCAAATCACTACCATTCGGAATTTAAACAGTAATGTTTTTAAATTTATTTTGGGGTAAAATCTAAAATCATTACCATTCAAAGTCTAAATGATGAATGGCTTCAGATTTAATTTTTCTGAAGAGGATTCAAAATTTACATAATGAATGTTTCCGCCCTATATGGGCCGGAAAGTTAATTTCACAAAAATTCACAAATTAAATGCCTGAGTGTTTCAACATATATTGGTTTGCTGAACATCCACGATTTTAAATATTGAATAGTTCAATCCTATGTTGGTTCAAACAAAAATCAAACTTCTTTAGGTAAATGACGTCACTTATCTTTTGAAAACAGCTGGCCTCGGTTGTCTCACGATGGATGCTGACGACTTCTTGGATATTCTCAGGGGTTACTGATGACTACAGGTGTGGATGAATATGACTATCGGTGTTGATGTATGTATGTATGTGACTATCGGTGTTGATGTATATGATTATCGGTGTTGATGTATATGACTATAGCTGTTGATGTATGTATATGACTATCGGTGTTGATGTATATGATTATAGCTGTTGATGTATGTATATGACTATCGGTGTTGATGTATATGATTATCGGTGTTGATGTATATAGCTAAGATCCCACTATCGGCTCAAATAGCACAATCTGTGACGATTTTTATCGTGCTATATCGGCACACATTTAAAAACATTGCACAATTTTTTCTTAGGTGGTCCCATTATCGTCGCACATTGTGACAATTTTTTTCGGTTCATATCGGCCAAAACTCAATTGCGACAATAATCGGTACAATGCGGTCACACTATCGTGCTATTTGGGCAAATTAAATCAAATGTTTTTGTTTATTTACTTGTTGGCAGACATAATTTTACTTTAGAAATTCGCAAAATTCTCCGTCCGAATATTAAATTATGTTTCCTAACAATTTTAAATAATATATTAATATATGTATGTATGTATAATAAAAAATATATTCAATTTCATTCAAACTTACTGCACTTGTTCTTTTTTTTTGTCATTGTTGTTTTGTAAACAGATGTTTACAAACCAGGGATGGCAACATCGATACAACTGCAATGTTTTGGTTAAAGCGAATTGTTTTCTTTCATTTAGTAGTACAAATGTACTTTTTAACGTTTCAATACATAAATAATAGATAAAACAAATGTAATTTTGGTACAATTAATCTCAAAAAAGTAAAATTTAGTAACCAGTTTGTGCAATTTAAAAATTTCGTTTTGCCATCCCTTGTATCGGCGCTGATTGGCGACTGTGATCGGCACACAAGTGGCCGATACAAATCGGTACATATTAAACAATTTGATTGCTCCACATTGTGCAAAATAGTGTTCACATTATCGGCGCATCTAGGTTAATTTTGATTGTCCACAGTCAGCACAATTTCGGCACAGATTGTCGCATATTAAAACATTTTGAACGTTCACACTATCGGCACATGAAATACGCCAAAAATTGGTACATTGCGCCGATAGTGGGATCTTAGCTTATGACTATAGCTGTTGATATATATGATTATCGATGTTGGTCCAGATGCCTATGGTTGTTGGTAACGATGGCTATAGTCATTGGCACATGGAGCTATGGATTTTGTTAGAGATGGCAATGGTTATTGGTGGATGTGACGATAAGTGTTACTAAAGATGACTACGGTATCGATCAATGTGGCTATAGATTTTGTTAGAGATGCTATGGATATTGGTGGATGTGACTGTGACTATGGGTGTTAGCTGTTGCCTCCAGAAGTGTAGAGCAACGAGTGTTCGTGAGCGTAGGCTGTTGAGGTTATGTATGTTCTAGCTGTCGATGTTCTAGCTTTTCGCTCCGGCCGTAGTGTCTGGGATTGCTCCCTTCGAGCCAACCTAATTCTTTCGCTGTCATTCACCACCTCTAGTGCACGAAACTACTCCAAGACTTGCTTGCCGCGGGATTTCTTTATCCTCTCTTTAATTTTCGGCACCGCGCTTCAATTAATGATGGGCACGTTAAAAACTATTTCCCTGAGTCACTTTTTTTTTAATTTTATTTTTCACTTTTTCCACAATATTTGCCTTCTTTCAAAAAATAACATGCGTTTAAAAATATTTTTAAAATTGCATGTGCATTTTTCTTTTTTTTTTTTGTTATTTTTAAAATTTTTCTGCTTACCACACCATGACCAACCGGAAGTACTACCCACAAGAAAAAGAAGGAAATCCCTGAAGTTGGCTCTCTAAACCACACCCTCATGTGCAGGTGCCTAAAAATAGCAACTCTGTTAGCGGTGTTGTATTCTTTTGTAACTCGACGAATTAGGTACAGTGTGGTCTATGTTTCATGTCCTGACATTTTGTACTTTGTTGCTCATCTTGTGCCTTGACTAGAACTTGACATGGCACAAATCCTCAAATCGGTTTAGTTTTTTCGGTTCCCCAACCAATAAAAAAGAAAAAACACAGAAAACAAAAGATCCCAGCAGTGTAAAAGCATTAATAAAGCACAAAAAAAAAATTTAGGAAACAAGTTTTATTATACATTTGTAAATACATATTTAATACACAAACAAACGTATATACAAATGATTTTTACTTAAATAATTAAGTGGAATATACATCTAATAAAACGGTCCGTAATTAACCTTAAAGTTAATTACAAAGTATTCTATAAAGTTTTGGGCGGAATGCATTGTTAGAATGAGAAAAAATTTTAAGTTCCAGAGGCAACCAGTTCCAACAACGCGCAGTTCTTACAATAAACGAATGTTCTTAGAATCCATTTTTAATTCTCGGAATCAAAACTTGCGGTTTCCTAGTAGAACGAGAAAATCTAAATTTAGAGCAGAGTGGTGTAGGCAACCCAGTTTTAATTACCCTGTAAAAAAATATCAAATTTCGACGTTGTATCAAATTTTGGTTAAGGTTGTATAATTAGACAAGTTATAGAAAAACTATTTTTTTTTTATGTACATATGTATATAACGTCTTGAGTTGAGGTGCGATAGCAAACCAGTTTTTTTTTTAAACAGAAAACTTAGTGAAAACCCATTTTTTATTAGATTATAAATAACCCATGATGGAAAAAGCGCTTCGTTGTAATACAATATTTAAAAAACGTAATAAATAAATTTTTCTTTGCTTTTTTTGAATGGAAATTAGTATATGAATAAAAAATGTTTTTTCTTCAACTTTTTAAACTGACTCAAGATGTTATGATGAAACGACACAAATATGTAAATATGTACATATGTATGTAGGTATAAAGAATAAAAATGTTTTTGTCTTTAAGCTTTTGATTACTTAGGTTTTAAGACTGTGTAATATATTTTTATGGCCCACATGGGCTTTGTATTACCTAACTGATGAATAAATAAATAAAATAAAAATTAAAAAAAAGAGTCAACTTTGCGAAGAAATATTTTGATAAAATTTCACATTAGGTTTGCGCTATAGAAACGACTTGTAAAAAAAATTGCACGATATTTTTACAGCGGGTAGTTATGATAGTGCCGATATTTTCCAAAAAGTGAAAAATAAAAACTTTGAGTTGATAGGTACCCTCTTTTAATCAAGTACGATTAAAAAATGATAAACAAGTAAAATAAAAATTCTTAGAGGAGTTTTCGAAATAGCATTCGTTACGTGAACTTTTTTCACCAAAATTACATTAAAAAGGTTTTTTATTATCAGTACAACTAATACCCATAGCGACGAAGAAATTTTGTAAAAAAAACTCGTATGTATATAAGCCGAAAAAATTATTAAATGTTACTAAAAAAGACTTTATTGTGTCACCTTTTGCTACATAGTGTATGTTTATAAAGCCACTCATTCTTATACATACATTTTTTTTTTGAAAATAAACTTATATTTAAATATTCTAACTATATAATTACATAGGTACGTACTAGAGGTCTGCTTTTAATAACTCACTTGTTTGCCTTTACTTAAAGTGCGCAATATTTGTTCAAATATGAAACACTCGAAGTAAACCACATAAAAATTAAGAGTGAATGAATTGAATAAAAAACTTGTTTACTGTAAATGAATTTGCGATGCATTCATAAATAACAAAACATTGCAATGACCCGTTATAGAGAGCAAGTTTACAGAAAACATTCAAATGATTTTTGAGTTATTGAATGTGTTAATATTTATTTGAGTACATTGACATAAGCTAGCTTACCCTGCAAATAATGCGACTAGTCCATACACGCATGTAAAATGTAGCCTATAAGGGACTAGGACTAGTCCAAAGGTTACCCCAATATATGGAAAAAATAGTCTTAAAACTACTCCATTGTATACCAGAGGATTAGCTTTGAAATCGTTTAAAACGAAAACATGTCGTTAAAAAAGAAGACATGTCGTTTCACTACAAACTCTTTTTAACAATGACATGGTCCATGCATGTATTACATTTGACCAGTCCAGGGAGTAGTCCATTTGATCAAAATGGTTTAGGTGGTCCAATATTATTTGCAGGGTACTTATAAGAGTTTAACTCACACTTACATATGTATGTACATACATAATCAGGGGTGTTCTGTAAATCGAAAACGCAAAATTTGGAAGTTTTTTTTAATACACTTTTAAGCCAATTGTTATTAAATTCTGTGTATTAAAAACGACGTTTAAAATTCTTGCGTCTTCGATTTCCAGAACACCCCTGAATATGTATGTACAGAAAAAACTAAACAGAAGCATGGCCCAATTAGTAGGTCTGCGCACAACCACAACAATGTAACAATAGAAAAAACAACACGCGTTTTGTCTGTGTATACAAATGGTAAAAATGTCAAAAAGTTGTCAGCTGTCAAGAAATATGTGTTTTGTATTTATTTTGTTAGCCCTGCGGCCACACGTTCCAGTTGTTCTTGATAGTCTTTTACATATACTGCTTGTCAAAATTTACATAAATTGAAAGCTGTGACGTAGGCTGCACTCAATTTGTAAGCAATTTACTTCCAATATGTCAACTCAGCTGTTAAATTGAAAGTAAATTGCCAAACAAATGGAAAGGTGAAATTGAAAGCCATCTCGTGGTCAATTTAAAAAGTGTGAGTGTGTTACTGCCTGTTTGTAGAACGCGAGCGGAAAAGTGACTCGTTCAACTTACATTTAAAACAAAAACAAAATTTCAAAATTTGTTTTTGTTTTAAATGTAAGTTAAGCGAGTCACTTTTGTGCTCGCGTTCTACAAACAGGCAGTACTTAGTAAAAAACTGAGTGTATTGCAAATTGAAAGGCAAAACTTGATCGTGTGGCCACCAAGTAAATGAAAAATTTTCAATCGAAATTTTGGTAAGATAAGTTTGTTCGAAAAAAAGTACTTAGAACTAATTGGGCGATAAAGGAAATGATAAAGAAAGGGCAATGGGAAGATTTTTTCTATATTTTATGTATAGAAGCAATATAAATAAAATACATTTTGCAAAATTCTACCAGTATTTGCTGTTTGTGTTTTAAAATTTTATAAAAAAAAATATAAAAAATAAATAAAAAACTAAAAAGCGGACAGAATGGAGAACATTTATCGTCTCCTCGTCAGTGATGATACAGCAGCGCCAATGTATTTATCATTTGATGCCGAAAGTGCCATGTTCAAAGCACGTACAAACTCTATTTAGTATGAATAAAGAAAAACTAATCTGGAGATAATCAGTTGAACAGCACACTTAAGACTGCTTACTTTGCTCCTCCGCCTGCATATGGGTGTAAAGAAAACAACGGAAATGCTTTACCAGAAGTATTCCCTAGGTCAACATGTTCGTCTGTGGATATTTCTCTTCTGTTATTGAAATAAAAATGTTGACACTGATGTTGTTTTCTTTATTTTCTTCGTCACTTGTTATTTTTTTAAATCAAAAATCATATTTAAAAGTAAACATTTTTTAAATAAACACAATGACGTTAAAAAATGTAAACAACTTTTGACCCCATTTATGCCTATGTATTATTAGGTGCGTTTGATTACTTTTACAGTAAAATGCAGTAAATGAGTAAACTAAATAATTTTCTCTCACAAAAAGCTGTTGTCCAAAAAAGTACGCGAATAATTGAAGTGTTGAAAAATATGGACACTTTTGACTAATTAACTCGTTTTCTTATCGGTTCTCGATTAAATACTTTTTATAACACGAAAATTTTTGGAAAATACACACAAACTATTTTATGTAATCTTTCATATTTGTTTGTTTTTTATTTTATTTGATTTAACTAATTTGTAGCGGGTTAAGTTATATAAAAAACATGAATAATTTTTTTGCTATTGATTACTTAAGTACCCAAATACTTCACACTTTTACAACTCTAAAAAATTAACATAACAAAAAAATTTTCAAAAGTTCGTATTTAGCCAAATAAATGCTAAACAAACAAGTTTAATTAATTAATATTTATTCACTTTTTGTTTTAGTTTAATTTTTATTTCAAATTTTCTTTTATTTGACAATTTTTTCATAATTTGTATGCTTTTTATTTGTTACTTTTGTTTGTTTACCTTTTGAAACATATGTTTTTTTGATTTACTAAATTTTACTGCAAAAATTTCTGCAGTAAAAATTTGTAAATACTCAGACAAGAACTGACACTTTTCGATCTCAATTTATGTTCTCATTTACTGCATTTTGTGTACTCGAACGCAATTTCGTAAAATGCAGTAAAGTTTAGTAAAAACTTTTGTGTTCTCGAACGCAACTATTATTAAAAACACAACTCTGCGAAAAATCAGCAGGCATTTCGAGCAGACCTACTAATTAAGCCATGATCAGAAGTAAAAATTTTAAATAATTTTGCATTCAAAATATATTTTAATATTCAACTCATTTGACTTAAGTTGACTAAATCGATGTGTTTTTGTTTGTTTTGTCTTTGGTTATTCTCTCATTTGTCTAAATTGCCACGTTTCATCTTTTGATGCTCAACTTATTTTCAATTCCCCTTTGAAAATGCCAATATGATCACACGCAGCAATCGGCTTCAACTTTTCCGTTCAAAACAACAACGTTATTCATAGCGAATCAAAGAGAAAAATAAGAAAAAATTTACAAGCAGCCATCGTTGTGCATATACCTACGAAGAAAAGCACAAAGCGTTCTGACCGAGTACAAGCATATCCGTACCAATCACCGTTCTTCTTTTCTCTCCTTAAAACGCAAGAGTTGAGCATTAAAAGATGAAACGTGTGAAAGCAGACTTTCAGGGGTGTTCTGGAAATCGAAAACGCAAAACGCACGAATTTGAATGTTGTTTTTAACACACTTTAAATCAAAATTTTATAATTTTTGTTATAAAACTCGGTTGAATAGAGAAATATTTGTATAATATTCGTCATAAAATTCTTTTATTACAGAAATCTTATTAAAAAACGACGTTTAAAATTCTTGCGTTTTGCGTTTTCGATTTCCAGAACACCCCTGTTTGTTTCGTTAATATTTGGAGCTGCACACATTGCAATTAAAAAACAAATGAGTGTGCTGAAATTGCTTTTAATACATTCTTGCAGACCTCTGATACGTTCGCACATATTATTTTCGCGATAACATAATCGATATTGAAGGCCGAGAACTTAATAATACTTGACGGGCTTCATTTAAGTTAATATTCGTGAAGTCGACACTTTCCACCTCAAGAAGTTTGTCATATGGATATATTATTTTTGATGCATTCGATTCTGGAACTGTGGAGACTACAAATATTCCTTCCTTATTAGGCAATGTATCAATCTCAAAATCTCGTCCATTTTGCCAACAAATATTAACTTGCATCACTCTAGGATTTTTATGAACACCAAAAAGCCATTTTGATCTTGTTTTATTGCCTTTTTTATTTGATAAGATGTTTGATGATTGTGGAGCGTCAAAACAATCTAAAAATCTGTGTTGTCCATCTAAAATGACGGTCCTAATATCTGTTTCTTCTGCCTTTTTATGACATTTCTTTGCTAAGTCTGCTTGTTCAAGCTGTTGTGACATTAAATTTTGGTAATCAAAATTAGCTTCAAATTTGTCGGGAATTATTCTAGTTTTTAACTCAATATTAGTTTTTTGAGATAATTGGCTGTTTTGTGTAGAGACCATGGAGTTGTGAAAATTGTGATTCTGTTCTTGTTGTTTTCGTGTAAATTCATACTTTGTCAGATCTTCAACAGTCTTTTTTGTAAAGCATCGCGCAATGTGATATGGAGGAGGTTTTGATACGTTCTCTATAATAACATATTGGGAAAGAGAATTTGTTGAAAGGTATGTATGTGGTTGTCTATTTTGAACATCTTCTGTACTGCGACGTTGGTCAGTTTGATAATTTAAAGTAATATTTGTTGGTTGTGATATGGATTCACTGTTAACAACTTCATTTTCGGTGTTTTGTAAAGATGACATATTGTTATCGTTATCGTTATAGCCTATATTAAAATTTTTTTTATGATTTAACTGCACATATTTTGCCATCAAACGTAACTCTTTTGGATATGGTGTTGGCGATCTCATAAGAAAATCTTTAGATTCAGCACCTAAACTCACTTTATTACCTGTTAGTATGTGGTGATTACTACATGCTCTTGAAATAATTGGTATAGTGTTCTTGGTAGATGACGCCGAATGAGTTTGTATATAAGTATCTAAAACTGTTGTTTCATCTGCAAAACATATTTTGCGTTTAGACACATTACCACTAGCCGCTTTATCTTCGATTTGATTAATACTGTTCTTCTCTTTTAGCCCATGTTTATTAAAATACTTAACTTTGTCTTCATTGCCCAACTGAGGCAGCATAAAACAAGTCAGTTGTGTTTTGTTTGATGTCTCCGAGTATTGCAAAGGAATAAGTGGTTGAGATTGATTTCTGCTTATCCACAAAGACTTTAAGTTCACAAGACTTAAAAGCGTTACAGGCAAAGTTATAATGCTATTTTGGACAATATTTAATACTTTAAGGTTGGATAAATGGCCTATATTATCAGGCAAGGCAGATATTTTATTTTGACTAACACTTAAAACTGTAAGTACAGAACAAGAGCATATTTCCTCAGGTAGTTTCTGTAAATTATTGTCATCGGCAAATAAATAACGTAATTTTCGTAGCATTCCTATTGTGCTTGGTAAATAAAGAAGTTTATTATGACTCAAAACTAGCTCTTCCAAATTTTCCAAATTTGATATACATCCTGGAATTTCTATAAGTTTATTTGATTCACTTTTTAGGGTAACCAATGAGCGGAGCAAACCAATACTGAACGGAAGTGTTGTCATATTGTTCATTGATACAGATAATATTTCTAAATTTCGACAGTTACCAATTTCATTTGGTAATTCCACTAAACAGTTTCCAATTGCATCCAAGTGTATTAGTTCCCTCAGTTTTCCAATTTGAGGTGGCAAAGTTTCAATTTGATTGAAATCAAACCAAAGTTCACGTAATTGTTTCAATTCTCCAATAACTTCGGGGATTTTAGAAAACTCATTGTATCCTATATCAAGACGTTGTAGGTTAGTCAAACGTTGTATTGATCTTGGCAATGAGACTAAATTATTTGAACGAAGTTCGACAATACGTAAGTTAACTAAACGTCCAAAGTTGGCTGGCAAAAACTCTAAATATGTTTCATTTAAAATCAACTCTTGCAATGAAATCAGGCACGTGATGGCATCGGGCAATTTTTGCAGAGCATTGCTACTAAGGTCTAAGTGTGTTAAGTTCTTACAGGACTTTACATTGTCAGGAACACTTGAAATAAAATTTCTGCTCAAGTTTAACTCATGCAGCTGGCGTAATGAACCGATGGCTTCTGGAATGTTTTCTAAATTATTGTTATTAGCTAATAAAACTTTGAGTCCTTGACAGTAAAAAAGCTGCGGTGGTAAGTAGTTAATCCTTGTTGATGTTACGTTTAGCTCTTCCAAAGTTCTCTCATACAGCCAAACTTGTGGAAACCCATCAGACAAAATATTATTACTGTAATCCAATTGATTTATATTGTCTTCCACTCGAAATTGAAAACAAGGGAAAATTTTGGATAAAGACATTGTTTTAATTGCATTATATTTGTTTACTTTGTTTCAACGCTTGTTGTCGTGTTTGTTATATTGTAATTCCCATTAGGCGAGTAAAAATCTCCAATATTAACAAAAGCTTTTGTAAAAATCTTAATTATAAATGATCTTTTCGAAAAGTTTTTAAATATTAGCGAGCATACACATATTTATAAATAAATAATGTGTATTAAATTGTTAATCACAGGATAAAATATAACCTTAGTTATTTGTAAATTGATATGATGTTTTTAATTATTATATTTTTCAAGAATATAGTTGCCAGACTAACTTTTATAAACGATTTATAAATTGTTTGCCGAGAAAATTTGTGTGTGAAGACGTAGATTTTTTTACTTAAATCTACTTTACCGATGTAGCTCCAAATAAAAAACAAGTTCATAGGGAGATAGAAAATTGAAAAATAAGAAGAAAATTTTGATTGAAAAAGTGGTGCAAACGCATAGTTTTTGAGTTATGGACCTCTAATGGTGTTTTCTTTTCTGACAATAATGTACCATATGCTACCATTCGCGCGGGTTTTTGTTCCATTCTAAAAATATATGCAAAAATCAGAGAAGTTGTCGTTTTCCTTTCTAACCCCGGGTCTCCACGTAGCAATATTTATTGCGGCAAACGTCAAATTTGATTGCTCCATAAAATTTGCGACGTATAGACCGCATATTGCCATAAATGGCAATCCATTGCGCAATGATTGCTCTTCTTATTGCTTTGCAATCTGCTGTCAAATCAGTTGTAATTTATCTGACATTTCATTTCTCTGTACTGTTGGTTATTTATTAGTGTGTTTATTTATTAAAAAAGCAAGTGAAAAAATACTTCAACAAAATACAGAAAAAGATTTTATATATTATATTTTTAAATAAACGTCAATATTAACAAAAGCAAACGACGCATTTGTTTTTTTTTTTTTTTTTGTATATTTTTATTTTCTCAATAGAACAATACAAGTTTTAGGTATTTTTCATACGCAAATAAACAAAAAAGCAATACAAAACACAGCTACGACAATTACAATTAATTATTTTATTAATTTAAAAAAGAAAATTTAACAATCACTTCAAAACACAACATAAAACATTTGTTATACATACAGCCACAAAACTTTATACAACTACTCGAGGTGAAAATTGCAAATTTATGGCAAAGCAATAACAAGTGTTCTCCAGCAATATAATCAGCAATCATTGCTCCATTGTTCTGTCATTGTTCTGCCGACGTTATTGTCTGTCATTGTTCTGCCGACGATATTGCTTGTACTTAGCATGTTGCAACAATAAATGGCAAATTTGTTCCATTTCTTACGCTGGGACTCCACGTAGCAATTTTTATTGCTAAGTACAAGCAATAACGTCGGCAGAACAATGACAGAACAATGGAGCAATGATTGCTGATTATATTGCTGGAGAAAATTTGTTATTGCTTTGCCATAAATTTAAATTTTCACCGCGAGTAGTTGTATAAAGTTTTGTGCCTGTATTTATAACAAATGTTTTAAATAAATTAAATTAAAAAAATTATAATTGTAATTGTTGTTGCTGTGTTTTGTATTACTTTTTTGTTTATTTGCGTATGAAAAAAAAACCTAAAACTTGTATTGTTCCATTGAAAAAATAAAAATATACAAAAAAAAAAACAAATTCGTCGTTTGCTTTTTTTGATATTGACGTTTATTTAAAAATATAATATATAAAAACTTTTTCTGTATTTTGTTGAAGTATTTTTTCACTTGGCGGCTTTTTTTTGATTGCTTTTTTAATAAATACAAAGAAATGAAATGTCAGATAAATTACAACTGATTTGACAGCAGATTGCTAAGCAATAATTGCTCAAGCAATCAGAAGAGCAATCATTGCGCAATGGATTGCCCAAGGTATATAAATATACCTTGGTATTGCCACTCATGGCAATTAGCGGTCTATACGTCGCAACCCTACAAGAAGACTACCGGTCATTTTACTAGTTATATGACCGGTAGTGTTAACTGATATATTGGTTAAAGTTTCTATTACCCTACAAGAAGACTACCGGTCATTTTACTAGTTATATGACCGCTAGTGTTCACCAATATATTGGTTAAAGTTTCTATTAGTTTATTAAGAGCAAAATGAAAAAACTAACCGAAACTCTTGTGTACATGTGATTTTGCCTCTCTTTCTAACCAATGAATTCCACTCGACTACGGAACATATATCTGTAGTGCTTACTCTGCTGCTTTTCATTAGTCAATGATAACCAAAATAGTGGTTAATGCTAACTAGTTAGTCATAACGTAAATATTGTAACGTGACGTTACAAACTAACTCTATATATACATTTAATACTAACATCATAAAGTATATGTAACCCAACACCTTGAATACCCTTATTATTTTACTCACAACTATGAATACCCTTACTATTTACCTACATAACCTTTTTACCGTATAATTCTCATTTAGTTTATTTTATTTTTGAATAAATAGACAAGGTTTTGCTCAGAACAAAGAGAGTAGATATTGCCATTAACCCCAGTATTTACTCTTGGTAGTTAGTATTAACAAGTAGTTTACCGTATCTAGCCGAACGCCAAGGCTCCCGAAATCTCTTGGTGTCCCAAATTTTTACGAAGTAGTTAGCCGAACGCCAAGGCTCCCGAAATCTCTTGGTGTCCGAAGTATTTACGAAGTAGTTAGCCGAACGCCAAGGCTCCCGAAATCTCTTGGTGTCCGAAGTATTTACGAAGTAGTTAGCCGAACGCCAAGGCTCCCAAAATCTCTTGGTGTCCGAAGTATTTACGAAGTAGTTAGCCGAACGACAAGGCTCCCGAAATCTCTTGGTGTCCGAAGTATTTACGAAGTAGTTAGCCGAACGCCAAGGCTCCCGAAATCTCTTGGTGTCCGAAGTATTTACGAAGTAGTCAGCCGAACGCCAAGGCTCCCGAAATCTCTTGGTGTCCGAAGTATTTACGCAATAATTAAACCCGTTTGTTTACCAAAGTTTTACCAGATAAAGGTCCTGTACTGCAACCTTAACCCCGCGCATTTCCCGCATCCGCCGTCCAGCTCCGCAAACGCCACCCGACCGGTCGTTCCCGTATTCGTCTCCGCCGGCAGCTGCACATACTTCCCCGAGAATAATAATAAAATAAAATAAAGCTTTGTTGAAATTGTTGTAAGCGAACATACACGAAAACATCCCGTGTTTCATTTCAAAGGAAGCAGACCTTAGAATTGACCCTGGACAGACTGAGTCATACCTCAGCTGGGAAAATAAACTGCGTTACAATATTGGTTAGCACTAACTAGTTATTTATAACGTAAAAATTGGTTAATACTAACCTTTATAAAAAAAATTCTTTTTTTTAATTTTCATTTTAAATTAAATTTTTTATTAAAAAAATTAAATGGAATTTCATGAATTAATAGGAAATTAGATTTCAGTAAAGTAAATACCAAGTACCATTATTTCTGTGGCTGCTCTTTAAGGTTCCACTTCTTGCATGATTCTGGAAATGTAGGTAAACATACGTGTTTCCAATCAATTAATCGTAGATCTTAAAAAGACATTTTATTTTGTTAACAATTTGAGGCAAAAAATTACATACATACTTGAAAAGCCATCAGGATTTTTAACTATTTTTTTTTTTGTTCCTTTACTATCATCACCAAATCTTAAACGATTATCCTGGCCAAAGCCACCACCCGAATGACCGCTACCTGTTGAACGAGCACTCCTTTCAAAACGACCTTTTCGCACATGACCTCTGTGTTTCCTGATAATCCAGCACCACGTTCTCTGAAGCCGCCATCAATACGCCTTCCTTATCACTAGCATTCTGATTACAGCTTTTTGGCGTGGTCACTTTTTTATAGTAATTTTTTTATCTCACTACTTTAGTCACAAATTATAAATTTAATTTAATTGATTTTTTTCATTGATACCAATCGCAAATATTAAATTTAAAAACTTCACAAATTTTTACACGCGAATGACAAGTACTGGCAAGACAGTAGCAATACATGCAAACTTTTTTACTAATACATGCACACTTTTCCAACTGTCTTGTCTACTGTCTTGCAGACAGTAAAATTGGACAGTGATTTGACATTTGCTAGCAGTAATCTGAAGTTTTGTTAGCAAAAGGAAAAAAAATCAAAATGTAACAAATAATTATATATATATTGTGCTTTGTTAACACAATATAGTTATTTTAAGCTGTTTTTAATTTTGTTTAGTTCATATAAAACACGTTTAGCTGGACTTGAACATAGGGTTGCCATACGTACTGTTTTAAGCAGTACATGTACTGATTTTTTGCAATTGTACTGTTTTATGCACAACTCCTAAAACAGTACGCAAATGTACTGTTTTTTACACTTTGTACTGTTTTTTGTACTGTTTTTTTTTTGCTCAGTCTATATTTAACAGAACTGGCTTACAAAAAATTATGTTGTGTTAAAAAAAAAGTTTTAAAATAATAAGAGTTTTTACGCTGTGGTCATTGTTTTCTCATAAATACACAGTAGAAATCTAAATTATAATGGGTGGCTCGTAGCAGTGGTATATTTTCGTGTTGTTATGATTTTATGGCTACCTCTTCCAATAGTCTTTCCCATTCCACACCTGAGAAAGACAAAAATAAAATCTAAATTTTTTTAAGTACTAAAAAATTTATCGTTAGTTATCGTTAATTTTTAGAACTTTTTTAATTTTCGGGCATGTTCTGGAAATCGAAATCACGTAAAATTGAAAACAAACTAATTTGGAAAATTATCCGTGTTCAAAATTTATAAAAATACCTAATACCTTTGAGGACCACTTTTCTTTACCTAAACTACTGAAATAAGAAAAAGATAAGTAAATTTTTACAAAATTTTTTTTGAAAATATTCATCGTTTTCAATTGCACTTGATTTTAAATATTTTCAGATTTTGTGAAATAAAAATAAACCAAACTATTTTTTTTGGATTTTATAGATTAATGGCCAATTTCACCAAGTTCAGGGGGCAAATTATGGCAGTCGTGATCGAATAATTTTTCGATTCGAAAGCAATTATATTTCTAATTCTCTCTGTCTATACTGAACGGATCGAAATATTTTTTTTAGTATTGTAAAGCATTTATTTTAGTTTTCACAACACTGAAAAAATAATAACGATTCGTTCAGTATCAACTGAAATAACATTGCATTCGAATCTAAAAAGTATTCGATAACGACTGCCATAATTTGCCCCCAGGTTTAATTAACTTTCATTATAAAAGTCAAAAAACCTATTGTTTTTATAAAAGTTAATTATAGCTGAACTTGGTAAAATTAGCCGTAAATAATTTAAAAATTATTTAAAATTGGAAAATTAATTTAGGAAACAAAAATTTTCTCAAATTCTATATGATTTGTGCAACTATGTGTGTAGTGAAAATTGCTTTAAATACGAATATGTTTAAAGAAAATCGTACTTACAAAATCAATGAGTTGATTGTTTTGAGCTAAGTAAGGCTTTTCTCCTTTCTTATATGGCTTACAGCAATGTTATGGTTTTCCTGGCCAAATGCTTCGTTTGTGGTGTTTGCTTTTTAAACGCAAATGGAGTAATTTCATATGTATATTTATGAAATGCCATAAACTGGAAATAATTCCTTTGACGTTACACATTTTAAGTGTATTTCTTTCTTTATATAATTGTTGTTGCATATTCAATCAAAAGTTTAAAATATTTACCCCAATTTCACCAAGTTCAGTTAAAACTAACTATTACTTTAACTTCCAGCCTACAATATGTTTTGACAGCTTGAACTGATAGTTTATTATAGCTGAACTTGGTGAAATTGGGGGTTACTTATTAAAACAAATGGTAATGTTGTCGTCAAAAAAAATGTACTTGATTGTACTGTTTTTATGTATTCAATGTACTGTTTTTCCGAATTTAAAATCTGGCTACCCTACTTGAACAGCACCATTCCCGTTTGAAATATTTTTAAAAGTGAACTGTCTTAACTACTGTCTGGACGCCTACGTCACGAAGACAGTTAGTAGTGTTTTTGGAAACTAATATGTATTTTCTTACTGTCTTGCCAGTACTGTCAAGTGTAAACGTAACGCTTATTGGAATTGTAAGAAAATTTTATGTTGAAAATTGCTACAAGCGTGAGTATCGCTTTTAGTACAAACTTTGCATTCAATATTTTTGTTTTTGTGTTTTTTTTTTTAATTCCCTATGCTAAAGCCTAGATTACACTTTCTCACAAGGCTTACTTTCGTATTCTATAATACTTTGTGAGATAGCAAGGCGAATTGACTTGTCTTGTCCAGCAGGTGAATTCACACGTGCTCGTGTGCTGGACGTAATATTCGCCGTCATATCCAAGGCGAATTCGCCTTGGTCATATCTATATGTTTTGATTTTCCATCCAGCAATGTAGGTGTCAAGACGAATTTACTCCAGGTAAGCTCAACTCGTCAGCCTTTCATCAGCTGCATCCACGGCGAATTAAAAAAAATGGTGAAACGTCAAAATATTGTTTTGTTTCTATACTGAAATTTGACAACAAGTTAGAAAATTGCAAAAACAAAATACATGGAGTTAATTCGCCTTGTTTTGTAGTTGTAGAGTTGCACTTACCTGTTATAAATTCGCCTTGGTAGGTGTGATACATGCAAACACATTTTCACTAATACTACCACAATGCTTAATGAGTATTTTGATCAGTGTATTTGGGCCTTTAGGCGTTTCCACCTTCATGTTTTTGGTCACAAAACAAGTTTTGCTTCTTGTTTTCTCCTACATTTTTCCAAGGCGAATTCGCCTTGCTTTTTTCATAATTGAAAAACTCAAACAAAAACTAGTTTTGCTCCGAAACATTTCGAAAATAATTTATACAACTCAAGTTTATCCATTATTGGTGATTGACAATTTCGAAAAATTTACATATTTTCCCAAGGCGAATTCAACTACAGGTGGTGTCGGAACTACAACAATCCAAAAAAAACAGAAACAACATAAGGTTTTTTGCATTGCATTGTTAGCACAGAGCACACAGAGGCGTCACGAGACAGAAAATATTGTATTTTTTCTGTCTTTTTCTTCGAAAGCTGCCCTTTTTGCATTTTTTGTTTTTATAACGCAATTTGTGTTAATAGTAGCGGCCTGTTTTTACACATTGCCACTTCACTACCGAAAAACGTTTTCTTTCTCTTTCTGCGAAAGCTGCCCTCGCAAATGATTTAGGCATTTTTCATACGTCACTTTTTTCACCTCTGTATGCTTTGTGATTGTTAGTGCCATTAGCTCGAATTGATAACCATTATTAGGTAAACACTAACAAATCAAAACAAATAAGCCCGAACTGTCAAAATCAGATGCCGTTTCGACACCTCCTGTAGTTAATTCGCCTTGTATTTACCAAAATAGCCAGACCAAGGCCCATCTATCAGGTCTGCTTACTTATACAAAAACAAAAAACTTTTTCTTTTAAGCTGTCAAAAACTTACTACCACAAAAGGAAAAACGCAAAAGGAAAAAACGTGGATATAAACAACTTTTGAAAGCTCAAAAGAACGAAAGCAATGATAATCAGGCTTCTTGCGCAGACCTTTTTAATGGGCCTTGAGCCAGACTTATTAAGTAGGTTTATGCAGCTCTCTAACTGATTTATTTTTTCTCAGCGTAAAAATAATAAAATCATACCATAAAAATGTAGTAAGTGTTACGGATTTAAAATTACCTTTTTTTCATTTCATATTGGATACTGAATTTGTTCCCTCACCTAATAAACCTAAGCGTGCAATTATACATGCAAAACGTTTTTTGTTACTCGTACATGAATATTTCAATTCTCCTAATTGCGCAATTGCATTCATGATACTTATGTATGTAGTTTTTTCAGTTGGTAACAACTTTTATCCCGTTGTTAAATTCCTTAACACCAAAAAAATAGAAGAGAGAATATAGAAACACTTTTTTTTGTGTAAAGTGGTCTGATTCTGCCGTTAGAAAAAGAACCTGTTTCAACATGGTAACAAATGTTGTAGACCTTTTTTTGTCATTCATTGTCATTTCGTTTTCTCTGTTGACATGAACTGCGCATGTCAATTTTTTGTTTGTTTTAGGTGACCGTCACTACAGTTACGATTGTTCTGCTCATCCCTCATTTTGCTTGCGTACATACATACCCACATACTTGCATGCACTCTTCTCTCTCTCATGACAATGATTATGGATGATGCAATCAGGCCTGCTAATTTTGCCGATTTATCGGCATTTTGCCGATTTTTTGCTCCTAAACTATCAAAGTGCCGATTTGCCGATTTTTGCTCCAAAAATGCCGATTTTTTGACTAACACGTAAAAGGCGATAACTTTTTGTTTGTTTGATAATAATTCACTAACTTTAAGCGATACTGAAACAGTTGTAACATTGAAAAGAGACAACTGTTATTAAGTCAGCGCTTCTACTAAAGAAAAAGGGGTTAGTTTTATTTAATATTAAATGCAGTGTTTGTAATGTGTGTTTGGTTAATATATTTTCATATGAAAAATATTCCACTATGAAGAATTAAAGGCCAAGGTTAAAAAAGAAATAATTTTTAAGCCTAAAATAATAATAAAATACTAATTTGTTGCTTTTACGCCAAATCGTGGGCGCATAGTGCCAAAATAATTCAATTAAAATTTATTTTTCTATTAGGAAAATATACAACACTTTATATTTGTGTTTGAAAATGGATAAATAAATTTATAATCACTATCAATGAATATAATTTAAATAATAATTACTTTGATAATAAAATAATTTTTTTTTAAGATTATAACGCAATTGAGGACGATGTTAGTACATAAATTAAATAGCCAATGCTTATGTAAGGAAAATTAAATAAATTTGCAAACTTTTTGGCAAAAAATTTCAGATTTATAACGTGAACATTTTATGGCAGCATTTGGTACAATTGTTGGTCCTTCCACATTCTTCCGCAAATGTGGAAAGATTTTTATAATGTAACAGAGTTTTGATGTTCACTGGAAAATTTATCTTTGCAAGTTATTCGTTTTTTAAAGATTATTTAAAAATTAATAATTTAAACTGTTTTGATATTAATATTAAAACGGATTTATTAAAAATGTTAAACTCAAATATTTGTATATGGAATATACTTTATTATAAGAAAGATAAAAAAAACTTTTTATTTAACTACAATTTCTTTGTAAAATGTTTATTTTAATTGATTCTTTTGAAATTTCATAAGTTATAAACATTATATAATTCTGAAATGTTCTTATTTGTAAGTAAGAATAGGCTTTATTGTATTTAAAATAGGTATTTTTAATTTGCCGATTTTTTTATATTAAAGTGCCGATAATGCCGATTTTTTTTTTTTAAATATGCCGATTTTTTATCAAAATTATCTGGCACCCCCGGATGCAATAGCGAAGGGGGAAAAATAATACATTTTGTAAATGCAATGGTATAAAGGGAATTACGCAGGACAAAGTAAAGCTGAAGGTCCACACCATGCGTTCATGCGTAGATGAGTATGATACTTTTTGTGCATTTTATGCGTTTCTAAATTCAAGTTACATGCAATGCGTTTTATGCGCCAAATTTGTTTTTTTTATCAGCTGTTGTGCTAGTATGTTTAAGAATTAAAAACAATTTTGCCAAAAATGGAGAGTGTAATTGATATTTTAATGGAATTTATTTAATAGAATTCATAGAGGAGTAGGTAAGCTTTTATTATAAAAATATTCGTGATTTTTCACGGCATCAATAAGTTTCAATTCATAGCATTTGTTAAAAAAAAATAATAAAAACACAACAAAGATGACACTCAGAAGATAAAAGTAATCGATAAGTAGAATGGCAAATTTTGTTGTTGTTAAATTGTGCTAAAAATTAATTTTAATGTATTTTATTCATTAAAGTTTATACAATCTTTATAACGAAAGCTTTTTCTCTTATTAAAAACCTTTTTTAATGCAAAAACATAGTAAAAAGCAATCCACCACACAAACATATTTATCGATAACATTGAAAATAAAATATGATTTGCCATCCATGGCCATCAATAACAGCTGACTTTTTTTCACCACACATGCGACGGATACAAAAGTAGAAAGTAAACCTACTTTCATGCGTTGATGCGTCTATGCATTCTCTGCATTTTGTTGTGTAACTTGTCATATACAATTACACTGATTCAACTTTTTTGTCAAATGCATAAAAAGGACAGACGCATAAACGCATGGTGTGGACCTTCAGCTTAAGGCAGTTGATTCTGGGCCGTGGCCCAGGTCAGTTGATTTTGGGCAGTGGGTGAATTGAGTCGGTGCGGTGGGCTTAGAGCGGACGGATTAAACGATCAAAATTAAAAAACCAAATGTAGTTCGGTGCTTCAATAAAAGTGATATAAGAAGAAAAAAAAACTACGTAAAAGAAAACAGAACTGACGCTATTAAAAAAATTAATTCACGTGCCTAAAATATACTTTAAAGGGGAAAAAATACCCAGTCAATAATAATATTGGTTATTAAAAAAATGGTTCACAAAAGAAACTCAAAGTATTCGGGTTGTTCAAATGTAAAAACATTTTTTTAATACGATCACCAAATATTTCTCATGTGACATTAAAACCAATAATTTGTGAATATAAACAACATCAATAACGATATTGGCCAAATTGAGGCTACAGAAAAGTTATTTGTAAAACAACAAGAAGGAAAAGAAAATCCACAAAAATGGTTGTAGTTTTCATAGTGAATAAATGCGTTTGACTTTGTAAATTAAATAAAAAGTACATTAAATATGTTAATCATTTGAAATAAAAGCAAACACAAAACTATTAGAAAAATAAGATTTTTATTATATACTGTACAAAACAAAATTATATTTAATTAGCAGTTATTACCAATAAATATAAAACTTATTAATTGTGAAATGAAAAATATATACATACAATAAATACTTATGTATTAAATACAAAACCATATTGTGTCCGTCAAGAGCCTGTCAACTTGCAATTCGTGTAAAGTAAAGTTAAATTTAAATCCTAATCGTGCCTGGGTAGATAATTTGGTCAAGAGAAAATTTTGTGTAAAAATTGCAAAAAGGGAATTTTAAAGAAAAAACACAGCAAAAGAAAATCAACGTAATACCAGGAAACGCAACGCAAGAAAATTGCCAGGAGTATACTCCCTTTTTACGGGCAACGTGAACCAGCATAATATTTCAGCGACGGCAAACCACGTAACAACAGTATTTAAGGTATTACTAGAAATATTGTCATAAAAAAAAAACTAAAACTTTTATTATTATTAATAATATTAAGATATTAATATCATTACCCACTGTTCTTATTTTCTTTAATACCATCGTGAATTTATTTTTATCGTTAGCGTCTCCAGCATTATATTTAATAATACTTAATTAGTTTAGGATATTTGCTCAATAAAACCTATGAACTACATTCTTTTTAAAAATTAAAATGAGTTGTTGATTTGTTTTTATTATGGATGCTAGGAGGAACCAAGCCACGGTAAGTAAAATGTAAAGTAGCGATTGTTTTGTACATGGGACAGGAAAAAAATAAATTGTAGGGTACCAGCCTGTCGCAGGGTGGTGTAGGGACTAGTGTACCCATATATGGCACAACACCTAGCCATATCATCACACTTTGTGATGAATTCTCGTGTTTAGATTTCCCAGCTTTTTCCGTACGTTTGTCATATTAGTTTCGAATAATTTTTCCACAGTGGCACTTCTGCATATTAGTTTTTTTCCTCTTGATATTTCAAATTTTCTACATACTTCCAGGGTGTGAAGTATGTATACATGCTTACGCGTCAAAACTCGGGTTGGGAACCACATTTTCTCTCGTGAGCTAGCGGGTCAACTTTTATACCCCCCTTTCTGCCGGTTTTGAGTTGTTATTTGATTTTTCTTAAATCAACGTGCGTAACATAAGTTATACGCTTTTATATACGTACATACACATATTAATAGCTGTGTATTATATTAACCCTGCACTCATGTCTAATGCGTAAAATAAGGCTAATAACTAAATATTTTTTCTTTTGTATTATTTGACTTATTATCTTTAGAGGTTGAGTAAGAAACCTTTTTAGGTTTTGTTGTTTTAAAAAGTTAATTAACTTAAAAAACCAAAAAAAAAAAGAGTTCAAATTCGTATCGAATTTTTATTTTTGATATTATATTTATTTCATTTTTTAATAAAACGCTTAACTAAAACACATTTCTGTTTTTTTTTAACTTTAAACATCGTTCCGCTAGAATTTATTTTTTCAAAAGAAAAAAAAAATTTCAAATTCGGAACCTTGTTGTCCAAAATATCGGGCAAAATAAGTGCATATCGTACGTGACATAAAACGGAAGAGTTATTTGGGTGAATGTAGGTTAGGTTAGGTTCCATTGGCAGCCGTGATCAAGCACAGCTCACGTGGGTCCATTAATTAGTTCCCGTTGTGTTACCATGTCAAATCGTCTCCCATGGGTCCTATGTTGTCTGGCTGCTAGTGTTCCCACGCAGCCATCTGGTCGATTCAGTAAAGGAGTGGATCCTTTTTACATCAACATCAGAGAGACAAGTTTTGTCCCCAAGGGCTCTTCGACCAAACATTTTGAGTCTTAGATCTCCGAAAGCCGGGCAATTACAGAGAAGATGTTCCGTTGAATCTTCCTCCTCCTCCTCCTCCTCCTCGCCGCAACTTCTACATAAGTCATTGTAAGGGAGCCCCAGCCTCTGGGGGTGCCTCCCAATGGGCCAATGGCCGGTTATAACCGCAATCAGGTTTCTAAGATGAAGTCTGGACAGCTGTAATGCCCGCCGTGTCCTTTTTTCATCTATGATGGGCCATATTTTCCTGGTTTCCTCACAGGTAGTTTCAACGAGCCACCTCTGACTGGCGATGATATGAAACTTGTGCGCAATGAGTTGCTTACTCCTTGGGAGTGAAACACCTACATTATATGTCGAACCGTCATGATTCAAGGTGGTGCCTGCATACCCCAACGAATCCGCCATGCAGTTCCCCGATATGTCCCTGTGTCCGGGGACCCAATTAAGGGTGACCAGTGAATGTCTCGGTATCTCCTCCAGAGACATCCGGCATTCTCGGACAATTCTCGATGTGATGAACACATTCTCCAGGGATCTTATGGCCGCCTTGCTATCGGTAATAATGTGAATATCCCTTCCAGATATATCACCCTACCGGATGCGTCTCGCGGCTGTGTGGATGGCCATTATCTCGGCCTGGATGACACTGCAGTGGTCCGGCAGCCTTATAGGAATGCTCCAGTTTAGCTGCTCGTGAAAATTTGAATCGCGTTCGCGGGAATTTGTAGGTCATCATAGTGAACCACATTATCCAAAATGCTTACCGTGAAGCCAGGATCAAAGATTGGCTCGGGTGTGACATAATCAACATCCATGTTCCAATTAATTTCGTTCAGAATATTAGCATGTCCGATATTGTTATCCCTCCATGCTCCGGTGGCCCTTAGTCTTACCGCCGCGTTCGCAGCTAAACTTTTCGCCAACATGTCTGGTGGTAACCAGTTTAAAATCGTAAACAGTGCCTTAGAGGGGGTTGTTCTAATGGCACCTGTTACCGCTATCGCCACCATTCTCATTGTACGTTCAAACCTAATTTGATGACTCTTCACCTCGAGCGCCGGCCACCAAACAGCTGCCCCGTAGAATAGAATGGGTTTAATGACACATTCGTATAGCCAATATACATTTCTCGGGTTAATTCCCCAGTTTAGGCCAATGGGCCTTTTGCAGCAATATAATGCCGTTGCCGCCTTATTAGTCCTGGAAATGGTGTTCATCCTCCAGTTCAGTTTGCTGTCCAACATTAGCCCTAGATACTTGGCGCTGTCAGACAGTTCCAGTGAGATCCCCTTTATCCTCGGGATATCTAATTCGGGAATTTTGTATCTCCTTGTGAAAAGTACCAGTTCCGTTTTGCCAGGATTTACATCCAGTCCACATCCCTGGCACCATTTTGTTAGGACGTCCAATGTGGACTCCATTAGTTCAGACAATAGTCTGGGATCTTTACCCAGAGCCACAACTGCAACGTCATCCGCATATGCAACCGTTCTGCAGCACGTCCTTTCCATGGCCCTGAGTAGGGTATTCATATTCAGATTCCAAAGTAATGGTGAGAGTACACCGCCTTGCGGGGTGCCCCTAGTCGCAACCTTGGAGATGTTCGAGGCGCCCAAGTTGGATTCAATACGCCTGAAGTGCAGGATACTGCTGACAAATTGAATAATCGCCGGGTCGATTTCCAAATGTCTCATTGCGTTAATAGCCGATTCAGGTCCAACGTTGTTGAAAGCGCCCTCAATATCTAGGAATGCAACTAAGGCAAATTCCTTGTAGTGCAGGGATTTCTATATGTGGCCCACCAATGAGTGAAGCGCAGTTTCCGTGGACCTTCCCTTCGTGTAGGCGTGTTGAGCCAGTGACAAGGAATTGTGTCCTAACGATGATCTAATATGAATATCCAAAATCCTCTCCAGTGTTTTCAGTAGAAAGGAGGATAGACTAATTGGTCTAAAGTCTTTAGCCATAGTGTGAGATGTCTTCCCACTCTTGGGGATGAAGACGATCTTATATGTTGTCCAAGTTGATGGGACATATGATAGACTCAGGCAGGCTCTAAAAATTGCCAAGAGCCATGGCATCAATATTCCCAGGTTCTTTTGTAGGTCCGCTGGGATAATGCCATCCGGACCTGGAGATTTAAAGGGATGGAAGCTTTTGACCGCCCATTCCACACGATGGCGAGTTATCGGAATATTAGAGATATCCCGAGTGCCAGTAAATGTTACCTCCCTAGGCACATCATCAGTGCAACCTGGGAAGTGTGTATTCATCAGGACCTCAAGGGAGTCCCGACTGTTTGTGGTCCAGGATCCGTCCATCTTCCGTATATACGATGGAATAGCTGGTTTAGACGATAAAATCTTACGTCTCCGAGGAGTTTTCCACGTCGCTGCAGAAATTCCTCCATGACTGTCTCTTGGCCTTCCTTATAAGATTTTTGAATCCATTTACTGAGGACTTGTTTGGGTGAATGTAAAAAAATACGAAAATCTGCGAATTGTGGGAGGTTTTTCTCCTTTTTTTAATTTCACACATTAAACCACATATTTTTTCTTTATAATCCGTAATTGGAAAAAAAATAATTTTTTTGGATGGCTTTATAATGAACAAAATGTAATATCGTTCGTGACATACCGTACGTGACAGATTTTTCTCTTATAGTATTTACATGGCATGAAATACATTTTTTGTAAAAATATATGTATATAAAAACAATAATCAGTATATAAAAACTTAAAACAAACAAGTAAGAAAGTATAGTCGGCCAAGCCCGTCCATATGATACCTACACTATAATATACAGTCAAATCCCGATAATTCGTACCCCGATAAATCGTAATTCCCGATAATTCGTAATAAACTGTCGGTCCCTTGAAAAAATCTCGTTAATTCGTAAAATTTCCATACATTTTGGTCCCCTCGCTAATTCGTAATTTCTTTTCAAATAAAATCTTCTTTACCTCTTATAAATCGTAATTGTTTGCTAACTACCACTTATAATTCGTAATAAAAACAACAAAAACATGGAAAGAATGATTTTTTGTTTACCACTTTTTTATTTTTGCTTGTGTGTGGATTTATTTTCTTAAGATCAGTTTGTTACATGAATAATTTTTATGTATAATTTTTATATATTTTATTTTTAACAGTTGTTTTTTATGTGTTTTTGTATCGTTTTTGTAAATAAATTGAAAAACCCCGTTTATTCGTATTTATTTTATTTTAACCCCGTTAAATCGAAACCCCGCTAAATCGAAAACCCCTATAATTCGTAAGAAATGGCCGGTCCCTTGCGATGACGAATTATCGGGATTCTACTGTATAAAAATAATTTTTTTTGAGAGTGTACCCTACTTGGGACCCGTGGCCAATCAAGATTGCCAGAACAGAATTATGCTATGAGGTTTAGAATTATATAAAAGTTATTTGTGCCGAATATTGTTTAGTTCTCTCCATCAATATGAGATTTGTTTTCTCCTAGCCGATTTAAGGAAGGGGCTTTATATGGAACCTATGGTTTATTTTGGACCTACCAGCACAACATTTTGTCATGACATAGTACTATCGTTATAGTCATTGCCGGAAATTTTTATGTAAATACCAACATTTGTAAGGAAGTTATGGCACTTAAAGCTATTTCCGGGAGTAGCACTTGTATGGGAGCTATGGTCAAATATGGACCGATTCCAAAAAAATTTTGTTAGATGATTTGGATTGTAATAAAATAAGGTTTGACCAAAGGAAAACTAAATACCAACATAATAAGATGATGCATTTAGTTCCATTTTAGTACTTAAAATATCGTACGTGACGAGCTTATAAAATTTTTATTACACTAATTTAAAAAAAAAATTCCGATCAATATTTGTTTGCAGCAAATATCTTCCTTTGAACTTTTATTTTGAAATACCTAAGAGTTACCAATTTCACAAAGATAAATGATACTTTTTTGCACCACGTACGTGACATAAGAATAGCATCCAAAACAAACACAAAAATATACCGCTAATCGAACTATAAATTTGTTCTTTCGTCATGGATCTTGTTCATTGTTGTTGTAACATTAATTTTAAAATATAATAACAATATTACCGCCATCTGTATTTTATCGGCAGAATATTAAAAATTGTCAATTGCAGTTACTAAAAATGAATCAATGAGAAAGTGAGTTAAAACTATTATAAGTACCCCGGCATAGTAAAGTTTGGGTGTTTTTTTCCTTTCTACCAAATTTGAAAAAAAGTTTCAAGCGTTTTAATTTTTTGAGTCCTGTGGTGCGATTCACTAACTTTTAACCATCCGACAATCGTAATATTTGTCGACATTTATATTCGCTTGCAGTAACGATAGTGTGATTCTGTAATTTTTTTTAACGATAGTACACAGCTGTTTTTTTTGTAACATCTCTGTCTACAAAATGTTAAAAAAAAACGAAAAGCACAAAAGAGAATAAAATAAAAACATATGAAATTGTTCTTAACCCCCCTTGTTACACATATTTTTTCATTTAAAATGCACTGAAAAAGGTCTGGCCAGACTTATAAGTAAGACGAAGGGTTAATTTGTGGTTTTATATTTTTTTTTTTTTGTGAATTTTACATTTAGAATTTTATTTTTGTTCTTAATTTGCTTTCTTTTTGCTAATTTTAAATTTATTATTTTGTTTTTGTTCATACATATACATACATATGAATATATCTTTGTATGTATGTAAGCTATTTTAAACATAAAAAACATTTTATCGATAAAATAAACACAAACTAAATTATTGTCGCTAAGATAACGACAAAAAAATTGCTTAAAGTAACAGCTGACTTTAAACGACAGCGAATATCGTTAAAAATTTTACAGAATAGCATATTCGATAAATTTTCGTTATACTTATTTTAACGATTCGATTATCGTTATAAAAGTTAGTGAATCGCACTACTGGTTGACATTCTCACGGAAATGCCCATATGTATGTGAGCAAATTTTACACATAGCTTGGTCATTATCAAAATCAAAATATTTTTCAATTATTCTTCGATAATTCATAATTCTTAGTTCTTACCGTCAAAGATTTTTTCAAAACTAATTACTGCAACAGCAAGCAACAGCGATCAAGTCAAAAAATGTTTAAACAGCCAGCCAAGCAACTACATACTTACAGCAACAGCATTTTTTTTTTAGT
Source organism: Pollenia angustigena (assembly GCA_930367215.1). NCBI lineage: Eukaryota > Metazoa > Arthropoda > Insecta > Diptera > Polleniidae > Pollenia > Pollenia angustigena. Next base: position 104,579,559 of record OV884057.1, on the reverse strand, counting down.
GGTTGCTTGGCTGAATGTTTAAACTTTAAGCTGAGAACATACACATAGTGATAGTAAATAAATTATTTACTCTCACTTTTTCTACTTTTGCTTTTACTGTGTTCTTTTTCTTAAGTTAAGTTAAGCAATGACAAAAGCATTAAAAATAGTCAAGCATTTTTAAACACTGCTGTATTTTTACATTTTGGTTACAAATTTTTTTTGGTCGTGGCAACGCTGGTGTGTATTGCAAATTGAAAGGAATTTAACATGGTGGAATAAGCAGGTGGCATCGTTACGGCAACAAATACAACATTACAACAAAAATGGAAATTATATCACCGTTAAAGCCATAAAATACTTTAAACAAAAATCAAAGAGTACCGCTGAACGTGATGAAATAAATAAATTTTTAGTAAATTGTTATCAATATCTTAATTATTTTAATTTAAAATTATCAAAAACTTTGATAATATACAATAATCACAGCACAAAACGTGGACTTTTTGTAAACATAAACAAAACTTTGACATTAACCTAGACAAACAATGCAAGAGCAAAAAATCGTCATCTGGCGTACTGCTGCCACCTGTTTATTCCACCATGGAATTGAAAGGCAAAACCAAGCCGACTTTACACCAGGTGAACTTATCTTGCTATGTAAGCAACAGCTGATAACTAACCTTGTGCCAAAATGGTATACCGTTCTGGTGGTTCTGGGGAATATTTATTAAATTTTATAATTTTTGCTTAAACTTATGAAATTTAAAACCTTTTTAAGTTATTACATTTCCAAACACGCAATTTAAAATTAAAAACAAAATGAAATATTTGCTTGAATTGTTGACACAACGTTAAAATATTTTACAGTGCTGTAAACGTTGTAAAAATAAGACCACCTTGTATGAATTCGCCTTGGGTAAAAGTAAAGTAAGACTAACTTTTTAATGCTGTTTATGTTACAAAATTTTAATTTAAAAGATTTTGCTACTCGTGCTTAATTCCCAATTTGTATCCTTAATAAAAACACTGAAATTTATTGTTGATGGCCTAAGCAACCAGTGAAATGCGCAAGGAATAGCTTATCCCATCAACAACAAATTTCAGTGTTTTTATCAAGAATACAAATTAAGAATTAAGCGTGAATAACAAAATCTTTTAAATTGAAATGTTGTATTCCCAAAAATTATTTTGATAATAAACTGGCAGTGCACGGTCTGAAAAAAACTTAACTGGCAACATGTTTTTGTTTTCATTTTGTTTTTCTTAACCTACTTACAACTACAATTAATGTTGGAAGAATTCCAGTAATTTGTAGTGTGGAATGTAAGATCTGGGGTCAAATAACGGCTTTCGATATCGATCGAAATTGCAATACAATTTACACGGGAATTTCGATCGATATTTGTTTTTTTTATTATGTAAATATTGTTAATTTAGTTCCTTTTTTTAAATAGGTATTTTAGAACTTAAAAGCGCACAAAAAACAATACACGTCCGCTCTCTTCAAAGATCAGAGAACTAAATTAACAATATTTAAATAATAAAAAAACAAAAAAAAAAAAACAAATATTAATATTGTGACGTTACTGCCTTTCAATAACGTTTTGGTTTATTTCCTTTATAATAAACCGTTTCGAGTTCTTTTATTGCAATTCTAATAAACACAACACTTTAATGTATAACACTTATTTATTAAGAACTTAGTCACCTTAATAACCGAAAATTACAGCTTTTATTTACAACTCACTATTGTCATCAACACACTTCAAACGATTATAGTTTTCTCCGCGTGGTGCGCTCTTAACTTGACAAAGTCTGAACTAATACTGTTTTTTGATGCTAGCCGCCGCAAGTATTTATACTGTAATTCAGCCATCTAGAACATTCGAAATGTTTCTCGAAGGTTCGAGGCTTTACTTATTCACCACTCTATCGTCAATTATGATTTATGACGGCACTTATGTTTACATAATTTCACCACTTATACTACAGCTTTTTTTAACGGTCATTTCTACGGCTTTCTGCACATTGGGATTGAAGTCTACTAAATTATAACAATCTTTAATAACAAAGTAAACTAATAAAATAACTAACAAATACTTAATAACTTATCAATACAAGATAAACAATAATTTCAACTAATTCTTAAACAATAATTACAACTAAAGCCTAGATTACACTATCTCACAAGCCTTACGTATTCCATAATACTTTGTGAGATAGAAATCTAATGAGTTTTGTTGCGACTGTCAAAAAATCTAATGTAACATGACAGTTCGTGTTCACACCATCTCACAAAGTATAAACACTCACACATGAAATAAAATGCAACCCTGATCCAATGAAAAGTATTATTGTTTTGAAATTTTTCAAAAAACGATGAAGTCGTATGGGATGTCAAACTTTTTTCTTTCTTCATATTCGCAGTATCTCTCTGGAATTCTATACCATATAGCATTCAACTTTTAAGTAACGCACGAAAATTCAGGGAAAATATTTTTAAACTGTTTTCGGCATAGCACTTTGAAACATAATTACTTGAGATTAAAAAATATAAAATTATCTAAATTTTTGATTATTAAAATCTATTGTTTTATACTTTTTTAAATATTTAAATTAAATTATCTTAATTTTTTTTCTTTATTGTTTAAATTAAATTGTTTTTTAATTACTTATATAAAAATTGTAGTTAGTTATTAAGTTATTAATTAATTAATGATTTAAAGTTTAACATATTCTCAGTTCCATACTGCAAAATAAGACTCTTAGTCTTGTGTATGGAGCAATTCAATTAATAAATAAATAAAATAAAATAAATAAATACCTTGGCCAATACGGGTTCAAACCGTTTCGCCGTTAACCTGTCTTTACTGGGCTCTACCTGCAACGAGCGACCTTAACTGACACATTTCCTTCTATCTGCCTCCGTCCAGTGCCTGGTTTCCAATCTGCTAAGCTGTCTTACATGAGCAACCGCTTTTTCACGTTTTTTCAACATTTCTGTAAGGTGACGATTCCAGACGAGTACAAGTGAGAAGCTGTCCTACACGAGCCTCACTTTCATATCCAACATTCAGGGGTATTTCATAATCAAACAAATACATGATTTGTTTCCCCATATTCAGTATCTGGGCGTGGTTCTGGATAGCAGGCTGTCATGGGGACTTAATGTCCGGATGAGAGTGGAAAGGTCAATAGTTGCCATATATGCGTGTAGGGGTGCAATCGGCAGAAACTGGGGTATGAGCTCGAGGTGTGTCAATTGGATCTTTGAGGCTGTGCTAAAGCCGACCCTGTACTATGGGGTCGTTGTATGGTTGATGCTTGAGAAAGTATCCACTGATGGAGTGGATTACTGCACCCCGGTGCCGTTCTTTGCGGGGTTCGTGATACAAGTGGTGCACAGCAACGTGCTGTCGGATACTTTCCGTGAACCAACCCTAGGGGTTTATACTGATGGTTCGAGGAAAGGTGAGAGGGTTGGCGGAGGTTTCTTCATAGAGGAACTGGATGTGAAGGTTTCCTTTCGTCTGCCGGATGGATGTAGTGTCCTGCAGGCGGAAATCTCGGCTATAAGGCGGGCGGCAAACTGGCTGAGGTATCATCGCATATCGGGAGATATACGTATATTTACTGACAGCAAGGCTGCCATTGCTTCCCTAGCGGGTGTCTACGCGACATCTAGGTTAACTGTAGAATGTCGGATGTCTTTGGATGAGATTGCGAAACATTCAAGGGTAACGCTTGTATGGATACCGGGTCACTCGGAGTGCCCGGGGAATCTAGTAGCAGATGGGCTGGCCAGACAAGGTGGTCGCATGGATGATGTATTCATCGATCAGTTTGTTGGTCTTCCAATGGCTCACTGTAAATTACTTGTCGGGCGCGAGTCTTATAGAGTTGCGCAGATGCGGTGGACCGGTGAGTCCACCTGCTTGATATCCAGCACAACATTTTGTCATGACATAGTACTATCGTTATAGTCATTGCCGGAAATTTTTTTGTTAATACCAACATTTGTAAGGAAGTTATGGCACTTAAAGCTATTTCCGGGAGTAGCACTTGTATGGGAGCTATGGTCAAATATGGACCGATTCCAAAAAAATTTTGTTAGATGATTTGGATTGTAATAAAATAAGGTTTGACCAAAGGAAAACTAAATACCAACATAATAAGATGATGCATTTAGTTCCATTTTAGTACTTAAAATATCGTACGTGACGAGCTTATAAAATTTTTATTACACTAATTTAAAAAAAAAATTCCGATCAATATTTGTTTGCAGCAAATATCTTCCTTTGAACTTTTATTTTGAAATACCTAAGAGTTACCAATTTCACAAAGATAAATGATACTTTTTTGCACCACGTACGTGACATAAGAATAGCATCCAAAACAAACACAAAAAAATACCGCTAATCGAACTATAAATTTGTTCTTTCGTCATGGATCTTGTTCATTGTTGTTGTAACATTAATTTTAAAATATAATAACAATATTACCGCCATCTGTATTTTATCGGCAGAATATTAAAAATTGTCAATTGCAGTTACTAAAAATGAATCAATGAGAAAGTGAGTTAAAACTATTATAAGTACCCCGGCATAGTAAAGTTTGGGTGTTTTTTTCCTTTCTACCAAATTTGAAAAAAAGTTTCAAGCGTTTTAATTTTTTGAGTCCTGTGGTGCGATTCACTAACTTTTAACCATCCGACAATCGTAATATTTGTCGACATTTATATTCGCTTGCAGTAACGATAGTGTGATTCTATAATTTTTTTTAACGATAGTACACAGCTGTTTTTTTTTGTAACATCTCTGTCTACAAAATGTTAAAAAAAAACGAAAAGCACAAAAGAGAATAAAATAAAAACATATGAAATTGTTCTTAACCCCCCTTGTTACACATATTTTTTCATTTAAAATGCACTGAAAAAGGTCTGGCCAGACTTATAAGTAAGACGAAGGGTTAATTTGTGGTTTTATATTTTTTTTTTTTTGTGAATTTTACATTTAGAATTTTATTTTTGTTCTTAATTTGCTTTCTTTTTGCTAATTTTAAATTTATTATTTTGTTTTTGTTCATACATATACATACATATGAATATATCTTTGTATGTATGTAAGCTATTTTAAACATAAAAAACATTTTATCGATAAAATAAACACAAACTAAATTATTGTCGCTAAGATAACGACAAAAAAATTGCTTAAAGTAACAGCTGACTTTAAACGACAGCGAATATCGTTAAAAATTTTACAGAATAGCATATTCGATAAATTTTCGTTATACTTATTTTAACGATTCGATTATCGTTATAAAAGTTAGTGAATCGCACTACTGGTTGACATTCTCATGGAAATGCCCATATGTATGTGAGCAAATTTTACACATAGCTTGGTCATTATCAAAATCAAAATATTTTTCAATTATTCTTCGATAATTCATAATTCTTAGTTCTTACCGTCAAAGATTTTTTCAAAACTAATTACTGCAACAGCAAGCAACAGCGATCAAGTCAAAAAATGTTTAAACAGCCAGCCAAGCAACTACATACCCTGCAAATAATAGGACCAGTCCAAACACGCGTGTAAAGAGTAGTCCACAAGGGACCAGGACTAGTCCACAAGTAACCCAAACGTATGGAAAAAACCTGGTCTATTTAATATTACGATGTCCTAGGAGAGGACCATATAACCCACCTTTGGACCACTAAGGAGTAGTTTTAAAACTACTCCATGGTATATAACCCACCTTTGGACCAGTAAGGAGTAGTTTTAAAACTACTCCATGGTATACTCAAGAGGATTAGTTTTGAAGTCGTTTAAACACGAAAGCATGTCGTTAAAAAACGAAGACATGTCGTCTCACTACAAACACTTTTTAACAATGGCATGGTCCATGCTTGCATTACATCGGACTAGTCCATGGAGTAGTCCATTTTATCAAAATGGGTCAGGTGGTCCAATTTTATTTGCAGGGTACTTACAGCAACAGCATTTTTTTTTTAGTGGTTGCTTGGCTGAATGTTTAAACTTTAAGCTGAGAACATACACATAGTGATAGTAAATAAATTATTTACTCTCACTTTTTCTACTTTTGCTTTTACTGTGTTCTTTTTCTTAAGTTAAGTTAAGCAATGACAAAAGCATTAAAAATAGTCAAGCATTTTTAAACACTGCTGTATTTTTACATTTTGGTTACAAATTTTTTTTGGTCGTGGCAACGCTGGTGTGTATTGCAAATTGAAAGGAATTTAACATGGTGGAATAAGCAGGTGGCATCGTTACGGCAACAAATACAACATTACAACAAAAATGGAAATTATATCACCGTTAAAGCCATAAAATACTTTAAACAAAAATCAAAGAGTACCGCTGAACGTGATGAAATAAATAAATTTTTAGTAAATTGTTATCAATATCTTAATTATTTTAATTTAAAATTATCAAAAACTTTGATAATATACAATAATCACAGCACAAAACGTGGACTTTTTGTAAACATAAACAAAACTTTGACATTAACCTAGACAAACAATGCAAGAGCAAAAAATCGTCATCTGGCGTACTGCTGCCACCTGTTTATTCCACCATGGAATTGAAAGGCAAAACCAAGCCGACTTTACACCAGGTGAACTTATCTTGCTATGTAAGCAACAGCTGATAACTAACCTTGTGCCAAAATGGTATACCGTTCTGGTGGTTCTGGGGAATATTTATTAAATTTTATAATTTTTGCTTAAACTTATGAAATTTAAAACCTTTTTAAGTTATTACATTTCCAAACACGCAATTTAAAATTAAAAACAAAATGAAATATTTGCTTGAATTGTTGACACAACGTTAAAATATTTTACAGTGCTGTAAACGTTGTAAAAATAAGACCACCTTGTATGAATTCGCCTTGGGTAAAAGTAAAGTAAGACTAACTTTTTAATGCTGTTTATGTTACAAAATTTTAATTTAAAAGATTTTGCTACTCGTGCTTAATTCCCAATTTGTATCCTTAATAAAAACACTGAAATTTATTGTTGATGGCCTAAGCAACCAGTGAAATGCGCAAGGAATAGCTTATCCCATCAACAACAAATTTCAGTGTTTTTATCAAGAATACAAATTAAGAATTAAGCGTGAATAACAAAATCTTTTAAATTGAAATGTTGTATTCCCAAAAATTATTTTGATAAAAAACTGACAGTGCACGGTCTGAAAAAAACTTAACTGGCAACATGTTTTTGTTTTCATTTTGTTTTTCTTAACCTACTTACAACTACAATTAATGTTGGAAGAATTCCAGTAATTTGTAGTGTGGAATGTAAGATCTGGGGTCAAATAACGGCTTTCGATATCGATCGAAATTGCAATACAATTTACACGGGAATTTCGATCGATATTTGTTTTTTTTATTATGTAAATATTGTTAATTTAGTTCCTTTTTTTAAATAGGTATTTTAGAACTTAAAAGCGCACAAAAAACAATACACGTCCGCTCTCTTCAAAGATCAGAGAACTAAATTAACAATATTTAAATAATAAAAAAACAAAAAAAAAAACAAATATTAATATTGTGACGTTACTGCCTTTCAATAACGTTTTGGTTTATTTCCTTTATAATAAACCGTTTCGAGTTCTTTTATTGCAATTCTAATAAACACAACACTTTAATGTATAACACTTATTTATTAAGAACTTAGTCACCTTAATAACCGAAAATTACAGCTTTTATTTACAACTCACTATTGTCATCAACACACTTCAAACGATTATAGTTTTCTCCGCGTGGTGCGCTCTTAACTTGACAAAGTCTGAACTAATACTGTTTTTTGATGCTAGCCGCCGCAAGTATTTATACTGTAATTCAGCCATCTAGAACATTCGAAATGTTTCTCGAAGGTTCGAGGCTTTACTTATTCACCACTCTATCGTCAATTATGATTTATGACGGCACTTATGTTTACATAATTTCACCACTTATACTACAGCTTTTTTTTAACGGTCATTTCTACGGCTTTCTGCACATTGGGATTGAAGTCTACTAAATTATAACAATCTTTAATAACAAAGTAAACTAATAAAATAACTAACAAATACTTAATAACTTATCAATACAAGATAAACAATAATTTCAACTAATTCTTAAACAATAATTACAGCTAAAGCCTAGATTACACTATCTCACAAGCCTTACGTATTCCATAATACTTTGTGAGATAGAAATCTAATGAGTTTTGTTGCGACTGTCAAAAAATCTAATGTAACATGACAGTTCGTGTTCACACCATCTCACAAAGTATAAACACTCACACATGAAATAAAATGCAACCCTGATCCAATGAAAAGTATTATTGTTTTGAAATTTTTCAAAAAACTATGAAGTCGTATGGGATGTCAAACTTTTTTCTTAATACTTGTCATTTTCGTGACACATTGCATTCACACTATCACACTTTGTCATATTACTTGAGTTTTTGACATGTATTAATACAAAGTATAATAGTGTAATCTTGCCTTAACTAAATTTACTTTCGTAACACTGCCCCCCACTTAAGCCTGTTCGTCCCGAATAGGCTCAGAATCACCTCTTCCATAAGGGGCTAATCGTTCTAAATGAACAACTTTCATTTTAGCTCTTGGACTTTTGTATTTCTGTATTCGGTATACATCATTTAATTTCTTTATCACCTTTTGTGGTCCATTCCAATGTAGTTGTGGCTTGGCAACTAATCTTTCCTTTCGTTGTTGATTCATTGGCAAAATCAACTGGCCCTTCTTAGATCCTTCTGAATACACCGCCCGATCATATAGGGTAGCCAGATTTTAAATTCGGAAAAACAGTACATTGAATACATAAAAACAGTACAATCAAGAAAAAAACAGTACATTTTTTTTGACGACAACATTACCATTTGTTTTAAAAAGTTACCCCCAATTTCACCAAGTTCAGCTATTATTAACTATCAGTTCAAGCTGTCAAAACATATTGTAAGCTGGAAGTTAAAGTAATAGTTAGTTTTAACTGAACTTGGTGAAATTGGGATAAATATTTTAAACTTTTGATTGAATATGCAACAACAATTATATAAAGAAAGAAATACACTTAAAATGTGTAACGTCAAAGGAATTATTTCCAGTTTATGGCATTTCATAAATATACATATGAAATTACTCCATTTGCGTTTAAAAAGCAAACACTACAAACGAAGCATTTGGCCAGGAAAACCATAACATTGCTGTAAGCCATATAAGAAAGGAGAAAAGCCTTACTTAGCTCAAAACAATCAACTCATTGATTTTGTAAGTACGATTTTCTTTAAACATATTCGTATTTAAAGCAATTTTCACTACACACATAGTTGCACAAATCATATAGAATTTGAGAAAATGTTTGTTTCCTAAATTAATTTTCCAATTTTAAATAATTTTTAAATTATTTACGGCTAATTTTACCAAGTTCAGCTATAATTAACTATTACTAAAACAATAGGTTTTTTGACTTTTATAATGAAAGTTAATTAAACCTGAACTTGGTGAAATTGGCCATTAATCTATAAAATCCAAAAAAAATAGTTTGGTTTATTTTTATTTCACAAAATCTGAAAATATTTAAAATCAAGTGCAATTGAAAACGATGAATATTTTCAAAAAAATTTTTCTAAAAATTTACTTATCTTTTTCTTATTTCAGTAGTTTGGGTAAAGAAAAGTGGTCCTCAAAGGTATTAGGTATTTTTATAAATTTTGAACACGGATAATTTTCCAAATTTGTTTGTTTTCAATTTTACGTGATTTCGATTTCCAGAACATGCCCGAAAATTAAAAAAGTTCTAAAAATTAACGATAACTGTTTTGGAATAAGTATTTTTTAGTACTTAAAAAAAATTTAGATTTTTTTTTTGTCTTTCTCAGGTGTGGAAAGGGAAAGACTATTGGAAGAGGTAGCCATAAAATCATAACAACACGAAAATATACCACTGCTACGAGCCACCCATTATAATTTAGATTTCTACTGTGTATTTATGAGAAAACAATGACCACAGCGTAAAAACTCTTATTATTTTAGAACTTTTTTTTTAACACAACATAATTTTTTGTAAGCCAGTTCTGTTAAATATAGACTGAGCAAAAAAAAAACAGTACAAAAAACAGTACAAAGTGTAAAAAACAGTACATTTGCGTACTGTTTTAGGAGTTGTGCATAAAACAGTACAACTGCAAAAAATCAGTACATGTACTGCTTAAAACAGTACGTATGGCAACCCTACGATCATATCTGGACAACTTTCTATGGCCACGCACGGACTATCTATGGTCGTAAGGATTTGCCCGCTCCAATGAAGATACCTGCTTATCATCTGATATAGGTAGTGCCTTACAATTGCACTGTGGAAGCGACGCACAAACTCTATTTACTGTGCTCCTGGCTGTCACACGCTTTGGGCAGCTTTTCTTAAAATTTTGTCTTCTACCTTTACTATTGGCACTCCTTACCTTGGCCAATACGGGTTCAAACCTTTTCGCCGTTAACCTGTCTTTACTGGGCTCTACCTGCAACGAGCGACCTTAACTGACACATTTCCTTCTATCTGCCTCCGTCCAGTGCCTGGTTTCCAATCTGCTAAGCTGTCTTACATGAGCAACCGCTTTTTCACGTTTTTTCAACATTTCTGTAAGGTGACGATTTCAGACGAGTACAAGTGAGAAGCTGTCCTACACGAGCCTCACTTTCATATCCAACATTCAGGGGTATTTCATAATCAAACAAATACATGATTTGTTTCCCCATATTCAGTATCTGGGTGTGGTTCTGGATAGCAGGCTGTCATGGGGACTTAATGTCCGGATGAGAGTGGAAAGGTCAATAGTTGCCATATATGCGTGTAGGGGTGCAATCGGCAGAAACTGGGGTATGAGCTCGAGGTGTGTCAATTGGATCTTTGAGGCTGTGCTAAAGCCGACCCTGTACTATGGGGTCGTTGTATGGTTGATGCTTGAGAAAGTATCCACTGATGGAGTGGATTACTGCACCCCGGTGCCGTTCTTTGCGGGGTTCGTGATACAAGTGGTGCACAGCAACGTGCTGTCGGATACTTTCCGTGAACCAACCCTAGGGGTTTATACTGATGGTTCGAGGAAAGGTGAGAGGGTTGGCGGAGGTTTCTTCATAGAGGAACTGGATGTGAAGGTTTCCTTTCGTCTGCCGGATGGATGTAGTGTCCTGCAGGCGGAAATCTCGGCTATAAGGCGGGCGGCAAACTGGCTGAGGTATCATCGCATATCGGGAGATATACGTATATTTACTGACAGCAAGGCTGCCATTGCTTCCCTAGCGGGTGTCTACGCGACATCTAGGTTAACTGTAGAATGTCGGATGTCTTTGGATGAGATTGCGAAACATTCAAGGGTAACGCTTGTATGGATACCGGGTCACTCGGAGTGCCCGGGGAATCTAGTAGCAGATGGGCTGGCCAGACAAGGTGGTCGCATGGATGATGTATTCATCGATCAGTTTGTTGGTCTTCCAATGGCTCACTGTAAATTACTTATCGGGCGCGAGTCTTATAGAGTTGCGCAGATGCGGTGGACCGGTGAGTCCACCTGCTTGATATCCAGGATCCTTTGGCCTGGATATGATGAACGGAGAACTAGCTCTCTACTTGGTTTCAATAGGAACCAGATTAGGACGGTGATATCGGTTTTGACTGGACACTGGCTGGCGGGGACTCATGCTGCAAGAATGGGTCTGGAATTTAACGACTACTGTAGGAGTTGTCAGAACGAGGAGGAAGAGGAGACTGTGCTTCACTTCCTTTGTTATTGCCCTGGATTGCGAGGCATTAGGGAAGAATACCTGGGGGAACCGGTGTTTTCCTGCTTGGGGGATCTGTCCAGGATGGAACTAAAATCGCTCCTTCTCTTCACTAGGAAGACGAAGTGGTTGGAACTTGCAGTGACGCCATCTGAGTAACTGCTCTAAAGGATGGGCATTGGCGCCGGGTATCACAAAGGGATCAATGAAGGACCCAAGTGAGCTGTCTTTTGATGGCTGCCCATAGAACCTATGGAACCATATTCAGACTTATGTTATGACTTATCATAAAATCAGTACTTCGTCTACAATGTCGGCCACAATAAACTCATGAAAATTGACAATATTGGCAATTCTTAACACCACACGTGTTTTGCCATATACAGAAGCAGGCTCACCTGTAGCTGTTCGCAAGCTCACTCCGCTTAGTGGTTCGAGAGCTCCCGTTAGGTTAGGTTAGGTAAAGAAGGGTTATGCGCCCAAGGGCTATTGTGAATCCCTTCAATTAAGAGAACAAAAAAGACAGTAAAAAAAATAAGCATGAGATGGATAGAATCAAGAAAGATAGAAAGTTGTAAGATTTCGCGTAGAACTATTGACCCCAGTACAGTCCCCTCAACAGAAACAACCGCACTATTTCCCTGACAAACATTAGTAGATCAGCCTTCTGCCTGAAACCCTGCATCCTGGGACAATGGCACAGTACCTGCTCGATCGTCTCCAGCTCCTCTGAATCATCGCATAATCTGCAGAAGTCCGGTATGGCGTTGTCCCATCTGCCCGCAAAAGCCCTAACAGGGCAATGACCCCTATCCAATCCCAGTAGAACCCTGGTTGCCCCCGCGTCCAATCTTGGCCATAGTTCCCTGCACACCCTGCAATCCGTTCTGTCTCTCCAGGATCGGTTAACGCCATCACGGAATTTCTCCCGTATCACCCCTGTTGACATTCACATCAACCTACATTTAATTTTATTTTTAACTATGTTAATGAACTACATAAGTTCAGTTTATCGCTGACATAACATAATTTCATTTTTTGTTTTATTTTACCTTTTGTTTATAAATAATTGTTGACATATCATTATTTTATTTTGTTTACTTGAAGTTCAATCATCCCAAACAATTTTATTTTTACTTTTGTTTATAATTGTTAACATAGCATTATTTTATTCTGTTACTTGAATCATAATTTTATACATTGAAATGTTAATTATGCAAACGATTAATTGGGTCACTTCCGCATTGTGCAATAGTGGCATTCAGTTTTAATTAACGTATTAAATTTTAGTATATAAGACAGAACCAAAATAAAGAAAGATAGTAATTGAACTATAAGGCATTTAAAGTGTTTTATTGATTGAATCTATTAGCGTTCTACAAGTTAAAGTGCTTGGAGGACAATTAAGGCAAATAATATATCAGTTCAGATTTATGTGTTTGAACTGAATCATATTATAGCCGCATTTCATTTCACATTTATACATTGGTGACCCCAGAGTCTTAAGAATTACAAGTTTCCCCCCACCAGCGGTAAGGGACTTTTTACTCTAAAGGCATAACACGCAGCAATCATCCGGCACCAAATACATTGGTGACCCCAGAGTCTTTAGAATTACAAGTTACCCCCCACCAGCGGTAAGGGACTTTTTACTCTTAAGGCAGAACACGCAGCAATCATCCGGCACCAAATACATTGGTGACCCAAGTTCCAGCCGTTTTTGTCGAAGATTGAGGGTCCTAACAGCGTTTAGGGGCTTTTGAACACAAAAGGCACATCTGACCACGCATCCTTTATTTGACGGTCAACCGGGCTACCGTATTCATCGAGACATCAGTATACAACAGGCACTAAAAACCATTTTGTGACACTAGTCCAACCAACAGCCACCAAAAACATTTTGTGACCCCTGAAGAAGCAAGCAATACCAACAGTAGTGAGAGAGCTACAAAAAATTTTACATAACAAACAACATTAGCAAAGAGCTATAAAACAAAATAACGATATTAAACGATCTTGTTAAGATACAAGACGGGAAGGCGGAAGAAATAAATCGGGCGATTAGCACTATAAGGAAGACACCTATAAAAAGGAGATCCGTAGAATACTATGAAAGAAAATCGAAGGAGCTCGAAGAAATGTGGAAAAATTTCGAAAAGATAGACAATCGCATAAGAAGTGATTCGACAGCAAAGGAGGACCATCCATATTTCTTACAAAAACTATACGAGGAGACGAGTCAAAGGTTTAGAGAGGCTGATGACTACATCCAAAAACAAATACAAATTATAAGGAAGCAAGCAAAGATGCAAGCAAGCAACTCAGGCATCGCTGGGAAGCAGGCATCGGAGACAACGAAGAACAATTTGATAAATATACAAAACGCCACCATATCCAAAATTATCAGCACATTGGACGATATGATATCCATAGGTGTTCAGTACACAAGGCAGCAGATTGATGTGTAACTAAAGGAAGTCGAGTACAACATGAAAACCATACAGCAGTTGCAGGATAAGATATGTACGGAGAATATCGAGCACGATATATACCAGTTTCTGGCAAAACAAACAGAAATAACGGATAAGATATTGCAAATTGAGGACCTAAAAACGAGTTTGGTGCCAGAAGCTATTAACCAAGCAAGAATTAATCAAGATACCCATCCGCATCATCTTCCCAAAGTAACAATACCAAAATTCAATGGTGATTATCTGAGCTGGCAACCATTCTATGACATGTTCAACGAAATGATACACAAAAAGGCAATGCCAACCGTACAAAAAATGCGGTTTCTAAAAACAAATGTAACAGGTGAATCCGCAAGACTAATAGAAAATCTATCTCCAACAGAAACCAATTATGAGACGGCATGGAATACACTTCAACACCGCTTTAACAATCCGAAAATTCTAACAAATAATATCATAAATAAATTGTTAGGCCAGCAAAAAATACCGGAAAATCCCTCTGCTGCAGCTATAAAAGGGCTGCACGATACGACGCGCGAATCTATTGCAGCACTAAACAATTTAAACATCAATACATCGACATGGGATCCGATACTAGTCAATATATTGATTAAAAAGCTAGACCAGGGAACGCATGTACTGTATGAGCAGTCCATACAGCTTCCGAAATCTTTACCATCCTTAGAAGAGCTATTGGGTTTCCTAGAAACTAGATTTCAGTCACTAGAAGCAGTCGGTCGAATTCAAAACACGCAAAAAAACGGTTTCAGCAGCAACCATGTCTCAAGATACCTGCTCCTGCAAATTATGCGAAAATGGAAATCATCAGTTGTATCATTGCAAACAATTCTTATAAAAGCCAGCGTCCGAGCAATTAAAATGGATTCAACAGCAGCAACTATGTGTCAACTGTTTCAAGCCTGGCTACATAGCAAGACATTGCACAACAAGTTGGTGTAGAAAATGTCAGAAAAGGCACAACACGCTAGTTCAACTGGAAACATATCAACACAACACAAACACTGTACCATCAACATCAAAAAAGGTTTCCACTGTGAGTAACACACCAGCGACCAATGTACCAGCACCGTCAACAGTAGCGTCGGCTCATTTGTCTGGGGCCCGGGAAGGCTACGTCCTGCTAGCAACAGCACGCGTAAAAATCACTGCCAATAACGGGCAATCTGGTATTTTCCAGGCAATATTGGATTCAGGCTCACAAATCAACATTGTGACAACCCGACTAGTAAATAAATTATCCATCAAGCACACAGAAACATCTCTATGCATCGAAGGTATCGGCAGTCAATCACGCAGAACAAATCAACGCATTAACGTAGGACTTTATTCCACCTCAACCAACTTCAGCGTTTGTACTTCCCAACATTATTCCAATACAACACTCCGAGGAATTCAATTGCACATCCTCGCCAATTCCAGAAAATATACAATTAGCTGATCCTGAGTTTAACAAACCTAACAACATTGATGTTCTCTTAGGCGCCGAATACTACCATGATCTGATAACTTCCGGTAAAATTAAGTTATCACCGGAGCTACCAAGTTTAATAAATACAAGACTCGGTTGGGTCGTTAGCGGAAGGCTAAGACAAGGCTCCATACTATCAGCAATATGTGCAATACTTAATGCAGCCCAGACACAAACGAACTCATCGAGCGTTTTTGGAAAATAGACGGTTTTGAGTCAAATGACACGCTCACGGAAGATGAAAGGCGATGCGAAACACACTTTATTCAAACCACAAAAAGAAACTCTGAAGGTCGATTCGTAGTACGACTACCATTTCGCGAAGACCCAAGTAGTTTAGGCAGCACAAAGAAGCTTGTATTTTCAAGATTTATAGCCCTGGAACACCGCCTAGCGAGAAACCAAGACATCAAGGGTCAATATGTTGATTTGATGGACCAATATGAAAAGCTAGGCCACATGACTCGCATAGATACTTCTGAAGTGAATGAACCCCATTGCTACATTCCCCATCACTGTGTGCTGAAGCCAGAAAGTAAGACCACGAAGCTGCGAGTTGTATTTGATGCGTCAGCAAAATCCTCAACAGGTCTCTCCCTCAACGATATACTAAGCATTGGCCCTCCAACTCAAGGAGATCTCGTTGGCATGTTGTTACGATTTCGATTGCCCAGATTTGTGTTTTGCACTGATATCGTGAAAATGTATCGGCAAATTCTGGTTGATCCGGCTGATCGAAATTTGCAACTCATTTATTGGAGAAGGGATCCAATTGATGCAATGCAAACATACAAGCTTGAAACGGTAACTTATGGAACGTCTGCAGCCCCATACTTAGCCACAAAATGCCTACAGCAGCTCGCAGACAAAAATATGGAGAAATATCCTCTGGGCGCTAAAAGCCTAAGATACGATTTTTATGTCGACGATGGCATGAGTGGCTCAGACAGCTTAATAACAGTAGTCGATATGAAAAAACAATTAAGTAGTTTGTTTCAAGAAGCTGGGTTTAAACTGAGGAAATGGTGCGCAAACCATCCTCAGCTACTGTCTGGAATACACCCTGAAGACGTGGAGCTAAACCTAGACTTCGACGATCAAAGCACAAAAATCTTGGGATTAACATGGAATCATAAGGCAGACGTATTCTGCCTCAAGGCAGATATCCAAGAAACCCAAAGAATCACAAAGAAAACAGTAACATCAGATGTGGCACGGATATTTGACCCATTGGGCGTCGCTGGTCCCGTAGTAGATGCCGCAAAAATGTTTATCCAACAGCTATGGCAGCTAGAACTATCATGGGATGACGTACTCCCAGAAGATCTTTATAACTATTGGTGGTCATTCCGACAAAACTTAAAACATATAAACAATTTATCTACTAAGAGACATATTTTTGATGTCCAAGTCTCAAAAGACACGCAAATACACACTTTTGTAGATGCATCAGAAAGAGCTTATGGGGCTGCAGTCTACATACGTTCCAAATTGAAGGATAATCGAATCATAGTCACATTGCTATGTTCCAAATCACGAATCGCACCCTTAAAGAAGGTAACCTTACCAAGATAAGAACTGTGATGTATTGATAAAAGTTCTTTATTGAATGATTCATTAAATAGCATTACAAATATGAATATGTTCTAAAACTAAATTATTCTAAGGTTATTTAATTACTTAATTTAGGATCTAAAGAAAGATTATCATTTCTAAATAATGTTAAGCAAATAATTAACATAACATTATTTTAAATTATCAAAGTTTACAAATTATTAAACGAATACATATGTGTAATTAAATTATTTAACTGGTTTAACAACTTTACCCTCTTTACGTGGTCGTAAAGAGCGATGAGAATTCTGAAAACTATGACTTGAACAATCACTGTTTACCTTCTCACCCTCACCATTATTCATAGAATCAATGTCAACAGATAGTTCTCCTTTACGCATTTGATTGCAATGACGCTTTATTTCTCTGTTATTATAAGTTGTAATGCAAATATAAGATCTAGGACCTAGTTGTTTTTTTTACTTTCGCTTCTGACCATTTAGGTTTATTCGGATCCCGGTAATCACGAACGTATACTGCTTCTCCTGCGTTAAAATAAATATTCCTTTTACCTTTATAATTTTTTATGTTCTGTTCCTGTTTATTAAAAATTGTATCTCTTACCAACCGGGCTTTAAGTAAACTTAAACGAGATTTAAGTAATCTACCTAAAAATAGTTTTGAGGGACTTTCACCCGTTGTACAATGATTTGAGTTCCTATAATCAAAAATAAATTGATTCAAAATTGTATCAAAATTTTTCGTAACGTTGTCTTCTTGTCTTCTTGTCTTGTTCTTTAGTGTTCTGACGAAATTTTCCGCCTGACCATTGGACGCGGGATGACCAGGTGAAGTGAAAATATGCATTATACCATTCATCTTGGTGAACTCTTCAAATTCCTTAGAAGAAAACTATCTTCCATTGTCACTTACGATTGTATCTACAAGTCCGTATTGCCACAATAATTTCCTAATCGAATCAATGGTAAAAGATGACGTTATTTCCTTAGTTTTAAATACTTCAACCCACTTTGTGTAAGAGTCTATGATGACCAATAAATAATAACCCTTAACTGGTCCAGCAAAGTCTACATGTATTCTACTCCAAGCTGAGGTTTCAGGCTGCCACGGTATTAATGTGGATTTTTCCGGAGAAGACGCTAACTCTTGACAAAATACACAATTTTTCACTAATCTCTCAATGTCCAAATCTAAATTTGGCCACCAGACAAACGATCTAGCTAATCCAAGAGATCTTCTCTTGAAAGGCTCAAACTCACTTCCCTCTAATTTCGTTACAACTCCTGCTAATATTACGCTGACCACTTTGGACAACACCGGGTCACGTCTTGTTTCCCTAGCTATTTCTTAAAAAGTTAAATTTAAGTAATTCTCAGACTCAACAAAATTAACAAAGCTCTTCTCTTTTTCATAAATAATGAATTCAGATTGTGGAATCCTCGATAACTCATCAGCAATGTTTTCCTTGCCTTTAATATATTCAATCGAATAATCGAATCCCGATAATGTAAATGCCCACTTTTGAACTCTGGCAGAAGCCATCAGTGGTAAACCTTTACTTTCACCAAATAAAAATTTCAGAGGCTTGTGATTCGTTCTCAAAACAAAATGATGTCCCAGTAAATACTGTCGAAACTTCGTAACACAAAATATTATTGCTAGGGCTTCTTTTTCTAATGTACTATAACCTTGTTAAGTTTTAGTTAAAGCACGTGACGCAAAAGCAATTGGTTTTATTTGGTTATTAGGAAACTTATGAGATAAAACACCTGCTACAGCTAGGTTACTAGCATCTGTAGTTAAAATTATCGGTAATGAATTATCGAAATGTACCAAAATTTGTTCAGAAGAAACCTCAGATTTCAAGTTTTCAAATGCTCTTTGACACTGTTCAGACCAAATGAACTTAGCTTTTTTCTTCAATAATTCATAAAGAGGGTTGACTTTCTGTGTAAAATTTTCAATAAATTTTGAATAGTGATTATACCTATAAATGCTCTTACTTCCGTTGTAAAACCTAAGTAAGAAACTTTTTCCTGTAAGAACTTACATTTATTAAGGTTTAATTAAAGTCCTACTTCTTGTAGTTTACGCAATACAATCTTTAGTATTTTAATATGCTCAGATACAGTTTTTCCTGAGACAATTATGTCATCTTGGTAAACCACAACACTTTTGATACCACATAAAATATTTTCCATTGTTTTTTGGAAAATTGCTGCGGCTGGTTTAACTCCAAAAGGTAATTATTCTCAATGTTCCTATATGTGTGCTCCATGTGCACAAACCTTGAGACTCCTCATTTAAAACTGACTGATTGTATGCATTTGAGAGGTCTAGTTTAGAAAAAATTTTTCCACCGCTCAAAGCCGCAAAAATTTCCTCAATGCGTGGTTATGGATACTTGCAGTCAACTAACCATTTGTTAATTGTTACTTTATAATCTCCACAAATTCGGAGTTTACCATTACCCTTAAGAATGGGCACCAAGGGTGTACCCCACTCAGTATGGTCTACAGGAACTATAATATCTCTTTTTATGAGATCTTTAAGTTCTGCTTCAACTTTAGACTTCCAAGCCAATGGAACCGGACGTGGCTTGAAAAATATAGGTTTGGCATTAATGTCAATTGGCAATGAAATCTCACTCAAATTAAATTTACCTAATTCGTCGTCGAATAATTTTTCAAACTCAGTTTTTAACTGTTCTACTATGTTGTTATCACTAATAACGTTTAATAACGAGTACGGACTTGTATCAGTGAGTAAGAAAAATAAAAAAATTCGAAGTGAAAAAAAAAATATTTGTAATAGGTGAAAAAAAAAATATTTGTAATAGCTGAAAAAAAGAACAGTAACTAAGGTGCCCGAAGAGATTTGTGAATGAGCCTCACAAATACTCCCAATAAGGAGAGTAGGCCCAGCACAAATAGCAGAAATGCGTATATTGTGGTAAGCTCCCCGAGCGTGAGCAATGAAAACATTCGATACCCAGAATTAAATAAAAATTATTTAAGTGCAAAAATTGCCAGCGCAACTGGTTTTCCATACAGCAATTTAAGTGCAAGTGTGCCCAACCTGAGCAAGTGTGTTGATCCGACCGTAAATGTGGTTCAAAGTGTGAAGTCGTCTGACCAGAGGAATAATAACGAAAAACCTGGAACATCACGATTTGCATTAATAAATACAGGAGCTGTGCCAAAAAGTACTAAAGTGCAAACAGGCATGGACAGATATATTACAATAACTAAGGTCCACCCAACAGGAACGCATGGCCAAACAATACAAAGGCTCTAACGCAGTCTCTTTGCCATCAAATGGTAACAGATTCTCTGTACTATCCATACCTGACGATGAAGAAGCAGAATCAGCACATGGAACAGCCACTAAAGAAGTTAACCCGCCACCTATCTATCTGCGGGAGCAAACATCAAATAGCATAGTCAACATGTTGATTCAACTGGTAGGTAAGAATAATTTCTACGTCGTTTCTATACGACGCGGGCAAATTCAAGAAACCAAAATTCAAGCCAGTACAGAAACGAACTTTCGTATTATATCAAGACACCTGGACGCAGAAAATAAAATTTACTATACATATCAATTAAAAAGTGCTAAGGGATTGATTATTGTCATAAAAGGCATAGATAGTTCTGTTCCTACAGAGGAAATAAAATCTGCCATAGAGCTAGAGGGGTATGAGGTAAAATCTGTTCATAACATTTTGAACAGGAATAAAGTTCCTCAACCAATGCACCGCATTGAAATATCGTTTGATTCATCGGTTCTCAAAACCAAAAATTTAGTTCATCCCATATACAACTTGCGCTACCTACTCAACAGAAGAATAACTGTTGAGGAGCCATTAAAACGAAAGGGTCCCTCCCAATTCACAAATTGTCAGGAATATGGGCATACAAAATCATATTGTAAATTGCCTCACGTATGTGTGGTTTGTGGCGACGCTCATAAAACCGCCGAATGTAATCGTTTAAAAGCTGACCCGAATGTTAAGAAATGCAGCAACTGTGGCGAAAATCACACGGCAAACTATAGGGGTTGTAGAGTCTTCTTGCATTTAAGAAAACCTGCTTTAGTTCAATAATATACTCACTCCCAATATGGTCCGTCACATGCGCCCAGCCAAGCCGCTGGCTCTATTGCTAGTACTTCACAAGCAAACAATCCAAACCAATCATATGCCGAAGTCTTAAAAGGAAACCCTAATGCGAAAAATCCCCCGAGTACTTCTAACGCAAAGCAACCTCCATACGCCAATGTTCCTAGGGAAGGTCTACAAATGCCTTCTGGAAATATGCCTACCTCAATTGAAAATTTAATTCAAACTATGAATAACTTCATGGCCACTATGCAGAACATGTTTCAGGAAATTATGCGAAACCAGAACATGCTCCTGCTAGTTCTACTCAACAAAAAATTAACCAGTTAAAAATATGTTTCTGGAATGCAAACGGGTTATTCAAACATAAACACGAAGTTGCAAACTTTCTTCATAGGCATGAAATCGACGTACTTCTTGTCTCTGAAACACACTTTACTCATAAAAACTGCTTTAGGATAATGGATACCTTACGTATGACACAAAACATCCCAGCGGACGAGCTTGTGGTGGCACAGCCATAATTGTGCACAAACCCATCAGACACTTACCATTGCCAGAGTTCGAAGAAGATTGTATCCAGGCCACATCTATAAATCTTACCGATTTCAATCTAACGTTAACATCTGTTTATTGTCCCCCGAGGCACAAAATTGTAAACGATAAATTTCTCAACTTCTTCTCCACATTGGGCCAGAAATTCATTGCTGCTGGCGACTACAACGCTAAACATACATATTGGGGCTCCAGACTTATTAGTCCTAGAGGTAATCAGCTATACAATACCGTAACTGCAAATAATTTTGATGTGGTATCGAGTGGTGAGCCTACCTATTGGCCAACCGACTTCAATAAGCTACCAGACCTTATTGACTTTGCTGTTATTAAAAACATCAAGCGCGATCAGGTACTAGTTAGTTCCTCCTATGATATTTCGTCTGATCATTCACCTTTAATCCTCATTTTAAAAGGTAACTCTGACGCTGCAGCTGCAAACTTTATTTCCTATCCAACCAGAAACACTAATTTGTTAAAGTATAAAATGTATGTGAGCTCTCACCTATCACAGTGCATTCCCCTAAAAAATTCATCTGACATCCAAATAGCTGTCGACCGATTTACAGAAGTCTTGGATACTGCAGCAAGAAATGCAACCCCAATCAAGCGGACAATTAAACGTGCTCCTTACAATACATCGACGGATATATAGACCCTTATCAGAGAAAAAAGGAAGTTAAGAAGACAATGGCAAAACAGTCGTTCCCCAACCACTAAGGCCCAACTACAATTATGCCTGACCACTCTTCGCAACAAATTGAGACAGAACCACGAGTCTGCAATAGAAGGCTATCTAAACAGCCTAGACGCCACAAAAAACTCCAATTATAGCTTATGGAAGGCTGTACGGCATATGAAATGCCCTATAACCCAAGAATCTCCATTAAGACTGGAAAACCGCACTTGGGCCAAAAACACACATGAAAAATTAAACGCTTTCGCGGGCCACCTTGAGAAAGTTTTCACGCCACATGATGCACATACTTGTTCCTGTCGTCCAATCATTCCTGATAAGGTAAACCATCCATTAAAATTTAACATAACTCAAGTAAAATCTGCAATAGAAAAAGTGAATATTAGAAAATCTCCCGGACCTGACCGCATCACAGGGTGAATGATAAGAAACCTACCATCGTCTGCTTCCAGAATCTTGCTGCTCATTTTTAACGCTATATTAAGAGTCGGATACTTCCCATCCTCATGGAAGAGGTCTATAATTGTTATGATTCCAAAGCCAGGAAAAGATGCTAGCCAGGTTGCGTCGTACAGACCGATAAGCTTATTGTCAATCCTATCGAAGCTTTTCGAAAAAATATTCGTTTTAAGTATAGCTCATCATCTAAATAAACACGACATCATCCCGGATCACCAGTTCGGATTCAGAGCGAAACATGGTACAATAGAACAAGTGCATAGAATTGTCACCCTTATTCGATCGGCATTTGAGAAAAAGCAATACTGCTCAGCACTGTTTATAGACATTTCCCAAGCTTTTGACAAAGTTTGGCATGATGGGCTACTCATCAAAATAACACGAATGCTTCCTCAAAACACTCACAAGCTTCTGGAGAGCTATCTAACAGGCAGAACATTCATAGTAAGGTCGCAAGATAAATACTCCCCCCTCAAGAAAATTACAACTGGTGTCCCCCAAGGCAGCATATTAGGACCGCTTCTATATATAATATACACAGCGGATATGCCAACAAACCTGAGCACGCATACCTCTGCATTTGCAGACGACACAGCATTTATTAGCGTTAACCATGACCCAAAAGTCGCATCGCAAAATCTGCAGTCCCACATCAATGAACTAGAGGCCTGGCTAGAAAATTGGAGAATAAAGGTTAACCCGGCTAAATGTGCTCACTTTACTTTCACGCTCAGAAGACAAACGTGCCCAGCAGTAAAAATAAATAACATCACTGTTCCGGTAGAAAACCATGTTAAGTACTTGGGAATTCATATAGATAGACGCTTGACCTGGTCGCGTCATATTGAAGCGAAAATAACGGCTATGAAACTTAAAGCAGCTCAACTACATTGGCTTCTCGGTCGAAACTCAAACTTGTCCTTAGACAACAAAATTATCTTATACAAGTCCATCATAAAACCAATATGGACATATGGCATCCAATTATGGGGTACTGCATGCGCATCTAACATCCAAAAGCTTCAAAGAAGACAGTCTAGAATATTACAACAAATTGTCTGCGCCCCATGGTATAAACGTAATGATATTATCCACAGAGATCTCAACGTCCCCACTATCCAGGAGGAAATCAAAAAATATTTAATAAGTTACACCGATAAACTAATGGCCCACCCTAACTACCTCGCTAGGGGTCTGCTTCAGTTCGAAGGTCACCAGAGGCTAAAAAGAACCGATACTTTGAGCCTAACTAGAAGACATTTTTAAAATTTAAATACAGCAGTTAGTGGTTACACTGGTAACAACTAATAAACAACAAGTAGAATTAAGATTTGAATACATATTGTAAATTTCGATAAGAAAGATTCAATAATAAAAATAAATTACTTAGTTACTTATTGCTATTGAAATTACCATTTTGACTATTTTTCTTGAAACTTCCATGTTGTTTTTCCTTGATGGCATTAACCTCGGCTTTTTCTTTTGTTTTCATTACTATCTTTGTTTCCATTATAACAGCTTTACGAAATGCGCTTTCTAATGTTAGAGTTTCATCTTCTTCACAAAGCTTGTCAAATATTTTTTCTGGGAGCCCCGTTACAAAACGATCCAGTAAAAATGAATTTAAATTTGAACCAAATTTGCAACTAATAGCGAGTTGTTTAACTCTAGCAAACCATTGTGACACGCTTTCTCCATCAGTATATACTGCAGCATAAAACTGTTTCCTTTCGTGGAACACAATTGTTGGTGGAGTATAATGACTCTCCAACAGGGAACACAATTGTTCATATGATTGGGATACAGGGGACTCTGGGTTACATAAACTATGAAGCAGCTTATATGGTTCTGATCCAATAGATTTTAGCAATGTTGCTTTCCTTGAACTTTCATCATCACATTTCAATTCACACAAATGTATTTCAAGTTTTTCTTTCCAAATTTTCCAAGGTTCTGATTCGCAACTAAATTCTGGCAATTGCGTAGCCTGGGAGAATGTTCTTGTAACTTCACCATTTACGTTGGATGTACTTACAGCTATTTCTAATTATTGTTTTTTTTTTTTGTTTGCACACAATTATAGTTACAATTGTTTTTTTCTTTTTAGAAAATATCAAACATTTTCGTTTTTCTTGAAAAAAAATTTTTTTCAGACTTTTTTCTCGTCGCCAACTATGTGATGTATTGATAAAAGTTCTTTATTGAATGATTCATTAAATAGCATTACAAATATGAATATGTTCTAAAACTAAATTATTCTAAGGTTACTATGATTAGAAAATATGAAGTAATACAATATCTATCAAGAACTATGCGCTGCTCTCCTTGGGACCGAACTTACCAGGAGAGTAAAAAAGGAAATACGAGCTGACAACACCCCAACATACCTATGGTCGGATTCAGAAATAGTTCTTCACTGGATTACATCGTCAACATCGTCACTTCGTACGTTCGTCGCCAATCGAGTAAGTAAAATTCAAGAGCAAACAACAACCAGCCAGTGGAGACATGTTGGCACGAAACAAAATCCAGCTGATCTAATTTCTCGAGGTACAAGCCCAGAAAAACTGGCTCAATGCAACCTGTGGTTTGTCGGACCAATATTCCTACATGGCAGTGAAAAGGTGTGGCCTAAAGAATTTAATAAATCTCAACCACCTCCTCATTCCGAAGAATTCAAACTAAATCCTGTGACGGCTCTATCTACCACTTCACCTGGATTGGAAGAGATAATCTACAAAATAAATAATCACGACTCATTCAAGACTCTTCAAAGGGTGGTAGCATATACACTTCGTTTCATCCAAAATGCTAAGACATCCAAGGCCGCCCGACCAATAAGCAAAACAGTCACAACTCACGAACTCACTTCAGCAACTAACCTTATCACTAAGAGCATTCAGGCGTCAGAATTTAAAATTGAACTCAACAAGTTAAAGAAAGGGCATGAAATCAAAAAATCAAGTCAAATAAGTGGTTTATCTCCCTTTCTGGACGAAAATGGCATTATAAGGGTAGGGGGAAGGCTGGAAGCCTCCTGCCTCTCATGCAACGCAAAACACCCAATACTCCTTCCATACAATGACCGGATCGCAAAGCTTATAATGAAGATGCTACACATCGACAACCACCACTGTAGTCCACAGACGCTGTTAGCCATCTCAAGAGCAGTTTTGGATAATCAAGGGTAAGTCGGTAGCCAGAAGCATCGTCCAAAACTGTGTTCGATGTACAAAATCAAGACCAATACTAATGCAGCAAGTTATGGGAGACTTACCCGCCACTAGAGTGACTCCAACAAGGCCATTCATGATATCAGGTGTAGACTACTGTGGCCCACTCTGGGTGCACTAAAAATTAAGGGGCAAGAGGCCCCACAAGGTATACCTAGCAGTCTTTGTTTGCTTTTCAACGAAACCAATACATTTAGAGGTAGTAAGCGACCTTACAACAGAAGCATTTATTGGGGCTCTCAAAAGATTTATTGCCCGCCGAGGACGCTGCCAAACCATATACTCAGACAACGCTACAAATTTTGTAGGAGCACGAAACCAACTTAAAGAATTGAATGACGTCATCTTTTCCGAGCATTCGCAGGAAACAATCAAAAGGACTTGTAGCAACAGTGGTATCGAATTCAAGTTTATACCCCCAAGGGCACCGCATTTCGGTGGATTATGGCAAGCAGCAGTGAAATCCGCTTAACAGTTACTGGTCAGAAGCATGGCAACAGCTTCACTTACATACGAAGAACTAGAAACTGTCATTGTTGAAATTGAGGCAATACTAAACTCGCGACCACTAAAACCTCTATCAAGCAATCCAAACGATTATGCAGCCCTAACTCCCGGTCATTTTTTGATCGGAGCACCACTTACAGCACAAATAGATACAAGAACACCCAACCCTACTAACCCATCACTGTCAAAAAGGTGGAATCTTGTCTCCCAACTGAAACATGCATTTTGGAAACGCTGGTCATTGGAATACCTGCACCATCTCCAAGAGAAACGAAAATGGAAAACGTCATCCGAAAATGCAAGGGAAGGTAAATTAGTCATAATAAAGGAGGATAATCTACCGGCCATGCAATGGCCACTTGGCAGGATTCTTAAAACTTATGAGGGAAACGATGGCAAGGTTCGAGTAGCAGACGTAAAAACAGCATCAGGAATAAAAAGATGGCCAATCCATAATTTAGCCCCACTACTTCCCGAGGAAGAATTAAAAGAAAATGAAGCATCCCACTCTACGCCACACTTGACATCTGATGAAGCAGATATTCCACCAATCAAAAGGGCCAGGACTAACAGTAACCCAATTCTTCTCACAACAATTTTAGCGATCCTTCTCATCCCAGCGGTCATAAACATCAATATCACCAACTTTCGCTCTGACCCAGGACTATATTTTGAAGGAATTGGAACTGTAAAACTCGTTACGGCCGAATGGAAGCTCATGGTATACTACGACTTAACACCCTTTTCGTCTGAGCTAAGGGTTTTTCAGTCTGGAATATCCAATTTGCAGCAGTTATGCTCATCCATGCAACACCTGTCAACATGCAACACATTGGTAAACAATTTTATTCAAATTAAGGAAGATTTACTAGAGGAGAAGGCACTTTTCGTTACTAGTCGAACAAAAAGAGGCGCATTTAACATTGTAGGAAATGTAGCAAGATCACTGTTTGGTGTTTTGGACTCAGACTACGCAAATGAAATGTCAGATACCATTAAAAGGTCCAAGATCGAAACAGACTATATTTTCCAGCTACTAAAAAACCAAACGTCCATCATTGATTCTACTGTTAACATCATTAAGCAAGATGCGCTAAATGCACAGAACCAATTAAGAGAAATTGTCTAAAACCTTAACGTAGCAACAAACGAAATAGCAAAGGAATCCGAACAAATCAGTCAAACACAACAAATGTCGCTACTCGCCAACCAATTGACCTTAACCGCCTTAAACCTGCAAAGAATAGAAAGGGAAATAATAGACGTGTTAACCGATGCTCATCATGGAAAAATCAGTCCGCTTCTATTAGCTCCTCATCAACTTAGGAATGAATTAACCGTAATAAGGGCACATCTCCCAAGGCAACGTGCACTTCCTGTAGAAGACGATAGTCTGATACAATTTTATAAGCTAATGAAGGCCAGTGGAGTGATAACAAAGAGCAAAGTTATCTTTGAAATTATGTTGCCACTTGTCGACCAGCAATTCCTAGAACTCTTCAATGTAATTCCGGTTCCAGCAATAAAAAGAATCTTCTAATATCTATTAACTCAAAGGAATCTTTTCTAGCAAATAATTCACACAGAGATTAATATATTCCTTTTTCAACTGAAGACGTTACCAACTGCATAATGCCAAAACCCGATGAATACATATGCCAAAACAAGCAAGTCAAGCTCATGGGGGACACACTTGCCAATTCCTGTGAAATAAACATTTTTAACAACCGGAACACAGCCAACTGTAAACTTATCCGAATTCCATCCAACACAACATGGACACAATTAAAATATCCTAACAACTGGATTTTTGCTTCCACCACAGAAGTAGAAATCTCAGCAGTCTGCGGAACAGAAACTTCACAACACTTTATAAGAGGCACTGGCATAATGCAAATAGACCAAACTTGTATAATCAAAAACAATTTCATCACGATTCAAGGTCACTTTATTGCGTCAAACAGTTCGCACACATCATACGTCCAACTTAAACACATCGACCATATAAGCAGACCACAGGAAATCATACAGATTCTTAACACCACAGATAGCCAGTTTGAGACTCACCTTAATCAACTCAATAACCTGCAAAAACAACTTAATGAGTCAACAATTATACGTCTACCACAGCTAATCAAGTCTAATAGTCAACATCATCATATAGTAAGCTATTCCGCACTTATAATTTCCTTGCTCTTCGCGGTAACCATAACACTAATTAAAAGAAGCTCAACCCATCAAGAAGGAATAGGCCACAACTCCAACCAACCAACACCGCATCCAGTCCCATTACCCCGACCTGTCACCATTGACATCATAGACACCTAACCCACATAGGATATCATCGACCAGGGGTCAACGCGGGAGAGAATGTTGACATTCACATCACCATACATTTAATTTTAATTTTATTTTTAACTGTGTTAATGAACTACATAAGTTCAGTTTATCGCTGACATAACATAATTTAATTTTTTGTTATATTTTACCTTTTGTTTATAAATAATTGTTGACATCATTATTTTATTTGTTTACTTGAAGTTCAATCATCCGAAACAATTTTATTTTTACTTTTGTTTATAATTGTTAACATAGCATTATTTTATTCTGTTACTTGAATCATAATTTTATACATTGAAATGTTAGTCAGCAATTATGCAAACGATTAATTGGGTCACTTCCGCATTGTGCAATAGTGGCATTCAGTTTTAAATAACGTATTAAATTTTAGTATATAAGACAGAACCAAAATAAAGAAAGACGTTCAATTACTATAAGGCATTTAAAGTGTTTTATTGATTGAATATATTAGCGTTTTACAAGTTAAAGTGCTTGGAGGACAATTAAGGCAAATAATATATCAGTTCAGATTTATGTGTTTGAACTGAATCATATTATAGCGGCATTTCATATCACATTTATACAACCCCATAGTAGTAACATAGGGGGGGCTTAACCCCCTTTCCCTTACCGCTAAGTCCAGATTCGAACCTCCTCTCGCGAGTTCGTCAGCCACCTCATTTCCATCAACCATGCAGTGTCCAGGGGGCAAATTATGGCATTCTTGATCGAATACTTTTTCGATTCGAAAGCAGTTTTATTTCTTATTCTTTCTGTCCATAGTGAACGGATCGAAATTATTATTTTTAGTGTTGTAAAGCATTTATTTGAGTTCTTAAAAACTAAAAAATAATAACGATTCGTTCTGTATCGAATGAAATAAAATTGCTTTCGAATAGCAAAAGTATTCGATCACGAATGCCATAATTTGCCCCCAGGTACCCAACACAGCCTTACATTGAATGCCTCCATGAGTTCACCAAGAGCATTCCTACACCGAACGACCAGGGACGATCGCACCGTATAATTAGTCAATGCCCTAAGCACCGCCTGACTATCGACGTAAATTGTCACCACAGATCCACCCACGATGTGTTCCAGTATCACCTCCGTCGCCTTCTAGATCACTAGGATCTCAGCCTGGAAGACACTGCACTCATCGGGGAGTCTGAGTGACCTTTTCACCTCGATGTCCGCGATATATACACCGGCACCAGTGCCGGTTTCCATCTTGGATCCATCCGTAAATACTGCCCACCCCTCAAACAGTCCATTGGATACACTCCAAATTTCCCTATCCGGGAACTCCACTGGTGGTGCTGCACCGAAGTCCTAGGTGATCATCCCGCCTAGGTCTAACTAAAGAAGATTCGTAAAGTCTAAGTAAGTTCCTAGCTGCCACACTCCTCACATAATGCTCAATAGGGGATAGATATAGTAGGATGTCCAGCGCTGCCTGCGGAGTGCTTTTCCTTGCACCCGTGATGACAAGAGATGCACTTCTTTGAACCTTGCTGAGCATCTTCCTATAGCTATCCACTCCCAACGCACCCCACCAAACAGTGCATCCATAGGTAAGTATAGGCCTAACAACCGATGTGTAAATCCAGTTTACCATATCCGGCCTCAGACCCCAGTTCTAACCAATGGAGTTCCTGCATGTGTATTATGAATTGAGTCCCCTTCATATCCTTTCCTCAGTATTTCTCTTCCAAGACATTTTGCAGTCCAGAAAGTTACCCAAGTTCTTTGCTCCGTCCGATAGAGGCAACTCGACGCCATCTAGCACTGGCCCCCTAAATCCCGCTATTCTTTGCCCATGCCGAGAGTTTACCTAGCATCACCTGCATAATTTCCCCGATCGTGGACAGAAATTTTCCCCTGACCAGCAGAACTATGTCGTCCGCATAGGCAACAACTTTCCTGCCCATGGAATCAAATGACCCCATAATCCCGTTAACCGCAAGCAAACACAGTAGAGGTGATAGAACCCCGCCTTGTGGTATCCCCCTGGTAACCCTCCTCCTTATCATATGATCCCCCAGGCTTGAGTTTATAATCCTACTGTCAAGCATGCAGACTATCCACTCTACCAGAAAGTCCTCAACTCCCAACTCGAACAAATAATCTCTAATCGCCTCAATCCTAATGTTATTAAAGGCTCCCTCTATATCCAGAAACGTGGCGAGAGTATATTCCTTATGCCTCAGACCGTGCTCAATACAACCCACCACCTCATGTATCGCGCTCTCAACAGATTTACCCTTCAGGTACGCATGTTGAGCGTTACAGCTCCCGTTACCAAGTCAGGCCTTATAATTGAAAATCCTGCACCAGTGTCGATAGTCAATATTCGCTTTTTACCATCTATGTAGCCAAATGTCGTAATACTTTTATATCTCTTTGGCACTACTAAATTTATTATCGAGTCCTCAGATGCGAATGGTAGCACTCCCTCTATACTTAATGGCGACTCCTGTGATGACTCATGACTGGTCTGCTGGCTTAAAACACGCAAAACGTCTTCTGTAAGTCGCTTTTATTCATTCATGATGTCTCTATCATCATCAGCAATAACATCGAGCCTTTGCACCTTATACGACTTCTGCTTTGCAACTATTCTTGCGGTTTCCTGAGCCAGGGCCAAATGAAACAGTTTCTGCAAATGTAGACTTTAATGCTGCACACACCGCATATTTAATATCAGCATCTGTTATACCGTTAATGAATGCTTCTGTTTTGAAGCTGTCCAACAATGGATGATTCCACCCGTAGCTCGTTTCTGTATTTCTCGCATCGTAAAATTTCTTACATGTAGTGTGAAACAAAAAATTCCATCGTTTCTCGATTTATGAGATAAAAGTGTTTCTGTATTTGAATGCGAAAACAGACACAACAAATTCTGTTTATACTGGAATATTTCCAGTCAAATAAAAGCGAAACGTCAACAAAAGAAATAAATATAATGAAAACAGGGCTGCCAGATTTGACGAGTTATCGTCATGTTGACGATTTTTTGTTCCGATATTAACAAAGTGACGTTTTGATGATTTTTGCTAAAAAAGTGACGAAAGCAAAAACAAAATCAAAAATATTTTATAATTTTGTTGTTACTTTCTATAGAAATTCATCTTGAATTTTTAAATTTCAAACACTTCTATTTTTTGGCGTTGAAAATTTAAAAAAAAAAATAATATGAATGTCTGCAGAAAGCAACAACAAATTTATAAAATATTTTTGATTTTGTTTTTGCTTTTTATGAAATTGTTGGCGTTTTACACTTAGTCTTCGAAATAAGATAATTGTAAATATTTTTATATGTTTGTTTGTTAGAAAAAAAGATATCTTTAGAAACAAGGGTTAAATTTTTATAATTATCCCTATTGTGAAAATTGTCCTCGAAATTGTTTGTCTCTTCCCTAAAAAATGTATCGGCAAAAGTAAAATTTCGAGGGAAAGTAATGGACCGACTTGGCTTATTTTGAACATTTAATACTTATAAACATATACAAAATATGATTGATATTTGATATTCTTATCTTATATGTACACTTTTGTGCCAAAACCATTATTCCGGAAAGAAAGAAATTTGTTTGTCTCCCAGTAAAAACTTTTTCAAAATGGATAGCTTCTTTCACTCGTTATTTAGTAGCTTCCTTCCATAAGAACTTCGATAACAACTTTTTTTCTGGATGTATTTAGATAAAAAAATTACTTACTTTTGAATTTGTTCATTTTGGCACAACCCTTGTAAAATTCATTAGTTTTTCAGTAGAATTGCATGTAGTGCTTTTATGTGTTTCTGATTACTTAACATATTATTTTGTAGGCGAAGATTTTACTGGGTCTTTAACCAGTTTATTAATGAACCGATTTTTTTAATTTTAACTACCAGGTATTCTACTAAGTCTATTACAGGTAAAAAAGAAAAAGATTATAGGAATAGGTAAATTAAAGATTTAATCTCAGCCATTTGTAAACCGATATAGTTAAATTTCAATAATATACTATTTCGGACTACATACGATATAAATATAAAACAACGTTGTCACTATCAATTCCATAAAAACCCAGAATATTTATAATACTGTTATCAAAGCTGATTTAATTTAAAAATTTTCCATTTTGATCTCGGTTTTTGTAAATATGTATATATCTATTTTAAAAAAGAATGTTTGTTTATTTTATTAAGCTTGGTTTCTTTTTGCTTTTGTAAAAATATTTATTTTATTTTTTGTTTAAAATGTTATTTTCTCATGACTTTGTGTAACTTCTCCAGAGAAAAATAACAATTTTAAATTGTTATCGGATTAAAGAAAATAAATAATTTTTTAAAAAATTAAAAAATTCAAACGTTTATAGTTTTCTCCGCGTGATGCACTCTTAACTTGACAAAGTCTGAACTAATACTGTTTTTTGGTGCTAGCCGCCGCAAGTATTTATACTGTAATTCAGCCATCTAGAACATTCGAATTGTTTCTCGAAGGTTCGAGGCCTTACTTATTAACCTCTCTATCGTCAATTATGATTTATGGCGGCACCTATGTTTACGTAATTTCACCACTTATACTAAAGCTTTTTAAACGGTAATTTCTAGGGCTTTCTGCACATTGGGATTGAAGTGAACTAAATTATAACAATCTTTAATAACAATGTAAACTAATAAAATAACTAACAAATAACTTATCAATACAAGATAAACAATAATTACAACTAATTCTTAAACAATAATTACAACTAACTAAAGTTACTTTCGTAACAATATTAACAATAGCAACTGCATACAACCAAACTTACAAGCAACAACAATAAAACAAAAGAATCAAATTAAAATTAACAATATTAAAATTAAAAATAGCAAGTGCATACAACTAAACAAACAAGCAAAACATAAAAAACCAAGCAACAACAAAAACTAATGAAAAAGTCATCCACAATAAAGCAAACAGCATCGAAAATGCAAAATACCACTAATGAAAATAACTACACAAAAGAAAGTAAAAATAACAATGACCAGGAATCTGTTAAAACTCCCTGATCAAAGAGAATGAGAGAAGTTTAACATAGCTCTCTCCTTGGACATATTTCAAAAACACCGAGATTAACTGACAATAAAATGATCAAGTGATCCTTTTACTCAAATTTATCACGATTACGGACAAACGTTTTGAAAAACTAACAAACCAAATACAAGAAATGATGCAAGCAAAATTTTTTTAGTACAATAATGAACAAGCTAGAAACAGAAATAACAAAAATAGAAACAGTGGAATTTAAAATAAAAACAATGGGTGCTGAAATAAAAAGTTTAAAAACCCAATTAAGACCGCAAGAAAATTTTACTGTCGCAAAAGACATTCGTATTAATGATATCCGATTTAATCCAAATGAAAATTTCCACGAAATTTTTAAAGATATTTGTGCAACGATTAACACAACCATACCCGAATCAAAAACATAAATCAGTTACAAAATCATAATAACAAAAATAAAAACGATTCACCTGATGCTGCAATTATTGTTAAAATGTGCTCTCCATACGACAAAAATTATTTTTTAAAAACACTATCAAATTTTAAGAAACAAAATAAAGACTTTTTCTTTCGTTGCCGTAAAAATGAAAAGGGAGCACAGGATATATAGTGCATTCTGCATGCGAGGGCTCGTATACGTAGAAAAAACGGCAAATGATCCTATTATTCAAATTGATGAAATCGGCCATTAAGATTGGTTATTTCCTGTATCAGGTGATCAGGATAGTTTTGACGCTGGTTATCAAAGAAATAATGAATCGCAGCTACAATAATATATCTTTATATTTTTATAACCTTATTTTTCTCATTATTTACTTTCTTTATATAATCTTTGTGATATTTTATCTTATTTACAATTTTTTTAATTTTATAATGTTTCAATTTACAATGTCTCAATTTAAAAATAGTTTTAAGTTCAAAAAATCATTTTTCAACTCGTGGGTTACTTTCTTATTTTTTTGTGTATATATAACTGCACAATCTAAATAACTTAAGGGATAGATCCAAATACGGTACTGCAAATATGTGTCGTGTGTAACCTTTAGAGGGTTAATTAAAGTAGGGATTGGGAACGCCAAAAATAAATAGGGAAAAGGGACAGAACTAGAAATGAAGAGGGAGAGAGAAACATTTTTAGGTAAAGAAGAAGAATTTAAAAAAAAGGCAAACAAACAGACAAACAATTAGCAATGTAATTGCTGAAAAGTGTCTGATGGAAAAATAAGAAAACAATGTGAAAATCGGAAATTTTGCTCGACCGAGGTTTCTTGGCCGCCAAAGAGCAAAATGTCGGCCCTTTTTTTAATATTTCACCCTGAAGATAAGATGTGGTAAGTGGTGGCAGTGATGGTTGAAGTTTTGCGATTTTATTAAACTGATATAAAGCAAGGTTTAAGCAAAGTTTTACAAATGAAAATAGTAATAGAACTGAATAATTTATATTGAAATTATATCTTAAAACTGTAAATAAGAAAGTAAAAATTAAAAAAAATATTTACATAATTGAATCAGAATTTATTTAAAACTGAAATTAAAAAAAAAAAACAATAAAAACCACTGAGAAAAAGTAAAACTAAAAGTTAATAAAATAAAAACAATTAAAAAGGAGTATAAAAAAAATACTTAAAGAGAACAATTTGAAATTTGTAATTAATTAAAGTAAATATAAACCATACAAAATATAAACAACAGCCACCACCTCTTCGCTGCCACATCTATCGTGGGAACAGGAATCGTTTATCCCGGCATCACAGTTCCAGGGGTTCAGGTATTCTGCCAGTTATGTTGACTCGTACTTATACGACGGACAACTAAACGGACGAATTATAAAAAAATATATATATTGGGTTTTCTTTAATAGGGGAAACCTTTCAAGTCAGTCCCTGGGGGCGTATTTGCCCAGGTGCGCGTCAAATTTAGGGTTTGAGCTCAGGCCTGTTAGTGGTCTTAGGGTTATTGCCCAGGAGGTAATAGGTGTTTTCCTTATCGTAGGAGAAATAAAGTTTTATATGTATTGATTTTTTTTATTAAAATAGGACCATACTTACCCCGTACACAACATTTAGTTAGGACATTTTACGGACCGACGGCAGCTCCTGTCATCCAGCTTCTTCTGGAAAATAGAATAGAATAAAGTTTAATGGCCATTTTCTCATTAGGCAATTATCTTTTTTCCCAACGAAAAACTGCACATTAAAGAAATTTGGTTTTCTCAATGTCTCATTTGCTTCGATTTTATCGCAAAGCTAACCGGCACTGATCTGCCAATTATTTATTTTCCTTTTATCTGCCGTACGGATAAATTCAATCAGCTGACTCCCAAATTTTACATGTAATTTGAGTGGCGTTGCCAGCTGAAAACAATGTATATTGACGGTATATTGAGAAACCGAAAATCGTTAACAAACAGTTTATCGGTCCAATAAATTTATGTTGACATTAAGTAACAGGCAGTTTGTCGATACATTGAGAAAATGGCCATAAGTGTTTCTGCAAATTAATTTTTGTTAAAGATTTAAGTTTTTATTTTGCAAATTTTTCATTGGTTTCTAGTAAAACAGCCTTTGATAGCCTTTTATATTTCTTTTTTTATTCTTTTTTGTAAATAATTTTATTTTTAACATTTGATATGTAATGCAAAATATCTTGAATCATAAAATTTTTCAATAAAACTGTAAGATTGTTTATAATGAACAAAGTGGCCCGGAAAACGTTGTTTTGTCATATAACTTATTTCTTTCAGATGTTACATTGTCTGCATGCTAAATTTAAGTAACCCGGTTGATTAGTTAAGAAGATAATAAAAATTATTGGCTTTAGTTCTTTCCAGATGTTGCACTATTTTCCTGCCAAATTCCAAGAAAATCAGTTGATTAGTTAAGAAAATATAATGAGGGGGAGCTTTGACTCCTCTTGACCTTTCTCTTTAAGATGTTACAGTGTCTGCACGCCTAATTTTAAGAAAACCGGTTTATTAGCTAAGAAGATATAGGGAAGGGAGCTTTTACCCCTCCTGCTTCACGCCCTTAATAATAAAAACTATAGGCTATAGTACTTTCCAGCTGTAACAGTATTTGGCTGCAAAATTTGAAGAAAATATTGGGAGGGGGAGCTTTTACCCTTCTTGCCCTATTACACATCCTATTTCCTTTCAGATGTTACAGTGTCTGCATGCCAAGTTTTAAGAAACCCGGTTGATTTGTTTAAAAGATTGGGGAGGGGGAGCTTTTACCGCTATTGCCCTATCTCACGCCCTACTCCCTATTTCCTTTCAGATGTTACAGTGTCTGTATGTCAAATTTTAAGAAACACGGTTGATTTGTTTAAAAGATTGGGGAGGGGGAGCTTTTACCTCTATTGCCGTATTTCACGCACTAAATAATAAAAATAAAATTGAGGCTATAGTTCTTTTCAGATGTTACATTATTTTCCTGTGAAATTTCAAGAAAATCGGTCGATTTGTTTAGCGGATATAGGGAGGCTGAGCTTTTACTCCTCTTACCCTATTTCACGCCCTATTCCCTATTTTCTTTCAGATGTTACAGTGCCTGCATGCCAAATTTTAAGAAAACAGGTTGATTAGCTAAGACGATATAGGAAGGGGGAGCTTATGCCCTATTTTGCGTCCTCTAGCGATATAAAATATACTCTACGATCTATTCTCATACCTAACAAAAACATATACAAAATTTCATAAAAATCAGTCAAGCCGTTTCGAAGGAGTTCAAAATGAAGGGCATTTTGTTGATATTTGTTTGGGAATATATAGGAAAATATAAATGCCATATCTCCGGAATCACTGGTCTGATTTCACGCTAACTTTACATAAACCATCTACAGACTATCCCCAACGTACCCCAACGTTTTTGTTGAAATCGGTCTACCCGTTTTCGCAGTTAGTGGTGACATCAAAGTGTACACTTCTTTTTATATATATATATAGATTTGAAAATAAAATTTTAAATGCGTTTTTTTATTTTAAAATAATAAGCAGTTAAACTCATTAGGGTCAACCAAATAGGAGGGTGATGGTAAGATAAACGGTAGATTTTGGGATGATCAAATTTTTTTCCAGGTCATCACGGTGAAGTCCGAATGGATTTCAGGTGGGAGGGCAGAGGTTGGCAAAACACCCGCCAACTCAACTCTCAGGTGAAAGGTTCCACTCACAGGTGAGTACACGGTGCAAGAATTAGTAATAGTGGCAATAGATCCGTTTTTTTGTTTTAACTGCCTTCACTTCCCGGCTCCTTTTGTTTTGCCTGTGTTTTTTTTATGTCCCAAATTGGCTGGCATGATTTTTTTTTTGTAGCAGCCAAGTGCCTAATTGGTTGGCAAGAACCACCCCGATACGGCGAGCCCTAGCCGGACTTACGCCAACATGCCAGCGCCGCCAACAATCTGGCCACACCTGACCTTATGGTTTTCTTTTGTGTTTTCTTTATAAAACACCAGCTGCTACTGCTACATATGATCAAAATTATTTCTAAACATGCACACGGTTTAAAAATCCGCCATATAAATGCTCAAAGTTTGGCTCCTAAAATTGAAGAACTCCGGTACATATTTGAGAACTCCTACATGGATATTGTATACGTTTCAGAAACATGGTTTCATGCAAGTATCAGTATTCTTTTCGTTTCTCTAAGTGGATACAATTTAATAAGGGTTAATAGAGTCCATCACGTGGACGTGGATGGACAGTAAATAGAGTTTGTGCGTCGCTTCCACAGTGCAATTGTAAGGCACTACCTATACCAGAAGATAAGCAGGTATCTTCATTGGAGCGGGGAAATCCTTACGACCATAGGAAGTCCGTGCGTGGCCATAGAAAGTTGTCCAGATATGATCGGGCGGTGTATTCAGAAGGATCTAAGAAGGGCCAGTTGATTTTGCCAATGAATCAACAACGAAAGAAAAGATTAGTTGCCAAGCCACAACTACATTGGAATGGACAACAAAAGGTGATAAAGAAATTAAATGATGTATACCGAATACAGAAATACAAAAGTCCAAGAGCTAAAATGAAAGTTGTTCATTTAGAACGATTAGCCCCTTATGGAAGAGGTGATTCTGAGCCTATTCGGGACGAACAGGCTTAAGTGGGGGGCAGTGTTACGAAAGTAACTTTAGTTAGTTGTAATTATTGTTTAAGAATAAGTTGTAATTATTGTTTATCTTGTATTGATAAGTTATTAAGTATTTGTTAGTTATTTTATAAGTTTACATTGTAATTAAAGATTGTTATAATTTAGTAGACTTCAATCCCAATGTGCAGAAAGCCCTAGAAATGACCGTTAAAAAAAGCTATAGTATAAATGGTGAAATTATGTAAACATAAGTGCCGCCATAAATCATAATTGACGATAGAGTGGTGAATAAGTAAAGCCTCGAACCTTCGAGAAACATTTCGAATGTTCTAGATGCCTGAATTACAGTATAAATACTTGCGGCGGCTAGCATCAAAAAACAGTATTAGTTCAGACTTTGTCAAGTTAAGAGCGCATCACGCGGAGAAAACTATAAACGTTTGAAGTGTGTTGATGACAATAGTGAGTTGTAAATAAAAGCTGTAAATTTCGGTAGTTAAGGTGACTTAGTTCTTAAAAAATAAGTGTTATACATTAAAGTGTTGTTTTTATTTGTTTTATTTAAATTGCAATAAAAGAACTAGAAACGGTTTATTATAAAGGAAATAAACCAAAACGTTATTGAAAGGCAGTAACGTTACAATATATATGAATGGGCTGCTGCTAATGGTCTTAGTAAAAACGAACTACTATAACCGATCATATACATGCTATTTTTCATGGTAATGAACGTATTGAAAGGGTTAATACAGCAAAAAATCTTGGTATTTTTTTTAATAAGAACCTGACATGGTGCAACCATATTAATTATGCATGTGGCCGTACATATTCCATGCTTCTGGCAAACGCAGTATTGCACACCTATCAAAATAAGAATACTTCTTGCCAAAACCTATTTATTACCAATTCTGATGTATGGATCACAGAGTATACAAAGGCGTCACGGGACAGAAAATAATGTGTTTTTCTGTCTTTTTCTTCGAAAGCTGCCCTTTTTGCGTTTTTTGTTTTGATTATGCAATTTGTGTAGATAGTAGCGGCCTGTTTTTACGCATTGTCACTTCACTAACAAAAAACGTTTGCTTTCTCTTTCTTCGAAAGCTGCCCTTGCAAATGATTTAGGCATTTTTCATACGTCACTTTTTTCATCTCTGTATACTTTGTGGTATGGATGCGAATTATTTGCCAATTATTAGCATCCGACTACCAAGTAGTATCGGTAAAAAATACTCGGTATCGGTCAAAAGTAATCGTTTCACTTTGGTATTGAAATTTATCTTAAATTTGTGATTATTTTCCAAAGCTGGAGCACCAGTAACGGTATCAAGAAACCGTTTGACCAGTAAACACCTATAAACCACATATCGTCTAGGTCCATTTCCTCAATTTCTGGCTAAAGAAAGTCCGTTATCATATCGCGATAGCGAACACCATTCACGGTAATTGCTTGGCCGACCTCATTTTCGAAGAAGTACGGCCCGATAACACTGCCAGCAGCAGAGCTAAGTGGGCGAGCATGCACATATGTTTTCCCATTACCTACAGACCCGGTTTGCTGAAATTTGCGCACCATTCTCCTGATTGTGGAAACATTTGGTCGATTATGCTGACCAAAAAATCACGATGTGCACGAAATGCATTTTGATTGAACGCCCATTTTCGAAAAAAGGCTTTAACACTATTAACGAGATACTGAATTGTGTATGTACCTCTCAATGATAGAAGTTCTTAAATACTGAAACAAAGAAAGGTCAATTTAAGTTGCGCAAAAAACTTGACGTTAAGGTGAATCACAATTATCGTGGATAATGGTTTAACCACCCTTCATTATATATTTATCAATTTAAAAATAAAAAACATATTTACATTGAAAATAAATTCATAGTAACATTGTTCATTTCTGGAATAAAAGGTAAATAAAAGGTTGTTTCCTGAACGTTCTATAAAATTTTGTTTCCTAAGATAAAAAAGATTTATTGAAAGGAAATTGATAATTAGTGGTAAATAAAAGTGGTCTCAAACTTTACACTTTGTGTTTTGCACAAAAATTCTAATGGGTCGTAGTTAGGGTTGCTAGACGGCCTGGATTGACCATTTGTCCAGTTAAAAAACTTTTTTTAATTTTTAAAAATCATTTTTTTATTTATTTTTATTATTGTTTAGAACAAAAGGAACAAGTCTAGTTTACCAACGCAGCTCTAAAGGCCAGTTTACACGGTAATACAATGTATTACGACTTTGTAGAATCAAAATATTATGAAATTCTCTCCGTGTTTAAAATAAAAAAATAAAAATCTTTTGTAAGTATAATTCATGTTTACACGGATGGTATAAGTAAAATCAAAAATAATAACAAAAAAGCAGATGGTTGCAGTTTTAAATTTTTACAAAAACAACATGAAAATTTTCTGAGTTGATTTTAGTTGTTTTGGTAATTGTATAAAAATGCTACCACCTTCAATATACTCCGTTAAAATACACCTCTGGTGTGATGAGAATACATAAGTTTCTTAAATGGTTTAGAAAAAAAGCATTTACCGACCGCTTGTCAGATTTTGTATTCGTATTCTCTCTTACTCAATATATTTTACTTTTACATGATTAGATTTTTCTCATTCTACATCATTTTTTGCAATGTCGTAATACATTGTATTACCGTGTTAACTGGCCTTAAATAATAAAAAAAAGTACATAGGGTAGGGTAGCCAGATTTTGAATTTGGAAAAACAGTACATTGGTTATGAAAAAACAGTACAATCAAGAAAAAAACAGTACATTTTTACGAAAGCATAACTATTTATTTAATATTTACAGCTCTCGAACAACAATAACATAAAGAAATACACTTTAAAAGTATAACATCAAAGGTCGAATAAAATACATTTTATATCAAAGGAAAGATTTACATTTAATGGTATTTCATATACAAAATGACACCATTTGCATTTATAAATCATATATCACAAACAAAGCATTTGGCCATAGTATTATTTTCCAATGTAAAACGTTTAAATATTTAAGTTTATATTTAACTTAAAAAAAGCTACTCATTGATTGAGTTAGTAGAATTTTCTTAAAGCATGTTTGTATTTAAAGAAATTTTCACCACACACATAGTGTGGAACTATCGTATAAATTTCAGAAAATATTTGTGTCTTTCTTCAATTAATTTTAACAAATAGAAACTGGGAATTATTTCCTTCCAGTGTGACACAAAGAATGCTGACGAAGGCCGTAGAGGGCCAGAAAATGCCATAACATTCTGCTGGTGTCTAATAATTGTAAATTTTTCTGTACATACAATATACCTCATTGCTGTCCAAAGGAAGGCTAAGGTAAAATGTAAAAAGAAAATACAATATAATAGTCTGGTAGTGTTTAAAGTCATTTCTGAAAAATTGAAGGAACAGAACTATTACAAAAAAGCTTTATAAAATACATAACTGAAATTTAGCTCATAGAATAAATTCGAAAAATTAAAAATGTTGAATATAATAAAATTAATTCCATTATAAATCTTGTTGTATTGGAAAACAATTAAATAAAATACTAAAAATACTAAATAAATAAAAGAATTTTTTTCAGGTGTGTTAAATTTATGCACTGTTAATATCCTGATAAAGGGAAATACTAATGAGGGACTTAAAGGTTATCATATGTCTTAAAATAATACCAAGAAAAAATATGAATGATTTGAGCAACCCCTAATTTAATCTGTGTATTTTTTGACAAAACAATAGACGTAGTTAAAAAATTCTAATTATTTAACAACTTTTTTTTTGCAATACAGCAATAATTTCTTAAATATAATGACAATATAGCTTGATAGCATACCGTTAAAAATGCCCAAATGTGTATTACTTAAACTCGGTTTTTCTTAATACCATTGTTTTTTGGAGACTAAACCAAAAAATCAGTATAAAAACAGTACAAAGTGTAAAAAACAGTACATTTGCGTACTGTTTTGGGTGTTGTGCATAAAACAGTACAATTGACAAAAATCAGTACATGTACTGCTAAAAACAGTACGTATGGCAACCCTAACATAGGTTGATAGAAAATTGAAAAATAAGAAGAAAAAATAAAATGCCAAAACTCTGGTTATGTTATGGACCTCTGAAGTTTTCATATAAACTTGCGATTTCCCTCTACATTTCTGAACGTATATGGCCAATATTGGTATTATTTGAACAGATCTTTCTGGAAATGCAAAATTTATTTAAAACTTTTTAAATCTTTAGCTCCTAATAATGTTTTTACAAAATTTATATCAAAATGTTACGGAAGTGCACTAAGTAATAAAAGTGTAATCAAATAAACCCCAGCTTCTCTAAATATAGCTGCTCTGCATAGCCGGCCTTCGGCCGGGCTCAAGAATTTTATCCTCTATGTTATAACAAACACCGGCTTCGCTAAATTTTGCTTCTCTGCTTAGCCTGCCTTCGGCCGGGCGCAAGGATTTTCTCCTCTATGGTATAACAAACACCGGCTTCGCAAACTAAAGCTTCTCTGCATAGCCGGCCTTCGGCCGGGG
The DNA here is from genome assembly GCA_930367215.1 of Pollenia angustigena. Lineage (NCBI taxonomy): Eukaryota > Metazoa > Arthropoda > Insecta > Diptera > Polleniidae > Pollenia > Pollenia angustigena. The sequence continues at coordinate 104,535,667 of OV884057.1, read as the reverse complement.
GCAAAGATTTTCTCCTTTATGGTATAACAAACACCGGCTTCGCTAAATAAAGCTTCTCTGCATAGCCGGCCTTCGGCCGGGCGCAAGGATTTTCTCCTCTATGGTATAACAAACACCGGCTTCGCTAAATAAAGCTTCTCCGCATAGCCGGCTCCTTAATCCTTAATGGAATAATAATATTTAAATAAAATGTTTATATCTAGAAAAAGTATTCAAAAGCTTTTAAATGATACCAATACTTATATGAAAACTTCAAAAGTCCATAACTTTGAAACTATGCGTTTCCGAGAATTTTGTCATTTTTTATTTTTTCTTCTTATTTTTCAATTTTCTATAACCCTATGTACTTTTTTTTTATTTGGAGCTGCGTTGGTAAACTAGACTTAAGCCGAACAAAATCTAATACTAAGAAAAAATTGTAAGGAAGCAATTTCTAGTTTGTCGACAAACATTCCAATTAATGAGATAGAGGTCCAGTTTTTCAAAAATGCGATAAAAATAACGTACAAACTTATATAAATTGATCTCGTTAGTTAGTCATGCCATCTAGCAAAATGTTTCAAACATTTTTGCTTACAACTTAAGTAATAGAGTTATTAAATTCTTCAAATAACAATACAAAAAAAAAAAATTCGAATTCGAGTGAAATCAAAATCGAACAAACTTTAAACACGATCCAGTGTTTAAAGTTTATTTAATAATTTTGTTTTATATACTTCATACTATGAGTACATCTTATCTTTATTATAACTTACCTCAAAAAAAAAACGACGGTTATTTACACAAAAATTTAACTGGAAATCTCTATTGATTTCAATTTCACTCGATTCGTAACATGGCTGTTTATGTACTTTTTTATTTAATTTAATATATACCAAGTTGAATTTATATAAACGGTGGCAGCAATACGAAAACAAAACAAAAACCACAGAAACAGCTGATGTTAACGTCTCGAAATGTCAACTATTTATAAAGAATATATTATGAAACCAAAACAAATAGGTTCGAACTGTCAATGTCAGCAGACTTTTCGCTGCCACTTGTAGCAAATTCGCCCTGATTATAATTTTGTAATATGATATAAGACTGAATTTAAAGTGTAAAGTTTCTTTGCGTTTTAATTTTTTTTTTATTGCAAAATAAAATCAGAAGTAAAATTTTATATTTTCTTATAGATAAGTACTTTTTCAAATTGTCTAATTATTTTTTAAAATCCAGGTGAATTTTTTCTGTTGTTCAGTTATTTGACTTTTGATATCTGGCAGCCCTAGTCGTAGTTCTTATTGTATTGTATAGCACAAAAACACTTATAAGAACGTTTTTAAATACTACTTTCTATTATTTTATGATACAAACCGTTACAAGTACCAATACAAGTAAGTATCGATACTTTTTTTTCGATACTAAGTAGGTATCGATACTTTACGAGCGATACCACATCGAGTAAAAGTATCGATACCTTAGAGGTATCGTTTCATCCCTAGGCGGTATAAACCATATAAACCGACGATATAAACCACTGGTTTCGCTCTCTGAAACACAAAGTATACAGAGATGAAAAAAGTGACGTGTGAAAAATGCCTAAATCATTTGCGAGGGCAGCTTTCGAAGAAAGAGAAATAAAACGTTTTTTGTTAGTGAAGTGACAATGCGTAAAAACAGGCTGCTACTATCTACACAAATTGCATAATCAAAACAAAAAACGCAAAAAGGGCAGCTTTCGAAGAAAAAGACAGAAAAAAACACTATATTTTCTGTCTCGTGACGCCTCTGTATACTCTGTGCTCTGAAACTAGATTGCCAAACATGCTGTTCATACGATTCGTTCTTGTTTCATTTTGACATTTTTTTTGTGTTGTTAGTGTGATTCTTTTTAAAATAGATAAAAAAGTAAATAAAACTTAAAAATATATTAGTATTGTGGTTATTTTGTTGAACTATTTATGGTTTTTAATCCAAATTTTTAATATTTTTAATTAGGCTTAAGTTCATGAAATTTAATTTTCATTAAATTATTTTTATGAAGAAAGGAATTTTACAACATGAAAATCAATTAAAATTGTTATTGATAATCTTTCATTCTTGACGTGGCTCGGGCTCGAACCCTGGCCGGCAGGTTACCATGACATGTTTCGATCGCAACCACTCGATCTCCTCAGATGGATTTGCCGTCTTACACTCGCAGCCATCGACGACTGCTGACGTCAACAGTCAAACATCAATCCTTAAACCAAATTGTATTTTAACATTTGGTAGATCGAAATTTGCTTTCCTGAATGATTATCAATTTTAATTGATTTTACATGTTTTTTCCTTACTTCTGTTTTTTCGTACTTTTGTCAAGAATTTTTCTTGAAGTCCAAGTACATATTTTGTTTTTTCATTTTGTCTTTCTCTTTTCTGTTGACCTTTTTCAGCACAACTTGAAGGACAAATGTACACATAGAGCTCGTGCCTTAGCTTTTAACAATAATTAGTATTGTGGTTATTTTGTTGAACTATTTATGGTTTTTAATCCAAACTTTTAATATTTTTAATTAGGCTTAAGTTCATGAAATTTAATTTTCATTAAATTATTTTTATGAAGAAAGGAATTTTACAACATGAAAATCAATTAAAATTGTTATTGATAATCTTTCATTCTTGACGTGGCTCGGGCTCGAACCCTGGCCGGCAGGTTACCATGACATGTTTCGATCGCAACCACTCGATCTCCTCAGATGGATTTGCCGTCTTACACTCGCAGCCATCGACGACTGCTGACGTCAACAGTCAAACATCAATCCTTAAACCAAATTGTATTTTAACATTTGGTAGATCGAAATTTGCTTTCCTGAATGATTATCAATTTTAATTGATTTTACATGTTTTTTCCTTACTTCCGTTTTTTCGTACTTTTGTCAAGAATTTTTCTTGAAGTCCAAGTACATATTTTGTTTTTTCATTTTGTCTTTCTCTTTTCTGTTGACCTTTTTCAGCACAACTTCAAGGACAAATGTACACATAGAGCTCGTGCCTTAGCTTTTAACAATAATTAGTATTGTGGTTATTTTGTTGAACTATTTATGGTTTTTAATCCAAATTTTTAATATTTTTAATTAGGCTTAAGTTCATGAAATTTAATTTTCATTAAATTATTTTTATGAAGAAAGGAATTTTACAACATGAAAATCAATTAAAATTGTTATTGATAATCTTTCATTCTTGACGTGGCTCGGGCTCGAACCCTGGCCGGCAGGTTACCATGACATGTTTCGATCGCAACCACTCGATCTCCTCAGATGGATTTGCCGTCTTACACTCGCAGCCATCGACGACTGCTGACGTCAACAGTCAAACATCAATCCTTAAACCAAATTGTATTTTAACATTTGGTAGATCGAAATTTGCTTTCCTGAATGATTATCAATTTTAATTGATTTTACATGTTTTTTCCTTACTTCTGTTTTTTCGTACTTTTGTCAAGAATTTTTCTTGCAGTCCAAGTACATATTTTGTTTTTTCATTTTGTCTTTCTCTTTTCTGTTGACCTTTTTCAGCACAACTTGAAGGACAAATGTACACATAGAGCTCGTGCCTTAGCTTTTAACAATAATTAGTATTGTGGTTATTTTGTTGAACTATTTATGGTTTTTAATCCAAATTTTTAATATTTTTAATTAGGCTTAAGTTCATGAAATTTAATTTTCATTAAATTATTTTTATGAAGAAACGAATTTTACAACATGAAAATCAATTAAAATTTATTGATAATTTTTCATTCTTGACTCAATCCGGGCTCGAACCCAGGTGTTTACGGACAGGTTACCCTGACATGTTTCGATTGCAACCACTCAATCTCCTCAGACGGCTTGCCGTTTAACACTCGCAGCCATCGACGACTGCTGACGTCATTAGTCAAACATCAATCCTTTAAACCAAATTGTATTCAACCTTTGGTAGATCGAAATTTGCTTTGAATGATTATCTTTTTTAATTTATTTTAACATGTTATTCCTTTACTTCTGTTTTTTCGTACTTTTTGTCAAGAATTCTTCTTGAAGTTCAAAGTACATATTTTTTGTTTTTTCATTTTTTGTCTTTCTTATTCTTGTTGACCTTTTCAGCACAACTTGAAGGACAAATGCAAACATAGAGCTCGTGCCTTAGCTTTAACAATTATTAGTATTGTGGTTATTTTATTGAACTATTTATGGTTTTTAATCCAAATTTTTAATATTTTTAATTAGGCTTAAGTTCATTAAATTCAAGTTGTGCTGAAAAAGGTCAACAGAAAAGAGAAAGACAAAGTGAAAAAACAAAATATGTACTTGGACTGCAAGAAAAATTCTTGACAAAAGTACGAAAAAACAGAAGTAAGGAAAAAACATGTAAAATCAATTAAAATTGATAATCATTCAGGAAAGCAAATTTCGATCTACCAAATGTTAAAATACAATTTGGTTTAAGGATTGATGTTTGACTGTTGACGTCAGCAGTCGTCGATGGCTGCGAGTGTAAGACGGCAAATCCATCTGAGGAGATCGAGTGGTTGCGATCGAAACATGTCATGGTAACCTGCCGGCCAGGGTTCGAGCCCGAGCCACGTCAAGAATGAAAGATTATCAATAACAATTTTAATTGATTTTCATGTTGTAAAATTCCTTTCTTCATAAAAATAATTTAATGAAAATTAAATTTCATGAACTTAAGCCTAATTAAAAATATTAAAAATTTGGATTAAAAACCATAAATAGTTCAACAAAATAACCACAATACTAATTATTGTTAAAAGCTAAGGCACGAGCTCTATGTGTACATTTGTCCTTCAAGTTGTGCTGAAAAAGGTCAACAGAAAAGAGAAAGACAAAATGAAAAAACAAAATATGTACTTGGACTTCAAGAAAAATTCTTGACAAAAGTACGAAAAAACAGAAGTAAGGAAAAAACATGTAAAATCAATTAAAATTGATAATCATTCAGGAAAGCAAATTTCGATCTACCAAATGTTAAAATACAATTTGGTTTAAGGATTGATGTTTGACTGTTGACGTCAGCAGTCGTCGATGGCTGCGAGTGTAAGACGGCAAATCCATCTGAGGAGATCGAGTGGTTGCGATCGAAACATGTCATGGTAACCTGCCGGCCAGGGTTCGTGCCCGAGCCACGTCAAGAATGAAAGATTATCAATAACAATTTTAATTGATTTTCATGTTGTAAAATTCCTTTCTTCATAAAAATAATTTAAAAATATATTATTTAATAGTTTTATTAATATTATTATGTTATTATTATCACTTTATTTTATTAAACATCAATTTTTATTTTGTTTTTTTCTTTGTTTTGATTTTTTTGAGAGCTAGTTCGGATAAACTAACGATAACTGTTATCAAAATTGGAGATGATAGTAGATTTTATCTGTTTCGCAGCCTGTGTTAAAATGAAACGACCTGTTTCGCTCTCAAAATTTTGTATGGGGAAACAAGTCGTTTCAATCATGTTTGGGGCGCGAAACAGGAATAAGAGAGCGAAACACGAATATTGGTGTCCGTGTGAACATGGTATAATTCTGTTTCTCCTTTTACGGAAAAATTATATGGTATTCAGTTTGATGACCTTTTCAAAACAAGAGTACTGATATTAATGCACAAAATCGTGTTTACTCAACAACCACAACATCTGTATAACCGCTTAACCATATCAAGCTCTAATAGAGGTAAAATAATTTTATTATTTAGACACCAAAGCTTAACTTCCGATTGGCAATTCTTCCTTAATGCAATCCGTCTTTGGAATCTACTCACGTATAATATACAAATAATTAGTAACGCACTTAGCTTTAAAAAAAGCATTTTTAATTTTTTTGCATGCTATTTTTTTTAAGAAATTTTTATGATTTTTAATATTATAATTTTGTTAATTTTAATAATTTTTTTTATCTCTTTTTAAATTTTTTCATTTGTTTTAAAATTATAATTTTTTCATTTACAAATTATAATTTATAATATTTCTGCTAAAACAATGTTCTATACTGCAATAAGAGGCTTTAAGTCTTGTGTATAGAATTGGAGATAAATAAATAAATAAAATAAAAAATAAATAAGATAAACTTACTATTTATTGTTTAAACTTTGATATTGTAACAAGTAGAACTGTTGCTTATAATTCTTATACACTAAGGGCCATTATTACAACTTGAAGTTAGCTAAAGTTAAGATTAAATTGACAGATAATAATGCGTTATCTGTCAAAAAGCCTCTGTTAACTGTCGGATAACAGCTAACGCCAAGTTATAATAATGGCCCTAAACAGTTTTATTTGGTTTAATATCTTTAGTTTTTCTAAAATCTTTTTGGATGAAGTTTCCTGACAATCTGACCTAAGCAACCAGTGAAATGCGCATAGGAATAGCTTATCCCATCAACAATAACTTTAAGTGTTTTTATCAAGGATACAAATTGGGAATTAAGCACGAATAACATAATCTTTTAAATTAAAATTTTGTATTCCCAAAAATTATTTTGATAACATCCAAAAGTATGTTACATGGTGTCCTCACCTGACAATTTTTTTTCATACTAAACGTCAAAGTCCATATAAAAAAAACTTTAAAATATTGTCAGCGTTTTTTTTATATGAAGTTTGACGTTTATTATGACAAAAAATTGTCAGGTGAAGACGCTATGTTAAGGTAGAAGTACATAACACGCGTTAGTGCGCGCACGCTATGTCGTCTTCTGTCAATAAAAGTTAAACTAGTGTATTTTCATAGAACAAGCTACATGCAAAATATTTTGACGCGTTTGCGCCAGAAAGTTGGTTAACTTTTAACTTTTTAACGCGTTGTGTATTTTTGGCAAGTAATCAGCTGACAATAAAAAAAATAATGTAACAAATTTGTGAATCATGAAAGAAAAATTTACTGAAGAGCTTAAAAAACATACAATATTTTTATAAAAAGGATAAATTCAATAAAATAACAAAATCTTGATATACTTTCGAACCCGTTTTTAATGCACAAATAAGTAAACAAATAAAAAACAGCTGACAGGAATGGCTTTTTAACGCGTGTTGTGTAACTTGCAGTTTTTTACGCGCTAAAGTTTTTAAACGCACGATACTCGTCGACGAACTAACGCCACAAATTATCTTATGTCTGTGCTAACGCGTGTTATGTACTTCCACCTTTACATAGCGTCTTCACCTGACAATTTTTTGTCATACCAAACGTCAAAGTCTATATAAAAAAAACTCGAACATTTTTGTCAGCGTTTTTTTAATATGAAGTTTGACGTTTGGTATGACAAAAAATTGTCAGGTGAAGACAATATGTTAGGATTCATAAATTTGTTTGTGATAATATATTGCCACATTTTTTAATTGAAAAATTTTCGTAAGCTTTAACTGCCGTATTCATAAAAAAATTAAAATGTTTTAGAAATGCATTTTAAGAAAAATATGTATGTTTTAAGGAATTCTATTTATTAATTTATTTATTAGTTATTCTCGAAGATTTTCAATATCTTCATCCGCCATTTCAACATAACATAATATAGTCTTAAATACTGACCATACATATGAATGCCTCAAATTTTATACATAAAGCTTCGTACAGACGATGGTCAGATCTTACAACGTTGTCATTAAAATTGCCTAAAAATGTCTTGCAACTGTCTGAACATTGTAAGCTCATTTTCTTTTGGCAGATGTGTAAAATTAATGCATCTGACAATGGCACCATTGTCAGAAAAATGACAATATTGTAATTTCTGACCATCGTCTGTACGAAGCTTAAAAATAAATTTAACGAGTTCCAAAATCGTCAAAAAATCACCATATCGCAAAATCGAATATTTTGTCGCCAAACCGTCACGTCACGCGAGAAATCGACATTGACAACCCTGTGCATGATAATCATTTGACAAGTGCAAGGCAATTTGTATTTGTATAAGTACATTCATTCTGCATAAGTACATATTGGAATAAAAATCTTGTTTACAATAATTAATTATACAAATGTCTGATCTCGTGTGGAGTATTAAAAATGGAGAACTGGATCAAGTTCAAACATTAATACGTGAAAAGGTAAAAATTGTTAATATAAATATATACGTAGGTATTTATGTATGTATAGGGAATCAATTTTGGCTTAAATCTAGTTTACCAACGCAGCTCCAAAAAAATTTACATAGGTTGAAAAAATATATGGAAAAGTCTTGGAAACGCATAGTTTTCGAGTTATGCACCTCTAAAGTTTTCATATGTACATGAGTATATGCGACGATTTTCCACTTCATTTCTAAACCAATGTGGCCAATATTGTTTTCACCTGAAAGCGTTTGAATATATCCTGGATATACCAAATTTATTTAAAAATTCTTAACCCATTAAGATGCGGAGATGATTTTGCTAAAATTTAAGAGTTTTTAGCAGACATATTAATTGCTATGCAGTGAAGTTTCAGTTACCCAGCCGGTGTTGATATACCATAGAGGAGAAAGTCCTTGCGGGCGGCCATAGGCCGGCTATACAGAGCAGCTTTAGTTAGCGAAGCAAGAGTTTTTTATACCACAAAGCAGGACATCTTGGTGTCTGGCCAAAGGCCGGCTATGCATAAAAGCTTAAATTAGCGTAGCCGGTATTTGTTATACCTAGTGGTCTGAAACTATCGATACTAATATTGGTTTTTGAACAAGTCCAGTTTACCAACGCAGCTCCAAGTAAAAAAAAGTACATGGGGTAATAGAAAATCGAAAAATAAGAAGAAAAAATAAACAGCCCAATTATGAATAAAAATTCCCGGGGAGTTTTCTCCCTTCTCCCATTTTTCCTATGTTAATTCAATTGTAAAAATGGGAAAAGGGAAAAAACTCCCGGGGAATTTTTGTTCATAATTGGGCTAAAAATATTTCATATAAATTTGCGATTTCCACCTACATTTCTGAACGCATATGGCCAATATTGGTATTATTTGAAAGCATTTGAACAGATCTTTCTGGAAATGCAATATTTATTTAAAACCTTTTAACTCTTTAGCTCCTTATACAGTTTTTACAAAATTTATATCAAAATGTTACGGAAGTGCACTAGGTAATATAAATGTAATCAAATAAACCCCAGCTTCTCTAAAAGCTTCTCTACATAGCCGGCCTTCGGCAGGGCGCATGTATTTTCTCCTCTGTGGTATAAAAACCACAGGCTTCGCTAAATGAAACTTCTCCGCACAGCCGGCATTCGGCCGGCCGCATGGATTTTCTCTATGGTATAACAAACACCGGCTTCGCTAAATAAAGCATCTCCGCATAGCCGGCCTTCGGCCGGGCGAACAGATTTTCTCTTCTATGGTACATATAACAAACACCGGCTTCGCTAAATAAAGCTTCTCCGCATAGCCATATACAGTGCTGATCAAAAAAATAGACCTTTTTATTTTTTTTTAATTTTTTTGAAATTGCTAAAGGAATTAATTTTATTTCTAGTTTAGTTTTAATACACAATCTAAATACTAAAGTGGAAGCAAAATTTTTTTCTTTTTAATATCTTTATTAACATAAAAAAATAAATAATTCACTTTTTTGCTGCTCAAAATAATAGATTTATTTTAATTATCGTAAGAGGTCTTACGTTTTTTTTATTAGAGTAAAGTACTAAATTAAAAGTATGTAATACAATATTTAAGACTTATTATTTTTTGCTATTTTAGTAACCAGAGTGACCACCATTGTTATCTAGCACAGCTCGAATCCGCTTGGGCATTGACTCAATTAATTTTCGACATTTTTCAATTGGAATGCCTTCCCAACTGCTTTTCACACTTTCCCAAAGTTGCGATTTATACGTAAAAACTTTTCCCTCTATGCTTCTCTTTAGTTCCGTCCACAAGTTCTCAATCGGGTTGAGATCAGGAGACTGAGAGGGCCATTCCAAAGAGGATACTTCGTGTTCATTCAGCCAAGATTTAACCAATTTTGACGAGTGTTTAGGATCATTGTCCTGTTGGAAGTACCAATTTGGTGGCATATAGTTGTCTGCATATGGTAGCATCACATCCTTTAAAATATCGCAGTAGATTTCTTTATTCATGATTTCAGTGATCTGGTGTAAAGGTCCTACACCATACCATGAAAATGCGCCCCACACCATAATATTGCCTCCACCATGTTTGACCGTTTTTTTTGTATACCGGTCATCCAGCTCTTTACCTTTTGGTCTTCTGACGTTACGGCGACTATCTGAGCCAAATAAATTTATTTTAGTTTCATCGCTCCACAAAATTTTCTTGAAATCATCAAGAGACCGATTTTGGTATTTTTTAGCAAATTTAATACGAGCTTTTTTGTTCTTGGCACTTAATAGAGGAACCTCTCGGGCGACTCTTCCAGGCAAATTATTTTCAAGAAGTCTTCGGCGCACTGACGGAGCACTAATTTCATTATTAATTTCAGCAGAAATTTTTTTTGATGATATAAATTGATTTTTTTTTGCCAAGAGTACTATACGGAAATCAGTAGTTGACGACGTTTTTCGTGGTCTACCACGTGTTTCTTTGGTTTTTTTCCACTTTAAAGCATTTCTGATACAGTGTTCGGATCTTGCAAGTACTCTAGCAATGAAATCTATACTTTTCCCTTCACTTCTTAGATTTTTAGCAACGCGGCGTTCCTCAATAGTGCAATGTTTTTTTCGACCCATCTTAAGCAAATATTTTAAATAAATTTAAATGTGTTTTGTTAAATATTTGTTTACTTACTTTTTATTAAGCTTTCTTGCACAGAACAAGAAAAAAGTTATAAAAAATTCCTTGATACAAGAAAGTTGTTCCAAAAAGGTCTATTATATTGAACAGTTAGTTACAATTGCACTAAATTATGTTTTTACCACCTACACTTAAAACTCAAAAAATAAATTCCACAAAAATGCAACAATTATTAGAGAAGACATTTACAAATCTAACGGTAATATTTGATCTCAAGAGAAAAAATGTAAATAAGAACAATTAAAGAACAAACTTTTTCTCTTAGTAACCGCCTATTATATTGATCAGCACTGTATATTGGTTTTTATGCTTACTAAAAACGTTTTTTTTTCACAAACTAATCGGCGCTCCTTAATGGATTAATAACTTTTAAATAAAATGTTTATATCTAAACAAATTTATTCAAAAGATTTTAAATGATACCAATATTGGCTATATACGTTCAAAAATGTAGTGGGAAATCGCAAATGTATATGAAAACTTCAGAGGTCCATAATTTGGAAACTATGCGTTTCCGAGAATTTTGTCATTTAATTTTTTCTTCTTATTTTTCAATTTTCTATAACCCTATGTACTTTTTTTTTATTTCGAGCTGCGTTGGTAAACTGGACTTAAGCCTTGGTTTTTAACTGTCGTATCACCATCAATAGTTTTTGGAACTATCAATAGTTTATATTTTTCTCAAATTATTGTTTTATGATCAACTTTCATCGTTTAACAACGTTTGACAGTGAGTGCAGGTTCACACTCTCTAAGTTTTAGCCGTCAAGTTTTGAGCTTTTAGGAAAGAAGGAAAAATAATGTAATTTATTTTCCTCTTTCTACTAAAAACTTAAGACTCGACGGCTAAAACTTGAAGAGTGTGAACTAGCACTTGAAGTGTACATATGCCACAATTTTCTTTATTCCGTGTGTTTTGAAAATTAAAATTGTAAAATTAAAAAAAAAATATTAATATAAAATAATAAATAAAGTATGTAAAAGTAATGGGTGCACAGGGTTGGCTGCCCACTTGGTAACCCAGAAAACCCCACTCGGGTTTTAATGGGTATTTTGTTTAAAAAACCCAAGTGGGCTTTTTCTTTATATGGGAATTTCCCCAGAATGGTCTACCAGGATGAAAAAATAAAATATTGATTATCATCGTCTTTTATTGTTTATTATTATAAAAAAGTCTTTGTTCTTATAAAAGAATGGTTTCATAGCATATCTCAGCTGTTTTACTTGAGGAAATTTGGCTGGAAACTGGAAAATTTTATATTTTTCTGTATTTTCTACTTCTAAAGACATTTTTATACACTTATTTTACATGCAAAAAATATGTTATATTTACACTCTTTCTTCATAATCTCTCCATTACAATCAATTGTAAAAGGAGTATTAAGTTTTTTTGTTAAAGAAATTTGAAGACATTTATGGTAAAATGCATGGTGATAATAACAAAAAAACTTATGGAAAAATCAAAATAAGCCAATTAAACAAAAACCAAGAGAGTTATTTTATTTTGTAAATACTGGATGGAGACCTACATTAAAACACTTTAAAAATAAATTAATCACTTTTGAAAATTCCGTTTCATTACGCAGATTTCTATTTTGCGTACGTTCGTGACCACACGTTTATAACTCTTATTATGAAAACTTAAACTCGCATAAATCCATATTTTGTACTAAACATAGAGCTACCCAAATGCAATCGAATCGCAAAAAAAAATATAAAAGTTTTGTTTTCTATATTATTTGTACATCAAAAGCGTACGAACGTATGTTCGTGACCCCAGGAAATGCCCATATTCATTTAAACTAATATGTTATAGTTTTTACGGAAAAATAGAAGAAAATTATAAAAAAAATTCATACAATGTAGTTTTATGCTCATTTGTGGGTATGTGCACATAGGCCCTAAATTTTTAAACGCAAACGCAACGCCAAAAATTATATTGAAAGCAAAAACAAAATCGAAAATTGTTGTAGTTGTTTCTTTGGCCAAAGTTATGAATTTATGAATGTTATTTTTTCCAAGCTAATAGGGCCTAAATTTCTTCAATGTAAATAAAATTCAATTTTAATTACAATATTTTGCTCCCGACGTTTGGTCGATTGTTTGTCGACTTTTTCAAGGGATTGTCTATTAAATAGACGAAACGTCGGGAACAAAATATTAAAATTGAATTTTATTTAGTATTGACAAAAATAACATTCATAAAATCAAAAATATTTCATAATTTTGTTGTTGATTTCTATAGAAATGTATTTTAAATTTTTAAATTTTAAACGCTGCATATCTTGTGGCGTTGATAATTTTAAAACGCAATATGTATTTCTGTAAAAAGCAACAACAAAATTTTGACAAATTTTTAACATTGTTTTTACTTTCAATGTTATTTTTGGCATTTCGTTTGCGTTTTACAAATTTAGGGCCTTAATGTTAGTGGGATTTTCTCTATTTATTAATTTAAACTAAATAGTATGGTAGGTAGGTAGAAAGGCCGGTGTGAAGTTTCCTTCACACCTTCACCCAGAGACCAATATGGTCCATTGTGACGCCTTAATTAGAGGTAGCCAAGAAGGCATAAGTAGGTGAAATAAGCAGCAGAAACATAAGACAGATCCGAAAGATGGGTAGAAAAGAAAGGAAGGAAAAGAAGGTAAAGGACCAACCCCGAGAGAAATCCCTTAAACCAAATCCGCCCTACGAGCGGTTAGCACCCAGTCTCCCCTCGCGCAGCCAGGCCATCCCCATTACGAATCCTATCAGATTCTCGAGTCCGCAACCCGAGACATCCCCTAATTCGCCCAGGAATCTACTGCCCAGCCACCTCAACCTGCTACCCTGCAGCCTGGGACAGTGGCACAGAAGGTGCTCAACTGACTCCAACTCCTCAGGGTCCTCGCACAACCTGCATATATCCGACAAGTCGGATCCCATCCTCACCGCCATCCTGCCTATCATACAGTGGCCCGTGATAATTCCTATCATGGTCCTAACGCAGACCCTGCTCCTGCCCAACAGCGACACCGAATCGGACTTCCTAAGCACCGGCCACAGTGTCCGCGATACCCGACAGTCCGTTCGGCTCCCCCAGGCCCGATTGGTCACGCTCGTTATCCATTCCCTAATTCTACTAAAATAGAAGCCCAATGGAGGCCTAACCGCCTCCACACAGTCAGGATCCTCCAACTCTGAGCCCTGTCTTGCCAACTCATCAGCAATCTCGTTGCCGCCTATATCGCAATGACCCGGCACCCAGCATAACCTTAGCAGATACTCCCCTAAGGCTCCCCTCAGAGCCCTCCTACACTCATCAACCAGCTTGGAGTTCACATAACAGCCCCTTACGGCCATAAGAGCCGCCTGGCTGTCCACGTATATAGTGACCTCCGAGCCCCTATCAATGTTGTCCCTCATCAGTTCCACGGCCCTCCAGACCCCCAGAACCTCCGCCTGAAAAACACTGCAGTCGCCAGGAAGCCTATATGACCTTCTTATGTTCAGATCCTCAATGTAGACCCCTGCACCCGTGCCCCTCATCTTTGAGCCATCAGTGAAAATAGCAAATCCACCAAATAATCTGCTCCTGCCCGACCAGCTCTCCCTAGAGGGCATTATTACCTCTGGCAACCGACCAAAATCCAAACTGGTGCCAACATAATCAGTGGATCCCGGCGGTCCCAGGCAATAGCCACCAGCCTCAATCTCACCCAGGATCCGTGAGTGACCCTGAGTGTCATTCCTCGTAAGTCCTAACTCCCTCAGTCTAAGGATGCTCCTGGCCGCCATTCCCATCACATACTGCTCAATAGGCAGAAGATGTAGAATGACATCCAGGGCAGCCTGAGGAGTACTTCTCATGGCACCTGTCATGCCAATTGAAGCACACCTCTGAGCCTTAGAAAGAAGTTTTCTACGACTTGCCAATCTCAATGATTCCCACCAAACACAGCATCCATACGTAAGAATGGGTCTAACCACCGAAGTGTACAGCCATCCCACCACTGACGGCCGGAGTCCCCAGCTCCTACCTATCGATGATCTGCAAGCATAGTAAGCATTGAGACCCCTTTTGAGTCTCTCTTGAGTATTCCTACCCCATGACAGCTTGCTGTCCAGAAAAACCCCCAGATACTTAGCACTATCAGATAGTCCAAGCTCCACTCCTCCCAGTACCGGCAGTCTAAACTCCTCCACCTTGTACCTCCTAGTGAAAAGAACCAACTCCGTCTTCTCCGGGTTTACTCCCAGTCCCTTGTCACTTGCCCATGCCGCCAGTTCGCCCAGCGCCCCTTGCATGATGTCGCTAATTGTCGGCAGAAACTTGCCCGACACCAATATCACCACATCATCCGCGTAGGCTACGACCTTCTGACCCATTCTGTCAAAACGTCTCAGAACGACATTGACGGCCAAGAGCCACAATAAGGGAGAGAGAACTCCCCCCTGTGGGGTCCCTCTAGTCACCGATTTCCTTAAGCGTTCGTTTCCCCAGTCCGAGTGAATAACTCTGCTGCTAAGCATCATAGTTATCCATTCGACCAAGAACAACGGAACCCTTAGGTCAATCAGTGCCTGTCTTATGGCCTCTATCCTCAAATTGTTAAAGGCGCCCTCTATGTCAAGGAATGCCGCCAGGGTGTATTCCCTGGTTCGCAAACCCCGCTCCACATAACCAACCACATCATGCAACGCACTCTCAACAGATCTACCTTTAAGGTAGGCGTGTTGAGCGCCGCTGACGATGCCGGCGTCAATCTTCGTCCTCAGATGTAGATCAATCAGTCTTTCCAACGTCTTCAAGAGAAAAGACGACAAGCTGATTGGTCTAAAATCCTTGGGTTTAGAGTGACCGGTTCTACCCGCTTTGGGAATAAAAACTACCCTAACCTCCCTCCACCTCCTAGGAATGTACCCGTTCAGCACACATACCCTAAACAGTTCCACCAACAACCGGAGTGACGATTTCCCGATATTCTGTAACATCGCCGGAAATATACCATCTGGCCCCGCCGATTTGTAGGACCCAAAGGTATTTACCGCCCATGTTACCTTATCCAAGGTAATCATATCCCCCACCGTCTCCCTTTCCTCACCGCCTGAGCCCGAACCAGAGAAGGGGTCACCACATACAGCCTGTTCCCCCGACCCAGGATCAACACACCCCGGAAAGTGAGTCTCCATAAGCAGACAGAGAGATTCAGAGCCAGATTCCGTCCATGAGTCGTCCGATCTCTGAATAAATCCAGGGACTACAGGGTCCTTAGATAAAATTCTCCTGAACCTAGACATCTCATTCACGGATTCAACTGACTCGCTAAACTTAATCCACGAGTCCCTTTTCGCCCTTCTAATATCTCCCTTATACCTCCCGTAACTCAACCTGAAGTTACTCCAATCCTCATCCCTGCGCGTATACTTCGCCCTATTGAACAGCCTTCTGACGGTGGACCTTTGAGTTTTCAACTCGTCTGTCCACCATCTTGGCTGTGTACGCCTGCCCGGAAAATTTAACGGACAAGATCGCTCATAGCTACTGGTCAATACCCCCGTGAAGGTGTTTACCAGTTGCTCCACACCGGCCGGAGTCGACCCCCAGTTCCGTGTAACCCTAAGGTTCCGTTGCACTAGTCCCGAAAACGAATCCCAATCCGTCCTTCTCGGATTCCTATATGGACACCTTTTCGACCTCTCAAACATTAGACTAAAGGACAGGCGACTATGATCAGAGAAGGAAAAATCCAAAGCCACCCTCCAGTCCTCCACTAATTCCCTACAGTTCGTCAATGTCATATCTATCACTGCCTCTCTATCCCTAGTTCTGAACGTTGGCGTATTCCCCCTATTACAGATAAAAAGATTGCTGGCAACAATAAAATCAAACATAGACTCACCTCTTTTGTTGATGTCGGCACTACCCCATTGGGAATGGTGTGCATTGGCGTCACATCCTAGTACCAGCCTCGAGCCGCTTCTGCCCGAGTGCTCCACCAACTCTCGCACTCCCTCACCAGGTGGATCGGCAGCTTCATATGGTAAGTATGCCGATGCCAGTGCCAGGACCGTTTTGTCCTTGGCTTCTCCTGTCACAACCGTGAGGTCTCCATTACTGAAAGAATTAGAAATCATGAATTTATGTTCAGTCTTCGCCAGTATACAAGTCCGTACCTTCTCATCAGAGCGGGATACGAACAAGGTATACCCCGTGATCTTTAATCCAACTACCCGGTTTTTGTTAATCCAGGGCTCTTGGATTAAAGCCACGTCCACATTGTTGTCAATGAGGTGGGTTACCAATTCGGTTGAGGCCGCTTCACAGTGGTGCAAGTTTATCTGCACCACTCTCAGCCTCTTAGGGTTTATCATTTTTAGGAAACCTAAATCTGATAGACCCTAACCCGAATATAGCAACCCCTCCCATTGACTTCAGTTTTTTCAGAGATTCCCGGTCTACTGCGAACCTGAAATCTCTTCCTTGGTTATCCTTGCAACCCAGTGAAGCTATCATCCTCCACTGGCCTGTAAAGAGTCCATTGTTCTGATTGGCCAGTAACCCCAGTATGACCTCCACCGGTTTTATAGGTGGAGGAATCCATACAGTGACCACCGGCCTCAATGGCAACTCAGACGCGAGTATGACGTCCAATCTGGCTTCAGGATAAGCGCTGCCACACCTGCCGATTGCAGCCTTTAAAAACTCAAAGGTTTTTTGATTGCCGCAACTGACAGTTTTGACACCTCTTATCCAGTCAGCCCCTTTGAACGATACTTCGTCCGGCCTTCCTTTGACGCTAAAGATTTCGTCGAGTAGTTTGTTTTCTAGCACCTGCCATTTCTCGACACTGATCCTTCCATCGGGATCCATACGATCAATGACAGCTGCTAGAATACCGTCCTTACTTAACGACTCCCTTAGCTTCTAACTAAATAGTATACTGCATACAGATTTTAAACTTCGAATTCGACCATTCCACAAACAAACTCAGGTGTTTAAAAACAAAACGAACTTTTTTTCAAATCAAATTCGACATTTTAGAAATTAAAATCACGCTTATTAAAGTGAATTTGATTAAAAAGGCTGATTTTTTAATTTAAAGTGCCAAATTTGATTTGCAAAATGTTGAATATGATTTGTAAAATACTTCATTTGATTTTGAAATTTCTGAATTTGTTTTTTAAAAACCTGAATTTAATTTTGAAAAGGCAAAATTTGAAGTTAAAATCCTTTATAAAGAAAATTACAAGAAAATAATTAAAAAATTCATAAAGAATAAATAGTAGCACAAGCACGTAAATAAGAAGTTAATTTAAATCAGTTACCTACTCTGTTGGCTTAGATTAGTAATGCTGATAAATTTTTACAAGGGCTAATGCTTTTCCAAGAAAGAAATAGAAAAAGTTTGATTGACGCTGAACTAGCAGGTCCAAGCCCTTTCCAAAAAAAATGAAATAATGGTAAATAAAAAAGCTTAAAAAGTTGCATTTTTGCATCTTTTAAACCTTATTTTTTTACACTTGGTTAAAGGTGGTTTAAATTACAGCGTTTAGTGTAAATCTTTTTCATTGTGTTTGTTGTAAAAAAAGTTGCACTTTTCCATTTTTAAAATCAAAAAAAAATCGGAACTGTGTACCGTTATTGTGAAAAATATTCTATATTCTTTAATTTTAAATGCCAACAGTGTGCAAAAAATGAATGGTGCTTTTGACTTTACCATTCTTCTGCTATATTTTCGTTATCTTGACTAATTAGTTTGCATATATGCATATTTCGAATGCATCATATTCGCTTTATAATAAGCTGAAGTAAGTACGCTTTTCATTTGCTTTGCAACCATATCCCATTTTGTCAATAGTATTTCAACGGCCGTTGCAATTGTAGCAGAGTCACTTTGGAAGCATTTAGAACTTTTTGAACTAAGAGTAACATTTGTTTGAGGTTTAAAGCTTCATTATAATGGGTGATTTTTTAGCTATTATCATTTTGGCAACACTGGTTTAAACAGCTGACGCACGTTTCGTGTTTTGTTTCTCTGTCAAACATCTTCAGTTTGGTATATTTATTAAATTTTCTATAACGCTTGCAAATTATTGAATTTTATTATCAAAATGCGTGCTTTGTAAGAAAGTTCATCGCGCGCTTTTTCCATTTTATGGTCAGTTTAATCGACCCACTGAAGCGGCTGTTCGGGCTATTGTGACTAAATTTCGCACCAAATTTACATTGTTGGACATTAAACCACCAACACGCTTACGTAGAGTGCGAAGTGAAAAAAATATTACAGCTGTATCGGCCAGTGTTAATGATGACCATCAATTATCAATTCGTCGCCGTACGCAGCAATTGGGCCTCTGTTACTCAACAACGTGGAAAATTTTGCGGAAGGATTTAGGTGTGAAGCCTTTCAAAATACAGCTGGTGCAAGAAGACGGTGTCACATGCCACACAGCACGCTTTACAATGGACTTATTGAGAGGCGAGTTCGGTGATTATTTTATTTCACGTTCGGGACCGGTCAATTGGCCGCCTAGATCGTGCGATTTAAAGCCTTTATATTTTTTTTTGTGGTGCTATGTTAAAGCTAACGTCTATACACACATGCCCGCTTCAATTGACGCATTGGAAGACAACATTGAAGCATTTATTCATGAGATACCGGCCGAAATGTTGGAGGCGCAGTCCCGGTCAACATTTGCATGAAATAATCTTCAAACATTAAATTATATGGACCGTACTATCGATTCAAATAAAGATTTCATGCATTTTTCTGAATTTTATGTGTTTTCTTTTTAAAACTTTCCTATAGCTCTTAAAAAATCATACGATACAACTGAACGTTGTTTTAAATTCTTGATTTGAATGTCATTGTCAAATTAATTTTTTGTACTATCTTATTTGGCCGTAAAAGTTCAAAAAAATTCTACTGTACATCACTTGGCAGCAAAGGCATATATATAAGTCGTAGCTTTTCTTTTGACCATACATGCGTTTGATGATGCTGCCATAAAAAAAAATATTGAAGATTTTCTTGGTTAATCTATACCGCAAAGGGATGAGGATTACACAAAAAACCATAAAGCCCAAAAAAACCTAATAAAACCCAAAAAAGCCCATGAAAAAACCCGGTGGGATGCGTTTTTTGTAAAACTCGGGGTTTTGCCGTCCCTGTGTGTGCATGATAATAACATTTTTCAAATTTTATTCTTTTTCTTGCCAATAAACTTTTTTTTAATTTATTTTATTTAAATTAATAATCAGGTATGTGATGGAAAACGATTTTGAAAACAAAACGATTATTTTATTTATTTATTTATTTTATTTTATTTTATTTATTTATTTATTTTTATTAAATATCAATACAAAGAAGCCTTCGTGGCCAAGAGCATGTATTGTTAGTAAAATATCTATGTATATATGTACACTTAGTAAATATTTAACAGAATGTACTAAATATATAAAAAAATCGAAATAAAAGATAAACGATAAAAGATAAAAGTCTCCCCAGCCATATAAATATTGTATAAAGAATTTAAAAAATAAGGTCTCTACAGCCAAGTCATAACAATGTAATAGATAATGGGTCTGAATTGTAATGCAATTAAATATTTAAATTTGAACTCTGTTAAAATACTCAAGGAGTTTGCTTTTATATGTAAGGTAAGAATACGAAAACAATTTTAAATCATTGGGAAGTATGCTCCAAGTTCTGTGAATTCTAATTAGAAAAGAACGATGAAAAACAGAAAGATGTCCTAGTGGAACATCAATCTAAACGTTACGTGTTGAATTAATAAAAGAAAACATATTTAACAGTAATGTAGGTTGCCTATGTATCATTATTTTGTAAAAATAAAGCAAAATACGTAGACTCAGGTAATCATGAAATTCACATCTTAAAAATATAGGAACAAGCGACGAAACACGATCATGCTCTTGTATATTAACATCAAATACATAACGCACAATTTGTCTGACAATTCCCTCAATAATGTGCAAATTATAAGACCAGGTTCCAGTAAAAACCTCAATGCCGTAGTTAACACGTGATATTATTAGAGAATGGGCAAGTCGATTTCTAATATACTTTGGTGTATAAGCTTTCAATCGGTAAAGTCTTCTCAAGACTAGACAACATGTGTTAGCTATGAAATTAACATAATCCGAAAACGTTAATTTAGAGTCCAGAATAATACCAAGGCATTTTAGAGAATCTGAAAAACCAATTTCACGGCCACCAATGAATAGTGTGGGGTATAACAAATTTCTATCAGAAGAATAAAATTGCATAGCCTTCGTTTTTGTGGTATTTATCTCAAGCGAATTCGTATGCATCCACATAGATAAAGAACTGAGATGATTATTTAAAAAATTTTCGAAATTGAAATGTCTAAAATCCGCAGTATACAATAAGAAGATATCATCAGCAAAAACAAAGGGCTGACAGAAGTTATTTTTCATAATTGGAATGCAATCATTTAAATACATAAGAAACAATATAGGCCCAAGAACCGAACCTTGGGGTATACCTGAGGTAACAAGATCCATACTAGAGCACGACCCATTAAAGGAAACATATTGGTAACGATTTATGAGATAAGAATATACTAATTTACACGCTGATTTAGAAAAAATTGAAGTTCTCATAAAGCTTTTTTATAAGAATGTTATGATTAATGCGATCAAAAGCTTTAGTAAGATCTGAAGAAACCAATATACAATTTAAATGACTATCCAATTTTCTCCTAACGGATTCCGTTAAGGAGAGTAGTAAGGAAGTAGTGTTTAGATTCTTTTGAAAAGCATATTGATTTGGATTATTTAACGAATATTGTTCACAATGGGATAAAATCTGCACCTTTATTAAGTTTTCCATAATATTAGACATCGCCGATAAAATAGTAATAGGTCTAAAACTCCCATTATTGTCGCTTTTGGAGATGGGTACTACTTTACCAATTTTTCAATTTGTAGGAAACTTGCCGACAGAGCTTTATTTCTCAGTCTACAATAACACCTCCAATTTTCATCGGTTCTATTTCTAAGGTAAGTCCCATTAGCGAGATCACTTTCAGATCTAGCATAAGTAATGTCTCTGGAATTCATCCAATTTGAATGATACGAACTTGGTACAATAGTGGATGAAGGTACAAAGTGATGAAGGCCATAAATTAAATTAGTCAAAATCAATAATTGCAAATCAACATCATTTGTACAGAAAATAGGTGATGTATCAAATTGCTCAGAACATTGGATAAGATCATTGAAGTTAACACGATTATAATCCTTAAATCGAACTATGTTGTTACGCAACGGCATAGAAATTTTAAAGGAAATTATTATGAAACTATGATATGAAGAGAAAAATGGAAATTGCAATTGAGTTTTATAAGCAACAGCAGAAGGTTGGCTACTTAGAAAAAAAAACGATTATACGATTTTGAAATTATCGATTTTCATCAGATACCAAAAAAAAAAAAAAAATATGTATGTATGTATACATATATGGGTAATTCCATGTCAAAACGACCAAGATTATTTTTTAAAGGTTGCGAAAGAAAAAAAATCATATCTTAAAAAAAACCCCCTCCTGCTCAAGCTCAACATTCGGTTAATTCAGCGAAATTATGACATTTTGAATATGACATAACTTTTGAAAAAAAAATTTTAGAATTTTTTTTCGTTCATATATGTTCCTTATAAGATAAAAGGAACCTTCTCACCAAATTTCATTAAAACTGAAAGGGGTCGTGTCCCACTCTTGGTCGTTTTGACATGGAATTACCCATATCGAGTCATAACCGCAAAAAAAGCTTAAGTGACAAAAACAAAATTTTACAGGAGAAGGTTTTTTTTTATTTTATTTCATAAAAATTTTTTTATGAGTATTGTCGCTTGAGATAAAATTGTTTTTGCTATAAAATCGTAACGGTTCTTAATGTGACCATGACATTTTAGGAGATGATGCAAGTGTTGCCAATAAAGTCGTTTATTAAAAAAACGAAAATGGAAAATGGTGTTACTTAAGCTTTTTTTGCGGTTATGACTCGATATATTTAAATCTATGTTGACAGTACATTTGTTTTAAAAAAATTTAATTTAAAAGTTATGAAAAAATACAAATCGATGGCTTTTTTCAAATAGTGCTATCTGCAAATTTTCAAAAATGTGTTTTTTATAGAAACGAGTTCACTAACTGCAGGGTCATCTGTCATTTAATAAAATGATAAAAATTGTGATTACAAGTAGACATATTATACATCAAAGGGCTGGGAATTGTGTCTAGATTTCATAAACTAATGTAATTTTAAAATTCGTTGTAGAAATTTTGCAAAAAACTTCAAAAAAATTTGTTTGTGAGTTTTTGTAAACAATATAAATTTTAAGTAATTTTCCTATTTTTAAGCTTGTTAGGCCTGGAGCTTCAATGTAAATAAAACATCAATTTTATTACAGTTTTTCCCAACGTTTCGTAGAGTATTTTTCTACTTCTTCAGGGGGTGTCTATTTAAATATGTGTGAAAACGTACATTATAATACAATATTTTTTTAAACCATGTATATAACTTACAAATTTTTTTGATTATATTACATTTTTAAATATTTTATTTTAGTATGGAATTTTTTTGTAAAAACAAAAAAACAATTAACAATAATAATTTTCAACCACATCTCTTTCTAGTATCACAGTGAAAAACTTTTCAAATTTGTTTATCAATTTAAAACAACCCTGTAATTAATGTTGTCTGTGTCTTCTTTCAGATTTATCGT
The DNA here is from genome assembly GCA_930367215.1 of Pollenia angustigena. NCBI lineage: Eukaryota > Metazoa > Arthropoda > Insecta > Diptera > Polleniidae > Pollenia > Pollenia angustigena. The sequence continues at coordinate 104,512,175 of OV884057.1, read as the reverse complement.
CTTATTTATTTTCTGTTGGATTCGTAAACTTTCAATCGTATATCTCTTATCCAATATTTTGACGTTTTCAAAATCAGCAGTATGAACATGATGTAAAATATGTTGTGCTAGTGCTGTTGTTTCTTTGTTTTTTGTTATGTCTGCTTTGTTTTCTCCCATTCTCGTCTGTGTTTTGTTGTACCAATGTATATGAGGTCGCATGGTTCGTCATTATTACCTTTACATTGTATTTCGTATACAACGTTACTTATTTGTTGTTTGTCGATGGGTGTTTTTGTTCTTGTAAAAATTGTGTTGATCGTTCTATTTGGTTTAAAAGCAAAACAAGTGTTTTTTGTTTTTATTGTGTTTCTTGTGTTCGCATTTTCAAAAAGGTGTGGAACATATGGTACACTGTAAAAAACATTTGGTGGTTCTTCCGTAATTAAGTTAATTCCGTTATTTTGTTTTAATTGTGTTATTGTACTTTTTATCAGATATTTGGTTAAGTTATTGGGAAAACAGTTGTTTAAGTTAACTGAAATAATAACTGGTTTCTCGGTTAAGGTTTAAGATTTGCTACTCTTTTTTAGCAACCTTATTCTTTCGGAGTGCTAACTTATCTATTTTATACCGTAAACGGTTAATAAAACATTGTTTTCGCCATCTTCAAGTTTTGTTGTATCTAAATTAGTTATTGACATAACTACCAAACGTTCACGACGAATTCTTAAGGTAAATAAAGCAAATCTTTTTTAAATTAAACAAAATACCAAATTTTCTTTTTATTTCATTTTTTTCCGCCTTGCACGCAAACATTTGGTCCTTCGAGCCGGATCTTTGGAAGCTTTTGTCCGGAGGTTTAATAAATTTTATTATTTTTGTGTTTTTCAACCACCGTGTACATACACACATCCATACATCACCTACATAAGTATAGTACATACCTACATCTGTTTCCACAGTAAAATTTTTATATTTGATAAAAAAAAGGTGCGTACATTTTATTTAAAAGTGATTGTGGAAAATTTTAAATAAAGAAAAATAATACTAATTTAAATAAATAAATTGTATTTAAAAGTGGAAAGGAAAGGAAAAGTGAAGAAGAATAAATTTATTTTTGTTTATTCCTTTGCCCAGTGAATATACATACCTACATTAGAGCGACTCAAGTTGTATGGAAGCAAAATTCGTGCTCGATGTACCCTCCTAAAAATGAACCTTGCACTTTTTTAAGATGACATTTTAAATATTTCGGCTCCAGGGTTGACCTCTCGTGAGCTGGACCAGTTTGAAAAAGGGTATATTTTTGCATGTTTTGTTAGTTTAAGAAACTGTTTCCTTACCAACATATACAAGTTGGGTATCGTAAGAAAGGTTTTTTTAAGGCGCGTCCAACTGTATATAAAATTTTATGTAAAAAAAAACGGTTTTTGATTTTTTTGTTCGGGGTTGTTTGTAATAAAAGTGCCAAATTAACTAACATATTTTAATCTTTAGTCGATTTTTTTAAATACGTGTCTCAGCTTTTTTTGAAATTCGTGCTAGTTCGCGTTTTGACAAAAATGCAAAGGGGTGGTAACCCTTCGTTTTAAATAGGGCAATATGGGTATAACATTTTATCTTTTGCCAAGTATATCATCTTTGTATGTAAATAATTTAGATTTGTGCAAAAACCGTTTTTTTTTACATAAAATTCTTAAAAAAAGGACATGGATGATCGTCCTTGGACAATTTTATATACAAGTTGGGTATCTTGCGATACCCAACTTGTTTATGTTGGTAAGGAAACAGTTTCTTAAACTAACAAAACATGCAAAAATATACCCTTTTTCAAACTGGTCCAGCTCACGAGAGGTCAACCCTGGAGCCGAAATATTTAAAATGTCATCTTAAAAAAGTGCAAGGTTCATTTTTAGGAGGGTACATCGAGCACGAATTTTGCTTCCATACAACTTGAGTCGCTCTAATGTAGGTATGTATATTCACTGGGCAAAGGAATAAACAAAAATAAATTTATTCTTCTTCACTTTTCCTTTCCTTTACACTTTTAAATACAATTTATTTATTTAAATTAGTATTATTTTTCTTTATTTAAAATTTTCCACAATCACTTTTAAATAAAATGTACGCACCTTTTTTTTATCAAATATAAAAATTTTACTGTGGAAACAGATGTAGGTATGTACTATACTTATGTAGGTGATGTATGGATGTGTGTATGTACACGGTGGTTGAAAAAAACAAAAATAATAAAATTTATTAAACCTCCGGACAAAAGCTTCCAAAGATCCGGCTCGAAGGACCAAATGTTTGCGTGCAAGGCGGAAAAAAATGAAATAAAAAGAAAATTTGGTATTTTGTTTAATTTAAAAAAGATTTGCTTTATTTACCTTAAGAATTCGTCGTGAACGTTTGGTAGTTATGTCAATAACTAATTTAGATATAACAAAACTTGAAGATGGCGAAAACAATGTTTTATTAACCGTTTACGGTATAAAATAGATAAGTTAGCACTCCGAAAGAATAAGGTTGCTAAAAAAGAGTAGCAAATCTTAAACCTTAACCGAGAAACCAGTTATTATTTCAGTTAACTTAAACAACTGTTTTCCCAATAACTTAACCAAATATCTGATAAAAAGTACAATAACACAATTAAAACAAAATAACGGAATTAACTTAATTACGGAAGAACCACCAAATGTTTTTTACAGTGTACCATATGTTCCACACCTTTTTGAAAATGCGAACACAAGAAACACAATAAAAACAAAAAACACTTGTTTTGCTTTTAAACCAAATAGAACGATCAACACAATTTTTACAAGAACAAAAACACCCATCGACAAACAACAAATAAGTAACGTTGTATACGAAATACAATGTAAAGGTAATAATGACGAACCATGCGACCTCATATACATTGGTACAACAAAACACAGACGAGAATGGGAGAAAACAAAGCAGACATAACAAAAAACAAAGAAACAACAGCACTAGCACAACATATTTTACATCATGTTCATACTGCTGATTTTGAAAACGTCAAAATATTGGATAAGAGATATACGATTGAAAGTTTACGAATCCAACAGAAAATAAATAAGACGATAAATCTGAAAGAAGACACAGACAACATTAATTACAGGGTTGTTTTAAATTGATAAACAAATTTGAAAAGTTTTTCACTGTGATACTAGAAAGAGATGTGGTTAAAAATTATTATTGTTAATTGTTTTTTTGTTTTTACAAAAAAATTCCATACTAAAATAAAATATTTAAAAATGTAATATAATCAAAAAAATTTGTAAGTTATATACATGGTTTAAAAAAGTATTGTATTATAATGTACGTTTTCACACATATTTAAATAGACACCCCCTGAAGAAGTAGAAAAATACTCTACGAAACGTTGGGAAAAACTGTAATAAAATTGATGTTTTATTTACATTGAAGCTCCAGGCCTAACAAGCTTAAAAATAGGAAAATTACTTAAAATTTATATTGTTTACAAAAACTCACAAACAAATTTTTTTGAAGTTTTTTGCAAAATTTCTACAACGAATTTTAAAATTACATTAGTTTATGAAATCTAGACACAATTCCCAGCCCTTTGATGTATAATATGTCTACTTTGTAATCACAATTTTTATCATTTTATTAAATGACAGATGACCCTGCAGTTAGTGAACTCGTTTCTATAAAAAACACATTTTTGAAAATTTGCAGATAGCACTATTTGAAAATAGCCCTCGATTTGTATTTTTTCATAACTTTTAAATTAAATTTTTTTAAAACAAATGTACTGTCAACATAGATTTAAATATATCGAGTCATAACCGCAAAAAAAGCTTAAGTAACACCATTTTCCATTTTCGTTTTTTTTAATAAACGACTTTATTGGCAACACTTGCATCATCTCCTAAAATGTCATGGTCACATTAAGAACCGTTACGATTTTATAGCAAAAACAATTTTATCTCAAGCGACAATACTCATAAAAAAATTTTTATGAAATAAAATAAAAAAAACCTTCTCCTGTAAAATTTTGTTTTTGTCACTTAAGCTTTTTTTGCGGTTATGACTCGATATGGGTAATTCCATGTCAAAACGACCAAGAGTGGGACACGACCCCTTTCAGTTTTAATGAAATTTTGTGAGAAGGTTCCTTTTATCTTATAAGGAACATATATGAACGAAAAAAAATTTTAAAATTTTTTTTTCAAAAGTTATGTCATATTCAAAATGTCATAATTTCGCTGAATTAACCGAATGTTGAGCTTGAGCAGGAGGGGTTTTTTTTTAAGATATGATTTTTTTTCTTTCGCAACCTTTAAAAAATAATCTTGGTCGTTTTGACATGGAATTACCCATATATGTATACATACATACATATTTTTTTTTTTTTTTGGTATCTGATGAAAATCGATAATTTCAAAATCGTATAATCGTTTTTTTTCCTAAGTAGCCAACCTTCTGCTGTTGCTTATAAAACTCAATTGCAATTTCCATTTTTCTCTTCATATCATAGTTTCATAATAATTTCCTTTAAAATTTCTATGCCGTTGCGTAACAACATAGTTCGATTTAAGGATTATAATCGTGTTAACTTCAATGATCTTATCCAATATTCTGAGCAATTTGATACATCACCTATTTTCTGTACAAATGATGTTGATTTGCAATTATTGATTTTGACTAATTTAATTTATGGCCTTCATCACTTTGTACCTTCATCCACTATTGTACCAAGTTCGTATCATTCAAATTGGATGAATTCCAGAGACATTACTTATGCTAGATCTGAAAGGGATCTCGCTTATGGGACTTAACTTAGAAATAGAACCGATGAAAATTGGAGGTGTTATTGTAGACTGAGAAATAAAGCTAAATCGCGTCGAAAATATGGTGAACGTTTGTTTACTGGGATTAATAATAAACAAATGTGGAGTGAAAATTAGAGTATCGTCAGCATATAAAATTATTTCACATTTATTCAATATGTTTGGCATATCATTTATATAAATGATAAATAGCAGTGCCCCCAAAATCGATCCCTGTGGTACTCCATAATCGTTATTATCTAGGGTGGATTTATAGTTATTCAATTTAGTAATTTGCTTTCTGTTTGTAAGGTATGATTTAAACCATTTTAGTTCCGTATTTCTAATGCCGTATTTTTGTAGTTTTTGCAGTAGTATATTTCTTTCGATTGTTTCGAAAGCCCTTTTGAAGTCCAGGAAAATTCCCACTATTTTTTGGTTTTTTTCGGTTTTTTTTCCATCGGTTTATTAAATAGTTCACTGCAGTTTCACATGAATGCTTCCTTCTGAAACCAGACTGGTACTTTGATAATATTGAGTTACTCTCCATATATTGCTCTAGTTGTTTCTTTACCACTTTCTCTATTATTTTCTCACATGTCTTCAATGTGTTTATTGGTCGAAATTCTTCACATTTTTTTGTCTTTGCAATCTTTTCAATTGGTGTAACCATTGACGATTTCCAATTTTCAGGAAATACTCCTGTCTCTAACGATTTGTTTATTATCTTTAGCAATTTCTGTCCCATTTTTAACAGATATTTTATTATAGTCCGTCTTGTTTTTTAAATTTTTACATACTTTTTTTAGTTCGTCTATTAATATTGCACGAAATTTAAACCGAGGGGTAATCACAGGTATATTATTGACATATTGCACATTATTTATCGTATCTCTAATTATTTTAATACTGTTTATAAAATATTTATTAAAATTATCGGCTATAGCAAAATTTTCCTTATACTCTATTTGATTAAATATCACAGTTTCAATTGTACTTTGTGTTTTCTTTAAAATAAGTTTTTTTAGTTCCCTCCACATTTCTTTTTGGTCGTTAACATTATTTATTTTGTTATTTAAATAATTATTTTTTTCGTTTTCAATTTTTACTTTATACAAATTTCGTGTGGTTTTATAGCTATCCCAAGCTTCACTTGTATTTTGTATTTTTGCCATTTGGTATTTATTAATTTTTTCCCTTTTTAATTGTCTTATTTCTTCGTTAAACCATTTACATTTAAAATTTTCTTTAATTGTCTGTTTTTTAGTTAGTTTTTTAACTGCATCCTCCAGGTATTTATCGAAAAGGTCGACGTTGTTGTTTAGGTCGTTATTTATATATATATATTTGTTGTATATTCCATATTTCTCTATTATATCTCAATATCTTTATAAGTATTGGGATTGTATTCTGCATTATTTATTATTATATCTATTGCTTCATGATCTGAAATTTTGTTTGAATTATTAATCTTTGCTGATATATTTGTATTGTTTGTTATTACATAATCAATTAATGTTTTCGAGCTCTGTGTTATTCTTGTAAATTCGTTCATTATCTGTTTAAGGCCACTATCATCAAGTAAGCAATTCATTTTATTTTTATAAAAACCTTCTTTACTCCAGTCTATATTAAAATCGCCGGCTATTATTATATCACAGTTTGCTTCATTTATGTCTTCTAATACTTCCTCAAATGCTTCTAAAAACTCTGTTTCTGGACTGCTTGGTGATCTATATACAGCTGTTATTACAAATTTGTTGTTATTATTTTTTGCTAGATAAGCAGTTATCCATATTTTTGAGTCAATAACTTTTTCAGCGATTTTTTCACATTCCATTTATTTTTGAATTTTTAAAAACAAAAATTCCGAAATTTTAATAAAAAAATAATTTTTTTTCCAGAAAAAAAAAATTATGTTTCTAAAACGACTGCGCATATAAGAAACCCGTTTTACCTTTCTTAAAGTAAATTTTATTGCGGAATTTCGGGTTTTTTTTAGTTTTTCAATAAACTAAAGCGTTTTTGAGTTACGCGAACATATGTTGTGCAACCTCCTTAATTTTCGAAATAACGGTATATCTCGAAAACCAAAGCCAACATAAAGAAAAAAGTTTTAACTTTCTTAAAGTAAATTTTATTGCGGAATTTCGTTTTTTTTTTAGTTTTTCAATAAACTAAAGCGTTTTTGAGTTACGCGAACATATGTTGTGCATATGCATATGCGAACATATGTTGTCCTTAATTTTCGAAATAACGGTATATCTCGAAAACCAAAGCCAACATAAAGAAAAAAGTTTTAACTTTCTTAAAGTAAATTTTATTACGGAATTTCGTTTTTTTTTTTTTTAGTTTTTCAATAAGCTAAAGCGTTTTTGAGTTGCGCGAACATATGTTAATCTATCTATACAATATATAATTTCTTATGGCCATTTTCTCATAAGGCGATTATCTTTTTTCCCAACGAAAAACTGCACATTAAAGAAATTTGATTTTCTCAATGTCTCATTTGCTGCGATTTTATCGCAAAGCTAACCGGCACTCATCTGCCATTTATTTATTTTCCTTTTGTTTGCCGTATAGATAAATTCCATCAGCTGACTCCCAACATTTACATGTATTTTGAGTGGTGTTGCCAACTGAAAACAATGTTTTTTGTCGATATATTGAGAAACCCAAAATCGTTAACGGTCAGTTTATCGGTCCAATAAATTTATGTTGACATTAAGTAACAGACAGTTTGTCGATACATTGAGAAAATGGCCATTAGTATGTCAGAAAATTGCGACCAGTCTAGTGTTTACTTTAGAGATTCAGGGCGATGAATTGAAAAAATTATGGGAGAAAGTTAAATTGTCACATGAGCTTTGCTTGGATTATTTTGAGGGGTCCGAGAAAAGTGAACCTGCGGATGTAGAGGTGGTGTCAAATAAATATGAGGCCACATATTTGGCATATATGAAATGTTTGGCCACTATTAATGAGAAAACATTTAACTTTGAAAAATCCTCAAAATCTAATGTTTCCAATCTTGGTAACTCGGATCACAATTTAACTTTACCTCCCTGTGATATTAAGCCCTTTGATGGCGACTATGTTTTGTGGCCCGCATTTAGGGATTTATTCACGGCGATTAACATTAATAGTTCGCGTCTTAGTAATATAGAGCGACTTTGTCATTTAATTCGTAAAACCGCCGGCGAATCAAACGAAATCGTGTCAAAGTGCCCATTAAGCAATGATGGATTTGAGATCGCCTGGAAAAATTTGAAGGATGCATATGAGAATCCTCGTATGCCAGTTAATAATCAATTAAAATTATTATTTAATTTACCTTCGGTTGAAAAGGAGTCTAGTGCCGGTCTTAAAACTTTGCAACGCGGTAGAAATAATTTCCTGACGTCTTTTGCGCTTTATAGTGTACCCACTGATAATTGGGATCCGATTTTAATTTTTATGTGTATTCAACGATTGCCTACGTCTACGGTTTGTTTATGGGAACAGGGTGTAAAAGATAAAACTGGTTTGTCTAAATGGAAAGATTTTGATACCTTTTTGACAGAAAGAGTTCAAACTCTTGAATGCGGTCGCGATCTTAAGGATTCGCAGCCTTCTGCAAAATCTTCTTCTTCACAGAAGACTAAGGCCCATGTAGTGAACGCTAATTCTTCTTCTAGTTCTTGCGTTTTTTGTCGTCTATCGGGACATTTTTTGAGAAATTGTAAGAAATTTAAAAATCTTTCAATATCGGAAAGATTTTCGACAGTAAAAATATTTCGTTGTTGCATTAATTGTTTAACGCGAGAACATGAGGTCAAAAATTGTAAGAGTACCTATAATTGCACTACGTGTAACAAAAGACACCATTCTTTATTGCACCGTGAGCTCTCTAATTCTGAAGATACTTCGGGATATAATTCTGCTTCATTTTCGGGCAATGTGCCCCGGAACAATTTGAATTCGTCCTTACCTTCTGCAACAAATGGTATAAATTCTTCCGTTAATGCGAGGGATAATTCTGAATCTTTTTCGCGCAATGTGACCCCAACTAGTATGAATTCGTCATTACCTTCTACGTCAGCTGGCATTAATTCTTCGGTTAATTCCAACCGTCAAGTTTTTTATGTCGCCCAGAATCGCAGGGTACTTTTAGGGACCGCTATGGTGAATATCGTTCACCAGGGTATGACATACCCAGCTCGCGCTCTTATTGATCCTGCTTCAGAGTCTTCGTTTATCGCTGAACATTTTCGAACCCGTTTGAAGCTATTCGCACATTCGACGAATGTCAAAGTTTCAGGCATTAATCAGACGGTATCTGGTACTACCAGAAAAATTTGCTCTCTTAAAATTAGTTCTGCTTTAGACCAATCTCTTATTTTGGAAACGTTGGCCTTAGTGTTGCCCAGTATCTCTGTTAATTTACCCTCGTTCGTAATGGACCCAGGCCTTCGTAATAATTTTTCTGACCTCCAGTTGGCAGATCCTCGGTTTTATCAATCTAGACCCGTTGATTTACTTTTGGGCGCTGATTTATATCCTCAGCTTATTCTAAGCGAAGTTAGACGCGATGTTTTAGGATCTTTAGTGGCTCAGAAGACTGTCTTTGGATATATCATAACGGGATCTATTGTGGAGCCGACAGTTAGAGCATATTCGACGAGAATAGATGTTTCTATGGAGGATAGTTTGAATAGGAATCGCCTTCGTTTTTGGGAAATTGAGGAAACGCCTAAGCGAAAGATAATGACACCTTCAGATAGAATTTGTGAAGAAAATTATCGGAGAACTACGCGACGCGACTCCGATGGCCGTTATGTAGTGACACTACCTTTCAAGTCAGAATTACCTCATTTGCTCAATTTGGGTTTTTCTCGACAGAATGTTATGGCTCAATTTTTGAGAAGTGAAACTTCTCTTCTACGCAAACCTGATATTAAGGAATTATATGATAGTGTCGTTAATGAATATCTGGTTTTAGATCATATGAGACTTGTGCCCAATCATTCTCTAAATCCTTCTGTTTCGTGTTATCTTCCTCATCACCCAATTCTGAAGCCTGAAAGTAAGACTACAAAATTACGTGTCGTATTTAATGCCTCGAATAGGACCTCCAACGGTAATAGCTTGAATGATTGCCTTTATGTGGGCCCCACATTACAATCAGATTTGGTGCTTTTAATTCTTCGTTGGAGGCTATATCGTTTCGTTTTTAATTGCGACATTACCCAAATGTATAGACAAATTCGTCTTGATCCTGCTCACACGCCATATCAACGCATATTATTTCGATCTTCTCCGACGGAGGAGGTCAAAACGTATGAGTTACAGACTGTAACTTTCGGGGTTAATTGTGCTCCCTACCTAGCGCTCCGAACATTGTTACAATTAGCTGATGATTCCGAGGATGAATATCCTTTAGCGGCTAATATTTTGCGCAAATCTATGTACGTTGACGATGTATTAATGGGCGCTCATGATATTTCATCTGCTTTGAGGGCTCGTGATCAACTGAGGAAGGTTTTGTCTTCGGCAAAATTTGAACTGAGAAAATGGACCTCAAATGAAATGGAAATTCTGAGGGATCTTCCTTAAGACCATCTGGTAGATTCAAAGCTACTTACGTTTGTTGAATCTAGCACTTCGAAAACACTGGGGATTTTATGGAATGCTCAGCTGGATTCATTTTATTTTAGAGCTGAGCCTATTGTGAGTAAGTCGCATTATACGAAGAGGGAAGTTTTATCTACGATAGCTCGATTATTTGACCCTGTGGGCTGGTTAGGTCCTGTTATTATTACTGCGAAAATCATTATGCAACGGATTTGGCAGGACAATATTGATTGGGATGAGTTTCTCCAGTCCTCTACGGGAATTGAATGGAGGAAGTTTGTTGAACAGTATAGGGAAGTGAATAATATTCAGATCCCACGGTGGGTGGGATATGCGCCTTGTACGTCGGCCGAACTTCATGTGATTTCTGATGCTTCCGAGAAAGCATACGCGGGGGTAATTTATATTCGTATTGAGGCATCCGGTCAAAATTATACGCACTTGCTTTCATGTAAGACTAAGGTTGCTCCTATTAAGACCATTTCTTTGCCTCGATTGGAAGTTTGTGGCGCGGTTTTGGCTTCAGAGTTAATGAAGACTGTAGTCAGGGAAATTGATATTCCGCTCCGGAGAATTTATTGTTGGACGGACTCTACAATTGTTCTGTGCTGGTTAAGGAAAACTCCTAATAGTTGGACCACGTTTGTAGCTAAAAGAGTTTGTCGAATTCAGGAGAACGTCGGCCACAATTGGTATCACGTTAGGTCTGAAGATAACCCGGCAGATTTAGGTAGTAGAGGTCTTTCCCCGGCAGATTTTGGAGAAGAGAAGTCTTTGGTGGTATGGACCTACATGGCTTTGCGCGGATAAAGCCAGTTGGAACCTGGAGAACTTTTCCTCCCTAGATACGGATGTTGAAGCCAGGGCTGTAAAAACACATGCGACCATTTTAGCTAATTATGAGGACATTCTGGAGAGATTTTCAAAACTTGATCGTGCGCTTAGGGTCATAGCTTATCTTCTTAGGTTATTCTATAGGACCCATTCTTCGCATAAGGGCAAATTTGTGTTTGCTTCGGGCGAGATAACTAGTAATGAGTTAATTAACGTTAGACGACGCCTAGCAATTTTTGCTCAAAAGGCCTACTATACTGACGAATATCAGGCTCTACTGTTAAGGAGGCCAATTTCACCGAAAAGTTCATAATGGGGTAATGCGACTAAATGGTAGGCTGGAAAAATCTACGTCTTTGTCGTATACGGAGAAGTATCTGATAATTTTGCCATATTCGTGCCGTTTTACCGTTTTATTGTCTGAATTTGTGCACATTATTTCCATTCATGGTGGAAATCAATTGATGGTGCGCATTATTCGCATTGAATATTGGGTTCCTCGACTCAAAATCTTGGTGCGAAAGATATCGAATGGTTGCAAACGCTGCTTATTGGATAGAAAGCGTTCTTGCAATCAAATGATGGCAGCCTTGCCTACCGAGCGAACTACGTTGGATCGACCGTTTACCACAACATGAAAAGTTTTAATGGCAGCTCTTGTCGAATAACGAAGGGATATGTATGCGTTTTTGTCTGCTTTTCTACAAAGGCAGTTTATTTAGAGGCTGCTTTTCATCGGTTTATCGCCAGACGTGGCTGCCCTTTGACCGTTTTTTCGGATAATGGCACTAATTTTGTAGGAGCTTTTAATGAGATTGAAAGGGACTTTCGTACGTTTATTGCGGAAAGTAAGGCTCGAATGTGTTCTACCTTTGGTATTCAGGGTCTTTCGTGGCGTTTTATCCCGGCTGGTGCCCCTCACATGGGCGGATTGTGGGAGGCCGCGGTTAAGAGTTTTTAGTCACATTTTCGTAGGGAGGTTGAGAATGTCAAATATACATTTAACGAATTTTCTACCATACTTGCGAGAATAGAGGCTTGTTTGAATTCGCGTCCATTGTGCCCTATGTCTGACAACCCTGATGATCCTGTAGCATTAACTCCTGGAGCCATCTATTTTGGATACACATGTGAGTATATTAAATCGGTATCGCAAGATCAAGGCATTTTCTCAAGATTTCTGTCGACGATGGAAAGAAGAGTATTTGCAAAATTTGCATAAAAGATATAAATGGACATTTCCGGAGCGAGACGTAGCCGTTGACGATTTAGTTGCGGTCAGGTAGTTAAGAATTATCCGGGGATTGACGATCATGTTCGCGTTGTTGATATTCGAACGGCAAACGTTGTTGTAAAACGACCAATTACAAAGCTGGTTGTACTGACCAGTTAATTTTTATTTTATTATCATATGTATATTAAACTTAGTTGTTTCCTAGTAACATGGACGCCTTACCTACCATATTTGAGGATGCCTTGCTTGAGGATTATGATGAAGCAATGGAGGTAACCGATCCCATCTTAACATCACCAGCAGCTATAGCGGTTTCAGGGGCAATCAACGGATCGTCATCTGAACCGGCCTCAATTGTTGCGGTGCCTAGTTTGTCAGAGGTGGATCCGAAGAATGACCCTGTAGCTCCAGTTGACGATCTTGGTTCAAAAACTGAGTCTGCACCTGTCCACCTTCAAGACCAAAACCAAAGGTACTTCCTTGCAGTCTCTGCAAGAAATCACATCCCTTAAGAGGTTGTTTCCGTTTCCGTCAGTTGGCCCACGAGAAAAAATTACGTCATGTTCTTACGTTTGGACACTGTTCTCGCTGCCTCTCAACTAGCCATCCCGTTCGTGATTGCGCTAGCAATAAAAGTTGTGTAAAGTGTCAAGGTGAGCATAATACTCTATTATGTTCCCCTACACGTGGTACCTCGGCGCCAACTGAGTCTAAGGCCACCAAGCAAAAACCGTCCAAACCCACACAACCACGCTCCAGTCTTACGACGCCATTACCACTTCGTCATGCGGTCACTTTTTCTCCCACTTTGCAGGCAAAGCTCTATTGGTGAGAAGGCTATTCAAGTGCGTATAGCTATAGATTTGTGCTGCAGCATAAGCTACATAAGTGAGCAGCTAGTTAAAAATTTGAGAATTAATGTCGCTGACTCGTATTGTCGTCCTCAATAGGCATTAAAACGCCTATTGAGGACGTGGGTAAAAGTGTGTGTGCTTTGTTTCCTGGGTTTCAGTACGCGGACCCAACATTTTACCATTCGGGTCTGGTGGCATTGGTTTTTGGCCCAGAAGTTGGTTCACAGGTGCTTACTGGACAAAGTTTTACGAGTCCATGTGGTCTTCTGGCGCAATATACTATATTTGGTTGGGTCATATCGGGTCTATCGCCGTTATGAGCATTCAAATATCAGTTGATGGATCTGTCGTAAAAACCATTCAAATATCAGTTGATGGATCTGTCGTAAAAACCACTCAAATGTCAGTTATTGGATCTGTTGTAAAAACCATGTTCTTCGTTTTTGTTTTATTATTTATATAGATGTATAGAATTAAATTATACTATATTTTTTTTAATTTATCTATATAAATATATACTTAATATTGAATTATTGCTTGCAATTTGAAATTTATTTAAAATTGAATTTTTTGCAATAAATTATATTCTTGCAACTGAAATAATAACTGGTTGCTCGGTTAAGGTTTAAGGTTTGCTACCCTTTTTTAGCAACCTTATTCTTTCGGAGTGCTAACTTATATATTTTATACCGTTAACGGTTAATAAAACATTGTTTTCGCCATCTTCAAGTTTTGTTGTATCTAAATTAGTTATTGACATAACTACCAAACGTCCACGACGAATTCTTAAGGTAAATAAAGCAAACCTTTTTTAAATTAAACAAAATACCAAATTTTCTTTTTATTTAATTTTTTTCCACCTTGCACGCAAACAACAGTTATTTTTTAAAATTTTACGGATAATTTCAATATTAGGTCTGTCTGGGTACTTTTCCAGTAGCAAATACTCAGTAAATTTTTTTTGGAGAGTAACACCAATATTACTCTATCGGCTGAAAAAATCTCAAAAAGTACGCAGACAGTATCCAGTGAAATTTTGCAAGAAAACAGCTGATCGGTGTGTAAACAATTGAAATAAAAAAGCAAAAGAATTTTAGCATATGTGTACGCAAAATTTAATTCTCGAGGCAAATTAAAAAATTATTAATTAAAGTGAAGCTTAAAAAGTGTTGTAAATTAAAAAACTTGTTTATTACACTGTTATTAATTTGGTAAATTCAATTTCTTCTTAGTTTTTAGTTTTATTTGTCGGGTTTTGTATAAAACTTCTTTTGCTTACATTGCCCAACATAGTGCCGGCTTACAATGGAAAAAAAGAATGAAATGCCCAATATAGTGCCCTCCAACAGCTTGACAACGGAGAAAAATAATTTGGATGTGAAGTGCTCGCCAGGAACACAATTCCAAATACTCGCCTCCTCAATTGCAAAGTTTGTCCCACAAAGTTCTGCTGGTTCTATCGGTTCTGCCATCTCCACTCCACTTATGCCACGGTCGCACTGTATATTTGGACGTTTCTAGCATGAAGTAAAATGTTTTGTTTATTATAATTTATTATAAACGTTAAAAATCAACACAATTCTAACTACTTACCTCTGCCATTGTTAAATTAAATTTTTTTTTTCATTTCACAAAAACTATTTCATTCAAACAGCTGTTAAACTATTTGCAAAATCTTGCAAGCGGATATTTCTCCAGTAACATTTTGCAAGTTCTCTAACTTCCAACTGTCAAAAAATTCTCTTTTCGGCTCTCTCGCTGCAAGAGATTTGGAGTACGCAGACAACATTTTGCAAGATTTTGCAACATTTTGCGCAAAATATGTTACGCAGACAGACCTTTTTTTTGTCGTGAAATACTTCATCGCTTATATTTAGAATCCTCTTAATAAAACTTTTTGCTGTATTTATTCTTTGATTCATTGGTTGAGTAGTGTAATAATTCATTATCTTGCCTGATGATGTCTCTTTTGTAAACCAGTCAAATATTATTGTATCTTTCGCCCTATGTAATTTTGTGTCCAGAAACGCTATTCTCCCTTCATTTTCCATCTCCATTGTAAATTTAATTTTAGAATGATAATCATTCAATGTTTTTAGAATAATGTCCTTGTCTTGGGATGAAATTATTGCCAAGAAATCGTCTACATATTTTGTGATGTATTTGATATTAATGTTGATCTCGTTAAGTTTTGCCAGTGCGTCGTCAAGTAAGCTATCAAGAAATATATCTGCTATTGTCGGTGATAGAGGGTTACCCATAGGCATTCCAAACACTTGCTTATAAAATCTATTGCCGTATTTAAAATAATTATTGTCATTCAGGCAAAATCTCAGGATACGCAGAAATTTTGCACGAGGGATTTTTGTAAGCTGTTCGATTTTGTTCCAGTTTTTCATTATGTTCTTTATAGCCAATTGGACAGGTATATTTGTGTTGTAATAATGAATTAGTGTTTTAACTCATTTATAAATCTGTATTATTTATCACCCTGTTACATATCATTATCTTTCATCACCAACTCTGTTAACAATACAACACTGTTTTTAGTACTTAGTTATACATATTTTATAAGTATATAATTGTAAGAGAGATCATACAATAAAGAACCTTTCAACTTAAAACATGGTGTCAGATGTGGCGTGATTTTCTTGTACATACTTATATAAAAACAAAAAGTTTTTGAGGTTAAAATCTCACGTGAAAAAAAAGACTTGTAAGATTAAAATATAAAATTATTGAAAAATTTTATTATTAAATAAAAATAAAAAGATTGTTGAAAAAAATTCAATTGTTAAAATTTTATTGGAAACTTAAAACAATTTGTAAATAACGCGACGACATCAAAAGAAACTAAAACTTCTCCAGCATCAAGTTTTTGTTCTTTAATTGGTTTTTTAGTTCCATTGAATTTTTTATTTTGTGAACGGGGGACACAATTTCTTTCAAAATACTCTTAACGTATTTTGACAAATCATAACATGGTACATTAATTGATGAGACTATTGGTCTTAGAGGTGTTCCTATTTTGTGGATCTTAGGTAGTCCATAAATTCTCGGGGCAATGGCCGCAGATGAATTCAATCTTCGTTTTTGAAAATTATTAATTATCCTATCCTTATACAGTTCTGTTACTTTATTGTTATTCTCCCTTTGAAGTTTCGCAGTGGGATCTAATCTGATTACCCTATATGTGTCTCTATCATTATCACTATGTTGTCCTGGCTATTCTTTGTATGAATAGCCAGGACACTCTTATTAACTATCGTGATTTCCGTAATATTAATTACCCTTTGCTAAATCAACTGATTGAAAATATACACTGGAGTTATATTTTTTCATTGGACAATGTGAATGATCAATTGACTTTTATTGAGAACAATGTCAACAACGTATTTGAGTTGTGTGTTCCCATAAAAACTAAATTAATAAAAGCTAATCAGCAGCCTTGGCTTAACTCGCAAACCAAACAACTAATAAAAAAGGGAGATGCTGCTTATGGCAGGTGGAAAAGGTTTAAAACTGATGAGCTACATACTGTTTTTAAATCTGCTAGAAGAGATGTCGTAAAACATATTCAGCAGGCAAGCAAAACTAAATGGAAGGAAATTCGGAACATTGGTATAGGGCAGAAACCCACTTTCAATAGTAATCAGATCGTTGATGTAAATGCGCTTAACACCAAGTTTGTAAATGTCAATATCCCACCACCGACCCAAAACATTTATGATGACATCTGCAGTGTATCTTTTGAAGATTGTTTCAGCTTTCGATGTGTCCATCAAATCAAATGCAGTTGGCATGGATGAATCCTATTTTCCTTAAAGCGATAATTCCAAAGATATTGCCTTACTTAACCCATCTGTTCAATACTATTTTAACAAAATCAGTATTTCCAGATGGATGGAAGAAATCTAAAATTATACCAATTCCTAAGCCTAACAATGATTACCGACCGATAGCAATTCTTCCTTATTTATCAAAAGTGATGGAAAATATAATGTGCAGACAAATGAATCTATATTTGAGCCAAAAAAACCTACTATGTGGTCGACAATCCGGCTTTGTAAAAGCAAGAAGTTGTATCACAGCACTTGCAGACGTTGTTGAGGATCTCAGGTCAAGTCTCGATCAAAATATGATATCCTTTCTTATTCTTCTAGACCATAGAAAAGCATTTGACACAGTTGTCCATCCAATAATAAAGAAATAAAGAAACTCGAAAAACTGTTCTATTTTTCAAGCTCCGCATGTATGTAGCTTACTATCTTCATACCTTACTAACAGATCCCAAGTCGTACAATTAAACGGAAAACTGTCTAACCCGCTTGATGTCAACAGAGGCGTTCCACAAGGATCAATTCTTGGGCCCCTCCTATTTTGTTTATACATAAACGATTTACCTGAAGTTACGATTAACACCAAAGTACACATGTATGCAGATGATGTACAACTTTATACTAGCACCAATGTCGCTGACATTCAATCATGTGTAAATAGCATTAACATTGATTTAAATCACATCAACAACTGGGCTAATGATAATGGTTTACTCATTAATCCTTCAAAATCGAAATGTATTTTTATTTCAAAAAGTAAAATAACATTAGATGATCAATTTCAAATTAAAATAAACAACAACATAATTCATTTCGTAAATTCTTCAAAAAATCTGCGAGTTATATTTAATAACGAACTTACTTGGTCAACCCATATCAACACTGTTGTAGGGAGAGTTTATGGTATGCTACGTAATCTGTGGGCAGTGAAATTTTCAACACCTTTAAATATTCGAATGTTGTTAGCAAAAACCTATCTTATTCCAGTGCTTTTATACGGATGCGAAATTTTTGCTAATAGTAATAGCGCTGACCTCAAAAAACTAAATGTTGCCTACAATAATATTGCAAGATACATCTACGCTAAAGGACGCCGCGAACACATATCATTGTTTTCATACCGAATATATGGGATGAGTTTTGTAAATCTTCTTAAATATAAATGCCTTTTACTGCTACATAAAGTAATAACTCAAAAACAACCAATATATCTATTCAGATGAATTCAATTTGCAAGATCGCGTCGTGGTAAGAAAATAATTCAGCAACGATTTCGAAGTCCTTTGTCAGAACGTCACTTTTTTATTTATTCCACTCGTCTTTGGAACAAAATTCCAGATAATATGCAGCTAATAGGCAACGCAAACTTGTTTAAAAAGGAGCTATTAAATCACTTCTGTTAAACTTTAATATGTTAACTAAATATGCTAATTAAAATTGTTTGGTTTTAAATTTGAATATGTTAACTACAGTATAACCCGGTTAATTACCCCACGCTTTAATGCCTTTCACGCTTATTTACCTCGAGTTTTAAATCCCCGTTTTTTTTCTTCCATTTTTTAAACAAAAATCCACGTTTAATTGCCATACGCTTAATTACCCGATTCGGATAATTGCCTTAAAAATTTCACTCCCAAAACAAAATTATACCTAAATTTCATTCGTTTAATTGCCTCAGTACTATTTGACAAAAACAAATTTTTTTTTAAAAATATGCCTAAAAACAAAATATGGCTTGATTGAAAGCAAAATATTCAACAAATTAATATTTGCATTAAAAGTTATGTTTGAGGCCAAGATTCATATAAGAGTTATATATTATCTAGATACACCAAATGTATGAGATATTTTGTCTTAAAGAGTTTAAAGTTTTAAGTTTGCATGGGGACTATGTGATATTAAGGACCGATTCTTACAATTTACATAGGCTTCGTTCTTATGACAATTAAACGTATTTACCCCATTTTATCAAATTATCTAAAAACTGCTGCTACCTTTACTTTTCGCACAAGGTTTACATGGACATACAACCAGCAAGATGGACGGACGGACGGACACGAAAAGATAACTTAAAAAAGTGTTTCTGATTCGATCGTTTACTAAACGATGTGTTTGGGTTTCTATGTTATAAGTTGCGAAAAACATTTATCTTCAACAAAAACTTGCCTTGGCTTCAAATTGTACAGTGAAAATTTAATGTAGGTGGCGAAATTAAAGCAACAGAAAATTCATCTGTTAACCAGAATTTTAAGCAATTTTTTTATTTGCTTAACATGTAATAAAATATGTTTTAAAAACTTAAAATACTTTACTTTAGCAATGGCTAAAGTATGGAAATTATTTACAAACAAATCGATACCAAAATTCATTAAAAGCTCTAAACGCATAAATATTGTTTCTGCATTCATTGGTCGCACAAGAAAAACCATGCAATTGCATATTAACGGCTTCCATGAGTAGTAGTAGGATATGACAGGACATCTCAAAAAGCACTACAGATAAAATTTAAGACAACAAATCCCATTGTTTTTTATTGCTATCTCTTAAGATTTAGCTGATACATGTAAAAATTCCTTTCTTAAATTTTTTCATACATCAAAGTTAAGTTATCTTGTAAATTAATACGTATAATTACCTCACTGAGGTATTTAAACGAATTCGCTTAATTACCTCAATGAGGTAGTTAAGCGTATTCGTTTAAATGCTTACCCCGCATAATTACCCAAAAATATTGGCATTTTTTTCGAGGTAATTATCCGTGGAATACTGTAATTCATTTTTTCTCCGCGCTTTTTTTTGTAATTGTATATTATACTACTTAGCTTTAAATTTTGTTTGATTTTAATTCACTAAATAATAATGCTTTTTTAGTTTAATAATTTTTAATCATACCTATTTTAGTTTGTTATACTCACTAGCACTATCATTTATAAGATTTATCTTGTTGTGCTAGATCATCAATAAATAAATAAATAAATAAAAAAAAAAATAAAAATCTGTTTGTTGTTTTAAAAACCATAAGAATATATTTTTGCGTTTATATGAGTTTATTCTGTTAGCGAATTTAGTCCTGGTAAGATCTTTCTCTGTGTGGTCTTCTATTGTTTGTATACATTGTTCCATGTCTGCGATAACGTGCAAAGAGGAAAAATTAAAACTATCTACAGGAAGCGCGAATTTTTTCCCCAATGACAACATCCACTTACACTCCTTCGGTATCTCTATGTCCGTCTTGTTTTCAAACCAATCTCCATTAAATACAAAACCATTTAAATTAAATTGCATTTCTTTAAGTGTATTTATTTTCTTTGTTTTCACCGTCTTAATGCTCTCTCTGATATTTTAATTTATGCAATAAAATCTTTGTTGTGTAATATTATTTAATGAAATGTAACAATTAATTACATACAAAACGAATTCCACAATTCCCAAAAAACAGCCGAAAATTCTCAAAAGTTAGTGTTTTTTAGAAATATAATGGCTACCAATTACGGAACTTAGTATCCATATCGCACATTTATTATAAACATATCGGATCATACAAACTCGAACGAGTCGCCCAAAATTGGTCCACCTCAGACGAAGTCATGGCCAACATTTACATGATATTATACAAATATTTATTTGTATATCTTTAGTTTTTTAAATATTTAGATGAAGTTTCCTGATGATCTGGCCTAGGTAACCAGTGAAATGTGCATAGGAATAGTAAAATGAGCATAGGAATAGTGAAATGCGCATAGGAATAGCTTATCCCATCAACAATAAATTTCAGTGTTTTTATCAAAAATAAAAATTAGTAATTAAGCACGACAAACAAAATTTTGTTGATAATTCACAAAAAAAATATTTCAAACAAAATTAGATACATTTGGGTTTTATATTTCCAAAATACTAGACCAATTATAAATTATGAAGAACTCGGCAAGCGCATTTCACTAAAAAATTATTTTTAGCATCCAGCATCAAACTGCATTTTAATCGGACCAACCGTTTTCCAAATTTCCCACATATGCAGTGATCATATAAATAGAAGCGAAACCCTTACAGTCTGTCCCACGTTCTTTTCAACTAAGCAAACGGATGCATTTCCAAAGTATTAAAGTCTGCTATTTCGCAAGAATATCATTATTTTAATGATAATTTAAAATATGTGGATTAAGTTTAATTATATTGCTTTTAAATAAACGTTAGTGTACAATTTTAACTTAATTTCGAGTTCTGTTAACATGATTACGCGTTTCTTTAAATTTTACTAATTATTTTAATAAAAATTCGTGTAACTTAAACTAAAGTCTTAAATAGTTTTCATTACAGCTTATTTTTATTTTTGTTCAAATAGTGCTATCTGCTTATTTCAATGTTCAAATCGATAAAATTTTAATTTGTAAATAGTGCTATCAGACATATAAGCGCGAACATCTGAAATTAAGAAAAAAATTAACATATGTATGATTTAGACGTTGTTTTTTAATAACATTGTAAAATAAAGTTTAGTTAATACTCTTAGAGTTATCGAAAAAATCAGTTTTTTCGTTCTCCTGTAAAATTGTGATCTCGCTGATAGCACTATTTGAAAAATAACCCTCGAAATATTCCAATTTAAGACTTTGTATTGAATTAATTTAAAACTTAAGTTTTTTTAATGACTTGTGCCATTTTAATTTCAAGCGAATTCGATCAGGGGACAAATTACGGCATTCGATATCGATCGATCCATTTGAATTGTATTGCAATTTCGATCGATATCGAATTAAGACGATTTCGAATACAAAATCATCTTAACTTTTAATGTTTATTTTTAATTCCAGTATTTTATAATATATGGGTATTTTCACGTCATCGTACGTGACATTTGTACGCCTTCAGAGAGATAGAGATTTTGTAAAAATAGTAGTAATTGGAAAATTTATTTATCATTGTTTCATTTAGTGGGTACTATATATGAAAAAAAAATTTATCAAATTCGGAACCTTGTTTTCCATAATATTGAGCAAAATAAGAGTATATCGTAAGTGACATTAAAGGGAAGTGATCTTGGGGTGAGTGTAAACAAATACGAGAATCTGCGAATTGTGGAATTTTTTTATTAATTTTGTTCATTAAACTACATACATATTTTTCCTTTATAATCAGTAATTGAAAAACATTTTTTGGGTGGTTTTATAATAAACAAAATGTAATATCGTTCGTGACATACCGTATGTGACATATTTTTCTCTTATAATATTTACAAGGTATGAAATATATTTTGTTGGAAACATATGTATATAAAAACATAAAACAAGCAAGTAAGAAATTATAGTCGGTCAAGTCCAGCCATATGATACGCTACACCATTATATTAAAAACAAATTTTTTTGAGAGTGACCCTATTTTGGACCCATGTCCAATCAATACCGCTGTAAATAATAGATAATTGGTTTATTATTAAACACAAATTATTTATTTATTTATTATATTTGTAATAAATAAACTTGGTTTTATATTTGGTACACGATGTGTCGATATTAGATGTCTTTTGCTATTGGTGTGTAACTTACAAGTTACTTGTAGAATGATGAGTAGCCAAATACTAATTACAACACGGCTGTAGTAAAAGGTAGTAGAAGTGTAACTTGTAGCTTAAAGGTGAACGATCACCTTCTTCTTCAAGACCTCCTTTGCAACAGTTGAAACGCTTGGGGTGGCCTTTTATTCTCGATGAGCGACGCAAAACCGGAAATGTGCCTGGTTCACAGGTTACCATCGAATCCCCTTGGTGGCTCGATGATAGTGTTGGTAACGTTGTTGGTTCATTAGCTTCCATGGAGCACCTCTGGAGGGTTGGTGATGATGTTGGTCCGGGCACTAAATTGTGTTTGGTAGATTGATATTGGTTGGAACCCGTTACTTCGTTTGGGCAGCTTTGCATCTGTTCAGGAACTAATTCAGAAATATTGACTATGTTTCTGCGCAAACTCTTTCCACTTTCGTTTTCCACCACGTATGATCTTGGATGTATTTGGCTTTTTATAACTGCTGGTTCCCAATAATCCTGCTTGTTTACTCACGTAAGAACAGTGTCACCACTTTTAAGAATTTGTGGAGAGTTGTTTGCCCCACGATTTGCATAAAGGGCTTGTTTCTCTCTTTCTTTTTTCAGCGACTCACTTATTTAGGTTTGCTCGTTCGACACCAGCTGTTTTGTAGTGGTTGGCAGCAAGCCTCGAACTACATGACCAAAAATTCGTTGGGATGGCGCCCCCAAATTGCCCCTAGGAGTATTCATATAGTTTAACAGGCCCAAATAATAGTCACTTTTATCATAGGCTGACATTTTAAAAATATTTTTTGCAATTTGAACTGCCCTTTCTGCTAGACCATGAGCTGGTTCTATGATTGAATTGCCACACTGATGAAAACAATCTAAACTCTGCACTTGAGAACTGAGGACCATTGTCAGTCTCAAGGGTGAGGGGTGGACCAAACGTTGAAAAAATTTCCTTTAAGAATGTAATTACATTATTTGTTGTTGTTTCTGGTAATTTTTGAAATTTCAGGTATCCGGAATAGTTATCGATAAAGACGATGTAGTTTTTATTGTTGAAATAGAACAAATCTGCTGCCCCAATATCAAATCCATAACTATGGATTTCTTTGTCGCCAATAATAACTTTATTGTTTTTACGTTGGTAGAGTTGACAGGAAGCGCACTTTTTCACATAGTCACTTGCCATCCTAACGCATTTTGCATAGCTAAAGTGCCCGTAATGAATGTGTTTTTAATAATTCGATCTCAAACTATGAGGTACTAATACCTTAGACGATTTAAAAATAATGCCGTCATCACTTACTAAAAGCTCCTCTCTAAAATGCCAATATGGTTTAATTTCATTGAACAAGTTTTCCTTAGATTTTGGCCAACCATCCTTTATATACTTTATTAGAGATTGACAAGAATCATCGTTTTTTGTACTTTGTTTTAGATTTTTTAGTTCTGTGTCCGAAATGGACAATACCATTTGAACTTCCAACGTTTCCTCAGCTTCCTTGTTTAGGCTATTTTAGCAATCCCGACTAAGAGGATCTGCCAGATACATTTTCGCCCCAGGTATATATACGACGTTTGGATTATAAGTAAGTAAACTTAGCCGTATTTTCTGCAACCGCGAGGGTGAAGCGTGTAATGGTTTTTTGAAAATTGATTCAGGCGGCTTGTGGTCAGACTCAACTGTCAATTGCTTTCCCATACATATTGGTGAAACTTTTCACATCCAAATTTAACTGCCAATGCCTCTTTTTCCAACTGTGAATAGCGAGATTGACATTCTGTCAATGCTTTAGACGCGTATGCTACTGGGTGACTTTCTTGAAGAAGAACAGCACCCATTGCGTATGAACTAGCGTCCACTTGCAGTTTTACTTCTTTATTGACGTCATACAGCTTAAATACTGGTGGTTTACTAATAAGTTCTTTTAGCTCTTCAAACGATTTTTGATGAAGGGCACTCCACTTAAAAGGTTTTGACTTTTCCAATAGACATCTTAGCGGGCCTGTAACATGACAAAAATTTCGAATGAATTTGCTGAGATAAGTGAATTTACCTAGAACACGCTGGAGTTCTTTACGATTTTGTGGTGGATGAAGCCTTTTCACTGCATCAATTTTATCGGGGTCTGCGTACATAACATTCTCGCTCAGAATGTGTCCAAAGAACTTTACTTGCTTGCGCTCGAACTCGCATTTTTCTTTGTTCAGCTTCATCCCACTTTTTTCGATTACATTAATTACCTCAGCTGTAGTCTGTCGAAGTTCTTCTATGGTGGTAGCATGAATAATAATGTCATCGATTGCTACCTTTACGTTTGGTAGGCGTGCAAATAATTGTTGCATGACACTTTGAAAAATTTCCGGCGCTGATGATATACCAAATGGCAGCCTCTTACACGAATATCTGCCCCAAGGTGTAGAAAAGGTCAATAATTTCTTGGTTCGATCAGACACCGGAATTTGCCAGAATCTTCTTTTACAATCTAAGATTGTAAAGAATTTAGCACCTTTTAGCTGTGCTGATATTTCTTCCAGTGTATTCATTGGAAAGTGACGCCGTTTTATGTTTCTATTTACACTGGTTGGGTCCATGCAAATTCTTATTTTATTATTTTTTCGCACTACCACCATTTTTAACAATTTTTTTGATTTCTGCCTTCACTTCATCTCTAATTTTGAAAGCAATACGCCTTGGAGGAATTATATCAAACTTAGGATTGTCAATTAAGTCAATATCATACACAAAATTTTGTATACACCCAAGGCCGTTGAACAAATCGTCCTTTACCTGTATATGTTGTATTCTTTTAACAAAATTTAGCTTTTCGCAAGTATCTGCTCCTAGTATTGGCTTAACGTTTTCATTCACTATTTTAAAATTTACTTTACTATTCCTTTTCCCCACTTTACATTTAAGAATTACTTCTCCTAACACGTCCAATTTAGTGTTGCCAAATGTAACCAAATGTTTAACCTTGCTGGTATGTAAAGTTGTAGGAATTTTCATGGACTTCAATATATTGAGAATTTTGTTTGACAAGACGTTGCATTGTACACCAGTGTTTTATATGTTGTATTCTTTTAACAAAATTTAGCTTTTCGCAAGTATCTGCTCCTAGTATTGGCTTAACGTTTTCATTCACTATTTTAAAATTTACTTTACTATTCCTTTTCCCCACTTTACATTTAAGAATTACTTCTCCTAACACGTCCAATTTAGTGTTGCCAAATGTAACCAAATGTTTAACCTTGCTGGTATGTAAAGTTGTAGGAATTTTCATGGACTTCAATATATTGAGAATTTTGTTTGACAAGACGTTGCATTGTACACCAGTGTCTAGTTTTACTTCATAAATGTTTTCCTATCTTTAGCTTCTCTGTAAATTTATCGTAATGTCCGCTGGTACTATTGAAAACGCAGCCTATAAACAATTCTGGATCGCTCTCGTCGCTAGAAGTATCACTAGTGTTAAGATTTTCACAACAAGCAACGTCTCTAGTTTTGTAATTGTTTTTCTTAAAAAACTTTTTACACATGCTCTCATAGTGATTGCTTGTTTACATTTTTTGCAAATATGTCGAAAGGCTGGACAGTTGCGTACACTGTGATTTTTTCCGCGTTTACGACAATCAAACGTTTATTCCTTTTTATTACTCCTGCCAAAATGTTGTATTGCATTAACGATTTTTTCGTTTTCACTGTGTATTTCTGCTGTTTGCTTTTGTGCTAACTCCGTGGCTTGACATAACTGGATGGCTTTAGTCAAGGAAATATCCTCTGACAATAGTTTTGTACGCAGAGTATCGCTCCTTATCCCTTAAATTAGCTGGTCACGTAACAGACTGTCGTTTAATTCTGCGAACTCGCAGTTCTGTGACTGAAGTCTCAGACGTGTTATATACTCATCCGTCGTTTCACCTTCATTCTGTAAAATCTTATGAAATTTGTATCTTTCAAAGGTTATGTTTAGCTTCGGTGTAAAATAGCTTTCAAACTTTGTTTTTACTTGAGCTAGTGTTTCATTTGATGTTGATGGCAAAGAGTTAAAAATTTGTATGGAAGAATTTCCGATGGCAGACATAAATTTGGCTATCTGTATGCCTCCCTTTTTCTTTTCAGCCCGGAGGCCACTTCGTAATACTCTATTGTTGTCTCCACAACTTCCATTCTTTGGCCATGTCCTTATCATGTTCGACTATTAAAGGCTTCGGTGGCCGTAAAAAATTATAAGCTTCCGCCATTTTAAGCACACTAACCGTTTCGCGAATGTTCTTTGTTTTGTTTTTTATTGTATAGAACCGGTCTGTTGGAGTTTTTTGGTTTTTAGACTTTATTTTTTTTTTATTAATCGGGTTTCGGCACCATGTAAATAATAGACAATTGGTTTATTATTTAACACAAATTATTTATTTATTTATTATATTTGCAATAAATAAACTTGGTTTTATATTTGGTACACGATGTGTCGATATTAGATGTCTTTTGCTATTGGTGTGTAACTTACAAGTTACTTGTAGAATGATGAGTAGCCAAATACTAATTACAACACGGCTGTAGTAAAAGGTAGTAGAAGTGTAACTTGTAGCTTAAAGGTGAACGATCACCTTCTCAACCGCCAGAACAGAATTACGCTAAGAGGTTAAGAATTATATAAAAATTATATATGTATATATCTAGGCAAACAAACCTCTAACCGTTTTAAGGAAGGGGGTTTATATGGGACCTATCGTTTATTTCATACCTACCAGCACAACATTTTGTCATGACATAGTACCTATCGTAAAAGTCATTGTCGCCAATTATTATAACGAATTTATAGCATTAAAAGCTATTTTCGGGTAGTACTTGTATGGGAGCTATATATATATATAAAATTGACCGATTCCAGTAAAATTTTATAAAATGATTTTGATTGTAATAAAATAAGGTTTGACCAAATTTTAACTTAATGCAATCATAAAAAGACGATGCATTTATTTGCATTTTAATATTTACAATATCGTACGTGACGAACTTTAAAAGCTTATAAAATGTTTCATATGCCGATTTAAAAAAATATTCCGATCAAAATTTTTTTGCAACAAATGGGGTTTTTGAACCACGTACGTGGCATTAAAATGCATCCAAAACAAACCAAAAAAAAAAAAAAAAAAAAAATACCGCTAATCGAACTATATATTTGGTCTTTTCTAATGGATCTTGTTCATTGCTGTTGTCACATTAATTTTAAATTAAATTTCCAATGTTACCAGTATCTGTATTTAATCGGCAGAAAATTGTTGATTGCAGTTACTAAAAATGAATCAAAGAGAAAGTCAGTTTAAACATTTATTTTTTGCTTTTTAAAAATTTTAATAAGCTATAAGGAGTTCTGCATTGTTAAGTACGAGTGTTTTTCCATTCTTCCATATTTGAAAAAAGTTTTGAAGTGTTTTAATTTTTTTTGGACGCGGTTGACATTCTCATGGAAATGCCCATATGCATATGTATGTATGTATTTTTTGTATTGTTTTTATATGAATATTTGCATTTTCTACAAATTTTGATGAATAAAAGTTCTAAAAAAGTGTTTTCTGTTCTATTCCCTGATGGATGGTCTTTATTCTTTTGTACCTGTCAAGAGGGTAAGAGTTCCTAAGTCTGCAGTTGTTTCGAATATTGACGATCTTACACCCACTTCTATTCTTGCGCGCCTGTCTAAAGTTGTGCAGATTCTTCTTAAGGTTCAGATGATTTCTAGTGTTAGTGCACAGCTATGGCAATCTCAGAATTCGTTTTGTGAAGGGTTTAATACTGACTCTATTTGATATCGTGAAAATAGAAAATAATTAGTGATTCTTATTTCCCTTGATTTGGGAAAAGCTTTTAAAACGGTGTGTTACTCGACGATGAACTAAGCTTAATCAAAGATATCAATTTTCTAAGTCTGCACGTTAGCTTATATTGTCATATGGGCACTTCCAAGATTGTAAACGGGACATTCGCACACGTTTATATTGATAAAACTGTAAAAAACAACCTGATTTTCATTTTTTAAATTAATGATTCTTTTAATTCTTAATTAGCTCTTTAATTTCCCAAATGAAATTTTTCGCTTACTGTCGTGGTTTCCGAGATAATTGCAAAAAACCTGTGATTGTAAACGGGACAAAAAACGGAAGTGGGTTTTAAGGTGTAACCGTTTAAACAGTGATTTCTGCGAAGCCTGACACAATATTTTATTGGGATTAATTTTAAAATGTTGCGTACTAATGTGCCCTAAAAAAGGTTTCGATTTCAAAATAAAATATGAATTACATTTTTTTAAATAAATTGTTAAAGAAATTGTAAACGGGACATTTTAAACGGGACAATTTTTCCACCATGATTTAAAATTTTTTTATGTTGCTATTTATAATCCTTTATATAAGAAACTTAATAAAAAATGTTTTTCAGATCATAAATATGCCTTAGATTAGAGTATTGTTGTTCCAAATGCATATTTTCTAATATACACAAGTATGTGCTAAAAGTTGTACTTCGTTTACCATTTATCTTTTTTTCGAATCAATTAATTTATACGCATATATTAAAAAAATATAAACAATTCTCTAAATAAATCTTGAAAAGAAAATTTTTTTTTTCCATTTTTTGTGGTTGACGTTTTTTTGGAAATAGCCATATCTAACTGGCTGAACTCAATTTGTTGATGTACATGGAGTTTGTTCTGGTAATTAACCTATTTTATCTAGTGTTCCTCAGGGCTCGGTCTTAGGATCTCTGCTTCTTAATCTATATATTTATTATCTTCATGAAGTTCTGGACACCAGAATGTGTACATCTTTTGTATTTGCCGATGATAGTTTTTTTTTTGTTTAGTAATTTCATGAGCTTGCTGAAGTCTTTAAAGTTAATATAAACTGTTATCTAGACCGTATTTCGCGCTGGTTATCTGGTAATTCTTTGACAATTATACACTGTATCCAATGGATCCACTGTACGTTCGTTTTCTGTTTTTTATATACACATTGGTGGTAAAAATATTGATAATGTCAATCAGCATAAGTGCTTGGGTGTAATTATGTATGACCGACTTTGTTTTGAGGGTCATATTGACCATGTTCATCGTAAGATTTCCTATATGTTACGTAGGATATACTCGACAAATATTTATTTACTATTCATGGTAGGACTTCTAATTTTCCGGACTTTTTCTATTTCCGGGAAACAAAACAAAAAAAAATCTTATTCCCGGGATTCTTTGAATAACACAATGATTTCATTAAATGAGTTACAGACAAAAGTTTTTACTTTTTTTAAGAATAAACACATATACAATAGCCTAAAAAAATTAGCTTTATTAATTCCACCGAAAACCAAAACAAAACCAAACAAATTGTTACATTCATATGTATGTATGTACATTAGAGCGACTCACCAAAAAAAGTGCTCGATGTACCCTCCTAAAAATGAACCTTGGACTTTTTTAAGATGACATTTTAAATATTTCGGCTCCAGCTTTGACCTCTCGTGAGCTGGACCAGTTTCAAAAAGGGTATACATATTTTTGCATGTTTTGTTAATTTGAGAATCTGTTTCCTTATCAACATATACCAATTGGGTATCATAAGAAAGGCGCGTCCAACTGTATATACAATTTGTCCAAGGACGATCATCCATGTCCTTTTTTTTAAGGAATTTCTGTAAAAAAAAAACGGTTCTTGAATTTTTTGTTCGGGGTTGTTTGTAATAAAAATGCCAAATTAACATATCTTCTTTCTTTTCTTTCTTTAGTCCTATTTTCATTCATACATGATCTAGAAACTGAATCCGCTATCAAATTAGAGTTACTAAAAAATTGCATTTATATATATTCCAGAGCACGGTGTAAAATGCATCTAATTTGCAAAAATCTGTATTATTTACATACATACAAAGATGATGTACTTGGCAAAAGAAAAAGTTCGATACCCATATTGCCCTATTTAAAACGAAGGGTTACCACCCCATTGCATTTGTGTCAAAACGCGAACTAGCAAGAATTTCAAAAAAAGCTGAGACACGTATTTAATTAAATCAACTAAAGATTAAAATATGTTAATTTGGCATTTTTATTACAAACAACCCCGAACAAAAAATTTAAAAACCGTTTTTTTGACAGAAAATCCTTAAAAAAAGGACATGATGATCGTCCTTGGACAAATTGTATATACAGTTGGACGCGCCTTAAAAAAAAATTTCTTATGATACCCAATTGGTATATGTTGGTAAGGAAACAGATTCTCAAAACATGCAAAAACAGACCCTTTTTGATACTGATCCAGCTCACGAGAGGTCAAAGCTGGAGCCGAAATATTTAAAATGTCATCTTAAAAAAGTCCAAGGTTAATTTTTAGGAGGGTACATCGAGCGCGAATTTTGCTTCCATACAACTTGAGTCGCTCTAATGTACATGCATATTATCTATATATCAGCCATGTTCCGACAATCGCAAGATTTGAAATCGCAAAATGCCAGATTTATTTTATGGTGTTCTGAAACTCGTGCGTATTGCTTGCGATCTGTCATAGGTTCTGAAAGTTCCCTTAAGCATTATTTTGAGGTTTGAAGTCACCAAATTTCTTGCGATTGCGATTTACAGTAAACGTATTATGCAATTTTAATTCAAATCGCAAACGTTAATCGTTTTGCGATTGTCAGAACATGTCCGTATATTTATTTTTTTTTTTATTTTTTTTGAAATCACGAATTATTCACCCCTATCGCAAAC
Source organism: Pollenia angustigena (assembly GCA_930367215.1). Classification (NCBI taxonomy): domain Eukaryota; kingdom Metazoa; phylum Arthropoda; class Insecta; order Diptera; family Polleniidae; genus Pollenia; species Pollenia angustigena. The sequence continues at coordinate 104,480,716 of OV884057.1, read as the reverse complement.
AACTACTCCCATGAAAATTTCCCATATTTTTTTATTTTGTATTGTGAATGATTCCCATAACAAATTTTTTTTGGAAATGTATTCCCAAACTTAAAAAAATTAGCATCGCCAATGTTTACTCCCGCGAGTATTTTTACAAAATAAATTCCCAACAAGTGTTAATGTGAGCGAAAAGAGAACATGTTAATTTTAGTTAGTTTTCTAAGTTTGGACTAAATTAAATTGCTTTTTCATGTTATTGAAGGAGTGCACATAAAGAAAATGAAGATAAGCACTATTCAATTTTAATTTTATTATATTTTTTAGTATTTTACTTTGTATATTTTTCTTTCACAATACAAGCACTGACATCTAATTCACAATAGAGACTTTTGTTTACAAAGCACTGACAAATAATTTACAATATAAATTTTTACTCCCAAAATATTTGCGATATCGATTTGTTGGGGATGGGAATTTAGGTTTGCTCCCATATATCATATTCCCATAACATTCGCGATAGGGGTGATTAAAACTTAATAATTTTTAGTAGTTATTATTAATAGCAACTTGGTAAAATTAATTTTGTTTTAAGAAAAAATATTTTAGTATTCTTTAAGCATTTAAAAGCTCATCAGAAATTCTATTTATAATCCTTGTTGATATTTATATTACTTGCTACCGAAAACGTGCTCTCGTTCTATACAGACGTTGGTTTTATAGTAAGAAGCGTATCATACAAAGATAATAAATTTGTTAGCCTGTTACCCGTGACTTCATAGACGTCAAATTATGTTTTTAAGATTTTTTCTGGCTTTTGTATTTTCTTTACATTTATTTTTATAGAATTTGTAGATGGTTCTGGTGTTGGTGATGGTGTATCGTGTACATTTTAATTTTCTACTTCAAGAAGCTTTTTAGACATTTCATCAGATTTATTGGCGTAGGAAAAATACTTCGATTTGTATATTTCAAAATTTAATTTGAAATTCCCGAAAATTACCAGAATTAATTTTAAAAAAATGTGCCGGGATTCCCGGGAATTCTTTCCTGCGTAGAAACTCTAATTCACGGTAAAGTGTAGAGTTGCATATGCTCTTTTAATACCTCACGTGCTTTACATACAGTCTACAACTGACATGAAATGCTTAACATTAACACTAAAATGATGTTAGTGTTAAGTATAGAATCATCATGCTAGAGGTTTTCTCATCTTATAACACGGTTGTTAACGCAAATGTTTGAACAACGCTTTTATAACATCATGTTATAACAGCAAATCATGTCAGTTGTAGACGGGGAGTTATGGTTTTTAGGCAGGGTTGTTAGGCTTTTTTCTTCAAAAATCGTCAAAAGTTTTAACAAAATTCGTCAAAATCGTCATGAACAGTAAACAAAATCGTCAACAAATCATCAAATATTTTAATTTTTCAGATTGGAGACAATTTATTGCATTGAGTGGTTCAAAAATATAAATTTTTAGCAAGAAATTATATATATGATAAAGAAAGTGATATGGCTAAGTTTTATTCTATTTAATTCAGCAAGTGCGCTGAAATATATTTATCATTTGAAAAGAAATACATAAGAAAAATATATTTTCATAAAAATAAAACAGACATTTATTTATTTCATTTATCCATCTTCACAAAAACTTTAAATAAAAAATAAAATCTTATTTGCTATTAACTGGAGCTGTCTTTATATGATTAATTTTTAGCGCTATCACTAATGCAAATTGTTTTTACTGTTGAAGGTGATAAACCAAGGGTTCTGTCTATATCAACAGTCTTTAACCCGACTTGAAACGTTTCATTACGTCAAATTTAAGTTCCAAACTAGTGCATTTTCTTCACTTTGCACTCATTTTTCTACACAACTTCTTTTTAAGAACTATACTTAGAATAACTTACCTAACAGAATTAAATGGGAATTCGCCTTCTTACACGCAAATAGAAAAATTTATGATTATGACTTCAGCGAAAAAATGAGGCTCTAGTGTATATTTTTTGCCGTATCGATGGCATTCATTTAATTGTAGAATTCGACTTACAAGTGCTTCTAACGAAAACCACCTGGCTTGTGATGGGGGAAGAATTTTTTTTGTTTAATTTCTAATAATTTTTGTATATCGAAAAATGATTTTTACGTTTTGAACTGTTCCCAATATAATTGTTAATATTTCTTGTTAGTGTTTTACTGATGCCAGAAAATCGTCATAACACTATTACTTTTAGTTAAAAAATCGTCAATCGTCATTTTACTGTATTTTCTCAAAATAATCGTCAAAATGACGAAAAATCGTCAAATCTAACAACCCTGATTGGAGGTACTATTGGTATCAGTATTGCCAGTGAATTTTCGAGAAAGATACATTTTAGTTTCCAAAAAGATACACTTTTTTCCCAAAAAGATACATTTTGAAAAAAATACACCTTTTCCAAAAAAGATACATTTTGAAACAAAATTTAACTCCATTTTCAAAGTTTAACATTTATTAACATTACATTTTTACTTCATATTAAATGAATATTGTAAAGAAAATGATATCATAAAAATTAATTTTTATTAGTATTATTATTTAATTAAGCTTGAGGTCTCTTTTTTTTTTTTTTTATATAAAAAACAAATTATTTTTATTTAATCCAATATTTCGGCACTCCGTTGTGTGCCTTCTTCAGGGTTTTTTCTTGAATGTTTGACAAAGAATTAAAAATTTTTAACAAATTTAACAAATTTAACAAAAATTCTGATAACAATTTTCATTTAAATACAAAAAAGGTTTCCCAATTCAAATACAAAAAAGGTTTTCCAATTCAAACCTAATCTATTACAGTTTAAATAAATTTTTAACTTCCGTTTCTATTTTTATAAATTAAATGTCTATAATTTTGTGCTAAACTTTCAGTATCTGACTTAAAATTAATTCTCGATATTGTCGGTACATTTATAATTTGCAACATTTCTAACATAAATCTACGTTTATAATTATTTTCCGTATTTAAAACTGTTGTATTTTCAAAATCTGGATAATGGTTTAGATTAGCACAATGAGTTGATAAAGCTGTTTTTTGTGATGAAATATTTCTATATTTCTGATCTGACTTATGCCCTGCTAACCTAATTTTCAGTTTATTTTTTGTTGTACCAACATACACTTTACCACATTGTCCATTAACATTTCCCCCACAAGGTATTTTATATACTACATTCGACATTTCAAACTTGTTCATTTTGTCTTTCATTTTAGTAAATAATCTACCTATTGTATTATAAGATTTATGCGCAATTTTATACTTCTCCGTATCATAAATATTAGATTTTTCTAACCTCTCCGAAAATTTTGGTACATAAGTTAGCGATTTATAAATTTTTGGTTCCGTATTACCGTTGGAGTTATTTATTCTATGGTTATTAAATCGTATTAATAAATTAGATATAATTTCCTTTGGAAAACTATTCTCTCTTAATGCTTTAAAAATTTTTTCTTTATTATTCTTATGGAAACAAGAATCACTAATTTTCAATACCCTATCTATAAAATTTTTAGCTGTGTTAATTATAATTCTTTTAGGATGATTTGAAAAATAATTAATTATCCTACCAGATGATGTTGGTTTTTGATACCAATCAATTAATACACGTTTCCCCTTTCGTATTATGAAAGTGTCTAAATAAGACAATTTAGAATCAAACTCTTTTTCCATTGTAAATTTTATATCCGCATGAAAGGAATTAAATGTATCTAAGATTTTAACTATCTCTGATTCCTTAATTACGCAAAATAAATCATCCACATATTTTGTCATAATTTTAGGTTTAATAGTCAACTGTTCTAAACATCTATCTATTAATCTCTCCATAACAATATCTGCTACAATGGGAGATGCTGGTGATCCCATAGGAAGTCCCCTTAGTTGAACATATACATTACTGTCCAATTGAAAATATCTATTGTCAATTATACAAAATTTCAGAATACGTAAAAATAAGTCCTTTTCTATATTAGTGTGTTCTTCTATTATATCCCATTGCTCCTCTATTATATCTATAGCAAGATCTATAGGTATACTTGGAAATAATGAAACTACGTCAAGTGATATTAATTTCTCATCATCACTTAACTTGATTTGCTTTATTTTATCTTTAAATTGAAGAGAGTCCCTTACGTTATATTTTGAATTTTCAGTTATATTTTTCAGAATTGTTGTAACATATTTACAAAGTTCATATGATGGAGAATTTATACATGAACATATTGGTCTTAATGGAAAATCAATTTTATGAATTTTTGGGACCCCAAATAACCGAGGTGCAATTGCTGTATTAGTTTTAAGTTTGTTCTTCTCCATAACTGTTATTATATTCTTCATAAAAAGTTCCTGAACAAAGTCATTATTTATCTTTTGTAATCTATTAGTAGGATCTTTACTTAGTTTCTTGTAAACTGAATTATCCCTTATTATATCATTAATCCTTAAATTATAATCTGTTCTGTTCATTGCAACTGTCGTATTACCTTTATCTGCATTCAAAATAAGTATATTCCTATTAAATCTTAAAAACTTTTCGGTTTCCTTTACTTTGTCGAGAACAAATTTATCCCTATTAGTCAATCGCATTTTATTCATGTAGCTATCTATATTTGTTGTTAGTTTTGTCCTAGCTATTTCCTGTTCTTCCTTAGTTTTTAGTGTTTGAACCAAATCCTCCCCTTCTGTTATAACTTTCAAAATTGGAAAATGTTTTCTTTCTGTTGGTAAAATGTGTTTGTGTCCTAACGAAAGAACCCATTGTGCATCTATTGGTATATCTATCTTAGATTTATTTATAAACCACTTATTGTTTAATTTTATACCTAATTCTTTTTTCTGTAAGTTTACCAGATTTTCAAACTTCCTCTTGTGTCTGTTCTTGACCTTTTCATTAAAATTTCTTGCTACTTTATCTTCAAAATCCAAAAATTTAGTGTATTCTTCTTTATTAAAATATCTTCTTAAATTCTCTGTGTTCATTCTATATTCCTTTTGTACTTCCCTCATTAATTGATGTTGTTGATTTATCCTCAAATTCAGAATTTTTTGATGTAGATCTTGCAGATACTTTGATATTATTTGATGACATGATGGTAAACGTTCGTTCTCATGAAAAATATTTAAAATGTTTTTAGTTGAATTTTTTATAAATTTAGGAATGATACCTACATTACGACAGCGAATTAAGAAAGTTATTGTTGCTTTTATTTTGATAAGTTTGTCCCTAATGGTTTTATACCTATTGATGTTTCTTCTAAGATCTTGATTCCTTTTTAATAAATTGTAATTGATTGTAGATGTGTTTCTCATATTATATAAATTGACCATTATTCGACCTTTACAAAATTTTATTAGTATTATTATTTAATTAAGCTTGAGGTCTCTTTTTTTTTTTTTTATATAAAAAACAAATTATTTTTATTTAATCCAATATTTCGGCACTCCGTTGTGTGCCTTCTTCAGGGTTTTTTCTTGAATGTTTGACAAAGAATTAAAAATTTTTAACAAATTTAACAAATTTAACAAATTTAACAAAAATTCTGATAACAATTTTCATTTAAATACAAAAAAGGTTTCCCAATTCAAATACAAAAAAGGTTTTCCAATTCAAACCTAATCTATTACAGTTTAAATAAATTTTTAACTTCCGTTTCTATTTTTATAAATTAAATGTCTATAATTTTGTGCTAAACTTTCAGTATCTGACTTAAAATTAATTCTCGATATTGTCGGTACATTTATAATTTGCAACATTTCTAACATAAATCTACGTTTATAATTATTTTCCGTATTTAAAACTGTTGTATTTTCAAAATCTGGATAATGGTTTAGATTAGCACAATGAGTTGATAAAGCTGTTTTTTGTGATGAAATATTTCTATATTTCTGATCTGACTTATGCCCTGCTAACCTAATTTTCAGTTTATTTTTTGTTGTACCAACATACACTTTACCACATTGTCCATTAACATTTCCCCCACAACAAATAAACTGAAAATTAGGTTAGCAGGGCATAAGTCAGATCAGAAATATAGAAATATTTCATCACAAAAAACAGCTTTATCAACTCATTGTGCTAATCTAAACCATTATCCAGATTTTGAAAATACAACAGTTTTAAATACGGAAAATAATTATAAACGTAGATTTATGTTAGAAATGTTGCAAATTATAAATGTACCGACAATATCGAGAATTAATTTTAAGTCAGATACTGAAAGTTTAGCACAAAATTATAGACATTTAATTTATAAAAATAGAAACGGAAGTTAAAAATTTATTTAAACTGTAATAGATTAGGTTTGAATTGGAAAACCTTTTTTGTATTTGAATTGGGAAACCTTTTTTGTATTTAAATGAAAATTGTTTTCAGAATTTTTGTTAAATTTGTTAAATTTGTTAAATTTGTTAAAAATTTTTAATTCTTTGTCAAACATTCAAGAAAAAACCCTGAAGAAGGCACACAACGGAGTGCCGAAATATTGGATTAAATAAAAATAATTTGTTTTTTATATAAAAAAAAAAAAGAGACCTCAAGCTTAATTAAATAATAATACTAATAAAATTTTGTAAAGGTCGAATAATGGTCAATTTATATAATATGAGAAACACATCTACAATCAATTACAATTTATTAAAAAGGAATCAAGATCTTAGAAGAAACATCAATAGGTATAAAACCATTAGGGACAAACTTATCAAAATAAAAGCAACAATAACTTTCTTAATTCGCTGTCGTAATGTAGGTATCATTCCTAAATTTATAAAAAATTCAACTAAAAACATTTTAAATATTTTTCATGAGAACGAACGTTTACCATCATGTCATCAAATAATATCAAAGTATCTGCAAGATCTACATCAAAAAATTCTGAATTTGAGGATAAATCAACAACATCAATTAATGAGGGAAGTACAAAAGGAATATAGAATGAACACAGAGAATTTAAGAAGATATTTTAATAAAGAAGAATACACTAAATTTTTGGATTTTGAAGATAAAGTAGCAAGAAATTTTAATGAAAAGGTCAAGAACAGACACAAGAGGAAGTTTGAAAATCTGGTAAACTTACAGAAAAAAGAATTAGGTATAAAATTAAACAATAAGTGGTTTATAAATAAATCTAAGATAGATATACCAATAGATGCACAATGGGTTCTTTCGTTAGGACACAAACACATTTTACCAACAGAAAGAAAACATTTTCCAATTTTGAAAGTTATAACAGAAGGGGAGGATTTGGTTCAAACACTAAAAACTAAGGAAGAACAGGAAATAGCTAGGACAAAACTAACAACAAATATAGATAGCTACATGAATAAAATGCGATTGACTAATAGGGATAAATTTGTTCTCGACAAAGTAGGTTAGGTTAGGTTAGGTTCCATGGGCAGCCATCAAAAGACAGCTCACTTGGGTCCTTCAGTGGTCCCTTTGTGATACCCGGCGCCAATGCCCATCTCCTAGATCAGTCATCCAGATGGCGTCACTGCAGGTTCCAACCACTTCGTCTTCCTAATGAAGAGAAGGAGCGATTTCAGTTCTGTCATGGACAGATCCCCCAAACAGGAAAACATCGGTTCCCCAAGGTATTTTTCCCTGATGCCCCGCAGTCCAGGGCAATGACAAAGGAAGTGAAGAACAGTCTCCTCTTCCTCCTCGTTCTGACAACTCCTACAGTAGTCATTAAATTCCAGACCCATCCTCGCAGCATGAGTCCCCACCGGCCAGTGTCCAGTTAAAACCGATATCACCGTCCTAATCTGGTTCCTGTTGAAACCAAGTAGAGAGCTAGTTCTCCGTTCATCATATCCAGGCCAAAGGATCCTGGATATCAAGCAGGTGGATTCACAGGTCCACCGCATCTGCGCAACTCTATACGACTCGCGCCTGATGAGTAATTTACAGTGAGCCATTGGAAGACCAACAAATTGATCGATGAATACGTCATCCATGCGACCACCTTGTCTGGCCAGCCCATCTGCCATTAGATTACCCGGGCACTCCGAGTGACCCGGTATCCATATAAGCGTTACCCTTGAATGTTTCGCAATCTCATCCAAAGACATCCGACATTCTACAGTTAACCTAGATGTCGTGTAGACACCCGCTAGGGAAGCAAGGGCAGCCTTGCTGTCAGTAAATATACGTATATCTCCCGATATGCGATGATACCTCAGCCAGTTTGCCGCCCGCCTTATAGCCGAGATTTCCGCCTGCAGGACACTGCATCCGTCCGGCAGACGAAAGGAAACCTTCACATCCAGTTCCTCTATGAAGAAACCTCCGCCAACTCTCTCACCCTTCCTCGAACCATCAGTATAAACCCCTAGGGTAGGTTCTCGGAAGGAATCAGACAGCACGTCGCCGTGCGCCACTTGTGTCACGAACCCCGCGCCAAAGAACGGCACCGGGGTGCAGTAATCCACACCGTCAGGGACAATCGTACTTTCGATTATTCTGGCATGTCCATAGTCACGGGTCGACCAGCCGTTCGTTGCGTGCAGCCGTGTCGCCGAGCAAAGAGCCAACTGTTTGGCCGTTATGTCCACCGGGAGCCAGTTCAATAACGTAAACAGCGCCTTCGTGGGAGTAGATCGCATTGATCCCGTGATCATCAACGCGACAAGTCTGTATACTTTCTCAAGCATTGCTCGGTGTGTGCTCTTATCCAATGCAGTCCACCATACAACGACTCCATAGTACAGGGTCGGCTTTACTACAGCTTCAAAGATCCAGTTGACACACCTCGGGTTCATACCCCAGTTTCTGCCAATTGCACCCCTACACGCATAAATGGCAACTATTGCCTTTTCCACTCTCATCCGGACATTGAGTCCCCATGACAGCCTGCTATCCAGAACCACGCCCAGATACTTGGCACTGTGAGATATCTGAAGCTCGGTTCCATTTAACCTTGGAAGTCTAAAGTCCTCGGTCTTATACTTCCTCGTAAAGAGTACCAGTTCCGTCTTAGACGGATTTACACCCAGTCCGCACGATGCACTCCAGATGCTGAGTACCCTCAAGGCAGCCTCCATACACTGGGACATAACTCCCAAATGCCTCCCTGTGATGGCCACTGAGACATCATCAGCATACGCCACTACTTTGATCCTCATGTTGTCCATCTTTGTCAACATGGTGTTCATAGTCAGGTTCCACAATAGTGGGGATAGAACTCCCCCTTGGGGAGTGCCCCTGTTCACCAGCCTCTGAACACTGGTTTCACCTATCGTAGAGCAAATGACCCTATTCCTCAATAGATTGTCCACAAATCTACATATGCCAACATCGATCCCCAGACTCATCATGGACGTCACGATAGAGTCCGGGTTGACATTGTTGAAGGCTCCCTCAATATCGAGAAAGGCCACTAGTGTGTACTCCTTGAATTCGAGCGATCTCTCAATAGTTCCTACTAGAGAGTGAAGAGCCGTCTCAACAGACTTACCCTTTGTGTAGGCATGTTGAGAGGCAGAGAGTAGACCTCTTGGGATAGTCATCCTCAAGTGCACATCGATAACCCTCTCAAGAGTCTTTAGAAGAAAGGATGCAAAGTAAAGGAAACCGAAAAGTTTTTAAGATTTAATAGGAATATACTTATTTTGAATGCAGATAAAGGTAATACGACAGTTGCAATGAACAGAACAGATTATAATTTAAGGATTAATGATATAATAAGGGATAATTCAGTTTACAAGAAACTAAGTAAAGATCCTACTAATAGATTACAAAAGATAAATAATGACTTTGTTCAGGAACTTTTTATGAAGAATATAATAACAGTTATGGAGAAGAACAAACTTAAAACTAATACAGCAATTGCACCTCGGTTATATGGGGTCCCAAAAATTCATAAAATTGATTTTCCATTAAGACCAATATGTTCATGTATAAATTCTCCATCATATGAACTTTGTAAATATGTTACAACAATTCTGAAAAATATAACTGAAAATTCAAAATATAACGTAAGGGACTCTCTTCAATTTAAAGATAAAATAAAGCAAATCAAGTTAAGTGATGATGAGAAATTAATATCACTTGACGTAGTTTCATTATTTCCAAGTATACCTATAGATCTTGCTATAGATATAATAGAGGAGCAATGGGATATAATAGAAGAACACACTAATATAGAAAAGGACTTATTTTTACGTATTCTGAAATTTTGTATAATTGACAATAGATATTTTCAATTGGACAGTAATGTATATGTTCAACTAAGGGGACTTCCTATGGGATCACCAGCATCTCCCATTGTAGCAGATATTGTTATGGAGAGATTAATAGATAGATGTTTAGAACAGTTGACTATTAAACCTAAAATTATGACAAAATATGTGGATGATTTATTTTGCGTAATTAAGGAATCAGAGATAGTTAAAATCTTAGATACATTTAATTCCTTTCATGCGGATATAAAATTTACAATGGAAAAAGAGTTTGATTCTAAATTGTCTTATTTAGACACTTTCATAATACGAAAGGGGAAACGTGTATTAATTGATTGGTATCAAAAACCAACATCATCTGGTAGGATAATTAATTATTTTTCAAATCATCCTAAAAGAATTATAATTAACACAGCTAAAAATTTTATAGATAGGGTATTGAAAATTAGTGATTCTTGTTTCCATAAGAATAATAAAGAAAAAATTTTTAAAGCATTAAGAGAGAATAGTTTTCCAAAGGAAATTATATCTAATTTATTAATACGATTTAATAACCATAGAATAAATAACTCCAACGGTAATACGGAACCAAAAATTTATAAATCGCTAACTTATGTACCAAAATTTTCGGAGAGGTTAGAAAAATCTAATATTTATGATACGGAGAAGTATAAAATTGCGCATAAATCTTATAATACAATAGGTAGATTATTTACTAAAATGAAAGACAAAATGAACAAGTTTGAAATGTCGAATGTAGTATATAAAATACCTTGTGGGGGAAATGTTAATGGACAATGTGGTAAAGTGTATGTTGGTACAACAAAAAATAAACTGAAAATTAGGTTAGCAGGGCATAAGTCAGATCAGAAATATAGAAATATTTCATCACAAAAAACAGCTTTATCAACTCATTGTGCTAATCTAAACCATTATCCAGATTTTGAAAATACAACAGTTTTAAATACGGAAAATAATTATAAACGTAGATTTATGTTAGAAATGTTGCAAATTATAAATGTACCGACAATATCGAGAATTAATTTTAAGTCAGATACTGAAAGTTTAGCACAAAATTATAGACATTTAATTTATAAAAATAGAAACGGAAGTTAAAAATTTATTTAAACTGTAATAGATTAGGTTTGAATTGGAAAACCTTTTTTGTATTTGAATTGGGAAACCTTTTTTGTATTTAAATGAAAATTGTTATCAGAATTTTTGTTAAATTTGTTAAATTTGTTAAAAATTTTTAATTCTTTGTCAAACATTCAAGAAAAAACCCTGAAGAAGGCACACAACGGAGTGCCGAAATATTGGATTAAATAAAAATAATTTGTTTTTTATATAAAAAAAAAGAGACCTCAAGCTTAATTAAATAATAATACTAATAAAATTTTGTAAAGGTCGAATAATGGTCAATTTAAATTAATTTTTATATTTATTTAAGTCATAAATATTAGGTGTGTACTTTTTAAAAATACAACAAGCAAACATTGAAATTAATTATGTATATGTTACTATCTTTGGATGTTATCGAAACAAATTCATTTTTGTAAAAATTAATATACGAGTTAAGGCGTTAATACCAAGGGATTATATCAAAAAGTTCATATAATTTCCTGAAAATAAAAGATGTTCATATTTCCTCCGAACAACTTTACACTACTTGTATTCCACGATTTCGGTGAATCGTATGTTAAAACGTCCTTAATGTTTTCTTTCACCAATATGAAAGTTGCTATTGTATAAGTATTTAGTCGGTTACGATGATCAGTCTTAAAAGGTTTTCGTACATTTTGCATACAGATTCAAAAGATACGAAAAATTTCAGGATTATACATGGTACGTGAAGCCATCAAAAGATACGAAAAATGTTTCTTTCGTATCCTAATGGCAACACTGATTGGTATGAACCTCAGGAAAATAGAACATGTTGTTAACTCTATTGCTCGATATATTTGCAATGCTCGTAGATATGAGCTTAGGGTGTCCCAAAAATTTTTTTTTTGTGATTTTCATAGGTGCTCAAAATTTAAAAGGTACATCGCAAGAACCTCAATAAATGATTTTTCACAGAGCTGGCAAACAGCTTATAATAACATATACAGGGTATAACGATAAAAACGGGTATAACTCAGGAATGGTAGGAACAAATTTAAAAATTGTTTATTCGTAATAATTAGAATTAATTTGTCTTTCAAACTGCATCATTAGTTTTAATACCTTTCATATAAATTTGAAAAGTAATAAACCGTTATTTACAGAATTTGTTAAAAAATTACGAAAAATTGTAATTAAGGGTATCTAAATGAGTACACTCATCACCAAAACTTATAATTTTTTCACACAGGAATAAAGCTTGGATACTTTTCTTTAAAACTGTTTCCTCAAAAGTGAAGAAACTCGTGGTATTAACCAAGTTATGAGTAAAGTTAAATAAATGGCCGAAAACTCCGTTTTTTTTATGAAAACTCCATTTCCGAAAATTCTAAAAAAAAAATCTAAAATACTTTACCCTATAAGCTTTCAAATTATGCTTGAGCCTCTTACAAAAAAAATTTTTGGGACACCCTAATGATCATATGTCTGGATATTTAAAATGTTTTTATGTTGTTATTTAAGTAGCTTTGTAAAGTTTCGCAATCTTTTATTTTTCTATAAGCTCATTAAGCCAGGTGTAGTTGCTCCTTTAATGAATGAATTTGTTTTTTCTCATTCAATAAGGAAAAAACAGATAGTTTTGCCAAGGATTGCATATTCAGTCTTTAAAAGATCATTTGTTACAAGGATTGTTCGTTGGTAGAATTGTTTGCCTTATGAACTGAAGTTATTCTCTCAGTGAAACAATGTTTTACAGTTGAAATTGATGAATTATAAAATTCAAAAAAAAAAAAAATAAATCTTATAAAACACGCAAAAAACAACAGGCAGCAGGAGGAAAGAGAACCAGAAAGATACAAAAGCGTATCATATATTTCTGGACTTTCTGAAAGATGGAAAAACTCAGATATTTATGACGAGAAAAATTTTGAACTAGCATTTAGAACGGACAACACTGTGAATCCGTTGTTAAGTAAGACAAAATCTAAAATTAAAAAGGAAGAAAAGTCAAATGTGGTGTATAAAATTCCGTGTAGTGGTAACGGGCCCAATGTATGCAATAAAGTATACGATGGGACGACAAAAACAAAACTTCAGACAAGGATATCGTCACATAAATCTGACCAAAAAGCTAGTGACAAACCTATTGAACAAAAAACTGCGTTAGCAGCCCACTGTACGCTGACAAATCATAAACCACATTTTGAAGGAGTACAAATATTACAAGAAGAGAGAAATTACTCAAGGAGATTTACACTAGAGATGCTACCACTGTTGCCAAAAGTGCAGATTTCTCTGCATTTTGCTGATTTTTCATTGCAAAAATGATGAAGTGAGATTTGCAGATTTTTGCTATCAAATTACAGGTTTTTTGAAATTGAAGAAATTGTAAAAATTGGTGTTTTATATTGAACTTTGTGACGTAACTTTTTAAAAGATTGCATTTTGGAGATCAATTAAAATTTGTAAAAGGAATAAATCCAAATATTTTAGTTAAATCAATATTTGAAATTTTATAAACAGTTTCCAAATTTAATATGCAAAGAAGATATGCAAACAATTGACTCTTGATTTCCAATACTTGATAAATAAAAATATCAATTTATTACACTTCCGGAAAAATAAATGTCAAATTAAAAATTTTGACTCAAGAATAAGTTTCCCAAAATCGTGCCTTTTGGTTAAAAAAAATTGGTTTTGCTACATTCATCAGCTGATGTGAAACCAATATTTAGTTAATATACATAAATAAAAGAAACCAAAATCGTTCAAATAAAATATCGCTTGAAGGAATTTTGTACACAAAAGACTTCGTTAAATTAAATAAATCAAATTATTTAAATACTCTAATTCAAAATAAAATTTTACGACAAATGACTTCTGAAATTTACAATAAATAAATGTATACAATTATTTTATATGATATGATACCATGTATGCATAATGTTTTTGAATATACATTTAAGTATATACCCTGTAGGAAGTCAAACACATTTTTAAGTAACTTGAAACTGGTTTTTTTTATAACCACATCTAGTTGATTAAGTGACTTTTTTCCTTGTCGACGACTCATTATTTTAACATAGGCATGTTAAAGGCAGTAGTCAATTGGCCATCTTTGCATGACTTTTTAACTGACTACTAATTACTTATTTTTAAACCCATTTGTAGTTAATTAATAATATAGTCAGTTTATAATAAATTATTTAAATTTTAAATAATTCTTGTCAAAAAAATATATGTACATACAAATATATGTATATCTATAAGTATTTTGATATAGAAATAATTATTTAAGAAAATTTTGCATTAAATTGCCTAAATGATGATGTATAATAGTGCTAAAATAAATACGCTACATAATTGCTAGTACATAAACAGATTTGTATTGAATTAATTCCCTGCAGGAAATGTCACTAGTGAATCTGTACTGATTCACTATTGATATAGTCACCAGTACTTAGGGTAGCCAGATTTTAAATTCGGAAAAACAGTACATTGAATACAAAAAACCAGTACAATCAAGAAAAAAACAGAACATTTTTTTGACGAAAACTTAACCATTTGTTTTAATAAGTAACCCCCAAGTTCAGCTATAATAAACTATCAGTTCAAGCTATCAAAACATATTGTAAGCTGGAAGTTAAAGTAATAGTTAGTTTTAACTGAACTTGGTGAAATTGGGGTAAATATTTTAAACTTTTGATTGAATATGCAACAACAATTATATAAAAAAATACACTTAAAATGTGTAACGTTTCATAAATAAATGAAATTACTCCATGTGCGTTTAAAAAGTAAACACCACAAACGAAGCATTTGGCCAGGAAAACGATAACATTGCTGTAAGCCATATAAGAAAGGAGAAAATCCTTACTTAGCTTGTGATAAAAACCAAATTTTACCAACTTTTAATTATAGGGGTAAATTAATTTAAAGAGTATAGTTTGTATTTGAAATTTTTATTTTGTTTTAATCTAGAAACTTTTTGTTTAAACATTCATAAATTGTCGAAAGTTTTTCATTCAAAGGAAAATTTGATTAAGGAAAGTCTTATAGAAAATAGAGAATTTATTTTACGGGAAAACAATTGGTTTTAGAATAATTTGGACAAGTTATTGGAATTTTCGGTTGCGAATATTGCAAATTTTTTATAGAAGAATACATTGTGCATACTTAATTTAAATAAACGGTAAGAAAATCTAGTATTTATGTTTTAGTGAAATCATGTTGTTAATAATTTGTGGTCTTTGTACTGTTGGTAGGATTGTTGTGTCGAATATATTGGCTTCTGAAGGAAGGAAGAAGGAAAAAAAAAAAAAAGACAAAACGTGCATGTGGGTCACTTTCTCTGGTTGTTATTGGTGCAAAAATTTTTATTTAAACTGCAATTGGGAACTTGAGGTTCTTTACACGTTTGTGTTGAACCTGATAGAATTCCGGAACCTGATAGAATTCTTGAGGAAACTAAATAAGTTTCCGGTTTATAAGATTTATCACAAAACTAATTTTCCTGCGAGTGAATATATATCCCATAATACCTACATACCTGAAAATAGAGTGACCTACGGGTAGTTCAGTATTGTTTTTTTTATTGTTGTTTGAAATTACATATCTCATTTATAACATTTGATCGGACTTTTAAATTTTAATGTATTAAATTGTCGTTAGTTAAATTCTTAAATTCATAAGGTCACCTTAATGTTTAGTTAAATTATATTCATTCACCCCTTAAAATAGGCTATACTAAAATATAAACTTGACACCTTCACAAATTTAAACCTACAACACTATTTAAATTCATTAAAAAGTGGATGGTATCATACCGGATATATTTTATTTTTGAGTATAATATCATCCACACAACACCCATTCATACAAACATAAGCATTACTTATTTTACATTAATTGTGAAATTTTAAACGTTTTACGCAACTGTCTACTGTCATCCGGCGCCTGCTGACATCGATGGACGTTAAACAAACGTAAGTTTTTATATTTATATTTCATGTTAACGGCCATGTTGGTTACACACTCACTTTATAATAAAATTTACACACTAATATAGAAATGTTATATGAACATCTTTGAATTTTAATATTAATTGCAATACGGGTTACCATTGCGTTTATTTTTTTTTATAAGTTTTTTTTTATTATTTATGTTCATGTTACATTTGATATAAACACAATATACATTAATTAATCATAAGATTTATACATATTGTCACCTTATAAAATTTATCTTCTGGTTCAATTATGTACACTAAATTAAAATATAACAAACAGGACTCAAAATAACATTAGTTTCAAATTTAAAACAAATAAGTACATTTGGTTCGGTTTTTTTTTTTTTTTTTTTTTTCCCCCCCCCCCCCCCCCTTTAACTTAAAGATAAATTGATAAATTTAAATTTGTGACCAAATATACTTTAAAACTTCCTTTTCTGCTAAGTTGCAGATTTTTTATTTGTTGCTAATCGTTGTAAATAAATTGTTTTAAATCAAACATGAACTCTTAATTTTTTTTTTTATTTGTGAAAAGTGAAGTTTAGGTATGGAGCATGTAGGGTGATTTTTTTTGTATTTTATTTTTGTTATGGGCTGATAATCAGTACATATATATATCAGCATGGAGGGTGGGCTAGGATCTGTGTAGCATATTACACCTTTCGCTACACATACATCATCAATCCATATATACTTTCTCTTTATTTCTATCTGTCTATATGGGTCAATTTAGTTATTTTTTTTACTTATGCTACCTAAAATTTATAAATCTCTAAAGAGCGATTTAATTTTATTTTACATTAAACTGGGAACATAACAAACCCCCCCAACGACGAGCACGGCCGAACTAACAGGTAGACTCGTTTCCAAATAATACCATCTCAGTCTCCGAACTGAAGTTTCGTTACAGAGATTTTTGGCGCCCAACGTGGGGCCTCAGTAGTCGTTAAATTTAAGAATTAATTTGTGCACTTTCACCAGGATACTGAGGTCTTTTGAATCTTTTGAGGGTGTTGATTTCATATAGACATTTTTACGTTTCATCTTTTCTTTAGCATTTGTAACATGTTAAGTAGTTATGGATATAGTTGTTCATTACTTTTTGTGATAATCAATTCCTTAGCTAGCATGGTGTGTTGCAAATGTTATCAGGGGTTGGGTTCGAATTCGAAGAGTTTTTCTGGTTATTATCGGTTTAATCGTCATTCGAATCTTACTCTTTTCTTCTACTATCTACTTTTTTCGATTTGATATTTTCTTGTTGTACGGACTTAAAGTACATTGATAGTTATTGGGTATTTTCTTGCAACAGATTATCGATTTCAAATTTATTTTCTTATTTTTTTTTTTTTTTTTTTAGCTCAGGATGTTTAGGACTTTATATTTTAACATCTGTTAAAGATAACCAGATTTTGAGTTAATATATTATTCTTTTTATATATGGTTGATGTATGAATCTAATGTATTATTTTTATTTTTTTGTTTCGATTACCTTATACTGGCCCATACCGAAATACTTCACCAAGTAGCATATAATTCATAAAATATTTTTAATAAGAACACTTTTCCGTATATAACTCTATTAAACTTAAACAATTTTTTTTTTGCACTATAATTTTCTTGTGGCGTGATACCTCATTTGTTTTGTTTTGGTGAAAATGCCAGTGGTTCGTAGTTTAGGAGATATACCGGCTCAGGTTGAGCAAGAAAGGGTTAATATTACTTTTCCATCTGAACAAGGAGCAGGTGGCGATTTAGAGGTTCCTTCACGACCAATCGATAGACCTAGAACTCGACAACAGTCTCGCAGAGAAGCTAGGGAACAAATTAGTGATAATGGTACTAGGGTACGTCAGATAGTAAACGAATCTTTAATAGGATTTAGGGATGAAGTTATTAATTTGATGGCTGAGGGATTTAGAAATTTGTCGTTAGCTGGTCAAAGACAGGATATACCGGCTGCATCTAATACTCGCGCGGAAGGCGATCATTTTGAACAGGAGGATAACATTAGTATGACTTCTCAGAATGTTCAACTAGGGCAAGCAAATCGTAACACATTTCATCATGGCGACATTGATCGTAATTCGGATAGGGCTCTGAACATTATTCGGAATTGGCGAATTCGTTTTACGGGTGATGCATCGGAGGTAACAATCGATGAATTTATTTATAGGGTTAACACTCTTACGAAATCAAACTTGCGAGGTGACTTCAACCTTCTGTGTGAGCATGTCCATATCTTATTTGAGGGTAAAGCTCTAAAGTGGTTTTGGCGGTTTCATAGGGTTAGTGGTGAAATAACTTGGAATGCATTAGTGGAAGCTTTGAAACGACAATACAAGGATTACAACACAGACTTCGATATTAAAGACGATATTTTGCGAAGAAAGCAGCGACAAACCGAAACGTTTGATGAATTTTATGATGATTATGATGATTATGCTCTTGTGTGATAAACTTCGAACACCTTTCACTGATGTCGAACTTTGTGAGACCATTCAAAGGAATTTAAGACCAGAGGTGAGGCACGAGCTTCTTCACCTGGAAATAACTCGTGTTGCCGAACTAAGACGTGCAGTTCGGAGGCACGAAAAATTTTTAAAGGATACTTCACTTTCTTATTTAAATAAACGGGCGAATAATAGAAATAATGTGTCAGAAGTCGATGTTATTGATACCGATACTAATGTAGTTAACCATTTGGTAAATGAAAACACTGAGGTGTGTTAAGTGGTAAAAACGGGTCGTTGCTGGAATTGTAGTAATGTTAGTCACAGTTTTATTGACTGTTTAGAACCTCGAACGGTATTTTGCTATGGATGCGGGGCAAAGAACGTGTATAAGCCCAAATGCCCTAAATGTTCCCAGCGGGGAAACGCTCTGAAGGATGTTCGTGCAAAGATGAACGAACATCCGAGACAAAATTAAATCTCACTGTCAATAACACACCTGAGGAAACCAACCAAAATAAAAAACTGGCTATAACAAATTCACCGGAATTAACGAATAAACCAGATATGACTATAATTCATCCACTACAAAGACCTTATCATTTACGTCTGGAGGAATACAACCGTGCTAGGAATAGAATATTTAATGTTGACTTTATGGCATTACAACCCAATAGATCTTCTAGGAGAATTCGTGAGTTTTACAAACGGAGGAAACTTTTGAAGAAATGTGTAATTTCATCGGTAGTATCTCAAAATAATGACGATAGACCGTATATATTGTTAGATATACAGAATAAGAACTATTTTGCGTTTTGTAGTGGCGCAAACGTAAACGTCATAGGAGGAGAGTTATGTTGTGAAATTATCCAATCGAAAAATTTTAAACGTGGTGCTGGAAATGTCAAGACTGCAGACGGACAACAACAAAAAGTTGTAGGTACAATAATGTTAGAAATTGGTTATGGTAAGCAAAATAAGTTAACCGAATTTCTTTTAATTCCATCAATTAAACAAGATGTAATATGTGGTATGAATTTTTGGACCAATTTTGGTATAAAAATCGTGTCTAGTAGTTCTTTAAATGAAATTGCATCGGAGGAGGATCCGAACAAAATCCCATTATCATCTATTGAGCAACAACAGTTGAATATAATAATTGACTACTTTCCAAATTCAGAACGTGATGGATTAGGATGTACATCTATCATTGAACATAATATCGACACTGGTAATTCACCTGCTATAAAACAGAGATACTATCCGATATCACCTGCGAGGGAAAAGCTTTTATGTGACGAAATCGATCGTATGTTACAGTTAGGAGTAATCGAGGAATGTCCATCATCGGCGTGGTCATCCCCTGGTGTTTTAATAGTGAAACCGGGTAAGGTGCGCTTTTGTTTGGACAGTCGAAAATTAAACATGGTGACGACAAAAGACGCATACCCAATTCCGAACATTGACGGACTTATTTCGAGACTTCCTCCAATTTATTATATTTCTAAAGTGGATCTGAAAGATGCATTTTGGCAGATTAAATTGGACGAAACCTCAAGACCAAAGACAGCGTTCACAATCCCTAATCGGCCTTTGTATCAATTTACAAGAATGCCGTTTGGATTATGCAATGCTCCTCAGACAATGTGTAGATTGATGGACCAAGTCATTCCGTACAATTTAAAAACCAACGTGTTTGTTTACCTGGACGATTTACTGATTATATCGAAAGACTTCAACGAACATTTGCAGCACCTGAATGAGGTGTCTTCTCAACTTCGTAGGGCGAATTTAACCATAAACGTGAAGAAAGTTTTTGCTTGCGACGGGTACAATACCTTGGCTATATTGTTGGAGAGGGATCTTTGAAAGTTGATAGGGAGAAGGTCAAAGCCATTTCCCAGTTTCCCAATCCTAAGACGATTCGACAATTACGACAGTTTCTCGGTATGGCTGGGTGGTACCGTAGATTTATTGACGATTATGCTACGATCACATTTTCTTTGACGGAATTATTATCAAAGAAGAAAACATTTGTGTGGACAGAAGATGCCCAGATATCATTTGAAACTATTAAAAACAAACTGGCTTCCGCACCTGTATTAGTGCACGCAGACTTTTCAAAGCCTTTTATTCTACAATGTGATGCAAGCACATTTGGCATTGGTGCGGTATTGGCACAACTTGATGACAACGGGGTTGAGAGACCGGTAGCATTTATGTCTCAAAAATTAAATAAGGCTCAGAGGAATTACTCAATTACTGAGTTAGAATGTTTGGCGGTCATCTTAGCGATTAGAAAGTTCAGAGCCTACATTGAGGGACAGGATTTTAAAGTTATTACTGACCACGCAAGTCTCAAGTGGTTAATGAGACAAAAGGATTTGTCAGGACGATTGGCCAGATGGGCCCTTAAGTTACAAGGATTTGTTTTCACAATCGAACATCGAAAAGGAAAAGACGACGTTGTACCGGATGCATTATCTCGGTCTTTTGAAAGTGAAGATAATATTGCTGAAATTGAATTGGAAATTCTTCCTTCGATAGATCTTAATTCTACGGCTTTTGATAGTATAGAATACCAACGTTTAAGAGACGAATTTTCTAAGTCTCAGTTACCTGATTATCAAGTCAGGGACAAGTATATTAACAAAAGGACAAAATTTTCGTGTGGTAATATTGATGAGTCTGATTCGTGGAAACTGCTTGTTCCAGTAGATCTTCGAAATGATATCATATATACAGCTCATAATACTCCTATTGCAGCTCACGGCGGAATTGCGAAAACAATTTTTCGTATTCGGCAATTTTTTTATTGGCCTCGTTTAGTTATTGATGTGCAAAACTATATTGCCAAATGTGAATCCTGTAAAACATCTAAAGCTTCGACTTGTTTACTTAAACCACCAATGGGTGAAATTGTAAATTCTGAAAGGCCATTTCAACGCCTATACATAGATATAATTGGCCTTTTCCCGCGTACGAAAAATGGAAATATTGGAATTCTTATTATATTAGACCATTTTAGTAAGTTTACCTTTTTGAAGCCCATAAGAAAATTTGTGACAAAACCTATTGTTGAATATCTAACGCATGATATATTTTCTTGTTTTGGAGTGCCTGAAACTATCATCTCAGATAATGGAAGCCAATTTAAGTCAAAGGAGTTTACAAGTTTAGATACCAAGTATGGAATAATTCATCAATATACAGCTGTACACAGTCCACAGTCAAACGCGTGTGAAAGAGTTAATCGATCGATCAACGAAGCACTTAGATCTTTTGTTAGTAACGATCAGCGAGAATGGGACCGGTACTTATCGAGTATCAATTGTGCGATCCGTAGCAGCATACATCAAACAACAGGTCAAACTCCCTATAACCTGGTATTCGGACAAACAATGATTATGCACGGCCAGGACTACAAACTTTTGAGAAATATGAATCTTTTGGCAGAAACGGACACCGAAATTAAAAGGCATGATAGTTTTGCTCTTTTACAGGATTCAATACATAAGAAAATCCAAGAGGCTTATGAACGCAACGTAAAATCATACAACTTAAGAACTCGAAGGCGTGAGTTTAATATTGGTCAGGTTGTATTTCGTAGAAATTTTGCTCAGAGTTCGTTAGCTCAAAATTTCAACGCGAAACTTGCACCGGTCGAAATAAAATCCATGATAAAGAAAAGAATAGGCAACGTTAATTATGAATTAGAGGATGTAAAGGGTGGATACACTGGTGTCTACCATGTGAAAGATATCTGGACTTAGTTGTTTGTTTTTGTTTTTCAGAAATCTAATATAAATTTTCCCTGTATAGTTTTTTTTCAGATTAAATCCATTAACAAGTTTAGTATTTAATCTGCTTTGTGATAAAAACCAAATTTTACCAACTTTTAATTATAGGGGTAAATTAATTTAAAGAGTATAGTTTGTATTTGAAATTTTTATTTTGTTTTAATCTAGAAACTTTTTGTTTAAACATTCATAAATTGTCGAAAGTTTTTCATTCAAAGGAAAATTTGATTAAGGAAAGTCTTATATAAAATAGAGAATTTATTTTACGGGAAAACAATTGGTTTTAGAATAATTTGGACAAGTTATTGGAATTTTCGGTTGCGAATATTGCAAATTTTTTATAGAAGAATACATTGTGCATACTTAATTTAAATAAACGGTAAGAAAATTTCGTATTTATGTTTTAGTGAAATCATGTTGTTAATAATTTGTGGTCTTTGTACTGTTGGTAGGATTGTTGTGTCGAATATATTGGCTTCTGAAGGAAGGAAGAAGGAAAAAAAAAAAAAAAAAGACAAAACGTGCATGTGGGTCACTTTCTCTGGTTGTTATTGGTGCAAAAATTTTTATTTAAATTGCAATTGGGAACTTGAGGTTCTTTACACGTTTGTGTTGAACCTGATAGAATTCCGGAACCTGATAGAATTCTTGAGGAAACTAAATAAGTTTCCGGTTTATAAGATTTATCACAAAACTAATTTTCCTGCGAGTGAATATATATCCCATAATACCTACATACCTGAAAATAGAGTGACCTACGGGTAGTTCAGTATTGTTTTTTTTTTATTGTTGTTTGAAATTACATATCTCATTTATAACATTTGATCGGACTTTTAAATTTTAATTTATTAGATTGTCGTTAGTTAAATTCTTAAATTCATAAGGTCACCTTAACGTTTAGTTAAATTATATTCATTCACCCCTTGAAATAGGCTATACTAAAATATAAACTTGACACCTTCACAAATTTAAACCTACAACACTATTTAAATTCATTAAAAAGTGGATGGTATAATATCATCCACACAACACCCATTCATACAAACATAAGCATTACTTATTTTACATTAATTGTGAAATTTTAAACGTTTTACGCAACTGTCTACTGTCATCCGGCGCCTGCTGACATCGATGGACGTTAAACAAACGTAAGTTTTTATATTTATATTTCATGTTAACGGCCATGTTGGTTACACACTCACTTTATAATAAAATTTACACACTAATATAGAAATGTTATATGAACATCTTTGAATTTTAATATTAATTGCAATACGGGTTACCATTGCGTTTATTTTTTTTTATAAGTTTTTTTTTATTATTTATGTTCATGTTACATTTGATATAAACACAATATACATTAATTAATCATAAGATTTATACATATTGTCACCTTATAAAATTTATCTTCTGGTTCAATTATGTACACTAAATTAAAATATAACAAACAGGACTCAAAATAACATTAGTTTCAAATTTAAAATTTAAAACAAATAAGTACATTTGGTTCGGTTTTTTTTTTTTTTTTTTTCCCCTTTAACTTTAAAGATAAATTTAAATTTGTGACCAAATATACTTTAAAACTTCCTTTTCTGCTAAGTTGCAGATTTTTTATTTGTTGCTAATCGTTGTAAATAAATTGTTTTAATTCAAACATGAACTCTTAATTTTTTTTTTTATTTGTGAAAAGTGAAGTTTAGGTATGGAGCATGTAGGGTGATTTTTTTTTGTATTTTATTTTTGTTATGGGCTGATAATCAGTATATATATATCAGCATGGAGGGTGGGCTAGGATCTATTACACCTTTCGCTACACATACATCATCAATCCATATATACTTTCTCTTTATTTCTATCTGTCTATATGGGTCAATTTAGTTATTTTTTTTACTTATGCTACCTAAAATTTATAAATCTCTAAAGAGCGATTTAATTTTATTTTACATTAAACTGGGAACATAACAAACCCCCCCAACGACGAGCACGGCCGAACTAACAGGTAGCCTCGTTTCCAAATAATACCATCTCAGTCTCCGAACTGAAGTTTCGTTGCAAGCTCAAAGTAATTAACTCATTGATTGTGTAAGTACGATTTTTTTTAAACATATTCGTATTTAACCTCTTCAGACCATGGGTACACATATGTGTACCTCAACTTATTACAAGTTTTAAAGACTAGCGACATCGTGTGACCAATAGAAACAGTTTTATTACTTGCTTTAATCTACTGCGCTTCAAAACAATATCAAAAGATGGCAGGGTTTAGAAGTTTAAGCCATTATTTTTACATTTGAATTTAACAGTTTGAAAAAACCATACTGTTGGGATATTTTTCCTCAATAACTAATCGCTAAGACCTGAAGTACACATATGTGCACCTCTTTTTCTACCAGTTTAAATAAAAAAATTAAAAAAATAACAAAATTACATATCATAAGATAAAACAAATAGTTAATAAGCCCTTTAGTTAATCGGTTCAGTTCAGATCTTAAGAAATTAATAATTTACGTTAAAATTTTTCATATTTTAAGACCTGAGGTACACATATGTCCCCCTTAATTTCTAAGAATTCAAATAAAACTTAAAAAAAAATATATACAGTTGTTTTATTTGCTCCCCAAAAGGTGAAAAAAAAAAAAAATATATAAGAAATGTAAAAATTCAATGGTGTAATGTTCGGGTCTTAAGAGGTTAAAGCAATTTTCACTACACACATAGTTGCACAAATCATTTAGAATTTGAGAAAATGTTTGTTTCCTAAATTAATTTTCCAATTTTAAAAAATTTTTAAATTATTTACGGCTAATTTTACCAAGTTCAGCTATAATTAACTACATATTACTAAAACAATAGGTTTTTTGACTTTTATAATGAATGTTAATTAAACCTGAACTTGGTGAAATTGGCCATTAATCTCTAAAATCCAAAAAAAAAATAGTTTGGTTAATTTTTATTTCACAAAATCTGAAAATATTTCAAATCAAGTGAAATTGAAAACGATGAATATTTTCAATAAAATTTTTGTAAAAATTAACTTATAATTTTCTTATTTCAGTAGTTTAGGTAAAGAAAAGTGGTCCTCAAAGGTATTAGGTATTTTTATAAATTTTGAACACGGACAATTTTCCAAATTTGTTTGTTTTCAATTTCACGTGATTCTAAAAATTAACGATACTTGTGTTGGAATAAGTATTTTTTTAGTACTGTGGTTATTTTGTTGAACTATTTATGGTTTTTAATCCAAATTTTTAATATTTTTAATTAGGCTTAAGTTCATGAAATTTAATTTTTATTAAATTATTTTTATGAAGAAAGGAATTTTACAACATGAAAATCAATTAAAATTGTTATTGATAATCTTTCATTCTTGACGTGGCTCGGGCTCGAACCCTGGCCGGCAGGTTACCATGACATGTTTCGATCGCAACCACTCGATCTCCTCAGATGGATTTGCCGTCTTACACTCGCAGCCATCGACGACTGCTGACGTCACTAGTCAAACATCAATCCTTAAACCAAATTGTATTTTAACATTTGGTAGATCGAAATTTGCTTTCCTGAATGATTATCTATTTTAATTGATTTTACATGTTTTTTCCTTTACTTCTGTTTTTTCGTACTTTCGTCAAGAATTTTTCTTGAAGTCCAAGTACATTTTTTGTTTTTTCACTTTGTCTTTCTTTTTTTTTTTTTTTTTTCTGTTGACCTTTTTCAGCACAACTTGAAGGACAAATGTACACATAGAGCTCGTGCCTTAGCTTTAACAATAATTAGTATTGTGGTTATTTTGTTGAACTATTTATGGTTTTTAATCCAAATTTTTAATATTTTTAATAAGGCTTAAGTTCATGAAATTTAATTTTTATTAAATTATTTTTATGAAGAAAGGAATTTTACAACATGAAAATCAATTAAAATTGTTATTGATAATCTTTCATTCTTGACGTGGCTCGGGCTCGAACCCTGGCCGGCAGGTTACCATGACATGTTTCGATCGCAACCACTCGATCTCCTCAGATGGATTTGCCGTCTTACACTCGCAGCCATCGACGACTGCTGACGTCACTAGTCAAACATCAATCCTTAAACCAAATTGTATTTTAACATTTGGTAGATCGAAATTTGCTTTCCTGAATGATTATCTATTTTAATTGATTTTACATGTTTTTTCCTTTACTTCTGTTTTTTCTTTTTTTTTCTGAAAAAGGTCAACAGAAAAAAAAAAAAAAGAAAGACAAAGTGAAAAAACAAAAAATGTACTTGGACTTCAAGAAAAATTCTTGACGAAAGTACGAAAAAACAGAAGTAAAGGAAAAAACATGTAAAATCAATTAAAATAGATAATCATTCAGGAAAGCAAATTTCGATCTACCAAATGTTAAAATACAATTTGGTTTAAGGATTGATGTTTGACTAGTGACGTCAGCAGTCGTCGATGGCTGCGAGTGTAAGACGGCAAATCCATCTGAGGAGATCGAGTGGTTGCGATCGAAACATGTCATGGTAACCTGCCGGCCAGGGTTCGAGCCCGAGCCACGTCAAGAATGAAAGATTATCAATAACAATTTTAATTGATTTTCATGTTGTAAAATTCCTTTCTTCATAAAAATAATTTAATAAAAATTAAATTTCATGAACTTAAGCCTAATTAAAAATATTAAAAATTTGGATTAAAAACCATAAATAGTTCAACAAAATAACCACAATACTAATTATTTTTTTAGTACTTAAAAAAAATTTAGATTTTATTTTTGTCTTTCTCAGGTGTGAAAAGGGAAAGACTATTGGAAGAGGTAGCCATAAAATAATAACAACATGAAAATATACCACTGCTACGAGCCACCCATTTTAATTTAGATTTCTACTGTGTATTTATGAGAAAACTGACCACAGCGTAAAATCTCTTATTATTTTAGAACTTTTTTTTTAACACAACATAATTTTTGTAAACCAGTACTGTTAAATATAGACTGAGCAAAAAAAACAGTACAAAAAACTGTACAAAGTGTAAAAAACAGTACATTTGCGTACTGTTTTAGGAGTTGTGCATAAAACAGTACAATTGCAAAAAATCAGTACATGTACTGCTTAAAACAGTACGTATGGCAACCCTACCAGTACTAGTGACTTATTATACCCCAGGCAATGTTATTTACAATAGACATTTAACATGTGCGTGTCATTGGAAATCTACTACTGACGTTGGTACTACCGACTAGGTACTGACTAGGTAGTTCCTTTGGGAACATATGTAGACATTGGAACCAGAGAATCGCTAGTTCATTTTAGTAATAATAGTCTACATTTTTTGTAAGAATACGAAATCATAACAATCTTTTTTTTTCTTCAACTTTAAAAGGAATTGTACTTCTAAATTGTTATTGATAAAATCTTTTTCGTATTAAAGCCAAATATAGTGGCAAATTAAATGTAGTGTAGACACTTCGTTTACAATGTCACCAATATAGTCGACAAAACTGGTGACTTGGAGACACTTGCTCCCAGGTTTCCTTTAGGTTTTTAATTATTTTAATATGTTTGTATACATTTTTTTCATTTGACCTCATGGCATGCTTGTTTTACTTATTTTGCTTTTATTTGTATTATACGTGTGCCTCTATGCAATATGTTTGGTTGATATCTGCATGAGATTTAAACCAATTTGTAGTCATTTGAAAAATAGTTAATTTATAGTTCGTGTTTTTTGCAACTGACTATTTTATTTACTACAGGGTATATACATACATACATACTTTCATATGTATAATCAAAAAATCAACCCCAAAATAAAGTATTTTAAGTTCCCAGATTTTTTGCAGATTTTAACAAATTTTTTCCAGATTTTCCAGATTTTTTAGTCCAATTTTTCAGATTTATTAGAAAAAATTTCTGGCAACTGTGGATGCTACATATCATTAATACTGACCCAGAACTTCGTCTCAATTACCGACAAGATACAGAAAATTGTGCTCACATATACAGACAAATAATAATCAAAAACAGACGATCAAAAAACTAGATTTAGTTAAGAAAATCTTATAGCAAAGAAAACAAGTGTTTTTTGTGAAGTTTTGTTATATTTTTTAATTGTTTCGTGTAACTATCTTTGTTAAATTATTCTTTGTTTTTTGTTTAATATTAATAATAATTATTTTATGTATTGGGAATAAAAAATAAAAATATAAAAACAAAAATCACGAGTTTTTATTTTATTTATTTACTTGGACCTGCAACCAAACAAAAACAACTAATAATTAATATTGATGAATTATTTTTCATAGACAGTAATTCCCTTGTGTCAATTTGTCTCCGGCTCCTTCGTGTAAATCTAGTAAATTTATTCGTTTGATTATTATTTAAACATGTGCCATGGGGTGGCCGTTATTTTCTTTTTTTTGATTTCTTATATTCTCCCCCCCCCCAAATCGGTTCAGTTTTGTGTAAAAAAATACAAAAAAAAGTTCGCAGCGATAAGTTGTGTTTTAGGGGGGGGGGGGGGGGGGCGTCCGCCCCTCAAAGTTTGCCTTCAAGCCATTTATTTAAATGTAATTTGTTTTCATACGACTATCTCTTAAAAACAACATTTTACAAGAATACGATATATAACAATATTTATCTCTTCTAGTTGACAACATTAGCCTTGAAGAAAGTTTTTTGCTAAAATTAATATTTTAGAAAATAATTAAGAAAATAACAACAAAATACCAAACATTTTATATACGTTTTATATTAATAAAAGGGGGATTAATGTCAAGTGACTCAATTTTGAAATCGATGTCTTTCGATTTGGATGAAATTTACACTAAGGTTAGTCCTATTAGATAGTAGTTTAGACACAAATTTTCAACAAGATCGGTAAAAAAATTTCTGAGTTAGAAGGGGTCAAAGTTTTAAATTTTGTCCATACAGGTGTTCTTTCTCATCCATGTAACTTATTACCTATTATATATATATATATATATTATGTCCTGTGGTTCCTAGTAGGAACAAAGGGCCGCAAAAATTACCTATTGGTGTTAGCAAAATTTGTCCCAAGTAGCTTAAGTAGCTATTTGATTAATCTTTAAAAAAAAAAATTGTCGAGTAGATTGCCAATAAATCTACAAATTACATCGTCAACACGCAATTCCTTCATTGACTCCAAAATGTAGTTGGATCTGACATTATTGAAAGTTCCCTCAATTTCCAGAAAGCCCACAAGCGAGTATTCCCGAATTTCAAGGGATTTCTCAATGAAGCCGACCAGTGAGTGAAGCGCCATCTCTACAGACTTACGTAGGCATGCTGCGATAAAGAGAGCAGATGTCTAAATGTGCCTTAAAGAGTCAAAGCTCCTTATCGCCCAATTAAGCCTACATTGCACAGAGAAATGGACACTGGTCCAGGTTCTGATAAGCAATTGATCTTCCGTAGTGTTGGAAGGGAATTGCCAGGAAAGTGTGTGTCAATTAACCCCTCCAACGTGTCCTGACTGTTCGTAGTGCAGCTACCATCATCTTTCTGAATGTAGCTACGGACAGCTGGGCAAAAATCCATTATTTTGCGCAATCGGTTTGTCTCCTAGGAGCCTTCCACGCCGCACTTACCAAATTCATAAACCTATTCAATGCCGACTTATATTCCGCCCAGTTTCCCAGACGCTTAGCCATATTGAATAACCTACGACAGTCTTTACGAGACTGTGCGACCTCAGGGCTTTACCATGGTGGCTTGCCCCCTCCTTCCTAACTACTGCCGTTGCCTGTGCCTCCGATAGGAAGTCCACTGCCATTTCAGTCATCGTAATGCCACTAATGACTGGGACTGAGCCCAGAGAGTTAGCGAGTAGAATAGCCTGATAGTCGCACTTCGTTCTCCTCCTATTCACAAAAGTACACACCTCCAAGGGACGCGAACCCAATTGAAACTCAACATACCTGTGGTCCGAAAAGGACCAGTCATTTGATACCGCCCGGTTACTTATTAGTCGGAGTGTTCCGAGCTGACCAATGCCACATCGAGAACCTCCTGCCTATTAGCTACAATGAACGTAGGTCCCACGCCTATGTTTGCTATGAAATAAATCGGGCGATTAGTACTATAAGGACGACACCTATAGAAAGGAGATCCGTAGAATATTATGAAAAAAATCTAAGAAGCTCGAAGAATTGTGGAAGAACTTCGAAAAGATAGACAATCGCATAAGAAGTGATTCGACAGCAAAGGAAGATCATCCATATTTTTTACAAAAACTACAAGGAGACGAGCCAAAGAATTAGAGAGGCTGATGACTACGTCCAAAAACAAATTCAAATTATAAGGGAAAAATCAAAGATGCGAGCAAGCAACTCAGGCATCGCTGGGAAGCAGGCTTCGGAGACAACAATGAACAATTTGATAAACATACAGAACGCCACCATATCCAAAATTATCAGTACACAAGGCAGCAGATTGATGTAAAACTAAAGGAAGTCGAATACAATATGAAAACTATACAGCAGTTCCAGGATAAGATATGTACGGAGAATATCGAGCACGATATATACCAATTTCTGGCAAAACAAACAGAAATAACGGATAAGATGATGCAAATTGAGGACCTAAAAACTAGTTTGACGCCAGAAGCTATCTGCATAATCTTCCCAAGGTAACAATACCAAAATTCAATGGGGATTATCTGAGCTGGCAACCATTCTATGATCAACGAAATGATACACAAAAAGGCAATGCCAACCATACAAAAAATGTGGTTTTATAAACAAATGTAACAGGTGAGCCCGCAAGACTAATACAAAATCTATCTCCAACAGAAACAAATTATGAGTCGGCATGGAATACACTTCAACACCGCTTTAACAATTCGAGAATTCTAACAAATAATATCATAAATAAATTGTTAGGCCAGCAAAAAATACCGGAAAATCCCTCTGCTGCAGCTATAAAAGGGCTGGACGATACGACGCGCGAATCTATTGCAGCACTTAACAATTTAAATATCAATACATCGACTTGGGATCCAATACTAGTCAATATATTAATTAAAAAACTAGACCAGGGAGCGCATGTACTGTATGAGCAGTCCATACAGCTTCCCAAATCTTTACCATCCTTAGAAACTAGATTCCAGTCACTAGAAGCAGTCGGTCGAATTCAAAACATGCAAAAAAAAAAACGGTTTAGGCAGCAACCACGTCTCAAGATACCTACTCCTGCAAATTATGCGGAAATGGAAATCGTCAGTTGTATCATTGCAAACAATTTTTATCAAAGCCAGCGTCCAAGCGATTAAAATGGATTCAACAGCAGCAACTATGGCCACATAGCAAGACATTCTACACAAGTTGCTGTAGAAAATGCAAAACACGCTAGTTCACCTGGAAATATATCAACACAACACAAACACTGTACCATCGACATCAAAAAAGGTGTACACTGTGAGTAACAAACATTTCACCCATGCGTTCAAATAGGTCGCCCAGCATGTCAGGATGGACGGGGTGTCTTCTTTGTCGCATGGATGAACGGATACCAGCCAGCATCGTCACATTGCGAGGGTGCTCCTGGATGCTCATTCAGAATCTTCCAGAATACATCCATCATCCACAGCTTCACCAAGTCCCACTTGAAGTGGGAGATGGATCCGTCAGCTGCACCTCTGTCTATAACCTCTCTAACAAGGGGGTCCTTAGCCACGGTGTAGTTTAGACACAAATTTTCAACAAGATCGGTAAAAAAATTTCTGAGTTAGAAGGGGTCAAAGTTTTAAATTTTGTCCATACAGGTGTTCTTTCTCATCCATGTAACTTATTACCTATTATATATATATATATATTATGTCCTGTGGTTCCTAGTAGGAACAAAGGGCCGCAAAAATTACCTATTGGTGTTAGCAAAATTTGTCCCAAGTAGCTTAAGTAGCTATTTGATTAATCTTTAAAAAAAAAAATTGTCAAGTAGATTGCCAATAAATCTACAAATTACATCGTCAACACGCAATTCCTTCATTGACTCCAAAATGTAGTTGGATCTGACATTATTGAAAGTTCCCTCAATTTCCAGAAAGCCCACAAGCGAGTATTCCCGAATTTCAAGGGATTTCTCAATGAAGCCGACCAGTGAGTGAAGCGCCATCTCTACAGACTTACGTAGGCATGCTGCGATAAAGAGAGCAGATGTCTAAATGTGCCTTAAAGAGTCAAAGCTCCTTATCGCCCAATTAAGCCTACATTGCACAGAGAAATGGACACTGGTCCAGGTTCTAATAAGCAATTGATCTTCCGTAGTGTTGGAAGGGAATTGCCAGGAAAGTGTGTGTCAATTAACCCCTCCAACGTGTCCTGACTGTTCGTAGTGCAGCTACCATCATCTTTCTGAATGTAGCTACGGACAGCTGGGCAAAAATCCATTATTTTGCGCAATCGGTTTGTCTCCTAGGAGCCTTCCACGCCGCACTTACCAAATTCATAAACCTATTCAATGCCGACTTATATTCCGCCCAGTTTCCCAGACGCTTAGCCATATTGAATAACCTACGACAGTCTTTACGAGACTGTGCGACCTCAGGGCTTTACCATGGTGGCTTGCCCCCTCCTTCCTAACTACTGCCGTTGCCTGTGCCTCCGATAGGAAGTCCACTGCCATTTCAGTCATCGTAATGCCACTAATGACTGGGACTGAGCCCAGAGAGTTAGCGAGTAGAATAGCCTGATAGTCGCACTTCGTTCTCCTCCTATTCACAAAAGTACACACCTCCAAGGGACGCGAACCCAATTGAAACTCAACATACCTGTGGTCCGAAAAGGACCAGTCATTTGATACCGCCCGGTTACTTATTAGTCGGAGTGTTCCGAGCTGACCAATGCCACATCGAGAACCTCCTGCCTATTAGCTACAATGAACGTAGGTCCCACGCCTATGTTTGCTATGAAATAAATCGGGCGATTAGTACTATAAGGACGACACCTATAGAAAGGAGATCCGTAGAATATTATGAAAAAAATCTAAGAAGCTCGAAGAATTGTGGAAGAACTTCGAAAAGATAGACAATCGCATAAGAAGTGATTCGACAGCAAAGGAAGATCATCCATATTTTTTACAAAACTACAAGGAGACGAGCCAAAGAATTAGAGAGGCTGATGACTACGTCCAAAAACAAATTCAAATTATAAGGGAAAAATCAAAGATGCGAGCAAGCAACTCAGGCATCGCTGGGAAGCAGGCTTCGGAGACAACAATGAACAATTTGATAAACATACAGAACGCCACCATATCCAAAATTATCAGTACACAAGGCAGCAGATTGATGTAAAACTAAAGGAAGTCGAATACAATATGAAAACTATACAGCAGTTCCAGGATAAGATATGTACGGAGAATATCGAGCACGATATATACCAATTTCTGGCAAAACAAACAGAAATAACGGATAAGATGATGCAAATTGAGGACCTAAAAACTAGTTTGACGCCAGAAGCTATCTGCATAATCTTCCCAAGGTAACAATACCAAAATTCAATGGGGATTATCTGAGCTGGAAACCATTCTATGATCAACGAAATGATACACAAAAAGGCAATGCCAACCATACAAAAAATGTGGTTTTATAAACAAATGTAACAGGTGAGCCCGCAAGACTAATACAAAATCTATCTCCAACAGAAACAAATTATGAGTCGGCATGGAATACACTTCAACACCGCTTTAACAATTCGAGAATTCTAACAAATAATATCATAAATAAATTGTTAGGCCAGCAAAAAATACCGGAAAATCCCTCTGCTGCAGCTATAAAAGGGCTGGACGATACGACGCGCGAATCTATTGCAGCACTTAACAATTTAAATATCAATACATCGACTTGGGATCCAATACTTGTCAATATATTAATTAAAAAACTAGACCAGGGAACGCATGTACTGTATGAGCAGTCCATACAGCTTCCCAAATCTTTACCATCCTTAGAAACTAGATTCCAGTCACTAGAAGCAGTCGGTCGAATTCAAAACATGCAAAAAAAAAAACGGTTTAGGCAGCAACCACGTCTCAAGATACCTACTCCTGCAAATTATGCGGAAATGGAAATCGTCAGTTGTATCATTGCAAACAATTTTTATCAAAGCCAGCGTCCAAGCGATTAAAATGGATTCAACAGCAGCAACTATGGCCACATAGCAAGACATTCTACACAAGTTGCTGTAGAAAATGCAAAACACGCTAGTTCACCTGGAAATATATCAACACAACACAAACACTGTACCATCGACATCAAAAAAGGTGTACACTGTGAGTAACAAACATTTCACCCATGCGTTCAAATAGGTCGCCCAGCATGTCAGGATGGACGGGGTGTCTTCTTTGTCGCATGGATGAACGGATACCAGCCAGCATCGTCACATTGCGAGGGTGCTCCTGGATGCTCATTCAGAATCTTCCAGAATACATCCATCATCCACAGCTTCACCAAGTCCCACTTGAAGTGGGAGATGGATCCGTCAGCTGCACCTCTGTCTATAACCTCTCTAACAAGGGGGTCCTTAGCCACGGTGCGTGTCTTGGACGTTTTGTCCGAGGTTGCTGTCTAACGGCTGTCGCTTCTTCCTCCGAACGTTGCCTTCGCTGTGGCAAGAGGTGTAACGCTCTGAAGCCCAGCAGTAAGGGCCTTAGCGCATGCCAATGAAGCTTTCTCTTCTGCAGAAAGCTCATTGGCCTTTTTTGAGCCAAAAAGCTCAATAGGAAGGGGTTTTATCCCGAGGTGTCTTTTAAATGGCGCTGGAGTTGGCGGAGGGTGGTAAAGAAGTGCGACAGGATGTGCTCATCTCTGACCCTCTTTGTACAATAGGCATATTGGAAGCTACTTTGCTGGACGACTTTGGCATTTCCAGCTTGGCAGCACCCGAACCATGGTGTTTATCCGCGTTAGCGCAAATTATATGTACTTGGCGCAAATGACATAGTTTTAAGGCTACCGAATTCTGTTCGGGTAACCTTTGCACATTCGTCCAGCCCGGGTTTGGTAGGCTGTCCTCCAGATGCTGGCAAAATACCCGGGCCAAGACACGAACCACAGCCAAGACTTAAGCCACCACATCGCTTCAAGATCGTTGTCCATAGTGGTGATGACTTTTGTGTACATTTTTAGTCATTTTCTGAAAACGTCCGCGTGATTTTATGCATTCTCACTTTAAGTACAATTTATTTATTTATTTATTTCATTCATTTATGCAATATCAAGCCTTAGAGGGCAAAATAACAATATTACATGTTCATATATCCTGAGAAATTAACAACAAATTATATATTTGTACACTAATAAACTAAAAATAATAATAAAGCTATTATCAAAAAACAACATATCATAATTAATGGTTAATGGCTCCCCAGCCGCAATAAAAAAAAATAACAAAGAAAAAAAAGAAATGAAAAATATCCTAAAAAAGGTCCAGACAGTAACAAACTAAGAGGGAAATAGCACACCCAAATAAGGTAAAATGGAAAAACAATTTACAAAGTGCTAAAATGTATTTAGTTGAGATATAGAAAATCATTAAAAAGTAGAATTAGCGAAGAATTTCAGTAGTTTTAAACGAAATACATTATTAGAATGCTAAAATATCCGTAATGAATATGGTAAAAAATTCCAAACCCTAGCAATCCTAACTATAAAAGACCTACTAAAAAAAGAAGAGGAAATTCTGGGAATCATAATCTGGGGGTTTCTAACAGATCTTGTAAATACAAACGAACTAGACAGGTCAATGGGTCAGCGATGTCGAATTACTGCATAGAACAAAATACCTAATTGATATTTCACATAATTTTCAAACGTACACCCAAGAAAACACCGGACCGAAATAGATATATGCTCACGACGCTTAATGTTGTAGACAAACCTTACAATACTATTAACTATACGCTTAACTCTGCTTAAGCGAGTGGAACATGTACCAGAATAAACTTCGAGACCATATAATACCGATGACATCAACATTGCATGAGCCATATTATACCTAACACGTAATGGGAAATACAAATTAGGTGAATACATTTTACGAAGAATACCAAATATTTTACCATTAAGGAGATTAATATGGGGGTCAAAGGAAAGTTGATTATCTAAAAGCACACCAAGACATTTAATATGATCGACTAACTGTATCCGCACATTGTCCAGAACAATATCCAAGCTAGGGAAAAACTGATTTCTATACCCAAACATGATGCCCTTGGACTTATAAGGGTTAAGAGCTAAGGAGTTAAGTGAAGTCCAATCATGAATTTGATTAAGGCAATAGTTAATATTGCATTGCAAAACATCATGTGCATTCAAATTACTATTAAAGAGAAGAAAAATGTCATCCGCATAGATAAATAGCTCACATAATGATAAATTAATGTATGAAAAAAGGTCATTCATATATAGTATAAACAATAGAGGGCCCATAACAGAGCCCTGAGGAATACCGGAAAATAACGGACTAACGGACGAAACCAAGCTATTATATTCAACAAATTGCGACCTCCCAACAAGATATGAGAATATAAGTTTACAGGCGGATTTTGAAAAATTAAATTCATTTCTAAGTTTCATTATTGAAGTATGATAAGAAACTGAACCAAAAGCATTGGAAAGATCAAGGGAAATTAGGGTGGTTAATTTATTCTCATTTAAGTGTTTACGAATTCTATCAGTAAGAGATAGAAGCATCGAAGTAGAATTATAACCGCTACGAAATGCATACTGTCCTTTGTACAAACGAGATGATATCGAATTAAGCATTTGATCTCTCATAATATGTTCCAAAACTTTCGACAATGTTGGAAGTATAGAGATAGGCCTTAAATCACCTGGTTCATTAATTACTTTAGATTTCGGTAAAGGGATCACTTTAGCAGTTTTCCAAGAAGAAGGAAAACTAGATGTTGTTAAGATAGCATTAAAAAGATCCAGTATTAAGTTTGATACCACAGGATATACCAACTTAATCAGACGTATTCCAATATTATCAACACCAACAGAATTCGATTTAACTCTGAGTAACGCATCTGCAACTTCCGGTTCCGAAACACAGTGAAAAGAAAAAGAGTTAGGAAAATCAATGGTGTCAAAACTAATATCATCCGAAAAAATTAAATTGTCAATAGCATTATAAGCATTTCCAGTAAATAATGCATTCAAAATATCAACGTCACCCTCATAGACATTGGATTGATCATCCAGGCAGCCATTAGATTTTAAGACTTTCCAGATATACCTGGTATCTTTGTTATAAAAAATTTTAAAGAAATATCTCCTTTTTGCATTTCTGATAACAGTTTTCGATCTATTTCTGTATTTGCAAAATATTTTCCAATTAGTTACTGAACGATGACAACGATAAGAACGATAAGCAAGCTAAGTGATTTCGCATATAAAATTTCCCTAGAATTCATCCACATAGACCTCTCATTAGAGACATTTCTTCTAACTAAGGGAACCAAAGTAAGAATTGAATCAAAAAAAGAAGATAAACAAAAGCACTTATCATCAACATCACCCAAATAAAATCGAGAAAAATCGAAAGTAGACAACGAAAGATAAACATCCTCTAAACTCAACGCATTAAAATTGCGGTATTCTATAAACTCTAAATTTTTGTTAATATTTATATTAAAGGAAGCAAACAATAGGTTAGGTTAGGTTAGGTTCCATTGGCAGCCGTGATCAAGCACAGCTCACGTGGGTCCATTAATTAGTTCCCGTTGTGTTACCATGTCACACCGTCTCCCATGGGTCCTATGTTGTCTGGCTGCTAGTGCTCCCACGCAGCCATCCGGTCGATTCAGTAAAGGAGTGGATCCTGTTTACATCAACATCAGAGAGACAAGTTTTGTCCCCAAGGGCTCTTCGACCAAACATTTTGAGTCTTAGATCTCCGAATGCCGGGCAATTACAGAGAAGATGTTCCGTTGACTCTTCCTCCTCCTCCTCGCCGCAACTTCTACATAAGTCATTGTAAGGGAGCCCCAGCCTCTGGGCGTGCCTCCCAATGGGCCAATGGCCGGTTATAACCGCAATCAGGTTTCTAAGATGACGTCTGGACAGCTGTAATGCCCGCCGTGTCCTTTTTTCATCTATGATGGGCCAGATTTTCCTGGTTTCCCCACAGGTAGTTTCAACGAGCCACCTCTGACTGGCGATGATATGAAACTTGTGCGCAATGAGTTGCTTACTCCTTGGGAGTGAAACACCTACATTATATGTCGAGCCGTCTCGATTCAAGGTGGTACCTGCATACGCCAACGAATCCGCCATGCAGTTCCCCGGTATGTCCCTGTGTCCGGGGACCCAATTAAGGGTGACCAGTGAATGTCTCGCTATCTCCTCCAGAGACATCCGGCATTCTCGGACAATTCTCGATGTGATGAACACATTCTCCAGGGATCTTATGGCCGCCTTGCTGTCGGTAATAATGTGAATATCCCTTCCAGATATATCACCGTACCGGATGCGTCTCGCGGCTGTGTAGATGGCCATTATCTCGGCCTGGATGACACTGCAGTGGTCCGGCAGCCTTATAGGAATGCTCCAGTTTAGCTGCTCGGAGTATATGCCAGAACCGACACCACACAGTGTTTTAGACCCGTCCGTGAAAATTTGAATCGCGTTCGCGGGAATTTGTAGGTCATCATAGTGAACCACATTATCCAAAATGCTTACCGTGAAGCCAGGATCAAAGATTGGCTTGGGTGTGACATAATCAACATCCATGTTCCAATTAATTTCGTTCAGAATATTAGCATGTCCGATATTGTAATCCCTCCATGCTCCGGTGGCCCTTAGTCTTACCGCCGCGTTCGCAGCTAAACTTTTCGCCAAAATGTCTGGTGGTAACCAGTTTAAAATCGTAAACAGTGCCTTAGAGGGGGTTGTTCTAATGGCACCTGTTACCGCTATCGCCACCATTCTCATTGTACGTTCAAACCTAATTTGATGACTCTTCACCTCGAGTGCCGGCCACCAAACAGCTGCCCCGTAGAATAGAATGGGTTTAATGACACATTCGTATAGCCAATATACATTTCTCGGGTTAATTCCCCAGTTTAGGCCAATGGCCCCTTTGCAGCAATATAATGCAGTTGCCGCCTTATTAGTCCTGGAAATGGTGTTCATCCTCCAGTTCAGTTTGCTGTCCAATATTAGCCCAAGATACTTGGCGCCGTCAGACAGTTCCAGCGAGATCCCCTTTATCCTCGGGGTATCAAATTTGGGAATTTTGTGTCTCCTTGTGAAAAGTACCAGTTCCGTTTTGGAAGGATTTACATCCAGTCCACATCCCTGGCACCATTTTGTTAGGACGTCCAATGCGGACTCCATTAGTTCAGACAATAGTCTGGGATCTTTACCCAGAGCCACAACTGCAACGTCATCCGCATAAGCAACCGTTCTGCAGCACGTCCTTTCCATGGCCCTGAGTAGGGTATTCATATTCAGATTCCAAAGTAATGGTGAGAGTACACCGCCTTGCGGGGTGCCCCTAGTCGCAACCTTGGAGATGTTCGAGGCGCCCAAGTTGGATTCAATACGCCTGAAGTGCAGGATACTGCTGACAAATTGAATAATCGCCGGGTCGATTTCCAAATGTCTCATTGCGTTAATAACCGATTCAGGTTCAACGTTGTTGAAAGCGCCCTCAATATCTAGGAATGCAACTAAGGCAAATTCCTTGTAGTGCAGGGATCTCTCTATGTGGCCCACCAATGAGTGAAGCGCAGTTTCCGTGGACCTTCCCTTCGTGTAGGCGTGTTGAGCCAGTGACAAGGAATTGTGTCCCAACGATGATCTAATATGACTATCCAAAATCCTCTCCAGTGTTTTCAGTAGAAAGGAGGATAGACTAATTGGTCTAAAGTCCTTAGCCATAGTGTGAGATGTCTTCCCACTCTTGGGGATGAAGACGATCTTATATGTTGTCCAAGTTAATGGGACATATGAGAGACTCAGGCAGGCTCTAAAAATTGCCAAGAGCCATGGCATCAATATTCCCAGGTTCTTTTGTAGATCCGCTGGGATAATGCCATCCGGACCTGGAGATTTAAAGGGATGGAAGCTTTTGACCGCCCATTCCACACGATGGCGAGTTATCGGAATACTAGAGATATCCCGAGTGCCAGTAAATGTTACCTCCCTAGGCACATCATCAGTGCAACCTGGGAAGTGTGTATTCATCAGGACCTCAAGGGAGTCCCGACTGTTTGTGGTCCAGGATCCGTCCATCTTCCGTATATACGATGGAATAGCTGGTTTAGAGGATAAAATCTTACGTAGCCGACTTGTCTCCGAGGAGTTTTCCACGTCGCTGCAGAAATTCCTCCATGACTGTCTCTTGGCCTTCCTTATAAGATTTTTGAATCCATTTACTGAGGACTTGTAACTGTTCCAAACACCATTACGTTTTGCCTCATTAAAGAGTTTCCTGCTTTCTTTGCGTTTTTCAGCAATCTCCGCATTCCACCATATGGGCTTAGCTTTGCCCTTCCTGTCGATTCTTTTACAGGATTCGTTCGTTGCCTCAATTAAGACACCAGTCAAAGACTCCACTGCGGAGTCGAGCATGGACACACTGTCTATGAGAACCGGGCCCATAGGCAGCTTGTCCTCGAGTACACTCGCATAGATAGACCAGTTGGTCCTTCTTCTATTCGTGTAGGGTTTAGCTGAATCAACTCTAAAGGAGAAATTGAAATCAATATACATGTGATCAGAGAGGGAACAGTCCTTTGACACATTCCAATCGCTAATCATATCCGCGAACTTATCACTAATAAGCGTAACATCAAGAACCTCCCTTCTGTTAGTTACAATAAAGGTGGGCTCACTACCCCTATTAACTACTGTTAGTTCATTTTCTACTATGAAGTCCAAAAGCGACTCACCTCGTGGATTGACATCCGAGCTTCCCCAGATGGTATGATGTGCATTAGCATCAGCACATATTATTAGGGGGATGTTGCGCCTGCTGGCATACGACATCGCCTTCCTGGTTGTGGAGTTTGGTGGATTAGCACCCTGATCGTGTGCCATGTAGCAGCTCATGAACCAAACTGTTCTGGTTCTGCATTCTACTGCGACAGTGCAGGTGTCCTTATCGCTAAAATCAGAAAGAATGAAAGCTTTAAGGATGTTTTTGACCATAACGCAAGCCCTGGTCTTACCTTGATCGGCTGCGTACAGAGTACTATAGCCGTCTAAACTGAGTCCGCAAACCCTGTCTCTATACAACAATGGTTCTTGGATACATATAAGCTCCTCCGTGCCTGAAGCCAATCGGAGGAGAAGGGCAGCTGACGCCGCTTTAGAGTGATGAAGGTTGATTTGTGTAACCTTCATCATAGTTCATCGCTATGGACGACTGTGACGTTGGCATCCTCTGGGTCGTCGTCCGATTCCAGAAGGATGTCCTCATCGTCCGCCACTTCCATCTTGCCAAAGAAGTCACCCACAAGTCCACTGACCGATTGAGTGTCTTCATTGGCCGATGACGTAGCGGAATCGTCTTCC
Source organism: Pollenia angustigena (assembly GCA_930367215.1). Classification (NCBI taxonomy): domain Eukaryota; kingdom Metazoa; phylum Arthropoda; class Insecta; order Diptera; family Polleniidae; genus Pollenia; species Pollenia angustigena. The sequence continues at coordinate 104,438,642 of OV884057.1, read as the reverse complement.
ATATGCTCCGTTGATGCTGTTGCTGTTGTGGTAGTCACCGGAGCTTGAGGCTTCCCTTTGTCATCACCTTTGTAGACTCGGAGGAAGATAGTTCCAAATCCATAGAATATCTTCCCCTGTGTCTTCCGAAGTGACGGCAGAGAGTCACTGTTTATTATAACAGTGGCCTTCCTGGACTCTTCAACAGATTCAGAAACCCTCACTACTTTCCAGTCCTGTGTGGGTAGCTGGGGGTTACTGATCTGTATAATTTCCAGGATCTCCTTGGGGTCGGATGGCTCAGCGGGGATCTTGGCAATAGATCTGGGCCTTTGCGGTACATCGGCCAGAGGTATTGCCTCAATCTTAGCGCCCTGCCAAACTTCCCCCAGGGACTCCACGGCAGCCTTGTACAGCAGCGCTGAACGCTCATCTGCACGCTATCAGTTTAATGTGACCTTGATACCAGCCGGCATCTTCACATTGTGGTGGTGGTCCAGGGTTACCCCTTAAGACATTAAGGAACGCCCTACTAAGTGCGACGACAACCAGCTTCCAGTTCTTGGATGAAATGGTGCCGTCACTGGCGTTGCGGTCAATGATCGCCCAAATGAGGTGGTCTTTATCCACATCTTTGTACGACCTGTTTTGCGGCCGTTGAGGCGTATATTTGGACCGTTTAGTCCCAGGAAGTGTGTCCTCCCCTGACCGTTGCCGTTTAGGCGCTGCTTCGGTTGGCTTCCGTTCAGGATTGCCTTCCTCTGCAGAGGGAGGTCCACGTTTTAAACCCTCAATATGGGTTTTTGCCCACTGAAGAGAAGTTTTCTCCTGCTCAGTGAGCTCACCAACCGGTTATTCACCAAGTCGGCTAATGATTTTGTAGGCGGAGCGCCTGGTTGTGAAGGCCCGTTTAGATGCATTTATGTGCCTTTGGGGTTTTTTGGTAGGTGCCGTAGAGGCTAAGGGAGGTGCATCAGAGAGCATCGAATCATTCTTCGTGTGCTCTCTTTGCACAGGTTTCGGCACATGGGAAACTGGATTTCTGGCAGACTGAGTCTGTACCGTCAAGCCAGCACCCGAGGAAGGGGTTTTGACAGGTTTTTCTCCCGTCCGGACCTGGGAAGCCTTAGAGGTACCTGGTTTCGAAGAACCCTGCACCAAGCTTGGTTTACGACCGCCTGACGGCTTAGTCGTGTGTTTTTGCGCACTAGTAGCTAACCGTCTAGCAGAGCCTGGCGCAACCACCTTGCTAGACGAGGTCTCAGTAGCATTCAACATACTACAGCCTGATACCGACGCTGTAGTAGTAGGGTCTCCGGGGATTATGAAGCCCTTTGCCGGATACTTAGGGCATGAATTTTCGGACATTTCGGGGAGGGTGAATTGGGGTTGCATTTTATGCCTAACTGCCAGGCGAAAGAATACCTGCCGCTCCTCTGGAGACAGACGCAGACCATCAGCCGCTCAATATGAGAAACAGACGCTGATGGATTTTATTGCGGACCGACGGCCTTCAGGAGGCCTAACAGTTGACCGTAAAAGGCCAGCGGACGCATAGTCATTAGCCGCTCCAACTAGGAGAAAACAGACGCTAATAGACAGGGGGGGGGGTAGTTCTTGGTTCGTACTCGGTTTAGACCCTTCTGGCATGGGAGGCCCTACCGGTCTTGACTGACGTCACTACCGCCAGCATGACTCTAAACGTCCTTGTACTTAAGCCCTCGCATCGCGGCAAGATGACTACCCATTCGCGAGGGAAGCAAACAATAAGGCGTGATGAGAAATTAACGGGCATTGAAACTGACTAGAGGAACAAACCATAGAACTATTACTAACAAGCCAAAAATCAATTAGCGATTCAGAGCAGTGGGCTATATCAAAATGTGAAGGTTTAGAGTTATGAAAAATAGACAAATTATTCCTTTGACATATAGTACGGGCATTAAAAGATTTTGAACTATCAAACAAGTTATAGTTAAAATCTCCAACTACAATAATATTGGAATATTTCAAAAAAAAAGTTCATTATGGAAATTTTCAAACGAAACAAAGTTGCCATGAGGTAGGTAGACAACTCCAACTAAGGTTGTAGTACCTTCAGAGCACAACTCAATAAAAAGTGATTCACATACACCTAAATCAGAAATCTTAAAAACAGCCTTGTATTTAAGCCCAGTAGAAACATAAAGGCCAACACCACCACCTCTCGAGTTTAAACGATCATTACGAATAAAATTATATCCAGATATCTCAACTGCTCGATTAAATATATATGGTTTAAGCCAAGATTCAGAGATCGCAAATATATCAAAAAACGACCCAACTAAAATAGACCTTAACTCATCAAGCTTAGAGAAATTACTGGAAGGCTTGATGCTCTGACAATTTAAGTGCCCAACATTAAGCTTAAGCCCATTAGGACACAAGGCAGTATTAACCTCATAGGAGCTACTGAACATAGGACCAATATTAGGATTAAGAGAAGTCATAATTATAAAACATTATTAAGACGGGGAACCAACAACAAAAAACTATTAAATACTCGTTAAAAAACATTCGATTTTCATTCATATTCAAAAAAAAAAATTTTCTCATACTAACAGCTGTAGTGCGATTCACTAACTTTTATAACGATAATCGAATCGTTAAAATAAGTATAACGAAAATTTATCGAATACGCTATTCTGTAAAATTTTTAACGATATTCGCTGTCGTTTAAAGTCAGCTGTTACTTTAAGCAATTTTTTTGTCGTTATCTTAGCGACAATAATTTAGTTTGTGTTTATTTTATCGATAAAATGTTTTTTATGTTTAAAATAGCTTACATACATACAAAGATATATTCATATGTATATGTATGAACAAAAACAAAATAATAAATTTAAAATTTGCAAAAAGAAAGCAAATTAAGAACAAAAATAAAATTCTAAATGTAAAATTCACAAAAAAAAAAATATAAAACCACAAATTAACCCTTCGTCTTACTTATGAGTCTGGTCAGACCTTTTTCAGTGCATTTTAAATAAAAAAATATGTGTAACAAGGGGGGTTAAGAACAATTTCATATGTTTTTATTTTATTCTCTGTTGTGCTTTTCGTTTTTTTTTTAACATTTTGTAGACAGAGATGTTACAAAAAAAACAGCTGTGTACTATCGTTAAAAAAAATTACAGAATCACACTATCGTTACTGCAAGCGAATATAAATGTCGACAAATATTACGATTGTCGGATCGTTAAAAGTTAGTGAATCGCACCACTGATCAATAAAATAAAATCAAAAGCGAATACCAAGAAGTACCCAAAAGTATAACTAAATTTATCTTCACTACTCTTAAAAACAAGAAAACCTACGCTCATTTAAAAAAAATTAATTGAAAATCTCCATCGATTAATACTCGATTTCTGAATATCGCCGTTTCTAATATAAAAATCACATATGTAAATTTATTTCTTAACAAAAATCTTTAAAAAAAAATATTTGTTTGCTGTTTTGAAAGCGATTTTTTGTTTGCGATAAAGTATAAAAAACTTCCGTTAATTTTAAACAAATAATGAGAAAATCGTAGTACACAGTACAAATTACACTGTGCAACAGAAAAAACCAGCCTCAACACTTGCGACGCGAAATAAAAGTAGTCTACTAGTAGAGCAAATTTGCCAAAGGGTTTTGAAAAGTTAGCTCGGGCTCCCGAAATATGGGCCTCGAAATTTTTAAATCTTTTGAAAAGGCGTTTGGTATAAGTCAAAAAGAATATGGGTAAATCCAAAGTGTTGAACGTGACAGTCGTACTCATCAAAAATGCAATAACATTTAAAAAACAAATATTTTTACGTACTCTTAACCCTTAAATTAAAGCACTAAGAAAGCACTGTTATCTATGCTAAAGTTTATTTAGCTAGAATCGCTAGGTCAAAGATAATGGCAAAAGAAGTAGCGGTTCGAACGTGAATAAAATAGAAGTAGTTTTTGTGGCCATGCATAAAAAGGTGTAATTCAGAAAAACCTTGCACAATTTTTAAGTCAAACTACTTTCAGAGTTTTACGTAGCAATGTATTAATAAAATGTCTTTGGTTTGATTCCAATATCTTCTGTATTTTTTTTAAGCCAAAATCTGCGTTGATATATGACATTTCGAACGTGAAATTTTTTTCCATAGTAATTTTACTGAATAATGATTAAAACAAAATAAACATTTACCGTTAGTTCGAATAACATATTTCTCTTTGAACTCTTCCTTAGATTACAGACCATGTAAAAAAATTTTTTTGGAATAATTTTTATAAAATATCACCTTTTTTTAGGAAGATAATAGCAAAGAAAACATACAATAAAACATTCTCACACATAAGAAATTACGTTTGCACAACTTTGCAGTCTGATTGTTCATCTAAGTGAACAAATTTTAAAATTAGTAAACTCTAAATATTTCTCTATAACAGTATCGTAAAATAATCAGCTTTTAATAACTTTTAAATTTTCGATTACGGTGGACCTTTTGACGGAAATGCCCATATACTAAATGTACTTCTGAGCTAAAAATTAATTTCAGATGTCTTCAGTAGAATCGTATGGCGATTCTTTTCTTATAATTTATTAACCCTCTAACTTTCATTTTTGTCCTTTTTCTCAATTCTTACACTAAAACGGCACTTTAAAGGGTTAAAATGTTTTACGAATATTTTCTGCATGAAATTTCACTAGGGTTCTTCAAAGACCAAAAACTCGTGCAATGTATTTTAAACGGGTTTTCGAAATTCCGGGCCTTGAATTTTTTAATTTTTCGAAAATCCGTTTAACATATATTGCACGATTTTTTGGTCTTAGAAGACCCCTAGTAAAATTTGATGCAGAAAATATTCGTAAACATTTTAACTCTCTAACGTGCCTTTTTAGTGTAGAAGTTAAAAAAAGGACAAAAATTTCCCTTTAAAATGAGTGTTAGAGGATTAATATATTCTATGAAAAGAATCGCCATACAATTCTACTGAAGACATCTGAAATAGTCTTTTAGGTCAGAAGTACATTTAGTATATTTTTTGACTTGTACCAAACGCCTTTTCAAGAAATTAAAAAATGTCAATGCCCGAAATTTCGAGAATTCGTTTTAGATACATTGCACGATTTTTTGGTCTTTGAAGACCCTTCGTGAAATTTTATGCAAAAAATATTCGTAGAACATTTTAACCCTTAAAAGTGCCGTTTTAGTATACTTTTGTGAAGAATTGGGAAATAGGACAAAAATCACCCCTTAGAATGAGAGTTAGAGGGTTAATAAATTCTAAGAAAAGAATCGCCATTTCAAAAAATTCAAAAACTTTAGGGGCCCATATTCCGGGAGCCCGAGCTAACTTTTCAAAACCCTTTGGCAGATTTGCTCTTCTAGTAGTCTACATTCATTTCGCGTTGCAAGTGTTGAGGCTGGCCGCGATGACTCGAATTTTGTTGCACAGTGTTATTCGAGCTCGTAAATAATTTTTTTCGAATCGAAATTTTAAATGTATCAGGAAAACGTATTCATACGTATGTATTATTTTAGAAAAAAAGTAACAAAAAACGGCAGCTCTGGATACAACATTTAGTTGTATGCTAAGTACTTCTTTGTGCATAACTTTGGATTAGATAAGCCGATCACCATCATAATTTTACAGAATTTTAGTTTAAAAACGTAAAAAATAAAAACATGCTAGGTCGACATAGCATGATTTGAAATTGAGCTCTCAATATACATCACACATATGTATTTTAATTGGTTGGTATAATTGCCAAACAATTTAATTAATTTTAAAATTTATATCAAAAGCAGCGTTTAAAAACTGCATTCAAAATCAAAAGATTACTTTTTCTACGACTTTTTCATTTCTCATTGGACAAAAATAAACTGTTGCTTTTACTTCTGATCAGGGTTGCCGTTTAAACATTTTTTATCCGAAAAAAATTGTTACAAAACCTACCAAAATCCTTTGGAACCGACCAATTTTTTTATATATTTAAAACCCAATATGGGCACTTCCACAGAATCGTCTCGTTGCGCCAACAAATAATTAAGTTTGTGTTTTAGACCATGTTGTTCAAATTCTCTCTTTCACTAAATTGCGCTTTACACCGACATACAAAAAAAAAAATTCAAAAATATATACATTTTTTTATAAACAAGTTAAAATGCATGGCGACGTAACGTGACAAGAAGTAGACTTTTCGATAAAAAAAATACCCATATAATTGGGTGCGTTCGTAAATGCATCACTGCGCTTCATCAGTGATTTCAAATCGTTATATATTTATCAGTGAAGTAAATGTGGACCAAAAAATTGTGAAATACTCCACAAAAATAATAGTCACACAATAAAAACAATTATAATTATTTTTTTATCTGCTTTAAAAAAGTTAGCTTTTCTGATGCAGCGCAGTGATGCATTTACGAACGCACCCCTTATCCTACTTAATCAACAAGAGGGTATTAACTCAAAATTTTAATCTACAAGAATAGGAAAATCTTGTTAAATGATATACCTTAAAAATTTTAATTATTACAAACTTTTATAATATTTAAGTAAAGTACTTAAATGAACTAACTCTCATAAAATAAATAAAAATATACTTATTCATAGTGATCTGCAAAATATTGCATCGCCAATATCGAAGAATCGCGTGGATTCGCAATTTGTTGTAGGTACTTCGACTCCGACTCCGGTACAAAAAATCAACTCCATAGCCCTGAGAAATTCTTTTAGTTGAGAAAAAGAACTGTAGATATTACGACAAAGAACCTCAATATAATTTTGGCATCATTTTACATGCGTAACTTAAACAAAGGAAATCTTTAGTAGAAAATATACTCTGAAAAACTCGGAAAAATCGGTTCAGATACGAGAAAGTTATGACCATTTTTTTTTTGCAAAATACTCATTATCGGGAACCATTGATCTTCCCGAGTCCAAGTTGTATAGCCCAAGTAAATGGAGAATTTGTTCTTTAATACGTCGGTATATAAATCTGTCAAATCGGTTAAAAAATGGACAAGTTATTAGTAAAATACTCATAAATAGTCTAAAAAAACATCAAAATTTTTACAAAAACCTAAATTTGAGGGCTCTCATATGAAATATAAATGCGTCTTATATCAAGAGATCAGAAATCTTTAGTAGAACATATTTTGAACATATAATGGCTAAGTTATAGCCAAAATACTGAAATCCCAAAAATTACTCTTTCTTTCTAATTAGGTTTGTCTTTTCATATATTTAAAAGCACGCAAACATGTGCCAATAATTAAATGCAATTAAGCGATTTCTACTACATACATATATAAATATACAAATCTATATTTAAATATACGTATATATAAACTTCTGTTTTTTCTCAACCATGGTAAAGGGTATATAAGATTCGGCATAGCCGAATATAGCACTCTTACTTGTTTTAATTAATATTGTTATTTGTTAAATATTTCTATTAATTAAATGCTACTTAGGATTATAATCACAGTAATATGTTTTATTCTATTACTACTTAATAAATTATAGGCTTTTCCCGTACTTAAAATTAGATTCCGGTACTTCAAAACTGTGTGCTTTTTGGTAACATATCGATCCCAATTTTAAGTTCAGGAACAATCATAACATATGATTTAAATTTTATTGTTTAATAAGTATACTTAAAAAAATATTTTAATTGTTTTAATGGTATTAACTTATTTTGTGTTTTTAGTCAATAGATGTAAACTCTGAGTTAAACGGAAGATATCCTTTACATTACGCTGCTGATTATGGCCAATACGATGTTTTAGCCTACCTTATAAGTATAGGTGCAAAAGTCAATGTAAATATAATAGTTTAGTTTTAATTTATTAGCAGAATTTTGTATATGTAAGATATTTTTGCAGATAACAGATAAGCATAAAATCACACCACTCTTAGCAGCGATTTGGGAGGGTCATACAAAGTGTGTTCAATTGCTCATAGAAAAGGGTGCAAACAAAGAAGGAAACACACCAGATGGAAGCAAATATTTAGATGTAGCTGAAAAAGACGAAATTCGAAATCTTCTTTTATAATTTAATCAGTTTTCATATCATTCTTCTTTATAATTTATAATTTTAAGATTTTTAAACAACTTACAATATATATTTTTTTGTTTAAATTAAATATGCTTAAATTATGAAAATTTAAATTGTGTTTATTTAATTTTATAAATAATTTAATATTAACATTTTTTTTAAATTCATTTAATTGCAAACATTGAAATCGATTTTTTTTTTGTTTTCAATATACATACATACATATATTTAAAAAAATTAAGTATTAAGAGCCATTTAGATTAAAAAAAAGAAGAATAAAGGACTGCTAAAAAATTTTCTACGAATATTTTTTTAATAAATTTTTGTTAAATTTACTAATTGTGAGTGAGTGTTTGCAGGTGCCATCTGACGTTTACTATAGAATTGAGAGTTTTACTTTTTAACTATAACCTTTTTTAGAACGGTTTGTCCACAGTGCAACACGAGAAAGACTATATTCGGGCATGATTTAGAAATCGAAATGAAGGGTAATTGAAATCGAACGAGATTTTGATAACAATTCTTTGTGCAACAAATTTGAACTTTTGTCCATGAGTCATGATCAGGGAAACGAAAAATATGCAGTATCATGTTTTTTTCTGCGCATTGTAGTGATAAATAGATAAGGTATTTATGCGCTTCAGAAGACTAAGAAATCTGGCATCGATTTGTTAGAGTATATGTTAGCATAAGAACATATTTTCAATTTTTAGAGCATTTTTTATTTAGTGTTTAAGCATTTTTTAAAGAGTTATTTTTTTTAATTTTTTATGTGTATTTTTTAAATTATTTTTTTTTTTCGATGTTTGTTTTGTTTTCCTTGCGAGGTAAAAATGTCTGGTAACTGCTAGAAAAACAAATCAAAGAATGTTACTGCAGCACACATCAATGGCGCAAATCTTGGCCGGAAACACACTAGGTGGGTGAATCACCTAGTCAGTGAGATTCGCGTATTGGGTCCAATTACCACCGCACCCACTCCGTGCTCTGCCATCAGCTATTGATGAGTTACGGATTAGGGATGCCAAGCGGGAAATCCCGAATCCCGGGATTTGCTAAAATCAATCCCGATTGGCATCCCTAGAGCGGATGTTTTTATGTTTTTGATTGATTTTTATTTTTCAAAGAATATCTAGACGTTGACGAAGGCAACGATTCTATTTGTAAATTAGAAGATATTCTCTTTAGAACCCATGAAAATGAGCTCGTCCAAAAGAAAATTTAAGATTTTTTCAGTGTTACTTAATAGTATTTTTTAAATAAACACATGTTTTTAAACTATGTATTCATTCTTCTTAGTGATGATGAATTAATATTTTTTTTTTACCAGATTACTTTTTTTATCAAATGTGATTTTAAGTGAAGTGCAATCACCTGCAGAGTATGAAAACAAAAAAAAAAAAACATTTCGCAAACGTTTGCAAAATGTACACAATTATTCAAAATTTTAAAATTGTATTGTTCATGAACAAAACCAAAACAAAAACTTTTCAAGTGTCAAAGAGAGAAAACGAAACAATTGGCTTTCCACTCATCTGCATTATTTAATTTACCGTTACAATCGTACATCTGAGTACAAAACAGATAGAGAAACGTTTTGTTTTGAGTAATTGATTTAGATCTTGTTTGGTTTTTGTAGTGGCATAACAAGAATAAAATCCACAATACCTCGTTCAAAAAATGATTTTTTATTTCACTTAGAAACAATAGTAGTGAGTAAATCAATAACCAAACGTTTGTCAAATGTTTTTTCTCTGAATGTTTCAATATTGTTCTTACTCTTTTCTTTTCCAGCTGTGTACGTTTATATTAAAGTACAATTTGCGATCACGAGCAAAAATAATACAAAACAAAATGGCACAATCATTCTCATTGTTTTGGGTTTGTTTTTGTTTTACGCACTGCAAAGTTTCTTTTGTTTTCGTACTCTGATCACCTGTTTTGTTTTTGTTATGTTTCTATCTTTAATTGTGTATATTTACTTATATTTGTACGACAAATAAACGAAATTTAGTACAAAATGATGTGTAGTATGTATTTGTATTAAACAGTTTTATTTCAATTATATATTTCTATAGGAAATTTTTTAAATTCTGTTACTGATGTATATAAGAAAATATCTTTCTTATATGCGTATTACAGATATAAGAAAATATCTTTCTTATATGCGTGTTACAGATATAAGAAAGTATCTTTCTTATATGCGTGTTTTCTTTATAAGAAAGCATGCATATAAGAAAGAAAATCGGTGCATTTTTAGGCTTTCTTTTATGCGTATTGTACTGTATTAAATTATAGGCACAGAAAATAAATAAATATCAACAAAAAGGGGGGCCTAGCAATTTCGTGAATGAGCCTCACAAATACTCCCAACAAAGAGAGCAGGCCAAGCTCAACCAATATAAATGCGTACATAGTTATTAACTCTCCAATCGTCAGCAATGAAAACACTCGTGACCCAGAGTATAATAGGAACTATCTGAGTGCAAAAATAACTGGCAGAACATCTGATCTCCCATACACAAAGTTACGCCCAAGTGTGCCCAACCTGAACAAGCGTGCTGAACAAGCCGCAAACACAGTTCAGAGCATGAAATCGTTTGATAAGAAAAACACCAACGTAGAACCTTCTATACTCCGTTTGGCATTAATAAACACTGGAGCTGTGCCAAAAAATACAAAAGTGCAAACAGGTATGGATAGATATATGTATCACTATAACCAAGAGAAAGGCTAGTCCTAGGTCCACTCAACAGGATCGCATGCTTAAATAATACAAAAGTTCTAACGTAGGCTCCTGGCCAACAAGCCAAAACAGATTTGCAGTACTCTTCATTATTGACGACGAAGAAGCAGAATCAGCTAATGTAGCAGTAATTAAAGAAGCCAAACCTCCACCCATCTATTTGCGAGAGCAAACATCTAATACTATAGTAAACATGTTGACCGAATTTATGTGCAAATATAATTTTTATGTCGTTTCAATACCACGAGGGCAAATCCAAGAGACCAAGATCCACAAAATCGTACACGATAAATTTCTCAACTTCTTCTCCACATTGGGCCAGATATACATTGCTGCTGGCGATTACAACGCTAAACATACATATTGGGGCTCCAGACTTATAAGTCCTAGAGGTAATCAGCTATACAATACCGTAACTGCAAATAATTTTGATGTCGTATCGAGTGGTGAACCTACCTATTGGCCAACCGACTTTAACAAGCTACCAGACCTTATTGACTTTGCTGTTATTAAAAACATCAAGCGCGATCAGGTACATACTAGTTAGTTCCTCCTATGATCTATCGTCTGATCATTTACCTTCAATCCTCATTTTAAAAGGCAACTCTGCCGCCGCAGCTGCAAACTGTATTTCCTATCCAAACAGAAACACAAATTGGCTAAAGTATAAAATGTATGTGAGCTCTTACCTATCACAGTGCATTCCCCTAAAAAATTCATCTGACATCCAAATAGCTGTCGACCGATTTACAGAAGTCTTGGATTCTGCAGCAAGAAATGCAACCCCAACCAAACGGACAATTAAAAGTGCTCCTCACAATACATCGACGGATATAGAGACCCTTATCAGAGAAAAAAGGAAGTTAAGAAGACAATGGCAAAACAGTCGTTCCCAAACCACTAAGGCCCAACTACAATTATGCCTGACAACTCTTCGCAACAAATTGAGACAGAACCACGAGTCTACAGTAGAAGGCTATTTAAACAGCCTAGATGCCACAAAAAACTCGAATTACAGATTATGGAAGGCTGTACGGCATATGAAATGCCTTATAACCCAAGAATCTCCATTAAGACTGGAAAACCGCACTTGGGCCAAAAACACAAATGAAAAATTAAACGCTTTCGCGGGCCACCTTGAGAAAGTTTTCACTCCACATAATGCACATACTTGTTCCTGTCGTCCAATCATTCCTGATAAGGTAAACCATCCAATAAAATTTAACATAACTCAAGTAAAATCTGCAATAGAAAAAGTGAATATTAGAAAATCTCCCGGATCTGACCGCATCACAGGGTCAATGATAAGAAACTTACCATCGTCTGCTTCTAGACTCTTGCTGCTAATTTTTAACGCGATATTAAGAGTCGGATACTTCCCATCCTCATGGAAGAGGTCTATAATTATTAGGTATGATTCCCAATCCAGGAAAAGATGCTAGCCAGGTTGCGTCGTACAGACCGAAAAGCTTATTATCAATCCTATCGAAGCTTTTCGAAAAAATATTCGTTTTAAGTATAACTCCTCATCTAAATGAACACGACATCATCCCGGATCACCAGTTCGGATTCAGAGCGAAACATGGTACAATAAAACAAGTGCATAGAATTGTCACCCTAATTAGATCGGCGTTTGAAAACAAGCAATACTGCTCAGCCCTTTTTATAGACATTTCCCAAGCATTTGGCATGATGGGCTACTCATCAAAATAACACGAATGCTACCTCAAAACACTCACAATCTTTTGGAGAGCTATCTAACAGGCAGAATATTCATAGTAAGATCGCAAGATAAATACTCCCCCCTGAAGAAAATTACTGCTTGGAGAGCAGCCCTGGAGAGCTATCTAACAGGCAGAACATTCATAGTAAGATCGCAAGATAAATACTCCCCCCTCAAGAAAATTACTGCTGGTGTCCTCCAAGGCAGCATACTAGGACCGCTACTATATATTATATACACAGCGGATATGCCAACAAACCTGAGCACGCATACCTCTACATTTGCAGACGACACAGCATTTATTAGCGTTAACATGACCCAAAAGTCGCATCGCAAAATTTGCAGTCCCACATCAATGAACTGTAAAAATAAAAAAACATAATTGTTCCGGTAGAAAACCATGTTAAGTACTTGGGAATTCATATAGATAGACGCTTGACCTGGTCTCGTCATATTGAAGCGAAAATAACGGCTATGAAACTTAAAGCAGCTCAACTACATTGGCTTCTCGGTCGAAACTCAAACTTGTCTTTAGACAACAAAATTCTCTTATACAAGTCCATCATAAAGCCAATACGGACATATGGCATCCAATAATGGGGTACTGCATGCGCATCTAACATCCAAAAGCTTCAAAGAAGACAGTCTAGAATATTACGACAAATTGGCTGCACACCATGGTATATACGTAATGATATTATCCACAGAGATCTCAACGTCCCCACTATCCAGGAGGAAATTAAAAAATATTTAATTAGCTACATCGATAAACTAATGGCCCACCCTAACTACCTCGCTCGGGGTCTGCTTCAGTTCGAAGATCACCAGAGGCTAAAAAGAACCGATGCTTTGAGCCTAACTAGAAGACATTTTTAAAAATTGAATACAGCAGCTAGTGGTTACATTGGTAACAACTAATAAACAACAAGTAGAATTAAGATTTGAATACATATTGTAAACTTCGATCAGAAAGATTCAATAATAAAATTAAATTAATTAAAAAAAAATATGCCCAAGTCCTGAAAGAAAACTCCCACGGACATAATCCTGCGAAAGTAGCTAACGCAAACCAACCTTCATACGCTAATGTTTTTAAGGAATCTCCACAAATACCTTCAGCAGACATATCGGGCACAGTTGAAAATCTAGTTCAAATTATGAATAACTTCATGGCCACCATGGAGAACATGTGTCAGGAAATGATGCGAAACCAAAACATGCTCCTGCAAGTTCTTCTAAATAATAAATGAACCAGTTAAAAATATGTTTCTTGAACTCAAACGGGCTCTCCCAACATAAACAAGAAGTAGCACATTTTCTTCAAATGCACGAAATAGATGTGCTTTTCGTCTCTGAAACCCAATTTTAAGTTCAGGAACAATCATAACATATGATTTAAATTATATTGTTTATAAAGTATATTAAAGTTGTTTTTTATTTGACCTTTCCAATTTAATAATAAAAATAAAATAGTTGAGCTCGAGGCCTGGATTGTTCTTCAAAATGCTTCTTTATTTATTTCCTATATTTCGCTACTCTTCGAGTAGCATCCTCAGGGAGTATCTTTAATTTAAATATAAAAACAATACAAAAGGTAAGTATAATTTAGTTTCAAGTGAACAAACAATAATACATTTCAGTGTAATTGACAATTTTCATAAACAAACGACAAACACAATATTAACACCAGTAATACAACAACAATAGATTTTTTAAACAGTATTTTTATATATTAACAAACGCACTCACAATGGATTTTAAATAAACAAACAAAATTCTAAAAATTGTTTCTCCTTTCCTTATCGTTGCTTTTAACTCGTCATCATAAATATTACTAAACTTAATAATATTATTGCATTTTTCTATTCCCTTTATTGACTAAATGTATGTAGTTGTTGGAACAAGTACTCTCTATGTCGCTCTTAAAATTGATACGCTGTGTTGTTTTTGTTCTTATGATGTTTAGCATCTCCAATATGTACCTTCGTTTGTAATTAAGTTCGGTTTGTAAAACTTTGACATTATTAAAATTAGGATAGTGTTTATTTTCCAGACAATGTTTTACCAATGCAGTTTTTTGTGTTGGATTACTGAGTTTTAATTTGTTATCAGATTTGTGACCAGCGATTCTGGTCCTCAGTTTATTTTTTGTTGTACCTATGTAAACCATATCACATTCCTCAGTTAAACTTCCACTGCATGGTAAGTATTTGGTATATTAAATTAGATTTATCCATCATTTCGATTTTATCCTTTGTCTTACTAAATATTTTAGAAAGATTGTTGCCAGTTTTATGTGCTATTGTAATATTTTCACCATTAAATAATTTTGATTTTTCAAATCTTTTTTTATAATTATTTCCTACTTTTTTATCGTAATCACGGATAAGTTTGTCCGCAAGTTTTCTCGGAAAATTGTTATTTAGTAAGATATTATGGATTTTTCTTTTATTTTTTCTTTTATTAACTAACTCAGCACAATCGGGTGAAACAGAGGATGTCTGTCTGGATGCATCAAATAACTAGTAATCTAATCATATAAAGTAATAGTATTCAAATTCCAAAATAAATTTTTGAGTATATAGTTCATTTACTAATTTTTAACCTTGAATATTTCACCATTCTGATCATACTTTAATTCTTTAAAGTATGGTTCAGATCTGTATTTCCCAAGTTTTCATCGGAATTCTTATACTTGTAATTAATGTATAATAACAACAAAAATGTTTATATTTGCATTGCTTTCTATGAAAGCTTTTTAGACAAATTGAATTGAAATGTTGGTATCAATAATCCTGCATATAACTTTATGAATATTAATTACCGTTGAAAATAGTTATATTTGAAGCTATGATAGAACATAGTTTTAAATATACTTGGGACTATTAACAGATTGTTAAAACTAACTAGTATTTCTGTTGTTTTGTAAATTATGCATTTTTAGGTCATGCAAAATTTCATTTGTATTAATTGTAGTTTTAGTTCCATAATAGTCATTATTATTGTTATTTTGTTTAATTGTACTTAAATGAATAATGAAAATCATCCATTGTTGGAAAACTTAGGTCCTATTGTTGATAATAGTTACTGGTTAAGGGAAAAACTTAAAAACTATAATGCTTTTTTGAAAATTGGACATGTTAACATAACAAGTCTTAAACCATCGTTAAAAACTTCAAAATTCGATGAATTTAAACATATTATAGACGGCCCACTATTTGATTTATTCGCGGTATCTGAAACATGGTTGAAGAGTGGAATATCTGATGGTTCTGTTGCTATTCCTAATTATTACATAATTAGAAATGACCGAGATGACAACATGAGAGGAGGGGGAGTAGCGTTTTATGTACGTGAGGGTATATCGACTAGGATAATTAAAACTATTTCAGATCCTGAAACATTTGAGGGTTTATTTATTGAGGTTGACTATGTTAATGGCAAGACGTTAGTAGGTGTAATATACTCTCCAAGGGGAAACATTTTTCAATTAAATGTAATTTTGGGAGATTTAAGTTGTCGTTATGAAAATATCGTGATTGTTGGGGACTTTAACAACAACATGTTTAATTGTCGGGGAGCTGAACATATTAGGCGTCTATGTTATGATACTAACCTATTTAATTATCACAACTCAATGCCTACTCATTTTGATACCCAACATTCCTCAACATCGTTAATAGACTATACATTAATTAATGACCTTAGTTTAATTAGATCATCTGGTCAGTTCCTGGCTCCTGCTCTCACGCATCATGCGTTCTTTTATGTTTGTGTTGACAATCCGGTTGTAATTAAAAGTCATACGATAGAATACAAGAACTATGAAGCTTTAAATTTTAGCGCAGTCAATGAAATCATGGGTTCTTATTACTGGGATGAAATCTTTGAGACCAATAATGTCAATCATCAAATAACAACCTTTTATCAGCTTCTATACAAAATACACGATACTGTTCCTGTGAAAAAAATACGAACACAAAACGATGCTAAATTTTGTGATATTCCCGAGGTTAAAAATGCAAGGAATTTGAGAGATTTGGCTTTTAGGGCGTATAAGGAAAACACGTGTGAGACCACCTGGAGAGCCTATTGTAAATATCGTAACAGGGTTAAGAATGTTTTAAGAAAGTACAAGAGGAGATACTGGACTGATATTTTTGATAGATGTAATAGTAAGGAAATGTGGAAAATAATTAATAACAAACGTGGTAATAGGATGGAAAATCCATTTCACCAATATGATCCGGAAACTTTTAATGATTATTTCACTACGTCACAGACGGTTAACAATGATGTTCCTATAGATTTTTCAAATTTCTCTAATTCTGGATTTACCTTCAGGTGTATTCACAGAGAAGAGCTTTTAAGTTCTATGTTTCAAATAAAATCTAATGCCATTGGTCCTGACGAGCTACCGATTATATTTATAAAAAAAATTTTCCCCTATATTGAGCACTATTTACTTTTTATTTTTAACACAATAATCACTACCTCACAGTTTCCTGATTTATGGAAAATATCACGTATAGTGCCAATAAAAAAGAAGTCATTTCATTCTAATTTAGAAGATTTTAGACCAATCAGTATACTTTGCTGTTTGTCGAAGGTATTTGAAGTTATATTAAAGGAACAAATTTTATATAGTTTAGATACTAGAAAGTTGTTAAGTGACCAACATTTCGGGTTTCGGGCTGGCTCTAGCACATCTTCATTGTTGCTTAGTATGACTGAAAAAATTCGTGACAACATGAATAGAAAATGTATATCCACCCTGGTTTCACTTGATTTAAGTAAAGCGTTTGATACGGTTAACTACACTGTGTTAATAAACAGATTGTATTCAGGGTTCGGTTTTTCATGTACTTCTTGCAAACTTATATACGCGCTTGTATTTAATAGATTACAATTTGTTGGCTCAAATGGAAATAACTCATCGTTTAAGATATGTTCAAGCGGCATTCCTCAAGGTTCTATACTTGGTCCGTTACTTTTCCTTATATATATGAACGATTTTATTGAATATGTTAGTATGCTACAATGCCAAGTTTTTCTCTTTGCTGACGATATAAATTTGCTATTTACAGGAAATAAGGAGTTTCTAGATTGTCATGTTGAAACCATAAATTATGTTCTTTCAAGAGCTGCAGACTGGGCAGAACTAAATAAACTCAAATTTAATCCAAATAAAACAAAAGCCATTGTCTTTGGCTCTATTGAAAACCCGGAAGACTCTATGAGTGTAGTCTTTGACAATACTCGTGTGCAATTTGTTGAAACTATTAATTGTTTGGGGGTAATACTAGACAGGGATCTAAATTTTAGGAAACATATTTCGGCAGTTGCTGCTAAAGTTGGTTATTCTCTACGTATTCTTTATAATTTGGACTGCTACATACCTACTACTATTAGGATAAAATTATCACATGCTTTACTTATGACACATATCCTTTACTGTTTTGAAGTATATGGCAGCACTAATAGAACTAATATTAATCATTTGCGGGTAATATATAATCGTATATTACGATATATTTATCGTGTTAAAATTTTTGATCCTGTGTCATCATCTTCATTTAACTTCATAGGTTGCTCATTTCCGCAGTTCATGGATTTGAGGCTACTACTTACATTGTATCGAATTGTAAAAACACGTAAACCTACATCTGTTTTAGGGTATTTTCGTTTCTCTAGCTCCACTCGTAACCCTGAAATAATCATACCTCGAATAAATAATAGTATTTTCGAAAAATCATTCTTGGTGAAGTCAGCTAGAATATGGAATAGACTTCCACGACAACTTAAAACTTTTAGTTATGCAATATCAACCATACGACCTAAGTTTTTGGAATACTTAAATAATTCATAGATTAGAATAAAAAAAAAAAAAAAAAAAAAAAAACAATTTAATTTTCTTATTCTTATTCTTATAAAAATACGATTCTTTTTGTACAAACTAAAATAAGTGATCATTATATATACTGTATTAATCATATATGGCCCTATGGGCTCGATTAAGTAAATAAAATGAAATAAATAAATAAAAAAAAAAAATAAATAAATTCAGCGTCACTTAGGCTAAGCACTCGTTTTATTAAATTGTTAGCGGTATTAATAATAACTCTTTTAGGGTGTTTCGAAAAATAGTTTATTATTCGACCAGAAGACGTTGGTTTTTTGTACCAGTCCAATTTTAAACCGTTACCTTCCCTAATTACAATAGTATCTAAATATGGTAATTTAAAATTACACTCTTCCTCAACAGTAAATTTGATTCTATGGTGAAAATTATTTAACTTTGTCAATACTTCTTCAATTGCACTTTCCCGAACTATACTAAAAATGTCATCAACATACTTCGTCAAGATTTTGGGTTTTATCGTTAAATTTTCCAACACCGTCTCTAAAAGTTTTTCCATCACGATGTCCGCAACTATGGGTGATGCTGGTGAGCCCATCGGAAGACCTATTTTCTGTATATAAATTTTGCTGTCATATTTAAAATAACGATTATCCTTGATGCAGAATTTTACAATTCGTAGAAATAAATTCTTGTCCATTTTTGTATACTTCAAACGAAATTAAACTTTCATCGTCCTGTATAGTCAAGTCTTTTATCCTATTTCTAAATTGCACTGAGTCCTTAACATTAAATCTTGAGTTTTCCGTAGTCATTTTTAATATCACAGTAATATATTTGCACAACTCACTTGCTGGAGTGTTAATAGAAGAACATATTGGACTTAATGGGTGGTCTTCTTTATGGATTTTGGGAAGGCCATATATCCTTGGTGCTAAAGCAACTTCAGTTTTTAATCTTCTCTTCTCGCTTTCCGATATTAAATTTTTACTAAACATTTCTTCTACCAAATCATTATTAATCTTTTGTAGTCCATTTGTTGGATCTTTATTTACCCTTTGGTACGTCATCATGTCTCCAACAATATGTTTCATTCTTTTTTCATATTCCACTCTCTCCATGGCTACGGTAACGTTACCTTTGTCGGCGTTTAATATCAAAAGATTATCGTTGTTTTTCAAAAACTTTTTCGTCTTTTCCATTACATTCAATGTGAATTTGTCCCTGTTATTAATTTTTAGCTTATTTAAGTGATTGTCCACATTGGATGCAAATCTCATCCTTGATATTTCCTGCTCTTCCTTTTCTTGTATAGTCTGTATGAGATCCTCGCCACCTGCTATGAATTTTAACATCGGGAATTCATCCCTAGCTACAGGGAGTGCATGTTTTTTCCCTAGAGAAAAAATCCACTGTACATCCTCAGGTATCTCGGTGTTGGTCAAGTTTCTAAACCAGTTTCTATTAAATTTTATTTCCAATTCCCTTTTTTGCATTTCCCTCAGTTTTTCAAATTTTTCCTTATGTTTAATCATTAATTTTTCCTTCATTTTATTTGTCAAAAAATCCTCACTGTTCCACAATATCGTTGCTTCATCTTTTGTTAAAAGATTGCAATTGATGTTTTAATATTTTCCTTTTCATTGTGCTTTAAAAGTTCATGCTTGTGTGTAACTAATAAGTTGAGTACTTTACTGTGAAAGTTCTGAATGTATTTTGTAAGTGTTTGTCTTGTAGTGGATTTTGTACTTATTGTCGTTTCGAAAATTTTGTGTATATTTTTGGTAGAATTCAATATAAAAGATGGTATTATACCCGTATTTCTACACCTTATTAAAAAAGTGATCGATGCTTTTAACTTTAAGTGCTTGTCCCTTGTTGTCTTATACTTATTTATCTTTGTCCTGACGTTGTTGTTTTTCTTAAATTTATTGTAAACCATTTTGATGTATATAAGTATACTTAAAAAAATATTTTAATTGTTTTAATGGTATTAACTTAATTTGTGTTTTTAGTCAATAGATGTAAACTCTGAGTTAAACGGAAGATATCCTTTACATTACGCTGCTGATTATGGCCAATACGATGTTTTAGCCTACCTTATAAGTATAGGTGCAAAAGTCAATGTAAATATAATAGTTTAGTTTTAATTTATTAGCAGAATTTTGTATATGTAAGATATTTTTGCAGATAACAGATAAGCATAAAATCACACCACTCTTAGCAGCGATTTGGGAGGGTCATACAAAGTGTGTTCAATTGCTCATAGAAAAGGGTGCAAACAAAGAAGGAAACACACCAGAAGGAAGCAAATATTTAGATGTATAGCTGAAAAAGACGAAATTCGAAATCTTCTTTTATAATTTAATCAGTTTTCATATCATTCTTCTTTATAATTTATAATTTTAAGATTTTTAAACAACTAACAATATATATTTTTTTGTTTAAATTAAATATGCTTAAATTATGAAAATTTAAATTGTGTTTATTTAATTTTATAAATAATTTAATATTAACATTTTTTTTTAATTCATTTAATTGAAAACATTGAAATCGAATTTTTTTTGTTTTCAATATACATACATACATATATTTAAAAAAATTAAGTATTAAGAGCCATTTAGATTAAAAAAAAGAAGAATAAAGGACTGCTAAAAAATTTTCTACGAATATTTTTTTTTAATAAATTTTTGTTAAATTTACTAATTGTGAGTGAGTGTTTGCAGGTGCCATCTGACGTTTACTATAGAATTGAGAGTTTTACTTTTTAACTATAACCTTTTTTAGAACGGTTTGTCCACAGTGCAACACGAGAAAGACTATATTCGGGCATGATTTAGAAATCGAAATGAAGGGTAATTGAGATCGAACGAGATTTTGATAACAATTCTTTGTGCAACAAATTTGAACTTTTGTCCATGAGTAATGATCAGGGAAACGAAAAATATGCAGTATCATGTTTTTTCTGCGCATTGTAGTGAAAAATAGATAAGGTATTTATGCGTTTCAGAAGACTAAGAAATCTGGCATCGATTTGTTAGAGTATATGTTAGCATAAGAACATATTTTCAATTTTTAGAGCATTTTTTATTTAGTGTTTAAGCATTTTTTAAAGAGTTATTTTTTTTATTTTTTATGTGTATTTTTTAAATTATTTCTTTTTTTTCGATGTTTGTTTTGTTTTCCTTGCGAGGTAAAAATGTCTGGTAACTGCTAGAAAAACAAATCAAAGAATGTTACTGCAGCACACATCAATGGCGCAAATCTTGGCCGGAAACACACTAGGTGGGTGAATCACCTAGTCAGTGAGATTCGCGTATTGGGTCCAATTACCACCGCACCCACTCCGTGCTCTGCCATCAGCTATTGATGAGTACAGATTAGGGATGCCAAACGGGAAATCCCGAATGCCGGGATTTTCTAAAATCAATCCCGATTGGCATCCCTAGTGCGGATGTTTTTATGTGATATCTTTTGTGAAAAAAAAACAAAGCAAATTAAAGCCGAACCAAGCTATATTATTCGTAATAGGTGCGGAGAATAATATTATTTTAAATAGTCACGAAAAATGGTATTACAGTACAATACGCATAAAAGAAACTCGCTTATAAGAAAAACTTGGTTATAAGAAAGACATCTTCAGACACCATGCACATTTGTATATATCTGCGTGCTAAAAAAAAATCTCATATAAGAAACACGCTTATAAGAAAAACTCTTCTATAAGAAACAAATTCTGAAGAAAAATTATGCTCATTCCATAGAAAATGGTACGTGTATAAGAAAGTAGTACATATTCTCACAATTGAATTTTTTTTAACTTCGGTTAAAATTGATTTTTATTTTTCAAAGAATATCAAGACGTTGACGAAGGCAACGATTCTATTTGTAAATTAGAAGATATTCTCTTTAGAACCCATGAAAATGAGCTCGTCCAAAAGAAAATTTAAGATTTTTTCAGTGTTACTTAATAGTATTTTTTAAGTAAACACATGTTTTTAAACTATGTATTCAGTCTTCTTAGTGATGATGAATTAATATTTTTTTTTCCAGATTACTTTTTTTTATCAAATGTAATTTTAAGTGAAGTGCAATCACCTGCAGAGTATGAAAACAAAAAAAAAAAAAACATTTCGCAAACGTTTGCAAAATGTACAGAACTATTCAAAATTTTAAAATTGTATTGTTCATGAGCAAAACCAAAACAAAAACTTTTCAAGTGTCAAAGAGAGAAAACGAAACAATTGGCTTTCCACTCATCTGCATTATTTAATTTACCGTTACAATCGTACATCTGAGTACAAAACAGATAGAGAAACGTTTTGTTTTGAGTAATTGATTTAGATCTTGTTTGGTTTTTGTAGTGGCATAACAAGAATAAAATCCACAATGCCTCGTTCAAAAAATGATTTGTTACGTTATTTTTTACTCTTTTTTCTTTGAATTACTTTTTATTTAATTTAATTTGTTTTTTTTTTAATTACTATGGTAGTCAAAATAAGCATTAATCAAAACAAAAAAACCTACAAACCTCTCTTTTTATTTCACTTAGAAACAATAGTAGTGAGTAAATCAATAACCAAACGTTTGTCAAACGTTTTTTCTCTGAATGTTTCAATACTGTTCTTACTCTCTTCTTTTCCAGCTGTGTACGTTTATATTAAAGTACAATTTGCGATCACGAGCAAAAATAATACAAAACAAAATGGCACAATCATTCTCATTGTTTTGGGTTTGTTTTTGTTTTACTCACTGCAAAGAACAAAACAGAACGAAAGCAAACGTTTCGTTTTGTTTGTTTTCGTACTCTGATCACCTGTTTTGTTTTTGTTATGTTTCTATCTTTAATTGTGTATATTTACTTATATTTGTACGACAAATAAACGAAATTTAGTACAAAATGATGTGTAGTATGTATTTGTGTTAAACAGTTTTATTTCAATTATATATTTCTATAGGAAATTTTTTAAATTCTGTTACTGATGTATATAAGAAAATATCTTTCTTATATGCGTATTACAGATATAAGAAAATATCTTTCTTATATGCGTATTACAGATATAAGAAAATATCTTTCTTATATGCGTGTTACAGATATAAGAAAGTATCTTTCTTATATGCGTGTTTTCTTTATAAGAAAGCTTGCATATAAGAAAGAAAATCGGTGCATTTTTAGGCTTTCTTTTATGCGTATTGTACTGTATTAAATTATAGGCACAGAAAATAAATAAATATCAACAAAAAGGGGGGCCTAGCAATTTCGTGAATGAGCCTCACAAATACTCCCAACAAAGAGAGCAGGCCAAGCTCAACCAATATAAATGCGTACATAGTTATTAACTCTCCAATCGTCAGCAATGAAAACACTCGTGACCCAGAGTATAATAGGAACTATCTGAGTGCAAAAATAACTGGCAGAACATCTGATCTCCCATACACAAAGTTACGCCCAAGTGTGCCCAACCTGAACAAGCGTGCTGAACAAGCCGCAAACACAGTTCAGAGCATGAAATCGTTTGATAAGAAAAACACCAACGTAGAACCTTCTATACTCCGTTTGGCATTAATAAACACTGGAGCTGTGCCAAAAAATACAAAAGTGCAAACAGGTATGGATAGATATATGTATCACTATAACCAAGAGAAAGGCTAGTCCTAGGTCCACTCAACAGGATCGCATGCTTAAATAATACAAAAGTTCTAACGTAGGCTCCTGGCCAACAAGCCAAAACAGATTTGCAGTACTCTTCATTATTGACGACGAAGAAGCAGAATCAGCTAATGTAGCAGTAATTAAAGAAGCCAAACCTCCACCCATCTATTTGCGAGAGCAAACATCTAATACTATAGTAAACATGTTGACCGAATTTATGTGCAAATATAATTTTTATGTCGTTTCAATACCACGAGGGCAAATCCAAGAGACCAAGATCCACAAAATCGTACACGATAAATTTCTCAACTTCTTCTCTACATTGGGCCAAATATTCATTGTAGCTGGCGATTACAACGCTAAACACACATATTGGGGCTCCAGACTTATTAGTCCTAGAGGTAATCAGCTAAACAATACCGTAACTGCAAATAATTTTGATGTCGTATCGAGTGGTGAGCCTACCTATTGGCCAACCGACTTTAACAAGCTACCAGACCTTATTGACTTTGCTGTTATTAAAAACATCAAGCGCGATCAGGTACTAGTTAGTTCCTCCTATGATCTATCGTCTGATCATTTACCTTCAATCCTCATTTTAAAAGGCAACTCTGACGCCGCAGCTGCAAACTGTATTTCCTATCCAAACAGAAACACAAATTGGCTAAAGTATAAAATGTATGTGAGCTCTCACCTATCACAGTGCATTCCCCTAAAAAATTCATCTGACATCCAAATAGCTGTCGACCGATTTACAGAAGTCTTGGATTCTGCAGCAAGAAATGCAACCCCAACCAAACGGACAATTAAAAGTGCTCCTCACAATACATCGACGGATATAGAGACCCTTATCAGAGAAAAAAGGAAGTTAAGAAGACAATGGCAAAACAGTCGTTCCCAAACCACTAAGGCCCAACTACAATTATGCATGACAACTCTTCGCAACAAATTGAGACAGAACCACGACGAGTCTACAGTAGAAGGCTATTTAAACAGCCTAGATGCCACAAACAACTCGAATTACAGATTACGGAAGGCTGTACGGCATATGAAATGCCTTATAACCCAAGAATCTCCATTAAGACTGGAAAATCGCACTTGGGCCAAAAACACAAATGAAAAATTAAACGCTTTCGCGGGCCACCTTAAACCATCCAATAAAATTTAACATAACTCAAGTAAAATCTGCAATAGAAAAAGTGAATATTAGAAAATCTCCCGGATCTGACCGCATCACAGGGTCAATGATAAGAAACTTACCATCGTCTGCTTCTAGAATCTTGCTGCTAATTTTTAACGCGATATTAAGAGTCGGATACTTCCCATCCTCATGGAAGAGGTCTATAATTGTTATGATTCCCAATCCAGGAAAAGATGCTAGCCAGGTTGCGTCGTACAGACCGATAAGCTTATTATCAATCCTATCGAAGCTTTTCGAAAAAATATTCGTTTTAAGTATAACTCCTCATCTAAATGAACACGACATCATCCCGGATCACCAGTTCGGATTCAGAGCGAAACATGGTACAATAGAACAAGTGCATAGAATTGTCACCCTAATTAGATCGGCGTTTGAAAAAAAGCAATACTGCTCAGCCCTGCTTATAGACATTTCCCAAGCATTTGACAAAGTTTGGCATGATGGGCTACTCATCAAAATAACACGAATGCTACCTCAAAACACTCACAATCTTTTGGAGAGCTATCTAACAGACAGAACATTCATTGTAAGGTCGCAAGATAAATACTCCCCCCTCAAGAAATATACTGCTTGGAGAGCAGCCCTGGAGAGCTATCTAACAGGCAGAACATTCATAGTAAGATCGCAAGATAAATACTCCCCCCTCAAGAAAATTACTGCTGGTGTCCTCCAAGGCAGCATACTAGGACCGCTACTATATATTATATACACAGCGGATATGCCAACAAACCTGAGCACGCATACCTCTACATTTGCAGACGACACAGCATTTATTAGCGTTAACATGACCCAAAAGTCGCATCGCAAAATTTGCAGTCCCACATCAATGAACTAGAGGCCTGGCTAGA
This sequence comes from Pollenia angustigena, assembly GCA_930367215.1. Lineage (NCBI taxonomy): Eukaryota > Metazoa > Arthropoda > Insecta > Diptera > Polleniidae > Pollenia > Pollenia angustigena. Next base: position 104,412,572 of record OV884057.1, on the reverse strand, counting down.
AAAATGGAGAATAAAGGTTAACGCGGCTAAATGTGCTCACTTATCTTTCACGCTCAGAAGACAAACGTGCCCAGCTGTAAAAATAAAAAACATCATTGTTCCGGTAGAAAACCATGTTAAGTACTTGGGAATTCATATAGATAGACGCTTGACCTGGTCTCGTCATATTGAAGCGAAAATAACGGCTATGAAACTTAAAGCAGCTCAACTACATTGGCTTCTCGGTCGAAACTCAAACTTGTCTTTAGACAACAAAATTCTCTTATACAAGTCCATCATAAAGCCAATACGGACATATGGCATCCAATTATGGGGTACTGCATGCGCATCTAACATCCAAAAGCTTCAAAGAAGACAGTCTAGAATATTAAGACAAATTGGCTGCACACCATGGTATATACGTAATGATATTACCCACAGAGATCTCAACGTCCCCACTATCCAGGAGGAAATTAAAAAATATTCAATTTGCTACATCGATAAACTAATGGCCCACCCTAACTACCTCGCTCGGGGTCTGCTTCAGTTCGAAGATCACCAGAGGCTAAAAAGAACCGATGCTTTGAGCCTAACTAGAAGACATTTTTAAAAATTGAATACAGCAGCTAGTGGTTACATTGGTGACAACTAATAAACAACAAGTAAAATTAAGATTTGAATACATATTGTAAACTTCGATCAGAAAGATTCAATAATAAAATTAAATTAATTTAAAAAAAAATATGCCCAAGTCCTGAAAGAAAACTCCCACGGACATAATCCTGCGAAAGTAGCTAACGCAAACCAACCTTCATACGCTAATGTTTTTTAGGAATCTCCACAAATACCTTCAGCAGACATATCGGGCTCAGTTGAAAATCTAGTTCAAATTATGAATAACTTCATGGCCACCATGGAGAACATGTGTCAGGAAATGATGCGAAACCTAAACATGCTCCTGCAAGTTCTACTAAATAATAAATGAACCAGTTAAAAATATGTTTCTTGAACTCAAACGGGCTCTTCCAACATAAACAAGAAGTAGCACATTTTCTTCAAATGCACGAAATAGATGTGCTTTTCGTCTCTGAAACCCAATTTTAAGTTCAGGAACAATCATAACATATGATTTAAATTATATTGTTTAATAAGTATATTAAAGTTGTTTTTTATTTGACCTTTCCAATTTAATAATAAAAATAAAATAGTTGAGCTCGAGGCCTGGATTGTTCTTTATTTATTTCCAATATTTCGCTACTCTTCGAGTAGCATCCTCAGGGAGTATCTTTAATTTAAATATAAAAACAATACAAAAGGTAAGTATAATTTAGTTTCAAGTGAACAAACAATAATACATTTCAATGTAATTGACAATTTTCATAAACAAACGACAAACACAATATTAACACCAGTAATACAACAACAATAGATTTTTTTAAACAGTATTTTTTATATATTAACAAACGCACTCACAATGGATTTTAAATAAACAAACAAAATTCTAAAAATTGTTTCTCCTTTCCTTATCGTTGCTTTTAACTCGTCATCATAAATATTACTAAGCTTAATAATATTATTGCATTTTTCTATTCCCTTTATTGACTAAATGTATGTAGTTGTTGGAACAAGTACTCTCTATGTCGCTCTTAAAATTGATACGCTGTGTTGTTTTTGTTCTTATGATGTTTAGCATCTCCAATATGTACCTTCGTTTGTAATTAAGTTCGGTTTGTAAAACTTTGACATTATTAAAATTAGGATATTGTTTATTTTCCAGACAATGTTTTACCAATGCAGTTTTTTGTGTTGGATTACTGAGTTTTAATTTGTTATCAGATTTGTGACCAGCGATTCTGGTCCTCAGTTTATTTTTTGTTGTACCTATGTAAACCATATCACATTCCTCAGTTAAACTTCCACTGCATGGTAAGTATTTGGTATATTAAATTAGATTTATCCATCATTTCGATTTTATCCTTTGTCTTACTAAATATTTTAGAAAGATTGTTGTCAGTTTTATGTGCTATTGTAATATTTTCACCATTAAATAATTTTGATTTTTCAAATCTTTCTTTATAATTATTTCCTACTTTTTTATCGTAATCACGGATAAGTTTGTCCGCAAGTTTTCTCGGAAAATTGTTATTTAGTAAGATATTATGGATTTTTCTTTTATTTTTTCTTTTATTAACTAACTCAGCACAATCGGGTGAAACAGAGGATGTCTGTCTGGATGCATCAAATAACTAGTAATCTAATCATATAAAGTAATAGTATTCAAATTCCAAAATAAATTTTTGAGTATATAGTTCATTTACTAATTTTTAACCTTGAATATTTCACCATTCTGATCATACTTTAATTCTTTAAAGTATGGTTCAGATCTGTATTTCCCAAGTTTTCATCGGAATTCTTATACTTGTAATTAATGTATAATAACAACAAAAATGTTTATATTTGCATTGCTTTCTATGAAAGCTTTTTAGACAAATTGAATTGAAATGTTGGTATCAATAATCCTGCATATAACTTTATGAATATTAATTACCGTTGAAAATAGTTATATTTGAAGCTATGATAGAACATAGTTTTAAATATACTTGGGACTATTGTTGAAGCGACTTCAGTTTTATTTTATTTTATTTTATTTCTTCAATTTTCTTATATTTTGTTAATTTTCTTTATTTTGCTAAATTTCTTTAATTTTCAATTTTCTTTAATTTTTATTATTTTTTATTTGATTTCGTTACGCTTTAATTTCATTATTTTTTAGTCTCTTTGAATTTGTACTTCTTTTTCTCTAAGTGTAAAATCTTCTTAAGTTTCTTTTACGTTTTGCTATAATTTTCTCTTGAGTTTGTTTTTTTTTTTGAATTCTTTTTTGTTTCAACTGAACTTCAAGTTGTTAATTTTTTCAAGTAGTCATTCAACCGTCAACAAGGCAAGAAGCCAACAAATAAATTTGTTACAACTCAGTTCAAAAAAAACCAATCGTGTTGTTTTTGCTTTTGGAAAACTGGGAACAGGCTAGGAAGCTTAGTAGCCTGAACATTTTGGTCCTTCGAGAAATCCTAGAGGAGCTAGGATTGGAATTACCAGTGGCAAACCTGTCCACTGAATGCCATCAGAATTTTGTTCTCCCGAAACAACTACGGCAAGTTTGTAAAGCGTCGTCAATAGTTGTTCCACCGCAACAACTACGACATCAGCAGCAGTTCCAATAGAGAGGTAACAGTTCCCAATTGTGCTAAGCAGTCCAAGAAGGAAGAAAGGTCTACAAGACGATTGATTTTCGAGAGGGAGAATCAATAAGGTAATACATATTATCAACAAAAGGATTAGATTGGGTAAGTGCAGTGTTTTAATTATATTTAGTGCGATTGTGTGTTTTTTTTTATAAAAAAGTGCAAAGAAATTAATTAAATTACTGCATGATCATATCCAACAAGTAATCGAACATAACCTTAAAATTTAATAAAAGTGCCATCACTGATATAAAAAATCCCCAACGTGCCAACACTACTAAAAAGTACCAGCACTGGTAAATAAGAAAAAACAACGGATTTTTTTTATTATATACATGCGTACTGCTGTAAATTATAATTGCCATACTCGTCACACTCATTACTAAGTGTTTCAGTTCCATCAGTTCCGCAAACTTTATGTACAACCCCTGCAAATAAAATTGGACCACCTGACCCATTTTGAAAAAATGGACTACTCCATGGACTAGTCCGATGTAATGCAAGCATGGACCATGCCATTGTTAAAAAGTGTTTGTAGTGAGACGACATGTCTTCGTTATTTAACGACATGCTTTCGTGTTTAAACGACTTCAAAACTAATCCTCTTGAGTATACCATGGAGTAGTTTTAAAACTACTCCTTACTGGTCCAAAGGTGGGTTATATACCATGGAGTAGTTTTAAAACTACTCCTTAGTGGTTTAAAGGTGGGTTATATGGTCCTCTCCTAGGACATCGTAATGTTAAATAGACCAGGTTTTTTCCATACGTTTGGGTTACTTGTGGACTAGTCCTGGTCCCTTGTGGACTACTCTTTACACGCGTGTTTGGACTGGTCCTATTATTTGCAGGGACTAAATATTTACGAACACCTTAACAGTCATAATTTCAACGTGCGAGAAAAAGTTTACATATTGGTGGAAATATTTGAATAAAAAATAAACAAAGAATTAAAATAGAAATAAAGTGAAGCCGAAATAAAACCCCTTTTACTTTTTGTTTAAATTAAAGGAAAAGAATAACCAATCGTGTTTTCTTTCAAGTGGCTCATATTAAAAAAAAAGTAGCTTAATAGCCTAAACATTTTGTTATTAAATGACAGTGACATAAAAAAGATAAAAGTCACTGAAGTTCATCATTGGAACAATTTATTAAAAAGGAAAATTTTTAAAGTTGAACGAATTGCAAAAAAGGAAAGGAAAGGCAACATAAAAAGACAGGCTGGGTTTTTTTTAATATAAGAGTGTGAGTGTGTGAATTTTTAAAATACTTTCATATATGTAATTTTGCGAAGAAGTTGGTACGGGGACATTAGGAAGACAGTGTTGTGGCATAGTGGAAAAAATTTTTTAAGAATAACAAAGAAGTTTTGTTATAAAAGAATTTTACACGGTGACACTTCAGGTGGTACACAAATTTTTTTTGAATGCAGTATAATTGAATGCACAATTAAATTAAATTTTACTGAAGTTTAAAACTAAAAGAGTGATGCGAAAAGTGCTGATATTTTAAGAAAAAATTTACAGTGTGGCCCGGCAAGTGGTACACAAATTTTTGAAAATAGCATTAATATTGGATGCAAAAATACATCGAGTTTACTAAATTTTGGAAATAAAAAGGTGATTCTACAAGTGCACATTTTTGAGAAAAATTTAAAGGGTGTCCATTCAAGTGGTTCACAAAAGTTTGTAAGCATCATTATACTTGGAAGCACAGTGACAACAAGTCTTACCAAATTTAAAGGGTGATTCGAAAGGTGGTAATTTTTTTTAAAAAGAAAACGATTTAAAGGGTAACCCTTCAAGTGGTATACCGATTTTAAAAACATACAAGCAAATTTATTCAATTTTGATATAAAAAGGGTGAACCGAAAAGAGGAATTTTTTAATAAAAAATTTACAAGGTGACCCTACAAGTGGTACATATGTAAAGCATTATTTAATTAAAAAGCTGAATGCTTATGAACAACCCGTTCTAAATTTGTTATAGAGTGTGTTCGATTATTTTGAAAAATTGTTGGAGAAAAGAGTGCGTGATTTTACAAAAATTTAATTTAAAGCACAATTATATTAATAATATTGAGAATTTTGATGAGTAGATTTTTTAATAAATTTTACGAAATCTGAGTAAAATTGATTTGTTGCTAAATATTGAAAATAATTTTATGGTGGTAAAGAAAAAATTTAATAAATAAAAGGTTTTAAGAAAATTAATTTACATAACAAAATACATCTGATCTGGTGCTAGATAACAACCTGAAATTTTTTTTGGCAGTTTTGAAGGGAATATTTTTGAAAATTTTTTGGTAAAATTTAAAGCTGATTTTTCAACAGTCTACATCGCTTTCATTCGTCGCGAATAATTTTAATATACCTTTGTATAAGGTTGAATTTCTTCACGAGTATTTTTTGTAAATTTTTTCATTTCGGCTTGTGAAATCGGGTATAAAATATTTTAAGGCTTTTGAACATAAATTTTAAAAATGGTTTCGGAAAGAGCTTGTAAATACGATATTCGACAAGTATTGAATTTTTGTTCTACTTTTGAGAAGATTTCTTCAGAAGACTTGACGATTTCACTTTTAGAAGTAAAGCAGTCTGAGCTTGAAAGAAGATGGCTGAAGATGATAGCAACATTTGAAGAATTCATCAAAGGCTTTGAAAGGGTGAAGGAAGAAGAAGATTTTCCTGATGAAATAACACTAAAATACGAAGATGCCTGCGAACAGTGCCAGATACTAAAGGCTAAAATAATGGACTTGTTGAAGGCGAAAGCTCCGCAACAAAAAGCAGCAGACACAACAGTACGTCAATCATCTCTAAAGTTAACTGCGGTTGAAATCCAAACATTTGAAGGGGGTTTCGACAAATGGCCAGCATTTAGGGATATGTTTAGGGCAGTGGTTGGAAATGAGCCTTCAGTGTCGCCAGCGCACAAATTATATTATTTACTTGGCAAGACGAGGGGGGGAGGCCTACCAACTCATAAAAGATTATGATTTGGTAGATGCTAATTTTGAGCTAGCTTGGCAGGCGTTGAAAAATCGCTACGAAAATAAGCGAATTTTAATAAATAATCAGATCAGGAAAATTTATGGCATCCAGGCCCCTCAGAATGAAACTTTGAAATTTTTGAGGCAACTTCAGAATACGGTCAGCGATGGTTTGTCGATTATTAGTTCGTTTCAAGTTGAGGTAGCTGATAATGACCCCTTTCTTATGCATATTTGCACTTCAAAACTCCCAAAAGAAACTTCGCGTGCGTGGGAAGATTCTCTTACCAACCATAAGGAATTGCCTACTTGGCAACAACTCAACAAATTTCTGTCTGAGCGAATTGAGACCTTAGAGACTTTTACGAATTTGAGGAAACCGCCCAGCCGAGACAATAATACCTCCAAATCTCAAGTTTTTTATTCTAATGCTGAAACTGATAAGGGTAAATTTAGCTGCAAGAAATGCCGACAGAATCATCCATTACGATTCTGCAAATATTTTAAGGGTTTGTCCGTCCATGATAGAATCAAATTTGTTTATGCGAACAAATTTTGTGCGAACTGTTTTTCACCCACTCATTTCAAAACGAAATGTCAGAGCACCAGTAGCTGCAACAGATGCAATCAAAGGCATCACACCATGTTACATATTGAAGAAGATAAAGCGAGAAAAGTCCCCACTCAAAGGGCGTCCACTCATCAGCAGTCTCGAGACAACGAAAGGCCATCAGGGTCGGGTACTCAGAGTAACACGAGGCCATTCAATTCTCAATTGGGACGATCTGCCACCTCGGGCGCAAATGCGATGGAGTCAGTACAGGTTAACTTATCTCAACACAGCGGAACTACAATTTTACCCACAGCTTTGGTTCATGTAGAGCATTTAGGCGAAAAATTCACGGTTCGCGCATTAATTGATACAGGGTCGACTAGAAGTTTTATCCTAAGGCGTGTTCAACAGAATCTAGCGATCCCCCTAGAACGCCATCATAGCGAAATATCAGGGTTCGGTGATACGGTGGTAGGAAGTTCGAAGGGAAGGTGCTATGTCACAATTAAATCTCGAGTATCCGATTTTAAAATTAAAATCCGAGCGATTGTGGTACCAACATTGGCACATTTTATGCCTTCACGGCCGATCCCAATTCAAACGGTAAAAGATATAAAAGGCTTGGAGCTTGCAGATCCCTATTTCTACAAACCTGCTGCAATTGAAATGATTATTGGTAGTGATTACCTGCCTTTTATAAATTTGAGCGGCGTAAAAATGAATATAGGAAACAATCTTGAAGCCCGAGAGTCCCAATTTGGCTGGTATTTGCTAGGCCCTGAACCAGAAACTAAAGTTCAGTTATTCCATACCTTTGTTTCGCCTGGCAGCGATCTGGCCCTTCATGAGCAACTAAAAAAGTTTTGGGAATTAGAAGAGGCGGAAAAAACCGATTTCAAGCTGAAAGTGACATTTATTGTGAAAATCATTTCAAACGTACCACAATTCGACAGTCTGATGGACGTTACGTAGTTCGACTACCGTTCAAGGAACAATTTCCGAAAGAGATTTTTTTAGGCCCCTCCCGAAATATGGCTCTTGCTCAGTACCATAGAATGGAGAAAATGCTCGATAAGACCCTAGATTTGAAGGCGCAGTACGCTGAAGTTCTCCAAGAATACCTGGACTTGGATCACATGGAACCAGTTGCGCATTTTGAACCCAAAGCAGAAAAAGTTTCTTCATTTTTTCTACCCCACCACGCGGTAATCAAGCCCGAAAGTAAAACCACAAAAGTGCGAGTGGTCTTTGACGCCTCAAAGAAAACCGGAAGCGGGTTTTCATTAAATGATGTGCTACACCAGGGCCCAACGCTTCAAACGGATTTGATGCAGCTTGTTTTACGTTGGCGAAATTATAAGTACGTATTCACTGGAGACATCCAGAAGATGTATAGGCAGATTTTGATGCATGAAGCAGATCGCCCATATCAACAGATATTATTTCGCAACAAAAATGAGGGATACGTGAATTCATTTCAACTGAAACCCGTTACGTTCGGCGTGAACTGCGCCCCCTTTTTGGCGATTAGAACTCTACTTGAGCTAGGTCATGATTGCAGACACCTGTATCCCAAAGCATCTAATATTCTGAAGAACGAGGTCTACGTTGATGACATATTGTCCGGGGGACACACGCTTGAAGAGGCCAAGCAGAAGCAAGGGGAGCTCATTACAGCGTTGAAATCTGGTGGCTTTCCCCTTAAAAAGATGACAGCAAATGATCAGTTTCTACTCGAAAGTTTGCCCCGGGAGGATCTTCTAGACGAAGATTTCTTGAAGTTTGATGACTCCAGCTCTTTAAAAACATTGGGAATTCGCTGGAATGCGTTGGCGGATATATTCGACTATGCTGTAGAGCCAATTGAGATTGACAAAACGAAAAATCTTGTCAGTAATAGCAAGATTATTTGACCCTCTAGGTTGGCTAGGCCCAGTTGTTATTGTTGCTAAGACTTTGATGCAAGAATTATGGGAAGCAAAGTCTGATTGGGACGAAGGGGTACCTCCACACATACTTATAAAATGGAATTTATTCTTAAAAAACTTGCCATTTATTTCAACCATTAAGATACCTAGATGGGTAGATTTCTCGCCAGGATATAAGATCCAAATACATGGCTTCTGTGATGCCTCAGAGAAGGCATATTGTGGTTCGGTGTATATTCGAACAGAAAACTCAGAAGGCCATATAAGTAGTCATTTGCTGGTAGCAAAAACGAAAGTTGCCCCGATCAAGCGGACTACCGTTCCGAAACTCGAATTGTGTGGCGCTTTATTGTTGGCTAAACTCATCCGTAGTGTAGTCGCGAATTGTCAGTTCACCTATGAGCTATTTTTGTGGACAGACTCGTCCATAGTCCTGGGGTGGTTGCAAAAACCTCCCTACCCGCTAAAAACTTTTGTCGCAAATCGTGTGACTCAAATCATCAGCATCGCCAGCACGCAAAACTGGAAACACGTCAAAACTGAGGAAAATCCTGCAGACTTGGGCACGCGAGGCTGCTCCCCGCAGGAACTTGCAGATAATCAACTCTGGTGGCATGGGTCTACCTGGCTACACCTTCCCACACCATCGTGGCCAATACCTCGTACGTTTGACCCAGTCGACTTGGAGACAAAAAAGTACATCATCAACTTTCATCTTGACATAAGCTGCACAGATGTATTAGAAGAATTTTCATCTTTTGCAAGGGCGTTGCGAATTCTTTGTTATCGACTTAGATTTGTCAACCGAGTTCTCAAGAAACCATTTTCCACCGAAAAGTTTATTACCGCTCAAGAAATTAGCTCAATGAAAACTCGACTCATCTCGCTCGCTCAAAAGAGGTATTTTTACCGTGAATACGATTGCCTGAAAGAAAAGAGACCGTTGAGCCGCAAAAGCAGACTGCTTAACTTGAATCCTTTTATTGATAAGGACGACCTTTTACGAGTTGGCGGCAGGCTAATTAATGCAGGTTTAAGCTACGAAGAACGTCATCCAGTTATTGTGCCAGGAGGGTCTCATTTTGCGAGGCTCCTAGTTAATTTTACACATTGCATTATGCTCCACTCTGAGCACCATATAATGCTACGTGCGATTCGCCAGGGATTTTATATCACCAGATTGAAGAATCTTGTCCGAAAATGCATCAGAGAATGCAAGGCCTGTACGATCTACAAGCATAAGGTCCAGCACCAAATCATGGCCGCACTCCCCCCAGAACGTGTGAACTTTTCCCTGCCTTTCACGTATACCGGAGTCGATTTCGCTGGTCCATTTAATATTAAATCTTCTACGTTGAGAAGTGCGAAGATTTTTAAAGGTTACGCTGCTGTGTTTGTATGTTTCTCTACTCGAGCCGTCCATCTAGAAGTCTGTTCAGACCTCTCAGCCGATGCCTTTATAGCCTGCTTTCACCGCTTTACTGGGCGCAGAGGACTCCCCAAGACCATGTTTTCTGACAACGGTCGAAATTTCGTCGGCGCCAGCTATGCTCTTCTTAAGGGCCACCACGAATTTTTGAAATCGCTTGAAAAGACTTTAATTGAAAAGTACTCCACCTTAGGCGTTACCTGGTCTTTTATACCGCCATATGCACCTCATATGGGTGGCCTCTGGGAGGCCGCAGTCAAGAGCATGAAGTCTCACCTGAAGAAAGTTACCAGCAACCTATCTTTCACGTTCGAAGAATTCAGCACGCTTCTAGTTCGTATTGAAGCCATTTTAAATTCGCGCCCTCTATCGCCTCTTACCGAAAACCCGGGTGAAATACTACCACTTACCCCAGGTCACTTACTTAGAGGGGCCCCAATTACAGCCCTGCCAGAAGCGCCTGCGGAACCTCCGCTCGAAGAAATACCATTTCTAAAACGTTGGGAAAGATTAAAAGCGCTACAACATATTTTTGCTCGACGGTGGAAAGCGGAATATATAACCGAGCTTCAACGCCGCACAGTAGCGCCCGTAGAGCAAACGAGGTTGCAAAAATCAAAATTTTCATGAGCACCGACGAAGTTTTGAATAAACTCATGTTATAGGAAACTTTTCAACGATTTCAAATCTGCCACTCTTAATAATATCACATTTTTAGTTTAGAAGATATAGCCGTTCAAAGTTGACCGACTTTCGGTTTTCAAAAAAACACACAATTTTTAGTAAATTTGTTGCGATTTCAGGTGTAATATCACGAAAAATAGGTAACGAATCGCCTTATTTTTTGTTTGTATTGATTGATGCATTTATTAAATGTGTAATGATAAAAAAAAAATGAACTGTTTGCTTTGTGTTTCTCCTGGTAAATCACTATTTAAAAACTATCCGTTTTTTCACTATTTTTCAACTTTGACGGAAAATAACAAAAATCTATATTTTTCTATATTTGCCATATTTGCAAAATCTGTTCTTTGATTATTTCTTTACATAATTCAAAAATTTTATCTGCCCGTACGTGCCCGTTTGGCTTCTAGAGGTAAAAAAGGTTAAAAAGACATGGTTGCAGAAATTGTATGACAGTAGTTTGATCTAAAATCTAAAAAAACTACTCATTGAAATTAGCAGGTACGTACCTCACTTAAACAATACTTTGGCGTACAAATGGTCAAGAACAATATTGACTACAGGTAGGCACAAATCTTATTTGGACACGTGCATAATATCAAAATTGCATTATTCAGCCTAATTCCATTTGTATGCAGGGAACAGGTAAATTTTTCGGCATGGTAGCATAAGCCTATATATTGCAAATGGTCAAGAACAATATTGACTACAGGTAGGCACAAATCTTATTTGGACACGTGCATAATATAAAAATGCATTATTCAGCCTAAATCCATATGTATGTAGGGAACAGGTACATTTTTCGGCATGGTAGCATAAGCCTATATATTGCAAAATAAGCATAATGCCTGGATTAGTCTACGACTGAAAGTTGGCGCAACAATTACTGAAACCATTAAACAATTTAAGTACTGAAAACATGGCGTTGAACAATTTTAAATTATTTGAACTGTTTAGAAAGTCAACCACACCAAATTTTTTCACGGAAGCTGCTTTAGAAGAACTTGATAGCTTATATGGAAATATTGAGAGAAGCGAAATTATAAAAAATAATTTTTATCTGATATATGCAAATATTAAGGCAAAATGGGTGAAATCTAATCGAACCATTCAGAACTTCAACTCCAAATACGAGGACTGGCTTAATGAAGATACCATCCTGGATATATTGGCAGTAGATAAACCCACCACATCAACCAGAGGAGCAAAAGGAAGGCCAAAAAAAAGTATTGAGGAGTGTTCAATTTTCACAAGAAAGAGGAAACTTGCCGATGCCACCAATGACTTGACCACGAAGCAATTATCGGAAGCGCTGTCTATTAAATTTACAAAGGATAGTGAAAGAGTTAGGTCGCACATAACCAAATCTGTTGCTGATGCAAGCCCACTGCGACTAAAAAGGATTAAGGAAAGCATTCCCACGCCCACAAACGCACACATTAAAAAGTATGGTTCCGAAGAAGCCTTGGCCTTGTTTATGGACTTAGAACTTTCCAAAGAGAAATATGAGAAACTACGGGCATCTTTAACGCGACACGGCGCTGACGTTTTACCCGGATACAAGCATATTACGCAAGCCAAAATAAATTCACGACCACTGCATACGGAATTTACGGAAGTCTCTGCGAAAGCCAATCTGCAGGATCTCATGGGCCATACAGCAAAACGGTTGTTGGAGAGTCTTCCTGAAAATGAGGTGAAAATTCTTCCTGAGAAGTTGACATTGATCAGCAAATGGGGCTGCGATGGATCATCCGGACAAAGCGTTTATAAGCAAAGGATATCTTCCGATGACGCTACAATATCGGACGGAAATATGTTTATGGCATCTGTTGTTCCTTTGCGGCTTAAATCGGATGTTTCCCTTCACTGGAAAAATCCACGTCCGTCATCAGTGCATTATTGCCGACCAATAATGTTTCAGTTTGCAAGGGAATCGGCAGAACTCATAAGGACCACGGTGAAGGACATTGAAGAACAAATAAGCAAGATTAAGCCTACAAAGCTGCAAATTGGAGAAGGAAAATATATTGAATGCAATTACGAGTTCCATCTGACCATGGTTGACGGAAAAGTCGTAAACGAACTGACAGGAACAACCTCAACAATGTCATGCCCGATTTGCAAAAAGAGTCAGAAGAACTTTGGTAATTTAAACGATTCTACAAATGAGGAGAATTACGAATATGGAATGTCACCATTGCACGCAAGGATAAGGTGTATGGAATTCTTGCTAAAACTGGCGTATACCCTACCACAAGAGGAGGAAAACTTCGATGAAAATACATCAATAAAGGATAAGGAAAAGATCAGAAAGAAGCAAATACAGGATGCTTTTTTTAAACAAGTTGGACTAAAAGTAGACTGTCCCAAGCACGGATACGGTAACTCAAACGATGGAAACACTTCTAGGAGATTTTTTGAAAATGATGAGGCAGTAACTAGAATCACTGGAATTGACAATCAAATCGTGAAAAGATTGGGAACGATCTTGGATGTTTTAAACTGCAAAGAAAATGTCAATTCTACAAAATATGGAGAATATGCGTCGAAAACTGCATCTCTTTTAGCAGAAATGTATCCACAGAAGAAGTTGACCCCGACCGTCCATAAAATATTGGCGCATGGCAAAGATATAATTGAGTACCAGTCTTTGCCAATTGGAGAGCTTTCTGAAGAAGCACAGGAGTCTCTTAACAAATTTTATAAAAAATATAGATTGCAGAACACATTCAAAGCATCAAGGGTAAGGCAAAATGAGGACCTCTTCAACATGTTGGCAGCATCTTCCGATCCACTTATATCTTCCCTGCGGCATGTGAAGTCACGAATAGAGTTAGAAAATAGTTATAGTTTAGAAATGGTTAGTCTTTTAGATATACCTTCTCTTACGAACTGTGATGAATATTTTACAGAAAATTGAAAAAATAAATTTAAAAAAAAATAATTTTTTTTTTAATTTGTTGGGTAATAATTTAAAACATAAAAACCTAAAGAAAAAAAATAAAAACAATCTAAAAATGTAAAAATAATTTTTTTTAGTTACCATAAAATTGATTTTTCTACTAATTTTAACTTTGATAACCCATAATTAGGCCCCTACAGAGCGTAGCACCCTTTCCAAACGCTCATTTCATAGGCTGAACAGTTATCTATCATATGCTGTTTAAACTGTTCAATTATCTTATTCGGTTCAAAAGATATGATTTTTGCAACGAAAAAACTCAAATGGCGCCACTGTGCGCCGTTTTAAATGGCAGAAGGAACGCGACAACTTAAAACCAAATGATATTGTTATAGTCAAAGAAGACTTACTCCCACCTACCGAGTGGCTCCTTGGTCGCGTTAGTAACGTAATCTATGGTCGAGACAGTAAAGTAAGAGTTGCTGAAATAGTCACTAAAAAGGGCATAATTTTACGCCCAGTTGTAAAGCTATGTTTGCTACCGACAAACAACACTGACAGTAAAGTCCCACCGCAACCTACCATTTAATCTACCAAATTCCTCAACAAAATAGAAAATTAGAAAACTCAGTCGCATTAGGTATTTTTTAACACTGTATATACTTCTTTCTTTTCTTTTGATACAAATACAGATGGAGAAGCAACCACGATGCCACATTTGCCAGCTCGATTACCCTCTGCAATATTGCCTGAATTACATGGCCTACACTCATGTTAGAGACCAGTGTACGTCAACCAGGGGATGTGCAGTTTTGGTCAACGGAGTGGCTTGCAATGCTTTTCATCACACTCTGCTACACCCAAAAAACAAAAAGATGTCCTCGCTGAACCTCAACGCGAGGGACCCGTGTTAGCTCGAGCTCCGGCCGCCATTCCACCAACAAACGCAGTGGCAACACTAAGAGCCACAATATCTCAACTAGATGACACCCAATTGGCAGCCGTGGCCAAGAAACTTCATCTTGAAGAACCCCGTAGTACCTCCAAGCAAGCCTAAAGGCTGTAAAAGAAGTACTCTTGAATTCAACAATGCAGCCGGACTTTGACGTACCAATATCACAAGCATTTATCTGTGGCTCGAATGGATCAAATTTGGATCGAAAGCGTGAAGAGGATGCTTTTGCCACACTTCGGGGGGAGCATGTTGAAGCGACTTCAGTTTTATTTTATTTTATTTTATTTTATTTCTTCAATTTTCTTATATTTTGTTAATTTTCTTTATTTTGCTAAATTTCTTTAATTTTCAATTTTCTTTAATTTTTATTATTTTTTATTTGATTTCGTTACGCTTTAATTTCATTATTTTTTAGTCTCTTTGAATTTGTACTTCATTTTCTCTAAGTGTAAAATCTTCTTAAGTTTCTTTTACGTTTTGCTATAATTTTCTCTTGAGTTTGTTTTTTTTTTGAGTTCTTTTTTGTTTCAACTGAACTTCAAGTTGTTAATTTTTTCAAGTAGTCATTCAACCGTCAACAAGGCAAGAGGCCAACAAATAAATTTGTTACAACTCAGTTCAAAAAAAACCAATCGTGTTGTTTTTGCTTTTGGAAAACTGGGAACAGGCTAGGAAGCTTAGTAGCCTGAACAACTATTAACAGATTGTTAAAACTAACTAGTATTTCTGTTGTTTTGTAAATTATGCATTTTTAGGTCATGCAAAATTTCATTTGTATTAATTGTAGTTTTAGTTCCATAATAGTCATTATTATTGTTATTTTGTTTAATTGTACTTAAATGAATAATGAAAATCATCCATTGTTGGAAAACTTAGGTCCTATTGTTGATAATAGTTACTGGTTAAGGGAAAAACTTAAAAACTATAATGCTTTTTTGAAAATTGGACATGTTAACATAACAAGTCTTAAACCATCGTTAAAAACTTCAAAATTCGATGAATTTAAACATATTATAGACGGCTCACTATTTGATTTATTCGCGGTATCTGAAACATGGTTGAAGTGTGAAATATCTGATGGTTCTGTTGCTATTCCTAATTATTACATAATTAGAAATGACCGAGATGACAACATGAGAGGAGGGGGAGTAGCGTTTTATGTACGTGAGGGTATATCGACTAGGATAATTAAAACTATTTCAGATCCTGAAACATTTGAGGGTTTATTTATTGAGGTTGACTATGTTAATGGCAAGACGTTAGTAGGTGTAATATACTCTCCAAGGGGAAACATTTTTCAATTAAATGTAATTTTGGGAGATTTAAGTTGTCGTTATGAAAATATCGTGATTGTTGGGGACTTTAACAACAACATGTTTAATTGTCGGGGAGCTGAACATATTAGGCGTCTATGTTATGATACTAACCTATTTTATTATCACAACTCAATGCCTACTCATTTTGATACCCAACATTCCTCAACATTGTTAATAGACTATACATTAATTAATGACCTTAGTTTAATTAGATCATCTGGTCAGTTCCTGGCTCCTGCTCTCACGCATCATGCGTTCTTTTATGTTTGTGTTGACAATCCGGTTGTAATTAAAAGTCATACGATAGAATACAAGAACTATGAAGCTTTAAATTTTAGCGCAGTCAATGAAATCATGGGTTCTTATTACTGGGATGAAATCTTTGAGACCAATAATGTCAATCATCAAATAACAACCTTTTATCAGCTTCTATACAAAATACACGATACTGTTCCTGTGAAAAAAATACGAACACAAAACGATGCTAAATTTTGTGATATTCCCGAGGTTAAAAATGCAAGGAATTTGAGAGATTTGGCTTTTAGGGCGTATAAGGAAAACACGTGTGAGACCACCTGGAGAGCCTATTGTAAATATCGTAACAGGGTTAAGAATGTTTTAAGAAAGTACAAGAGGAGATACTGGACTGATATTTTTGATAGATGTAATAGTAAGGAAATGTGGAAAATAATTAATAACAAACGTGGTAATAGGATGGAAAATCCATTTCACCAATATGATCCGGAAACTTTTAATGATTATTTCACTACGTCACAGACGGTTAACAATGATGTTCCTATAGATTTTTCAAATTTCTCTAATTCTGGATTTACCTTCAGGTGTATTCACAGAGAAGAGCTTTTAAGTTCTATGTTTCAAATAAAATCTAATGCCATTGGTCCTGACGAGCTACCGATTATATTTATAAAAAAAATTTTCCCCTATATTGAGCACTATTTACTTTTTATTTTTAACACAATAATCACTACCTCACAGTTTCCTGATTTATGGAAAATATCACGTATAGTGCCAATAAAAAAGAAGTCATTTCATTCTAATTTAGAAGATTTTAGACCAATCAGTATACTTTGCTGTTTGTCGAAGGTATTTGAAGTTATATTAAAGGAACAAATTTTATATAGTTTAGATACTAGAAAGTTGTTAAGTGACCAACATTTCGGGTTTCGGGCTGGCTCTAGCACATCTTCATTGTTGCTTAGTATGACTGAAAAAATTCGTGACAACATGAATAGAAAATGTATATCCACCCTGGTTTCATTGATTTAAGTAAAGCGTTTGATACGGTTAACTACACTGTGTTAATAAACAGATTGTATTCAGGGTTCGGTTTTTCATGTACTTCTTGCAAACTTATATACGCGCTTGTATTTAATAGATTACAATTTGTTGGCTCAAATGGAAATAACTCATCGTTTAAGATATGTTCAAGCGGCATTCCTCAAGGTTCTATACTTGGTCCGTTACTTTTCCTTATATATATGAACGATTTTATTGAATATGTTAGTATGCTACAATGCCAAGTTTTTCTCTTTGCTGACGATATAAATTTGCTATTTACAGGAAATAAGGAGTTTCTAGATTGTCATGTTGAAACCATAAATTATGTTCTTTCAAGAGCTGCAGACTGGGCAGAACTAAATAAACTCAAATTTAATCCAAATAAAACAAAAGCCATAGTCTTTGGCTCTATTGAAAACCCGGAAGACTCTATGAGTGTAGTCTTTGACAATACTCGTGTGCAATTTGTTGAAACTGTTAATTGTTTGGGGGTAATACTAGACAGGGATCTAAATTTTAGGAAACATATTTCGGCAGTTGCTGCTAAAGTTGGTTATTCTCTACGTATTCTTTATAATTTGGACTGCTACATACCTACTACTATTAGGATAAAATTATCACATGCTTTACTTATGACACATATCCTTTACTGTTTTGAAGTATATGGCAGCACTAATAGAACTAATATTAATCATTTGCGGGTAATATATAATCGTATATTACGATATATTTATCGTGTTAAAATTTTTGATCCTGTGTCATCATATTCATGTAACTTCATAGGTTGCTCATTTCCGCAGTTCATGGATTTGAGGCTACTACTTACATTGTATCGAATTGTAAAAACACGTAAACCTACATCTGTTTTAGGGTATTTTCGTTTCTCTAGCTCCACTCGTAACCCTGAAATAATCATACCTCGAATAAATAATAGTATTTTCGAAAAATCATTCTTGGTGAAGTCAGCTAGAATATGGAATAGACTTCCACGACAACTTAAAACTTTTAGTTATGCAATATCAACCATACGACCTAAGTTTTTGGAATACTTAAATAATTCATAGATTAGAATAAAAAAAAAAAAAAAAAAAAAAACAATTTAATTTTCTTATTCTTATTCTTATAAAAATACGATTCTTTTTGTACAAACTAAAATAAGTGATCATTATATATACTGTATTAATCATATATGGCCCTATGGGCTCGATTAAGTAAATAAAATGAAATAAATAAATAAAAAAAAAAATAAATAAATTCAGCGTCACTTAGGCTAAGCACTCTTTTTATTAAATTGTTAGCGGTATTAATAATAACTCTTAGGGTGTTTCGAAAAATAGTTTATTATTCGACCAGAAGACGTTGGTTTTTTGTACCAGTCCAATTTTAAAACGTTACCTTCCCTAATTACAATAGTATCTAAATATGGTAATTTAAAATTACACTCTTCCTCAACAGTAAATTTGATTCTATGGTGAAAATTATTTAACTTTGTCAATACTTCTTCAATTGCACTTTCCCGAACTATACTAAAAATGTCATCAACATACTTCGTCAAGATTTTGGGTTTTATCGTTAAATTTTCCAACACCGTCTCTAAAAGTTTTTCCAAAATATTTTTCTTATGATAAACCTATGTCAAGATAATTTTGGCACGACGTTTTGCCTTTATAAAATGTTTTCGTGATGACATCTTTTGAATAAAAAAGAAGAAACCCAAAGCAAACGATGAAAACATCTTTTATATAGGTAAATTGTTACATATGCAATGGTCTTGTAGCATTAGCGTGCTAAATAAGTAAAAAAATTCAAAATTCAAAAATTCAATTCTTTGAATAGGTAATTGAATATTAAATAAGAATTAAAGAAAATTTGAACCGATCATTAAGATATGAAACGGAACTATTTAAACAAAATTAATTACCTATAAAAAGAGAAAAATACCTATAAACAAAATTAATTAAAAAAAGGGTATAAAAATAAAATAAAAAAGAGGGTAAATTAAAAGGCGTAAATATGAAAATATATGTAGGTATATAAAATTTATAAATATATTTAACAAATTTTAAAAAGTCAAAAACCGTTCAATTTCTTTTTAGTTTAAAAAAAAATTTTAAAAACCAAAAAAAAATAGTAATGAGTGGGACTCGGACCCCCAAAGCTAACACAAAATTGTTAAAACCAGACTGGCGGCAAGACCATTCGGCCATCGAGCCACATAAACAACTGTTGTTGATATGAGTACTTGATATCAATTAAATTAATCGTAAAATGAAGTATGTGTTTGTTGTTGTTGTATAATGCAGGAGGTATGTAATGTTAAGGAAAGAAATTCACCACGAATATTTTCAATGAAAAAAAACTACTAACAAACAAAAAAAAAAAAACACACAACTATTTTACAGGGCTACCATCACATATTTTTAAACGTAAAGGCACAAAAACGGTCGTTTTGGTTAATAAAAGTCGCAAACATATTTTAATGATTGTTATTAATCAATAATGCAACATAAACAAAACAAACAATGGCTTAAATTGTGTATGCTTTGAAATCACTTTTGTGATTTACTTGGTTTATAAAATTCGGACTCGGAAATACCTATGGATCCCGCAAATGGTTATTTGAAAAAAAATGTAGGTATACCTATTTAGGTCATACGTTTTTTGTAGCTGAATCGATTTTTCCGAGTTTTGCAGAGAATATGTTTTACTAAAGATTTCCGATGTTTTAATAAATAAGGCGTATCTATAGGTCATATATATGGCAGGCCTAAAAATTAAGTTTCTATAAAAATTGACAAACGGACTGACAGACGGACATCGTTAAATCCACTTTTCTCCTCATAAGCACCCAATATATATGCATACACTTTATATGGTCTGAGATCAATATTGTAGAAATAACAAACAGAATGACAAACTTATGTAGGTAAACGAATTACCTATAAAATAAAAAAATAATTATAACAAAAATAAAATAAGTAAAAAAAAAAAAAAATTAAATCAATAAAAATAAGGGTATAAAAAGCGTAAATTAAAAGGCAAATATGTATAAAATATACGTATAGGTATGAAGTTCATAAATATATTTTAAAAATTTTAAAAAGTGAAAAACTGACCAATTTGTTTTTAGATAAAAAGAATTTATAAAAAACAAAAAATAAAAAACAAAAAAAAAAAATGGAATGAATGGGATTCGAAACAGTAGACCAATAAGAAATTGTTAGGAGGCAGACCGTTTAGACCGTTCGACCATCGAACCGCATGTAAAGCCGTTGTTGATTTGAGTATGTGATATCAATAATTATTAATAGTAAATTAAAGTATGTATGTGTTTGTTGTTTGTGTATAATACAGAAGGTAATATTAAATAAAAAAAAAGAAGTTTACCGCAAGTATTTTAAATGAAAAAAAAAAAACAACACACAACTATTTTACAGGGTTACCATTAACCATTTTGAAACGTAAACTGTCGTTTTGGTTAATAAAAGTCGCAAACCAATTTAAATGTTTTTTATTTATCAATAATACAACATAAACATACCAAGAAATTGCTTAAATTGTGTATGCTTTTAAATCGCTTTTGTGCAGAAGATATTATCAGGCCTATTCTGAAAATCACTTTAACTCAAATCACGTGATTTGAAATCACATGTGCCTACTAAAATCACACGTGTGATATTTTAGCGCGTCCCGTTTTTGTGTGATCTTCAATTGCAGAAAGCACTCCAAGAAACACAACAACGGTATGACTTTCAAAACACCACAAAGTCACAGGTATGATTTCAGAACAGGCCCGTATATAGGTATATATGAATATATTTTTGTATAAATTGTCTAAAAAAGTGACTAATATGTTATCAATGTCAACAATAAAAAGGCAAAGATTGCTTTTAATATTTTGACGACACTATATCACTGTTCGTTATGTTAGCGGTTTTTTGTAGTCGTAAAATTAGATGATGAGGGCATTTCTAACATTCCCTAAATACAATTTTTTTTAAAAGTGGATAACCCTGCTTGTTTGTATGGTTTTTAAGCAGTGTGACCATTTTGGCAATTTTGCAGCTTAACTTAGATTAAAAATTTTAATTTAGCTAAAATACTTTCATTAAGCGCTTCGCATTTTTTTAAGCATTTTAATTAAATGTTTCTAGCTTTTTTAGAATTATTTTAAAAATTCAAGAATAGGTATTGATATAACTTAAGTTTTTTATGTATTATAATAAATTATAATAAATTTTGACTAAAAAAAATAGTTGTAGTCAAAATGAAATTTCGTATGGAAATGGATAATTCTTATTTTATTGTAAAAAAAATTTCATTTTATTTTTTTACAAGACGATAACCCTGCATGTTTGGGCGATTTTTAATGAAGACTTTTAAGTAGTGTGGGAATTTTTTATTTTTGAAAGTAAATTCAGCACCAAAAACTTAGATTTAGCTGTAAAATTTCCATTTGGCATTTTATTAGCGTTTTAGAAAAATGTTTTAAGCTTCTTTTGATTAATTTTTAAAGTATTGGACTAAAATAAATTGTTATAAACTAACTTTTACGCAATTAATGATGACTGTTTTATTAAAATATAAAAAAATAATCTGGTCTAAATATGTTTGTAAATTATTTTAAATCGAAATAGCTATAAAACCGTTTGTATTTTGTTTTTATTAGAGGGCCTTCCAATTTCAAGGTTAACCAATTGTGGTATTTATATCTGATGCTATATCAAATCTACCTAAATACTTGTTTAAATATTACCATTTATTTTAATTTTGTTTAAAATGAGTCACTTAAATGTATAAGGATTTAAAACAATATAATGAACAACTTTAAGAATTATTTGTAGCGTTTTCAAAATAATTTTTAGCATTTCTTTGCCTTGCCTAATGTCAGAGTAGGTTGTGAACAAATTTTAAGATCTGATCCAAACTTAAATGTTTCTAGCTTTTTGATTAAATTAAACATTTACGTACGCAAATACTTATTGTTGAATGTTTTGTTTTCAAATAACAAATGGGATTTTTTTTAGAAATAATAAGATTTTTTAAAAATAATATGGCAACACGTGTAAGATTTTTGAATTGAAATGTAAGAAGAGATTATCAAAACATAGCAACAATCCGTCTCTAAAACTGAAAAAAACAACAATCATGAAAACAATGCCTACCAATACACATAAATAACTTTTGCATATTCGTACATACTACATACTTAGGTATTTACATTTAAGCCAAAAACAAATTGTAAAATATGGTTTTTGTTTCACATGTAAGGCGAACGATTCATATTTATATTGTCAATAAAATGAAAAAATCAAAAATCGCTGAATAATTTTAAAATCGTTTATAGAAATATTTATAAAAAAAATTAAAAAATTTTTTGTTTGGAAAAGGTGGAGATGCCGAGATTTGAACCCCGGCAATATAACAAACAAACCTTCTTGGGCAACCGCCCAGACCATTGAGCTATTAACGTTGTTAAAAATAAAGAATTATAGTATAATATACTGCGTCATATTATTAGTTTAATATGTAGATATGTATTTTTCAATTAAAGCCACCAATCATGTACAAGCATGTGTACATGTTTCTTATGCTTAACATTCAACTCGTTCAAATAAAAAAACAAAAAAACAACAACCACAAGGGATTTTTTTTGGAAAAATTAGAGGCCATTTGTGGACCGATCTTGCTGAATTTCAATAGCAAGAAATGGTGGACTGTATGTAACATAAATGTAAAACATAAATGTCTGGATTATCCGGAAAACACCTATCAAACGTAAGACGGACATCGTTAAATCAACTTCTCTTCTCATATGGACCCAGAATATATATACTTTATGGGGTCTAAAATCAATATTGTGGAAATTACAAACGTTATGACAAACTTATATATACCCTTTTACACCTGTGGTGAAGGGTATAAAAATGAAAAATTTTTGTATGTTTGTTTGTTTGTCGCTTTATAGACTCCGAAACTACTGAACCGATTTTCCTGAAATTTTTACAGTAACATCACGTGAGCCCTAAAAATAAAATAGGCTACTTATTTTTTCGATAGGGGCAGGGGAATTGGTACCCCCCATAGGATGCCAATATTAATTATCGCATATCTTAAGAGCCGCTGGACGCAATTTGTTGAACTTTTGGTCGTACGATCTTCTGAGCCCCGAAATTGAAATAAAGTATCAGCGGGGGAAGTGGTTTTCCCCATAGGACGCCAATGTTTAACATCGCATATCTTAAGAACTGTAATAGTGAGAATGTTCAAACTTTCTAGAAGTCACTCTTATGGTATACTACACTTTTGAAAATAAAAATAAAATAGGTAAGCGCAGGGGGGAATACCTCCCAGAGGATGCATACATTAAATATCGCTCAACTGAAGAACTTTTAAAGGGAGAGTCTTAAAACGTGGTTAAAGCTACTATTATAGTAAACTATAAATTTCAATATAAAAATGTGCGGGGTAGACAGGGGAGGAGCAGTACCCCTCATAGAAGATATATTAATAAGAGCCGCTGCAAGCAATTTGTTGAACTTTTAGTAGTAGGATCTTCTGAGCCCCAAAGTTGAAATAAAATAGAAGCGGGGGAAGTGGTACCCACCATAGGACACCAATGTTTAATATCGCATATCTTAAGAACTGTTGTAGTGAGAATGTTCAAACTTTGTGGAAGTCACTCTTATGGTGTACTTCACTTTTGAAAATAAAAATAAAGCGGGTAGGCGCATGGGGGAAACACCTCCCATAGTATGCATATATTAAATATCGCTCAACTGAAGAACTATTAAAGAGAAAGTCTTCAAACGTGGTAAGAGCTACTATTAGGGTAAACTATAAATTTCAATATAAAAATGGGCGGGGTAGACAGGGGAGGAGCAGTATCCCTCATAGATAAAAATATTAATAAGAGCCACTGCACGAATTTTGTTTGACCTTTGGTAGTATGATCTTCTGAGCCCCAAAATTTAAACAAAATAGCAGCGGGGGAAGTGGTACTCACCATAGGACGCCAATGTTTAATATCGCATATCTTACGAACTGTTGTAGTGAGAATGTTCAAACTTTGTGGAAGTCACTCTTATGGTATACTACACTTTTGAAAATAAAAATAAAGCGGGTAGGCGCATGGGGGAAACACCTCCCATAGTATGCATATATTAAATATCGCTCAACTGAAGAACTATTAAAGAGAAAGTCTTCAAACGTGGTAAGAGCTACTATTAGGGTAAACTATAAATTTCAATATAAAAATAGGCGGGGTAGACAGGGGAGGAGCAGTATCCCTCACAGATAGAAATATTAATAAGAGCCACTACACGCATTTTGTTGGACCTTTGGTAGTATGATCTTCTGAGCCCCAAAATTTAAACAAAATAGCAGCGGGGGAAGTGGTACCCACCATAGGACGCCAATGTTTAATATCGCACATCTTAAGAACTGTTGTAGTGAGAATGTTCAAACTTTGTGGAAGTCACTCTAATGGTGTACTTCACTTTTGAAAATAAAAATAAAGCGGGAAGGCGCAGGGGGAAACACCTCCCGTAGGATGCATATATTAAATATTGCTCAACTGAAGAAATATTAAAGGGACAGCCTTCAAACGTGGTTAAAGCTACTTTTATGGTAAACTATAAATTTCAATATAAAAATGGGCGGGGTAGACAGAGTAGGAGCAGTACCTATAGAAATATTAATAAGAGCCGCTGCACGCATTTTGTTGAACTTTTGGTAGTAAGATCTTCTGAGCGCAAAAATTAAAATAATATAGCAGCGGGGGAAGTGCTACCCCCCATAGAACGACGATGTTTAATATCTCTTATCTTAAGAACTGTTATCGTAAGAATGTTCAAACTTTGTATAAGTCACCCTTATGGTATACTACACTAGATCCACTCAACAGGATCGCATGCTTAAATAATACAAAAGTTCTAAAGTAGGCTCCTGTCCAACAACCCAAAACAGATTTGCAGTAATCTTCATTCTTGACGACGAAGAAGCAGAATCAGCTAATGTAGCAGTAATTAAAGAAGCCAAACCTCCACCCATCTACCTGCGAGAGCAAACAGCAAATATAATTTTTATATCGTTTCAATACGACGAGGGCAAATCCAAGAGACCAAGATCCACAAAATCGTACACGATAAATTTCTCAACTTCTTCTCCACATTGGGCCAGATATTCATTGCTGCTGGCGATTACAATGCTAAATATACATATACATCCAAATAGCTGTCGACCGATTTACAGAAGTCTTGGATTCTGCAGCAAGAAATGCAACCCCAACCAAACGGACAGTTAAAAGTGCTCCTCACAATACATCGACGGATATAGAGACCCTTATCAGAGAAAAAAGGAAGTGAAGAAGACAATGGCAAAACAGTCGTTCCCAAACCACTAAGGCCCAACTACAATTATGCCTGACAACTCTTCGCAACAAATTGAGACAGAACCACGAGTCTACAGTAGAAGGCTATTTAAACAGCCTAGATGCCACAAAAAACTCGAATTACAGATTATGGAAGGCTGTACGGCATATGAAATGCCTTATAACCCAAGAATTCCCATTAAGACTGGAAAACCGCACTTGGGCCAAAAACACAAATGAAAAATTAAACGCTTTCGCGGGCCACCTTGAGAAAGTTTTCACTCCACATTGTTCCTGTCGTCCAATCATTCCTGATAAGGTAAACCATCCAATAAAATTTCACATAACTCAAGTAAAATGTGCAATAGAAAAATATTAGAAAATCTCCCGGATCTGACCGCATCACAGGGTCAATGATAAGAAACTTACCATCGTCTGCTTCTAGAATCTTGCTGCTAATTTTTAACGCGATATTAAGAGTCGGATACTTCCCATCCTCGTGAAAGAGGTCTATAATTGTTATGATTCCCAATCCAGGGAAAGATGCTAGCCAGGTAGCGTCGTACAGACCGATAAGCTTATTATCAATCCTATCGAAGCTTTTCGAAAAAATATTCGTTTTAAGTATAACTCCTCATCTAAACGAACACGACATCATCCCGGATCACCAGTTCGGATTCAGAGCGAAACATGGTACAATAGAACAAGTGCATAGAATTGTCACCCTAATTAGATCGGCGTTTGAAAAAAAGCAATACTGCCCAGCCCTGTTTATAGACATTTTCTAAGCATTTGACAAAGTTTGGCATGATGGGCTACTCATTAAAATAACACGAATGCTTCCTCAAAACACTCACAAGCTTTTGGAGAGCTATCTAACAGGCAGAACATTCATAGTAAGATCGCAAGATAAATACTCCCCCCTCAAGAAAATTACTGCTGGTGTCCTCCAAGGCAGCATACTAGGACCGTTACTATATATTATATACACAGCGGATATGCCAACAAATCTGAGCACGCATACCTCTACATTTGCAGACGACACAGCATTTATTAGCGTTAATCATGACCCAAAAGTCGCATCGCAAAATTTGCAGTCCCACATCAATGAACTAGAGGCCTGGCTAGAAAAATGTGCTCACTTAGCTTTCACGCTCAGAAGACAAACGTGCCCAGCTGTAAAAATAAATAACATCACTGTTCCGGTAGAAAACCATGTTAAGTACTTGAAAATTCATATAGATAGACGCTTGACCTGGTCTCGTCATATTGAAGCAAACATAACGGCTATGAAACTTAAAGCAGCTCAACTACATTGGCTTCTCGGTCGAAACTCAAACTTGTCTTTAGACAACAAAATTCTCTTATACAAGTCCATCATAAAGCTAATATGGACATATGGCATCCAATTATGGGGTACTGCATGCGCATCTAACATCCAAAAGCTTCAAAGAAGACAGTCTAGAATATTACGACAAATTGTCTGCACACCATGGTATATACGTAATGATATTACCCACAGAGATCTCAACGTTCCCACTATCCAGGAGGAAATTAAAAAATATTCAATTAGCTACATCGATAAACTAATGGCCCACCCTAACTACCTCGCTCGGGGTCTGCTTCAGTTCGAAGATCACCAGAGGCTAAAAAGAACCGATGCTTTGAGCCTAACTAGAAGACATTTTTAAAAATTGAATACAGAAGTTAGTGGTTACATTGGTAACAACTAATAAACAACAAGTAGAATTAAGATTTGAATACATATTGTAAATTTCGATCAGAAAGATTCAATAATAAAATTAAATTAATTAAAAAAAAAAAAAATATGCCCAAGTCCTGAAAGAAAACTCCCACGGACATAATCCTGCGAAAGTAGCTAACGCAAACCAACCTTCATACGCTAATGTTCTTAAGGAATCTCCACAAATACCTTCTGCAGACATATCGGGCTCAATTGAAAATCTAGTTCAAATTATGAATAACTTCATGGCCACCATGGAGAACATGTGTCAGGAAATGATGCGAAACCAAAACATGCTCCTGCAAGTTAATACGTTTGCCAACACTGAAAAGTCGCAGAGTTATGCTAAATGTCTCATTTGTAATTAACTTAATAAATGGAAAAGTATGCTCGAATTTTTTATTAAGTAGTTTATCATTTAACATTCCACGACGTACGGTACGGTACTATAATCCCTTATTTATAAAAACTTTCCGAACTAACTATGCTATGGCAGACCCATTTAGAAAACTGTGTTGTTGCTTCAATGAAATGTTTGAATTTATTGATTTTTCTCTGGATTTAAATATTGTTAAACGTAATATTATACTTAAGTTAAATACTCATTTGTATTAGGCTGTAAGGATTTATCCATAGACCTAATTATATATTAAATAAATAAATAAATAAATAAATAAAAAGTTCTACTAAATAAAAAATGAACCAGTTAAAAATATGTTGAATTTAAACGGGCTCTCCCAACATAAACAAGAAGTAGCACATTTTCTTCAAATGCACGAAATGGATGTGCTTCTCGTCTCTGAAACCCATGCTTGTTGTCAAAAACAGCAAGCTGAATACCAACGCATTTTTATATAAAATTAAATTTTCACTTTTATTATCAAAGAAATTTTTGGGAATACAAAATTTTAATTTAAAAGATTTTGTTATTCGTGCTTAAACGTTGATATTATTACAAGTAGAACTGTTGCATGTTGAAAAATATATATCTATCTATGTTTAAGGCAAAACAGGGCTGTACTAACGTCTCCAGCTCTGGGTTAAACTATTGTGACTTATTTCCTATTTAATAATATTCGCCGCGTTTGAGCAGATTTTTAATTCGTACTTTTTGTATTGAGTTCAGTTCCTCTTGAGCTACCGAACCAACAAGGCATCCTGCGGCTTCCCCATCAACATCATCAACAATTATTTCCCACCATTGTATCAACAAAAAAAAAAACCCTAAGTATACACAAATAAATGTAAGTACATTGAATTGAAAATAAGTTGCCGTTGGTTTTTATCTAAAAATCCCCAGAGAACAGGAACCCCCTCCTGCCCACAATCTCCAACTCAATCAGGAATCCCCTCCTGCCCATCTTTTCAAAAGCAGTCAAATACTGTTTTTTTTTTCCTAACATCCCATGGTGCGAAGCACCACTAGCCAAACGACCCTTTCCTTATTTCTCTCTACTTTCGCTTTTTTAATTAAATTAATTTATCGCAAATTACCCTTTTCCTTTTAATTGTGTCTAAAATCAGTCACCAATTAAACATGGTCCTTTCTTGCCATTAAAATTAAAGATGATAAAAAAGTGGCCACCCTGAAATAAAATAGAAATACAGTCCAATCTCTCTCAATAAAAGCTCAAAAATCTTTTACATACAAGAACATACAAGGCGCACAAGAATTTTTGGCAGTATTGTGCGTTGATGGCTTAAGGCAGTAGTTGTTCATAGGATAGAAAGAAAGGAGGAAAAAACTATAAGAAAATTAAAAACCAATTGAAAATTATTAATAAAAAAAAAATAGAAAACTGGAAGGAGTGTATCGTAAACAATTTTGGGAAAAAATTGAAATAAAAGCGATTTGGCACATACGAAAATTTAAAGAGGACTATTAACCAAAAGGGAAAGAAGGCATCACAGTGTGTGACACCAAGAAGAAACCGCAGCAATTTGTGGCACAAATAAAATATTGGATGTCTGATGAGCGTTTGTAGTACGTATGTATGTTTATGGAAAAGGTGTAATAAAGCAAGGAACAGAAAAACCGTGAGTAAACTCTGTTAATTTTTTGGTGCAAACATACATACATATACACATCAAAACGAACCTTTGCTATAACCCAAATAAAGTTGCATAAAATCCAAAATTTTGCCAAAATAATAGCAACAAAATGTATTGAGAAAATTTACCGCAATCTCTGTGTAATTTGTTTTTGTATAAAAACCACCACCGCTTGTTATAAGAGAGTTTAATTGGTCGCTTCAATATTTTGCTCTTCACTTTTTTGTTACTCTTGAAAGCTTTAAGACGGTTTGTTTTTTTAATATTTAGCTCTTTGGTGAAGATTATGATTTTCATCTAAAAGCTTTTACAAAAAAGGAAAATGTAAAGTGTTGCCAGTCGTTTTCGAATGCTAGTAAAAAATAACATTTACCCAATTCTTAAAAGTTGTATAGAATAAAAAAGTTTCAATCTTTTTTCGCAACTCCCAGCGGAAAAAAGAAGATTTGGCTGAATTCTCACAAATACCCGTGAACATTTATTTTAAATTACTAGTAAAAAATTGCATTCAATACAAATATTTTAATCTAATTACGCAAATCACAGCGAATAAAATATTTAAATAAATACTCACATTTACCCGTGAAGAATTAGTAGCATAACTAGTAAAAGTTGTATACAATAAAAATATTTAAAATCTTATTTCGCAAATCCCAGCGAACAAAAGTTTTAAATAATCATTCACAAATCCCGTGAAAATATTTAATTAAAATTACTAGTAGAGGTTTTGCAAAATAAAAATATGAACATTCACCAATCCCGTGAAACTATTTAATTTTTATAAAATAAAAATATTTTAGATTTGATTTCGGAAAAAAACCAAACATACTCGTGATTTTATTTTATTTACTAGTGAAAGTTTCTATAAATACAAGTGGTTTAAATCTGATTTCGCTAATCCCAGCGAACAAAGGATTTAAATAAACACTCACAAAGCCCGTGAATAGTTTATTTAATTTGCTAATAAAATATTTTTAGATCTAATTTCGCGAATCCCAGCGAACAAAAGATTTAAATAAACACTCACAAAGCCCGTGAATAGTTTATTTAATTTGCTAATAAAATATTTTTAATTCTAATTTCGCGAATCCCAGCGAACAAAAGATTTAAACAAACACTCACAAAGCCCGTGAGTATTCATTAAGATTAAAGTAAAAGGTTAAAATAAAAACCATTTAAATCTTATTTCGCAAATCCCAGCGAACAAAAGATTTAAATCAAATCTCACAAGTCCCGTGAATATTTTATTTAATTTAATAATAAAAGTTTTATGAAATAAAAACCATTTAAATCTTATTTCGCAAATCCCAGCGAACAAAAGATTTAAATCAAATCTCACAAGTCCCGTGAATATTTTATTTAATTTACTAATAAAAAATTTTCTCTAAGAAAATATTTAAATCTAGTTTCGCGAATCCCAGCGAACAAAAGATTTAAATAAAGACTCACACAGCCCGTGAATATTTTATTTAATTTACTAATAAAAAATTTTCTCTAATAAAATATTTAAATCTAGTTTCGCGAATCCCAGCGAACAAAATATTTAAGTAAACACTCACACATCCCGTGAATATTTTAATTAATTAAAAGGAAAGTTCTCGAATAAAATATTTAAATCTAATTTCGCAAATCCCAGCGAACAAAAGATTTAAAAGACCACAAATACCCGTGATTATTAGTTAAATTACCAGTGAAAGTTCTCGAATAAAATATTTAAATCTAATTTCGCAAATCCCAGCGAACAAAAGATTTAAAAGACCACAAATACCCGTGATTATTAGTTAAATTACCAGTGAAAGTTGGATCGAATAAAAATATTTAAACCTAATTTCGCGATTCCCAGCGAGCAAAATATTTAAACCGAATCTCACAAATCCCGTGAATATTTATTTAATTTAATAATGAAAGTTTATAAAATAAAAAGATTTTAAATTTGATTTCGCAAAAGATTTAGGAAAGCCACAAATACCCATGATTATTATTTATATTACTAGTGAAAATTGCCTCAGTAAGAATAGGTGAATCTAATTTCGCAGATGCCAGCGAATAAAAGATTTTAAAACAACAAAAAATATCCTTCATAGTTTAAATTACTAGTGGAAGTTAACATTTTTTAAATCTAGTTTCGAAAATCCTAGCGAACAATATTTTCAAATATTTGATTAAGGGTACTAGAGAAGGTTGATAAAATAAAAGTATTCAAATCTAATTTCGCTAATCCCAGCGAACAAAAGGTTTTGAAAAACACTTAAAAATCCCGTGGATATTTTAGAAAAATTACAGTAAAAGTTTATTAAATAGAAATATTTAAATCTAATTTAAATATTTTATTAAATCTCGTGAATATTTTGTTCAATTTGATAGTTAAAGTTTTCTACAAATACAAATGTTTAAAACGAATTTCGCTAATCCCAGCGTGAATATTTTCTAAAATTAAAGTAAAAGTTTTATAAAATAAACATAATTAAATCTTATGTCGCGAATCCCAGCGAACAAGATTTAAATAAACACTCACACGGCCCGTGAATATTTTATTTAATTAACTGATGAGGAAATTTTGCTCTAATAAAATATTTTTAATTCTAATTTCGCGAATTCCAGCGAACAAAGATTTTTTTTATAAACACTCACAAATCCTGTGAGTATTGAATGTAATTTACTTGTTAAGGCGTTGAACAAATACAAATATTTAAATCTAATATATTAAAATAAAGAGTAAAATTCTTAAATGAAGATTTTTTTGGATCGGTAAATAATAATCGGAAAATCTTTGGTTTTAACCTTTATTTGATAAAAAATTATTTAAATCTGATTTCGCGAATCCCAGCGAACAAAGAGGTTTAAATAAAAACATTAAAGAAATCTTTGCTCTTTCCCATTATTTGATTGAATTGTTTAAATCTAATTTCGTGAATCCCAGCGAACAAAGGGGTTTAAATAAAAACTTAAAGGAAATCCCTGTTTTTTCCATTGATTTGGGAAAATTAGGTAAGCTGATTTCGTAAATCACAGCGGAAAAAGTTTAAATAAACACTTAATAAAATCTCTGCTCTTTCCCATTATACTATAAAATTATTGAAATCTGATTTCGCGAATCCCAGCGAACAAAAAGGTTTAAATATAGACTTAATAAAGTCTCTGCCTTTTCCTTTTATTTGATAAAATTATTTGAACCAAATTTCGCGAATCCCAGCGAACAAGGAGGTTTAAATAAACACATAAAATAAATCTGAGCTTTTTCCCATTTATTTCATAAAATATTTAAATCTGATTTCGCAAATCCCGGCTAATAAAAAGGTTTGAATATACACATAATAAATTCTCTGTCTTTTCCCTTTATTTGATAAAATTATTTTAACCAAATATCGCGGATCCCAGCAGACATAAATAATAATTTCCATATTAGTATACGTATAAATAGATCCCTTCGTACAATAAGGTTTAAGCGTTTAGTTGCGGATCCCAGCAAACATCTGTGAAAAATCAACTGCTCGGAAGAGTCTCATTTAACCCATATTTATTTTCGTTAGAATATATATAGAGATTAGCACAGGAACCTTTGGGACAATTGTTATTTTAGCGTATTTTTCGATAGTTTACCGATCACTCGTGCCCCGTAAACGATTTATTACTAAGCTTCAAAATTGTGAAAACTAGAGCTCAGAGAATTTCGAAGATGGCGGAAGAGTTTATTTTTGATTCAGATGATTTGATCACTTTTTGCTCGGAGTTCGACGATATTCCATTGGGGGATATGACTGACTCATTTCTAGAGGTTAACCTCCAAGATCTTAACGATCGGTGGGCTAACTTACAAAGATCGTATAGAGCGCTCTGCACGGACAAGGAGGCAGAGGTACAAAAAGAATTTTTCGAGTCCGTTCGGGCAAAGCACTCCGCCTGTACACGAGCATTTCACAAGTGTAAAGCGAAGATCCTTGATATACGGAAATCGTTTGTGATAAATATGCCCAACAATAATTTTCAGCCCTTTGTAAACGAAGATAGCTTTGCACACGTTAAAGTTCCTCCCTGTGATACGGACATCTTCTATGGAGGCTATGAAGAGTGGCCGTCCTTCCGCGACATGTTCACTGCCGTGTATGTAGATAATCCCAAAATCCCTCCGGTACAGAAACTGTACCACCTTAGATTGAAAGTTCAAGGGCAGGCAGGAAGTTTAATAAGAAAGTATAAATTGTGTGCGGAAAATTTCTCCCTGGCGTGGGATACATTAAGAGACAGGTACGAGAATCAGAGGATTCTAGTGGAAAATCAGATTAAGATTCTCCTTAATCTGCCTTCTATAACGGGTGAGAGTAGTAAATCTCTGCAAACTCTTCAAATGACCATCAATGACTGTCTGTCCGCGATAAAGGCCCAGGACGTTGCGATTGAAGAATGGGACCCGTTTATTATCGTTTTATGCTCTAGCAAGCTTCCCGTGGAAACTCTTTCCTTATGGGAGCAATCGCTTGAGTCACATAGGAAGTTGGTCAAATGGGGAAAAATGGATAGGTTCCTTTCTCATAGATGTGAAGTTGTGGAACGTTTAGAGTCCCGTAAACAAGAGTCCCAAGGTGTCGCTCAAAAGAAGCAAACAAACAATTTACCAAACCCTACTAGATCTGAGCCTTCCCAATTTCCATGCAAGGTATGTGGGGCTGGTCATCCCCTGAAAAATTGCTCCCAGTTCTTAAGTTTTGATCCCAAGGCCAGGAATCAGGTCGTTTCAAATAACAAGAT
Source organism: Pollenia angustigena (assembly GCA_930367215.1). Taxonomy (NCBI): domain Eukaryota; kingdom Metazoa; phylum Arthropoda; class Insecta; order Diptera; family Polleniidae; genus Pollenia; species Pollenia angustigena. The sequence goes on along the minus strand of OV884057.1, from coordinate 104,378,375 downwards.
ATGCATCAACTGTTTAGCATACAGTCACCTGCGAAAAGACTGCCCGAGCAAGTACTCATGCTCTCAATGTCAAAAGAATCATCATTCTCTTTTACATTTTCCTAAGCCTTTGGTGAACAACCAAAACTCTGTACCCCTCGACACTAATCCGAGTACCTCGGCACAAACCAGAGCGAACACTTCTCGATCGGCGGCCGCTCACGTCGTGCAGACCCCTGACAGATCATGTGGGGAAAATGTCTTGCTTCCCACTGCAATGGTCCAAATAAGGCACCGGGGAGAAAACTTTAAAGCTCGTGCTTTTCTGGATCAAGGATCAGAAAGGACATTTATTTCAAAAAGGCTTCAACAGCAATTAATGCTGCCGACAGAGAGAAAATGCTTTCAAATACATGGAATAGGCGGCGAGGTGGTAGGGAATTCCAACTCTTTGTGCAGATTAACCCTGTATTCGGTTAAACACACCCGTTTGGTTTCTGTAGAGGCAATTGTTGTTCCAAAAATAACCCGCATGTTACCTAAATATTCTGTATCGAAGTCTGATATACCCTTGTCAGAGCTAGAGAATCTTGATCTCGCTGACCCAGATTTTTGTGTACCCAGTCACGTCGACTTGCTCATTGGAAGTAATTTTCTTCCTCGAATTCTTCTCGAAGGACTCAAAACTGTTGCCCAGTCTCTAATGGCACAGGAGACAATCTTTGGTTGGATTGTCAGTGGTCCGGTTGGCATAGAAACATGCCGTTCGTTCTCAATTGAGGCGAGTGAAATTTCAAGAGACCCAATTAGTGAGCAACTTAGAAAATTTTGGGAGGAGGAAGAAGTCCCGTCCCAACGTCCTATTTCGAAAGAAGAAGAATTTTGTGAGGCAGTGTATAAGCAAACCACGTTCCGAAATAGCGAGGGTCGGTATGTAGTGAAGCTGCCTTTTAAGTCGGAGTTTTCCCAAGGTCTACGTCTAGGCTCTTCCCGACCTGCAGCAATGGCTCAATACCGCAATTTAGAACAATCGCTGCGGAAAAAGGGTGAGCTCGGAGACGTTTACTACAATGTTTTAAAAGAATACATATCTCTGAACCACATGGAACCGACTGTCTCGTTCGAAAACATATCTATAGGCGGCTATAATTCATTTTATTTGCCGCATCACGCAGTTCTTAAGCCCGAGAGTCGTAGCACTAAGGTCAGAGTAGTGTTCAACGCTTCCAAAAGAACAAGTTCAGGATTGTCTCTCAATGATGTACTTCACGTAGGTCCTACCTTACAAGCTGACTTAATGACCTTAGTTCTGAACTGGCGGCTATACAAATATGTCTTCAACGGTGATATTGAGAAAATGTATCGGCAAATTCTGGTTCATGAGGATGACATACAGTTTCAGCGAATTCTCTTTCGCCAAAACTCAAAATCTCCCATACAGGATTTCGCCTTGAAAACCGTTACGTTCGGAGTCAATTGCGCTCCATATTTGGCTATTAGGACCCTAATTCAATTGGCTCACGACTCTGAAAATATTTTTCCAAAAGCAAGCTATATTCTCAAACATGAAGCGTATGTGGATGATATCTTATCTGGGGCACATGATGTAGATTCAGCGGTTGCTTCTTTGTCTCAGGTTATCCACTCTTTAAAATCTGCAGGGTTTGCATTGAAAAAGATCACGTCTAATAGCCCAACGGTTCTGGCGTCAGTCCCAAACGATGATATTTTAGATTCAGAGTTTCTCAAGCTCAGAGAGGCAAGCACCACAAAAACTCTTGGCATTCAATGGAATGCTTTGACTGATAAATTTTCTTACACTATTGATCCCATGAGTCCGAGTGACTCAATTACGAAAAGACAAATGCTTTCTAACGTGGCCAAACTTTTCGACCCCGCTGGCTGGATATCGCCAATTATCATACAAGCCAAAATCCTTCTGCAACAGCTCTGGCTAGAGGGTGCGGGTTGGGATGACAATGTGAAACCCAGCACATTAGCGAAATGGAACGGTTTTGTTCAGAACATTCCCTTGATCTCTAATCTGAACATTCCGCGGTGGATTGATTTTTCCCCTACCCTACCAACGCAAATTCACGGCTTTTGCGATGCGTCAGAGAAGGCTTATTGTGCAGTCGTATATTTTCGGGTACAGTCAGCGGCGGGAATAAGATCTCATCTGTTCGCCGCAAAAACAAAAGTGGCTCCTATTAGCCCGGTTAGTCTCCCACGGCTGGAGCTTTGTGGAGCTCTTTTATTGTCGAAGTTAGTAAGGCACCTTGTGAACTCACTGCCTTGTAGGAATAATGAGGTCTTTCTCTGGTCAGATTCGTCGATTGTTCTCAGTTGGTTGGGAAAACCGCCGAATACTTGGAGAACTTACGTTGCCAACCGCACGGCACAAATTATCCGAAATGTAGGGAACTCCTCTTGGCGTCATGTTAGGTCAGCTGATAATCCCGCCGATTTGGGCTCACGTGGTTGCGACACTGAACAACTACTAAACAGCTCCTTATGGTGGAGTGGGCCACCTTGGCTACAGAGACCCCCCGAAGAATGGCCAAAGCCCATAACAGTTAACGAAAGTTTTCTTGAATTGAAACAGAGGGTAAACGTGCTTCATCTGGTCACTGACGATGAAGACATACTTAACCGCTTCTCAGAGTGGGATAAGGCTGTAAGGGTCATGACTTATGCGCTCCGCTTTATTCGGGCAATCAGGAAACGGTTACAGACCGATAAGAAGTCTCCACTTAAGCTCGCTTCCCAGACCCAAGAGTTATCTTCTGTCGAGGCAGTATCCGGCATGATTAAGCGCAGTTCGTACATTACTCACGAAGAGTTTTTGAGAACCAAAAATAAGCTTATTTCTGCTGCTCAACTTAAGCATTACCCTCGAGAGTTCGAATCCCTACGTAAACAGCAGAGCGTGGGTAGCAAAAGTTCTCTCCACCCCTTGAACCCGTTTTTAGATCCAGATAATATAGTCCGAGCCAATGGTAGAATTTCTAACTCTACCTTACCCTATAATGAGAGCCACCCAATTATTCTCCCTGTCAACTCAGTCTTCTGTAGACTGCTCGTCGAATTCGTGCATAGGCTCCTTATGCACGCAGAAACTAACTTAATGTTGCGAGCAGTGAGAGGAGAATATTTCGTCCCACGTTTAAGATCAGCGATTCGGCTCTGCATACGAAAATGTGTAACCTGCATCCGTTACAAACAAAAGGTAAAGTCTCAGCTCATGGGTGCCCTACCCCGGGAACGAAGTTCGTTTTCTTTACCTTTCACTCATACAGGGTTGGATTTTGCCGGCCCTTTCTCGATAAAGACCTCTATGTTAAGAAACGCCCCTTACCGGAAGGGGTATGTTTGCGTGTTTGTATGCTTCTGCACGAGAGCTGTCCACTTAGAGTTATGCTCTGATCTCTCTACTAACTCTTTTCGAGCCGCCTTCACTAGATTCGTAAGCCGACGGGGTCTGCCCAAAAAGGTTATGTCTGATAATGGCACTAACTTTGTCGGGGCAGAGCGAGCTCTTCGCCTAGAGTACGAAGAGTTTGTCACTACAGCGTCGAAAGAACTCATCGAGAAATACTCTTCCCACGGTTTTCAGTGGCATTTTATCCCCCCGAACGCTCCTCACATGGGAGGATTATGGGAGGCCGGTGTAAAATCGTTTAAAATGCATTTTAAGAAGGTCGCCCAAGGCAATAAATACACCTTTGAAGAGTTCACCACGCTCTTAACTCGTATAGAGTCGGTTCTCAACTCACGGCCCTTATCTCCCATGTCAGACGACCCTAATGAGCTGCTAGCGCTTACTCCCGGTCACTTCCTCCGGGGGGCTCCCCTCGTGGCCTCGCCGGAAACCTTAACGGAAACGCTTACGTTGAGGGACCGGTGGGAAAGATTGAAAGTGTTGCACCACCAGTTCGCTCAGAGATGGAAAGACGAGTATCTAAAAGAGATGCAGAAAAGATATAAGTGGCAAAACTCCGAAGAGAACGTAACAGTAGGGCAGCTCGCCGTAATCAAGGATGATTTGCTCCCTCCAAATGAGTGGCGGTTGGGGCGAGTTACCAGACTCTATACTGGCAATGACGGCTATGTGCGCATTGCGGACTTAAAAACGCAAGGAGGGATCGTCACGAGGCCAGTCGTCAAACTTTGCATTTTGCCCGTCCATACCCTAGACGATGAGTGAAAAAGGGGAAAAACCCGGTTGCCCAAAATCCTCCCTTCCAGATCCCCCTACTGTGCTTGTTTTGCCTTTCCTCCCCTCCTCTACTTTCTTACCCCTCACACTAACACTTCCAAGCAGGATTCCTCTTACAAGCTCCTTTTTGTTAACCTTATTTTTCTCCCGCAGGGCTCCACGAGATACAGACGTCCACCAGTGCTTAATCTGCTCCCGATTTCACGCACTACGGTTCTGCAGAAAGTTTTTACGCATGACCGGGCCGGACCGCAGGCACCAAGTCCGCATTCATGGCTATTGCAAGAACTGCCTGGCCAGGTCTCATGCCACCGACGACTGCACCTCTGCCGATGTGTGCCAAAAGTGCGGTTGGGCACACCACACCTTGCTTCATTTGTCTCCCGGGGCACCAGTTCTCCACCAGGAGGGAGTAAGCCGTAATAGTCGTACAGCTTCACGGTCACGTGCAGCCGTGCCAGCATCCCAACTGGAGAGGGCCAGCCGTAGGGAGCCTACCGCATCTCGTCCACGAGCACCTGCACCAGTAGTCCGCCAGGAGAGCGCCAGCCGTAACGTGCGTACCTCATCGCGCCAACGTCAACCACGAGTTCGGGATCGCCTCGGCCCTTACCGACGTCCACCACAACCACCACGTAACCGTAGCCAGACTACTCATCGTTCATCGAGAGGAGCAAATGCCAACCCGAAACGTATTTTACTGGGGGCAGTACGAGCCCTTGAACGTTTGGCAGCAAGCTTGTAACTAGTTTTTATTTTTTTTTCTGTATCACTGTAATTAATTATGTTGATCTTGTTGATCAAGGGGCCGCAGGATGTTTAAGGCAAAACAGTGCTGTACTAACGTCTCCAGCTCTGGGTTAAACTATTGTGACTTATTTCCTATTTAATAATATTCGCCGCGTTTGAGCAGATTTTTAATTCGTACTTTTTGTATTGAGTTCAGTTCCTCTTGAGCTACCGAACCAACAAGGCATCCTGCGGCTTCCCCATCAACATCATCAACAATTATTTCCCACCATTGTATCAACAAAAAAAAAAACCCTAAGTATACACAAATAAATGTAAGTACATTGAATTGAAAATAAGTTGCCGTTGGTTTTTATCTAAAAATCCCCAGAGAACAGGAACCCCCTCCTGCCCACAATCTCCAACTCAATCAGGAATCCCCTCCTGCCCATCTTTTCAAAAGCAGTCAAATACTGTTTTTTTTTTCCTAACATCCCATGGTGCGAAGCACCACTAGCCAAACGACCCTTTCCTTATTTCTCTCTACTTTCGCTTTTTTAATTAAATTAATTTATCGCAAATTACCCTTTTCCTTTTAATTGTGTCTAAAATCAGTCACCAATTAAACAATCTACCTATATACATATATATAAAAATGAAAAATGTTTGTTTGTTTGTCGCTTTATAGACTCCGAAACCACTGAACCGATTTTCCTGAAATTTTTACAGTAACATCACGTGAGCCCTAAAAATAAAATAGGCTAATTATTTTTTCAATAGGGGCAGGGGAATTGGTACCCCCCATAGGATGCCAATATTAATTATCGCATATCTTAAGAGCCGCTGGACGCATTTTGCTGAACTTTTTGTAGTAGGATCTCCTATACCCCAAAATTTAAATAAAATAGTAGCGGGGGAAGTGGCTCCCCCCATAGGACGCCAATGTTTAATATAGCATATCTTAAGAACTGTTATAGTGAGAATGTTCACACTTTGTAGAAGTCACTCTTATGGTATATTACTCTATTGAGAATAAAAATAAAGCGGGTAGGCGCAAGGGGGGAAATACCTTCCATAGGATGCATAAATTAAATATCGCTCAACAGAAGAACTATTAAAGGGAGATTCTTCAAACGTGGTTGCAGCACCTTCTATGGTAAACTATAAATTTCAATATAAAATGGGCGGGGTAGACAGAGGAGGAACAGTTTGTTGAACTTTTGGTAGTAGGATCTTCTGAGCCCCAAAATTTAAACAAAATAGCAGCGGGGGAAGTGGTACCCACCATAGGACGCCAATGTTTAATATGGCATATCTTAAGAACTGTTGTAGTGAGAATGTTCAAACTTTGTGGAAGTCGCTCTTATGGTGTACTACACTTTTGAAAATAAAAATAAAGCGGGAAGGCACAGGGGGAACACCTCCCGTAGGATGCATGTATTAAATATTGCTCAACTGAAGAAATATTAAAGGGAGAGTCTTCAAACGTGGTTAAAGCTACTATTGTGGTAAACTATAAATTTCAATATAAAAATGGGCGCGGTAGAAAGAGTAGAAGCAGTACCCCTTATATATAGAAATATTAATAAGAGCCGCTGCACGCATTTTGTTGAACTTTTGGTAGTAGGATCTTCTGAGCGCCAAAATTCAAATAATATAGCAGCGGGAGAAGTGGTACCCCCCATAGACCGACGATGTTTAATATCTTTTATCTCAAGAACTGTTATAGTAAGAATGTTCAAACTTTGTAGAAGTCACTCTTATGGTATACTACACTTTTGAAAATAAAAATAAATATCTCTCTACTGAAGAACTATTAAAGGGAGAGTCTTCAAAGTTGGTTAAAGTCGTGAAGCGAAGTGCAACGGGTTAAGCTAGTAAAATATATAAATGAATAGTTGTACGACAGTTACTCTTATATTTAAAAAAATAAAAAGTGTTCAAACATTTTTTAGTAAAAGTGCAATTTAGATGATGATTTTATTGCTGATAAAAAAGTATTAAAATAACGAGTTTTATTTTATCTGTTTTGATCGTTTACACATCACTAGTTCATAATGTGGAATTAATAATTTTTTGAGCTTTAATTTGTGAAATTGAGAAATATATTAACCCCCGTATTCATAAAAAAATTAAAATGGATTTGAAATGCATTTTAAGAAAAATTTGTATGAAAATTTTGGCTTAAAACACATTTCAAACTTATTTTACTTTTTATGAATACGGCAGTTATAATATACATTTTACACACATAAATATTTTTTAATTTCATTTTAATTTTTTTAATATTTGTGTAATTAATTAAATTTTTTTGTTGCTATGTACTATGTACTAATTTATTTTAAAATTTTTAATTTTTTTAAAATTTTTTTTTACTATTATTAAAGCCAATTTAGACTACAACGAAATCTAGTACTTACGAGATTTCGAGCCAAATCTAGTTGTTTTTGACTAGATTTCCCATACAAAACAAAATCTACTCAGTGGGTACTCAAAATCTAGTAGTACTTAAGCTTCGTACAGACGATGGTCAGATCTTACAATGTTGTCATTAAAATTGCCTAAAAATGTCTTGCAACTGTGTGAACATTGTAAGCTCATTTTCATTTGGCAGATGTGTAAAATTAATGCATCTGACAATGGCACCATTGTCAGAAAAATTACAATATTGTAATATCTGACCATCGTCTGTACGAAGCTTTAGTCATGCAACTATGGTTTTTTCCATATATCACTAAAATACTCCCCTTAAAAAGAATAAATGACATTTTAATAAAAACAAAACACAAACTGTTAAAAAAATTTAAAAATTTTGAGAAAATTTTTTGACTTTAATACAGAATGCTCCCTAAACTTTTAATTTTCCGAAAGTGACAGCTGGTGGCTTTAATAGCCCTGGTTGATGGCTTTCGAAATCATTTATCAGATTTTATAAACACACAAAGTTACAGATTTTATTCAACTAACAACTTTTTGGAACATTTTTGAATTTTTTGACTTTAATACAGAATGCTCCCTAAACTTTTAATTTTCCGAAAGTGACAGCTGGTGGCTTTAATAGCCCTGGTTGAGGGCTTTCGAAATCTTTTATCAGATTTTATAAACACACAAAGTTACAGATTTTATTCAACTAACAACTTTTTGGAAAATTTTTGAATTTTTTGACTTTAATTCAGGATGCTCCTTATACTTTTAATTTTCCGAAAATGACAGCTATACCCATGTTCTGTAACTTTAGTGAGAATTTTTTGCATCGAAAAGATGTGAAACAAAATATCCCATCGTTTCTGTCGAAAACTATCAAAAGAGATTACGTCGCACAGTGGTATTTTTTTGGAAAAAAGTCTATTTATTTACAGTTATTTTTTAGAAATCTTATGATGCAATTCTGTAGAGAAATGTTTCATTAGTAGAAAACCATGATTTGTTTTCGAAAAAAATAAAATTTTGTATAAAAAAGAGTGTGGTAAAGTTATCTAAATATTATACAACGAAAACTGATGAAAATTTTACTACATTTCAGTTGTTTATACAATAAATATGGTTTAACTACGAATAGTTTTAGAGCATTCTTATTAAAATATAATAGCAAAGAAAAATTATTTAAATTACATATATAGTTTAAGAGATCTGAGCAAATCAAAATGACTCCAAAAAATTTTGCATTTGCAGTTTTCATTAGAAAAAAAAAATAAGTTAGCTCGGTCTACCTCCGTGTTAGTACTACTACTAAATTAAAGTTTGGAATGTTTTCTTTCATTTTATGTAAAAAAATTTTGCGACTTTTTGCGATCGCTGAACAAACTTATAAATTTTGTGATAAAACTCACGTATTTTTTGTGAATATTTACAATAAATTGCAATGCATATTTACAGTAAAAGGTTTTGTATACTTTTAGGCTTTTACTTTTTAATAACTAATTGACAGCAATATCGAAAAAGTGCTTAACAAAAAAAGAAAAACAAAACCATATGAGGACGCCAATGTCACGGTCGTTAATACTGGACATGGTGAAGTTGACGCAGAACAACTTCATCTAAGGCAGCATCCGCTGCACTGCTCCTCCGGGTGGTAGAGAGAGAGGAGGAGCTAATAATGATCCAAGAGCCATGGATCCACAAGGATCGGGTTTGCGGATTAAACCTCAAGGGCTATAAGCTCCTATATGCTAAAGCAACAGGTAAAATTAGATCTTGTATTTGGCTAAAAACACGCTGGATATCTTCATTCTTTCTGATTTCAGTGATGAAGACACAACTTCAGCGGCCCTAGAGATGGGCGACATGTCGATTTGGATCGTCTCGGGCTATATGGCGCATGACCAGGATAATGAGCCACCTAATAGGCTTGTTCGTGGCTTGGTAGCCAAAGCCGGCTCCATGGATACCCCGGTGGTTATCTGTGCTGACGCTAACGCGCACCACATCACGTGGGGCAGCTCCAACACCAACACTAGAGGTGAGTCGCTATTTTTTTTATCTGTAGCAGTAATTTGGAAATAGCAAACATAGGCGCGGAACCTACGTTCATTGTAGCTAATAGGCAGAAGGTTCTTGATGTGACATTGGTCAGCCTGTAGGCCAGTGGTTAGGAAGAAGGGGGCAAGCCACCATGGTGGAGCCCTGAGATTGCACAGTCTCGCAGAGACTGTCGTAGGTTATTCAATATAGCTAAACGACTGGGAAACTGGGCGGATTAAAAGTCGGCATTGAATAGGTTCAAGAATTTGGTAAGATCGGCGAAACGGAATGCCTGGAGGAGCTTCTGCAGCGGCGTGGAAGGCTCCTCTGAGACAAACCGGTTGCGCAAAATAATGGCTTCTTGCCCGGCTGTCCCTAGCTACATTCAGAAAGCTGATGGTAGCTGGACTACGAATAGTCAGGAGACGGAAGATCAACTGCTTATCAGAGCCTGGGCCCGTGTCCATTTCTCTGTGCTATGATAGGCTCAATTGGGCGATAAGGAGCTTCGACTCCTTTAAGGCTCCTGGTCCGGACGGTATTATTCCGGCCGACCTTCAAAAGAATGCGGGGCTTCTGATTCCTTGGCTGTCCGCTATTTATACGGAATGTATTAGATTCTCGTACGTTCCCACCCGATGGACTAGATGTAGGGTTGTTTTCATTCCAAAGGGAGGTAAAGCATCCCACACCAGACCTAAGGACTATAGGCCAATCAGCCTGTCGTCTTTTCTTCTCAAGACCCTTGAAAGGGTCATTGATATTCATCTGAGGATGTCTATTCCTAGACATTTGCTCTCTTCATCGCAGCATGCCTACGCCAAGGGCAAGTCTGTAGAGACGGCGCTCCACTCACTGGTCGGCTACATTGAGAAATCCGTTGAATTTCGGGAATACTCACTTGTGGCCTTTCTGGACATTGAGGGAGCTTTCAATAATGTCAAACCCAACTCCATCTTGGAGTCGATGAGGGAGGTTGGGGTTGACGATGTAATTTGTAGATTTATTGGTAATTTACTCGATAATAGGATCATTGAATCCACGATGGGTGCTACTAATGTTTGCAGATTTGTGCACAGGGGCACCCCGCAAGGTGGGGTTCTGTCCCCTCTACTGTGGAACCTGACGGTGAACACTTTGCTGGGCCGGTTCGACAGATTAGGGATAAGAACCGTCGCGTATGCGGATGACGTGGCGGTGGCGGTCGCGGGTAAACACCTGGACACATTGTCCCATTGTATGGAATCTGCATTGCAGATTCTAAGCTCTTGGAGCATTTCCTGTGGACTTGGTGTCAATCCACAGAAAACTGATTTGGTACTCTTTACCAGGAAGTACAAGATTGGCAACTTTAGGCTTCCTAGGCTAAACGGCACGGAGCTGAGGCTCTTGAACAGTGCCAAATATTTGGGCGTAATTCTCGATAGCTAACTATCATGGGAACTCAACGTTCGGACGAGGGTTGATAGGGCTATTGTGGCCTTATACACCTGCAGGAGATCCTTGGGCAGGAGCTGGGGCCTGGGCCCCAGGGGTGTCGAATGGATCTTTGAAGCGGTGGCAAAACCGATTCTCTTCTATGGGGTCATAGTGTGGTGGCCTGCCATGGAAAGGGGACGGTACTGCAGGATGCTTGAGAAAGTATATAGGTTGGCTGCGCTGATGATCACGGGATCACTCCGCTCGACACCGACGAAGGCACTGATTACTATGCTAGACTGGTTGCCGATTGATATCATGGCCGAACAACAGGCCTTGACTTCCGCTATGAGACCGGGGGCGGTGGGCCTATGGTCTACGCGGAACTATGGTCATGCCAGGATCACGCTTCACGCGTCATATGACCTGGCGTGGCTGGACTATTGCACTCCGGAACCCTTTTTCGGTGCTTTGTTCACGGTTCATCATGGTAACTATGATGAGCTGCTCGATAATACGCGATCTCTGGAGCCGACCCTGCGGGTCTACACCGATGGTTCCAGGATGGGCGACAGAGTGGGTGGAGGTTTCTTCATCGAGGAATTGGACATCAGGGTCTCTTTTAGGCTGCCAGATGGCAGAAGTGTGCTGCAGGCGGAAATCTCTGCCATAAAGCGGGCGGCAAACTGGCTGAAGTACTATCGTATATCGAGGGATATATGTATATTTACGGACAGCAAGGCTGCCATTGCAGCTCTGGCTGGTGTCTTTACGACATCTATGTTAACAGTGGAATGCCGGATGTCTCTAAATGAGATCGCGAAACGTTCCAGTGTAACGCTGACATGGGTACCAGGACACAGTGGGCTCCTGGGCAACCATACTGCGGACAGTCTAGCCAAACAAGGCTGTCTATTGGACGACATGTTCGTCGACGGCCTGATTGGCACTTCAATGGCCCGCTGCAGGACTCTCATCAGACGGGAGTCGTACAGAAGGGCTCAGGGGAGATGGCAGGGCGAGCATACCTGTTTGATGGCCAGGACTCTATGGCCTGGCTATGACGCGGCGAGAACGCGCGTACTACTCGGTCTCGCCAGGGACCGGATAAGGACAATGATATCGGTTATCACGGGTCACTGGGTGATAGGGACTCATGCTAGGAGGATGGGTCTTGCGTATAATGACTACTGCAGGAGTTGTCATGATGAGGAGGAGGAGGAGACGGTGTTTCACTTCCTCTGCCAATGCCGCGGTCTGGCGGGCGTTAGGGTGAGGCATTTTGGGAGACTGGAATTGCCATGTCTGGACGATTTGTCCAATGCGGGACTGAAATCGATCTCCCTGTTCTGCAGGGAATCGGGGTGGTTCGAGACTGCGGTGACCTCTGGGGAATAGTCTGGTGGATACTGGCTGACCCTTGTCACTGGCTAGGGGTATCACAAAGGGACCGCTATAAGGACCCAAGTGAGTTGTTTTCGTGACGGCTACCCATTTAACCTAACCTAACCATATGATTATTTGAAATAATAATATTTGCCAAAAAAAGTTTAAGAAAACTATTAAACCTAACTAATTTTTAAAATGGGTTCCTTTTGTGTTTCATATAGTAAATTGTGCAAGAAACTTATAAATTGCAATGATAATGTGGATTTATTAACTGATTTCATTTTGGGTTCTATGGGCGGTGGGTGGAGGGCGTGGCCAATTTTGATTAAACTTTATATTTTTCTTAATTGAGCTAAATGAAGGCTCAGAGCAAAATTTCCAAAACTTTGGGCCAAAAAAAAATTTTGGGTTCTATGGGCGGTGGGTTGAGGGCGTGGCCAATTTTGATTAAACTTTATATTTTTCTTAATTGAGTTAACCAAAGGCTCAGAGCAAAATTTCAACATTCTACGAGCACTCCTTAAATTTTTTGCCAAACATTGTATGGACAAATCCCTCTGTGCGTCGTTACGTTATAAATGTCAAAATATTGCATTCGAAGCCGATGTGATATTGCAGACGTTCAGAACGCCAGTAACACATATTGTTGACGGCGACCAAAATTTAACATTTTTCAACGACGGCGGCGAAAATACAGTTTAGACGAGCGAACATTTGGTAGGAAAACATCTGGAATTCTCTTTTGTATTTTCATTCGCGATCACACAGACGAACATGTTGGCGGAAACATTCTTTAATTTTTGTTGTTTTTTTCTCAAAAAGCAAAGTAAATATCAACAAAGAAAATGAGAACAAAGCGTGTCGCCGAGTACCGAACACAAAAATCATTCTCTCTTCCCCACCCGTAATTTGCTACCAAACAAATTGTTTCCCTTCCAAATGTTTCCCTGTCTAAATGGGCACTAAAGAGAGACTTTAATGTTTGTTGTTTTCAAACGAGCTTTGAAGACATTCGTATATTTTATTAAAATTTTAAAAGCAAAATAATAAAACAATGAAAAATGTGCCAAGAACAAAAAATTATTATTATTATTCTTTGCATTTTGCATTTTGAATTGTTTTTTAGTGTTAAAATTTTTTCTCGCCCCATTTTTATTCGTGAGTTTATTTGACAGTTCAAAGCGGGAACTTTTCTCACCAAAATGTAGCAGACACACTTTTTCTGTAAATAGGCGAGTAATTTCCTTACGTGACAGATTGTACTCGCCAAAAAAGTTACAGACACAGTTGAGCGAGAAAAACAGCTGTTTGTTTCAATTTATGGCATTTTTGTTTCATTTCACACATTTCAATCAAAAACTTTCTCGACGCGAGAGTTACAGAACATGGGCACTGGTGGCTTTCGAAATCATTTATCAGATTTTATAAACACACAAATTTACAGACTTTATTCAACTAACAACTTTTTGGAACATTTTTGAATTTTTTGACTTTAATACAGAATGCTCCCTAAACTTTTAATTTTCCGAAAGTGGCCTTAATATCCCTGGTTGAGGGCTTTCGAAATCATTTGTCAGCTTTTATAAACACACAAAGTTACAGATTTTATTCAACTAACAACTTTTTGGAAAATTGTTGAATTTTTTTACTTTAATACAGGATGCTCCTTAAACTTTTAATTTTCCGAAAATGACAGCTGGTGGCTTTAATAGCCCTGGTTGAGGGCTTTCGAAATCATTTATCAGATTTTATAAACACACAAATTTACAGATTTTATTCAACTAACAACTTTTTGGAAAATTTTTGAATTTTTTGACTTTAATACAGAATGCTCCCTAAACTTTTAATTTTCCGAAAGTGACAGCTGGTGGCTTTAATAGCCCTGGTTGAGGGCTTTCGAAATAATTTATTAGATTTTATAAACACACAAATTTACAGATTTTATTCATATAACAACTTTTTGGAAAATTTTTACTACATTGTATATTAGACTGGTCGCAATTTTTGTTTTTTTTTTCTAAATTTAATTGTTTGCGCTGCTTAAAATATGAGGTTTGGTGTAAGAAATCATGATCTAATTTTTCAGGTCAATCTGACGGTGCCTAGCCGTGCCGGGTGGGGCCCAAAGTTCCTTATATTATAAAAAAAAAACATCTTTTCTATCAGATCTTTATAGTTATACTAGTTGAAAAGCCGAAAATAAAAATATGGCTTCGTTACGATCTTCCGCAGAGAAAGTACTTCAAGTGTGCCAAATTTCAGCTTCCTATGTCATCAGATGGCTTCAGAAAGTTGCGGAAAGAATAGGACATACATGCAAACATCCTGACATACTAAGAAATTATATACAGCCCAATTATAAATATTCCCGGGGAATAAGTTTTTCCCGTGAATAAAATTCCCCTATTTTAAACAGATGGGGAGAATAGTATTATGGGAAAGGGAATTTCGAATTTTCGCTCTCAGTTGTTAGGTTAGTAAAATATGTTGTGTTGACTTAAAAAAATAAAAATAAAATAGTTTTTAATAAAAAACAAAAGAAAATGTTTAGTGAAGCATTTCGGATGGTAGCTGAAGAAGCAGAAAATCAGCAACATTTAAAAAACGAGCAAAGGATTGCGTGATAACGCAAACCCACTTGAGCTGCCGCAAACGTTATAAGTATATAAAGATATTCACCCTTATTGTGTTTGGCGTATTAAAAATATGTACGCCTACGACTGTTTGGTAATAGATTAAAGAAAACGTGAACTTATTTCCTTACAATTACCAAACAGTCGTAGGCGTATTTTAAACACGCCAAACACAATAAGGGTGATTATTATACATAGGCGACGCAGGATATCCCCTGGATATCCGTGGCTTCTGAACCCTCACAAAACTCCAGAAGAGAGGTTGACCGAAATGAAATTTAATGAAATTAATTTAAAGTGCCGCAATGTTATTGAAAGAACCAATGGTGTCCTCAAAAATAGATGGAGGTGCATTTTTGATGCTAGAGAGCTGCTAGTGCCCCGCCCACTTTAACGCCCACTTTTTTCGATTTACCTAAATTCAGAAAACGGCTCCATCGATTTGACTAATTTTTCTTTCAAATGTTCGTTTCTTTTTAACGGATTTTAAAAATCGAACGCAAGCATTTTTCCTAATTTGGACAGGACAACGTCTGTCGGGACAGCTAGTTGTAAATAAAACATAACGTTTTTGGAGAATTATCTTTATATTTTTTATTATTTTAGAAGGCTCTATGACACCTATTTGTGAAACAAAATATCGGCAAAATGCTCGCCACCTCTTCCGTGGCATACTGAGATATAATTAATCGTTAATGTGCCGAATAATCACATCCTTTAGCTCTTGAATTGTTCTTCGCTTATTTACGTACACTTTTTCTTTTAACGCAGCCGTTGAATTTCTCGCGCAAAAGAGCCATTGCTTCGTTGGTTGTGTGGCAGGTGGCACTATTATGTTGGAACCGCATATCTTCCATGTCCATATTCTCAATTTATGGCTACAAGAATTCCGATATCCTCTTATTTTCACGGTAACTGCTTGACCGACCTCATTGTCGAAGAAGTACGGTCTGATGACGCCACCATCCCATATAAGAATTGGGCGAGCATGCACAGGTGTTTTCACATTTCCTAGAGACTCGGTTTGCTGAAATTTGCGCACAATTCTCATGATTGTGGACACATTTGGTCGATTATTCTGACGAATAAAACCATGAAATGCATTCTGATTTGAACGCCTATTTTTGTAAGAGGCTGAAAAATCTGCTTTATTGTGTACCTCACCATAATTAAATTTGTCAAAAACTGAAACAAAGAAATGTCAAATAAAGTTGGTAAAACAACTTGACATAAAGGTGTGACTCACAATTATAGGAAAGTTAAAAACTATTTTAGCCCTGTTTGTAATTAATCTCAGTGTTTAGTAAGAAAAATCGTGTTAAGTACGCATAGTATTTCAAAAATGTATTTAATGTTCTTATTAAACAAATATTTGACAGGCAGTTTTATCAGCTGTTTTCTTTTTGATGCAAACGCTAACAAATTTTCAAGACAGCGTATTTTTCACTCTCGGGTGAAAAACTTAGAAATAAACAAAAAGGTAAAAAAATAAAGAATCGTTTTATATAAATTATTTTATATTTTTCTTTTTAAATTACATATACATATATGTATATGGCTATTTCCAAAAAAACGTCAACCACAAAAAATGGAAAAAAAAATTTTTCTTTTCAAGATTTATTTAGAGAATTGCTTATATTTTTTTAATATATGCGTATAAATTAATTGATTCGAAAAAAAAGATAAATGGTAAACGAAGTACTACAACTTTTAGCACATAATTGTGTATATTAGAAAATATGCATTTGTAACAACAATACTCTAATCTAAGGCATATTTATGATCTGAAAAACATTTTTTATTAAGTTTCTTATATAAAGGATTATAAATAGCAACATAAACAAATTTTAAATCATGGTGGAAAAATTGTCCCGTTTACAATGTCCCGTTTACAATTTCTTTAACAATTTATTTAAAAAAATGTAATTCATATTTTATTTTGAAATCGAAACCTTTTTTAGGGCACATTAGTACGCAACATTTTAAAATTAATCCCAATAAAATATTGTGTCAGGTTTCGCAGATATCACTGTTTAAACGGTTACCCCTTAAAACCCACTTCCGTTTTTTGTCCCGTTTACAATCACTGGTTTTTTGCAATTATCTTGGAAACCACGACAGTAAGCGAAAAATTTCATTTGCGGAAATTAAAAAGCTAATTGAGAATTAAAAGAATCATTAATTTAAAAAATGAAAATCAGGTTGTTTTTTACAGTTTTGTCAATATAAACGTGTGCGAATGTCCCGTTTACAATCTTGGAAGTGCCCATATATCTTTGCCATTTGCGTTCCTGTCACAATATTGCCATTGAATACGATGCCATGGAAGACAATCCAACGACATCAAAAAGGCCGAGCGGTTGTTCGATAAAAGAAATTGTATGCAGAAGAATGGCTGAAGATGGTTAGTCTGCAAACGATTTTCCAAAATCCAAAGTAATATCGGGTTATTTAAGAATTAGGGGTTTTACGATGTGTTTAAGTAATACATACAACGATATGGAAATATGATGAAAAGTTTTACGCATCAAAAAAAGATGAAGTCAAAGCGGATTTGAGAAAAAAATAAAGAAAAAAATGGAAGATTTTCCATAATTGAAGGACAGATATATCTATTTAAAATATGTAACTTTTTTGTTAAAATAATTTTTTTTATTCGTTATTCTCATCGATTAATCGAATAATTTTTAAGGTTTAATCGTTTGATCGAACACACAAAGATCTTCTGACGATAGAAAGTGGTGTTTCTTGAAACATGTAAAGATCAACCCGGGTTCAAATCCCAGCTCAGCAAAGAAAAATTATCAATAAATTTTAATAAAAATTCCAAGTTGTAAAATTCCTTTCCTCAGTGAAAATAATTTAATGAAAATTAAATTTGATGAACGCAAGCCTAATTAAAGAATATCAAAAATTAAAAATTAACAGTTCAACTAAAAATCAAAAATTGCTCTCAAAAACAATTATTTCAATTATTCGAACAAAGTTGAAAGACGAATAATTGAGAACTCTAATATTTAGGTACTTCAATTATATATTTTGTAACGATTTGTATATTAAAAAAAAAAGGAAGAAATCAATTAATTAAAAAGAAAACTTATCATATTCTTAAAAAACTAAAAGGAAAAACTAAACAAAATAAAAACAAGTAAGAGTGCTATATTCGGCTATGCCGAATCTTATATACCCTTCACCATGGTTTGGAAAGAACAGAAGTTTATATATATATTTAAATACATGTATATATACATGTATATTTATAAAATATATATCGTTTAGTTTTATTTAATTATTTGCACATGATTGCGTGCTATTAAATATATTAAAAGTTTAATTAATATATAGCACGTTAAGTTTTGATCGAATTTCAGTATTTGGTCATGCCGACATCTTAAAGTATAAAATTACCATTTACTTTGGTGATAAAACTTGTAGTCGGGAAGTTCTATGGTTCACGAAAATAGGTATTAAAAAAAAACTATATTTTTGACATTACTTTTTTTTTTAACCGATATTCCGAGTTTTTCTAAAGATTTCCGATATTTTGATATCTAAAACGTATGAATAGGTCATAATACAGCTCTAAAATTTTAGTTTTTATAAAAATGTTAATGTTTTTAGTCCTTTTTTGGAGTATTTTGCACATAACTTAACCATTTTTAACCGATTTGGCAGATTTATATACCAACGTGCTTAAAAATAACATTTCCATTAAATTGGCTTTTAGGCATATATATATATATATATATATATATATATATACCTACATATGTGTACATATATTTAAGCAAACTTAATTATAAAAAAAACAAACTTAATTATAAATAAAAAAGAGTAACTTTTGGGATTTCAGTATTTTGATTATAACTCAGCCATTTTTTAACCGATTTGACAGATTTATATACCGACGTGTTTAGCAAGAAATTTACCATTTATTTGTGTTATAAAACTTGGACTCGGGAAGATCCATGGCTACCGAAAATGGGTATTTAAAAAAAAACCGGTTTTCCCGAGTTCTTTATAAAATATGTTCTACTTAAAATTTCCGATATTTTGGTATATAAGTCATTTCCATAGGACATATGACAGCCCTAAAATTTAGGTTTTTATACAATTTTTAAAACGTATGAATAGGTCATAATACAGCTGTAAAATTTTAGTTTTTATAAAAATGTTAATGTTTTTAGTCCTTTTTTGGAGTATTTTGCACATAACTTAACCATTTTTAACCGATTTGGCAGAATTATATACCAACGTGCTTAAAAATAACATTTCCATTAAATTGGCTTTTAGGCATATATATATATATATATATATATATATATATACCTACATATGTGTACATATATTTAAGCAAACTTAATTATAAAAAAAACAAACTTAATTATAAATAAAAAAGAGTAACTTTTGGGATTTCAGTATTTTGATTATAACTCAGCCATTTTTTAACCGATTTGACAGATTTATATACCGACGTGTTGAGCAAGAAATTTACCATTTATTTGTGTTATAAAACTTGGACTCGGGAAGATCCATGGTTACCGAAAATTGGTATTTAAAAAAAAAAAAAATAATTTTGGTCATAACTTTTTTGTATCTGAACCGATTTTCCCGAGTTCTTTATAAAATATGTTCTACTAAAAATTTCCGATATTTTGGTATATAAGTCATATCCATAGGACATATGACAGCCCTAAAATTAAGGTTTTTATACAATTTTTACTTTTTTTTGTACGGGAGGTACCACGCCCACTTCTCCCATCCCGCCCACATTTTGTAGGGTGGTGTGTATTGACAACCAAAATGTGTGTACCCAATTTGGAAACTTTGGCTCTTACCGTTCTCCAGATATACAGAAAAAAGCAATAAAAATACAACAACAACAAGGGATTTTTGGAAAAAATTAGAGGCAGTCGTGGTTTTTTGATCATATCTCAGCCATTTGTGGACCGATCTTGCTGAATTTCAATAGCAAGAAATGGTGGACTATATGTGACATAAATGTAAAACAACCTAGCCGCTATCATGTCTGGATTATCCGGAAAACACATATCACACGTAAGACGGACAGACGGACAGACGGACATCGTTAAATCAACTTCTCTTCTCATATGGACCCAGAATATATATACTTTATGGGGTCTAAAATCAATATTGTGGAAATTACAAACGTTATGACAAACTTATATATACCCTTTTACACCTGTGGTGAAGGGTATAATAATAGTTAACAAAATAGTTTAAAGCACAACTCCCTTGCAATTTTTTGCGGAATTATTTTCAAAATTTGTTAACACATTCTCCCTTTAATTGCCATTCGTAATACCTACTTTTTTCCCGGGGAACAGTTTCCCATTTTCGAATTCTGTTTAGAATAAGGGAAAACGCTTTAGTTTATTGAAAAACTAAAAAAAACCGAAATTCCGCAATAAAATTTACTTTAAGAAAGGTAAAACGTTTTTCTTATATGCGCAGTCGTTTTAGAAATATAATTTGTTTTTCTGGAAAAAAAAAATTATTTTTTTATTAAAATTTCGGAATTTTTGTTTTTAAAAGTTCATAAAAAATTGAAAAATGCAGCTATGCTTCTAATTTTATGCAGACATATTTTTTTTTTTTTTTTTTCATTATTTATTTATTGAATCTTCATATATTAAATATGAACTAACAATAATTAATCAAATCTTAACCTAATGCTTTATTTTATGTCCTGCCAGTGCCAGACAAAAATTTTCTTCATCACGGGTTCTGTTCATCGGTGTTTATCGCTCATCTTAATGGGTAAGTGCTGCAGTGTCTCTTCTTCTTAAGCGAGAGTGGCCGCTATCATTTAAAATATTTCGTGCTAGTGGATTTGGGTGCAACTCTAGCCTTTTCAAATATTTTACCGCATACTTCGTAATAATAGTCCTTACCAGTGGCACATTGAGATCCTTGTGGATATTTGAGTTTTTAACATACCAATTTTTTCGATATTTGAGGCCGAGGCAGTGCCCCATAGTTGAATACCGTAGCACCATATTGGCTTTAAAATAGCGTTGTAAAGTAGTAGTTTGCAGTCGAGACTAAGAACAGAATTTCTTCCAATAAGCCAGTTAATTTGAATTGCTTTTAGTTTCATTTGGGTAAATTTTGCTTCTATGCCATATAGATCCATGTGAAACGCCGATCTAGATGAATACCGAGATATTTGACATGCGATTGTTGAGGCACTAGTTGATTATTGATTTTAATAGGGGGACATGTTTCCCGACGCAAGGTAAATGTTATATGTACGCATTTTTGCTCATTGACCTTTATTCTCCATTGTTTAAACCACAGTTCTAGTTGAAATATATGATTCTGCAGGTATCGAGATGCTTCACGACTGTTCTCGTGTACGCTAAGAAAAGCTGTATGATCAGCAAAACTTGAGGGTGTGATTGTTTGTTGGCATGTCCGAGGTATATATAAGGTAAAAAAGTGGGCCCAGGATGCTTCCCTGAGGGACTCCAGCTTCAATTGGCTGAGGAGAACTTAAAAAATCGCCTTCTTTAATAATAAATTTTCGACCGACCAGGTAGCTTTCTAACAGCTTGTGTGTATTAACCGGTAGGTTAAGCTTCAATTTATGTAACAAGCCTACATGCCAGACTTTGTCAAAAGCTTGAGAAACATCTATGAAAAGAGCGGAGCAATATTTTCTTTCTTCAAATGCTTTTCTTATGGCGTTTACTATCCGATGGGTTTGTTCAATTGTGCTATGCTCTCTTCTGAAGCCGAATTGATGATTGGGTATACACTAGAGGTCTGCTTTGAATAATTCACTTGTTTGCCTTTATTCAAAGTGCACAACATTTACTCAAATATTAAACATTCAAAAATATAAGAAAAGAGTAAACCATATACAAAAATGAGAGAGAATGAATTGAATAAAAAACTTGTTTACTGTCAATGAATTTGAGAGTCATTCATAAATAACAAAACATTGGAATGACCCGTTAGAGAGAGCAAGTTTACAAAAAATATTCGAATAATTTTTTAATTATTGAATGTCCATACATTTATTTGAATACATTGACATAATATGTGTGTAAGCTTGTGGCTTCTTTTATAAAAGACTCTTACAAATATATTTGTAAGAGTTAAGCTAACACATACATACGTAATGTGTAGGTACAAAAATTTTACATTCATATTATATTTGAATATTTCACTCATTTGACTTGATTTGACTGAATTGAATGAGTTTTTATTTGTTTTGTCTTTGGTGATTCGTTCATTTGTTTCGTTATTATTGGGTGCTCGACACATTGTAGTTAAAAAACAAATGAGTGTGTTGAAATTGGTTTTTATTTATTCTTGCAGACCTTTAGTATACACCCATTGTCATTTAAAATTGGGGTTAATTTTGACGCTAAGAGCTTCTCAAACAGCTTTGATATATTAGATAATAAGCTAATAGGCCTATATGACTCAACTTTTGATCTTTTCCTGGCTTTGGTATCATCGTTATTAAGGAGACCTTCCATTCTTGAGGGTAGTATTCAAGTCGTAAAATAGCATTAAAAATATAAAGAATAATTTTCTTTGCTATGCGAGGTAGCTCCAAAAGCATTTTGTTACTGATTTTATCAATACCAGGTGCCTTCTTGGTGTTTAATTCACAAATAGCCCTTTCTATTTCCCTTATCTCAAATCTTAGGGGGATAGCTGCTCTAACATTAACAGGCGGCAACTCGTCCGCTATATCGTCAGGTATATTTTGGGTAAATACGTTTTTCAAATGAATTACAAACAGGTTTCCTTTTTCATTATCATTTCTTGCCCAACTTCCATTCAAGTTCCTTAATGGTGGTTTCGAGATAACTGGTCTTTTGAGGTTTCTAGCTGCCCGCCATAATGAGTAGCCTGATTGTGGAGTTGCATCCAAGTCTTTAAGATATTTTTCTACGGAAGCCGTTTTCTGAGTCTGCAGTAATTTTCTTAGCCTTTTTGTGCACTCTTTTAATTCATTTTTAAGTTGAGGGGATCTTTGCAATTGCCATTCTCTTCGCACTCTCCTTTTTTCATTGAAGAGGCGCTCGACATCTGCAAAATATATTTTGTTATAATTGGTTTTTTTGAGGGTTTTGCTGGAATGTTGAACAGCTAGTTTAAGATAACTGTCAAAATTGACAATAGAGAGATCCACATTTTCCGGTGTGCTAAGCGGAATATTTTCTGTGCAATGGGTACTGAGATATTTTTTATATTTTAACCAATTTATTTGTGTAGCTGTTGTCGCTATGTAACCAGAGGGAGATACGATTCTATTGGTGTTTGTTATAGTAACCCAGCAAAAACTTACATTGCAAAGTAATGAGTTAAAAAGCTAATAAAACGACTCTTCACTACTTATACATTGGCATTTTAACTCATTATTTTAACACGGTGATGTCATTGGAGGCAAGTACTTACCACCCTCGCTTACAAATAGGGAGTTAAATAAGTCATTACCACATTCGCTTACAAATAGGGACTTAAATAAGTTATTACTCCGATGTCACCAAAATTACAACTAACATGTCATGACTTTAAAAAAATTTTTTTTTTATTATTTTTTTTATATTATTTTTTTCTATTTTTTCTTATTTTATTTTACTTTACTTGGTGTATTTTTTCTATTTTTTTTTTTTATTTTATTTTATTTTTTATTTTTTTTTTTCTGTCTCTGGCGGGATTTGATCGCGCAACCTCGGTGCTGATAGACTAGCTCACTACCAGCTAGTCTACCGGGGCAGTGTAGTTTTTGTATAAAAAAACGATGTTTTTTACTCAATTAAGAGCGTAAATATGAGATTAAATTATTGGAGGCAACTACTTACCACCCTCGCTTACAAATAGGGCGTTAAATAAGTCATTACCACATTCGCTTACAAATAGGGAGTTAAATAAGTCATTACCACATTCGCTTACAAATAGGGACTTAAATAAGTTATTACTCCGATGTCACCAAAATTACAACTAACATGTCATGACTTTAAAAAAATTTTTTTTTTATTATTTTTTTTATATTATTTTTTTTTTCTATTTTTTCTTATTTTATTTTACTTTACTTTGTGTATTTTTTCTATTTTTTTTTTTATTTTTTTTTATTTTTTATTTTTTTTTCTGTCTCTGGCGGGATTTGATCGCGCAACCTCGGTGCTGATAGACTAGCTCACTACCAGCTAGTCTACCGGGGCAGTGTAGTTTTTGTATAAAAAAACGATGTTTTTTACTCAATTAAGAGCGTAAATATGAGATTAAATTATTGGAGGCAACTACTTACCACCCTCGCTTACAAATAGGGCGTTAAATAAGTCATTACCACATTCGCTTACAAATAGGGAGTTAAATAAGTCATTACCACATTCGCTTACAAATAGGGACTTAAATAACTTATTACTCCGATGTCACCAAAATTACAACTAACATGTCATGACTATAAAATTTCAGAACAGCATAATTTTTCATATTCAAATTTATTACAAATTTTTTTTTATTTATAATAAAAAAAAAACAAATTGTAAGAACAAATATTTTAAATCAATTTGTATTAGATTTGAAAAAACTTCAACCGTAGATGCATTTTATTACGAATGAATTATAAATTTCGTTAATCAACTCATACACAAGTACTTAGGTATCAGATTATATGTCAGCCATTACCAAACTACTTATATGTAATGCAGATGGTATGAAGTAGTCATTGAAAAGTAAGTTGTTCAGTAATGGCAAGTCATTACCACGTTTTTGCTGGGAACTATTGTAGGTGTGTGATCAGAGGATAATTCTAACGAAAAAAAGATAAATGGTAAACGAAGTACTACAACTTTTAGCACATAATTGTGTATATTAGAAAATATGCATTTGGAACAACAATACTCTAATCTAAGGCATATTTATAATCTGAAAAACATTTTTTATTAAGTTTCTTATATAAAGGATTGTAAATAGCAACATAAAAAAAGATCCACATTTTCCGGTGTGCTAAGCGGAATATTTTCTGTGCAATGGGTACTGAGATATTTTTTATATTTTAACCAATTTATTTGTGTAGCTGTTGTCTGATTTATGTAACCAGAGGGAGATACGATTCTATTGGTGTTTGTTATAGTTACTATTGTAGGTGTGTGATCAGAGGATAATTCTAACGAAGGTTCAACTTGAATCGTTTCTGTGGGGATGTTTTTAAATCATCTGGAATTTTTTGCGGATCAGCAGGCCAATATGTTGGTTGTCCGCTCGCGACGACATTTAAATTCATTTTAAAAAACCATTGATTTTAAACGTATTTCTTGAGGTCAAATGAGTTTCAGAAACCATCATGACATCAATTTGTTTATTTTTAAGAAAGTATTCTAATTCATTTTTATGTTGGCGGATGGAACGCAAACCCAAAAACAAATTTTTAAACAGTTCATGGTTTGTTTAGTACAGCTTGCAATAACATCGATTGCATTCTAAGGATCTCCTGCATCATATTACCTATTGTGTTTGTAAAATTATTTACTGTTTGCACTAAAGTTTCCGTGGTTTTTTCTAGACGACTTAAATTAGAAACTGGAGTTTCATCATTACTTGGCGAAGCACCTTGCATTGGCACATGGTTCTATTTTAGGACGTTAGCATAAGAGGTTCTGTTATTACTAGGCTGCGGAGCCTGAGTGTCATTAGTGTTTACTTGATTTGGTACCTGCATTTGAGGGGGATTAGTTTTCGGTCCAGCCGACTGCTTGACGATAGTATATACAGGACATCCTCTATAATTGGCAGTGTGATTGCCGCCACAGTTGCTACATTTTTTTGCATTGGGGTCATTTTTAGACTTATCGCACTGGACTGTACCATGTAATTCACCACATACTACGCAAACAGGGGGTAAATAGCAGTAGGCCTTAGTATGGCCAAATTCTTGGCAGTTGAGACATTGAACGGGACCATTCCTTTTGTGCGGCTCCTCTATAGTTATTCTTCTGTAGAGAATATATTTTAAATTGTAAATAGGATGCGTTTCATTTTTTTTAAGCTTAACGTCGCCAGGTTCTAGCTCCACTCGAAATCGTGGTTGGGGATTTTTTTCCCTATTTTTTGATATTTGTAACGTTTTTTATTTTAAAGCCTTTCTCTTCCAAAAAGGTTTTAATTTCTTCAGGATCCACGCTCGAGTCTATGCCCTTGATCACTACCTGCTCAGCTGCTCTTTAGCTGATATGTATAAAAGGTTTTTTTAAGGGATTCAAATTGGTTTGTTAGTTTGCGAAAATCATTCTCATGATTAACCTGTATTTTTGTCTCGTTTATATTACCACGCTTGATTGCCGCTACGAAAAAGAATTTTCACCTATTACCGAGATCACGCTCTTTATTAACTCACTTGAGTTTTGCTCCCTAAGATATATTGGGGGTGGGTTAGAAGATTTTATGACGTTTGGTGCCTCTGGGGATTCGTCCTCAAGAATTGCAAAACGGTTTTGTGAATTTATTCTATCAAAAGATGTTACTTTTGAGGCCGAAGCAACTGCTGAAGAGGTAGGGCTGCGACCCCGTTTAAGCACTGTTATATTGTTTTGACAATTTTTCACTAAAGAGTTCTCCATTGCATCTGTATTTGAGTTTATGGTATCATTTCTTACTAAGATTGTTTTTTCCGCCGCGGTAATACTTGCGGACGCTACAACACTTGTCCCCAAAGACAGATTAATATTTTTTAATGTATCACTATCCACCGTTTTTGTGAACACCGAGGGTGAAAGGGAACGTTTTCGATTAATAGGCTTAGCCGTTAGATAGATAATATTGTTTTGTTTTATTTATTTCAGCATTATTTTCGTTTGACTGAACGGTCACATAAACATTTCTTTCATTTTGCCTTAGCGTTGTTTCACTGTTCTTACTCATGCAAAGAGTTGTTTTTGTTTTTCACCGTTTGCTGTGCTTTAAATATTTGTATTATTTATTGTTGTCTAAACCTACGTTTAGACACTATTAAATGGTTATTGGTTGTTTATGTACATGAATTGAATGCCTTTATTATAAAATAACTAATTGATTAAAATTGCAATTTGAAATTTGAATTTGTTAATATTAGCTTGTAAATTCTAGTTGAACTGAATTTGATTTATTTGAAATGTAACGTATCCTGAATTAACTTATATTGAATTAAAGGAAAAAAATTGTATTAAGTAAAAGTAAAATTACAGCCTGTTTTTGTAAAACATAAGTCTTCTCACTTGAGGTTTTCGTATTAATACGATAATGTTTAAAATTTGGTTTTTAAAAAACATTTAAAAGCTTTCGTCTATTCATGGTTGACAAAAATAGAGCTTTTTTCTTTCGTGAATCAACAAATTATTGCCAATGCATTAATATTTGTACATTTCTATTATTTTTTCATATAAAGGTTTTGTGTTTGTGGATCACCCTGGCTTTTGTTTACAAAAATTTAAATTAATTTCAAAAACAAAATATTTTATAAAAGTGTTAGTAAATTAGTAAAAATAAAAATGTTGAATGAAAATGTTAACAATAAACGCAATAAATAAAATAAATACATAAAGAAGATCTTTTGCTGCACATCAACATATATTTATGTAGAAGATACTGCGTGATAACATTAGTTTTTTTGGAATTTTCGGAAGAACGGTGTCATTTTATACTACACTGTATGTACAGTCACACAGATAATAGTACGTAAGCCTTAAAAATTCTTTAATTTTCCAAAAATTGGTGATATTTACAAAAATAAATAAACCAAACATTTTTAAATGAAAGAAAATATTTATTTCATTATTCAAATTTAAGACTTCTGATTTGCCCACATACTTAAGTGCGTTTATATCCCAAATTAAGGTTTTATTCATGGTACGTGGCTATGGAATCCGCTTTTCCACGGCTGCTGATTTAGGATTTTAACTTACAACAGTTTTTATAAATTGCAAAACTATATAATTACAAAACGTAAGGTAATTTCGGGTGGACGTCCAGCTTTTGGCTTGTTTGTTAGGGATTGAGACTCAGACAAGTGTTTTATTACAGTCTGCACTGTAGACTTGACACGTCCAACAATTTTAAAAATTGAACTCAAGGAATTCCCATCGTTCCTTTATTTTACAATACGTTCACGCATTTCGGTGCAAATGTCCTTTGTTTTCTTACCTATATTAACAAAACAGTAATATTTTTTCTTCTAAAATTTCTTTAAATCTACTTAATTTAAGACCGTTTTCTATTTGGCTTCCTACGAACATATAATTATCTGTGCTGTCAGATAAATTTTAAAGTGTAAAAGTATAATAAGCGGAAAGTGACCCAAACTCTTTGCAGATTGATTTTATCAGTGTGTCGATGCCTTGCTAATGCAAGCAAAAATATCGATCAGAAATCCAGAGTTATTCTTAAACTCCAATTTTAGAGGGAGTACGTACTATGCGATACGATGTGATCGAACTTTAAAATGCAGCGCTATATATAAAAACAAAATGGCGGCATATAAAGGCGTGATAATACAAATTTAACTGTTTAAGAAACATTATTGACATACCTTCCATTCAAGGCGCAACCTTTTTTATTGTATGGAGGTCGACCCGCCCTAACCCGGTGGCGAACGTCATAGTGATTCAGCGTGACAAACGCTGACAATATTAAATCATCGATGACAAGTGTTGATTTTACTTTGGTGTCATATATGACTTTTTGAAGTATTTGTCCAAACTGTCATAGATGACCAATGTTGATTTTGTCTTGTAGGCGTCCATTTGTTTGTGAGTCCTAACAGACAATATCATCAACTTTCATTAGTGAATTGTTTCAGGTAGAGTGACAAGAAAAACACAATAAACTCAAGTAATAAATGGAACAGAACAAACAGAAAAAGAAACGGTCCGTTATTTTCTGATTTATTCATTGACGGAGACATGTAGCAGACAAAGTCCTGCAGCGCTCACTTCGTGATCTATTCATAACAGACAATGCCGCTAAGTTTTTCATTTTAAGGGAACAGTAACATTGCAAAGCCGTTGTCATGCATAACTCCCTAAGTATCAACTTGTTACTGACTCTGGTGCGATGATTCATCAATGAAAATGTGACAATGTCGCTCATAAACGCCACCGGGAATGTACATATTTTTGAGCGTATGTAGTTGCGTTGTTTCTAGAATTTTTTGAACCTGTAAATACATATTTATGTAATTATGAGTGAACCTTTATTGAATATTTTATAATAGTATTAGTTTTTTAGGTTTCCTTTTTTTTAAATATCGAAGTTATTTTCCAATTTTTGGTGATTTGTTTTTTAAACGAATGCCTTTTACTTATCGTCTTCTTTTCACTTTTGTTTTCATTTATTACGAAGATGTTCATTTTATAAGAACCAAAAATATGTAAAAAAAAATTAAAGCTTTTTTTGTCACTCACCGGAAATTTTTTTTTAGTTTTATGAAAACCTAAATCTGATTTTGTTCTTTTGTTTAACGAACGAACAAATATTTTCATTTTCTAAAAACAGGCTGTTAATAAGAAAAATAATGAATTTCAAAATAATAATAATATTAAATAAACCTTCAATTAACGTAAATGAACTACAACTTGAATTAACAGCCTGTTTTTGTAAAACATAAGTCTTCTCACTTGAAGTTTTCGTATTAATACGATAATGTTCAACATTTGGTTTTTAAAAAATATTTAAAAGCTTTCGTCTATTCATAGTTGACATAAATAGAGCTTTTTTCTTTCGTGAATCAACATTATTGCCAATACATTAATATTTGTACATTTCTATTATTTTTTCATATAAAGGTTTTGTGTTTGTGGATAACCCTGGCTTTTGTTTACAAAAATTTAAATTAATTTCAAAAACAAATTATTTCATAAAAGTGTTAGTAAATTAGTAAAAATAAAAATGTTGAATGAAAATGTTAACAATAATAGCAATAAATGAAATAAATACATAAAAAAGATTTTTTGCTGCACATCAACATATATTTATGTAGAAGATATTTGCGTGATAACACTAGTTTTTTGGAAGTTTTGGAAGAACGGTGTCATTTTTTACTACACTGTATGTACAGTCACACAGATAATAGTACGTACGCCTTAAAAATTCTTTGATTTTCCAAAAATTGGTGATATTTACAACAATAAATAAATTAAACATTTTTAAATGAAAGAAAATATTTATTTCATTATTTAAATTTAAGACTACTGATTTGCCCAAATACTTAAGTGCGAAGTCGAGTCGCCTTCATCTGTTTATATCCCAAATTAAGGTTTTTTCTTGGTACGTGGCTATGGAATCCGCCTTTCCACGGCTGTTGATTTAGGATTTTAACTTACAACAGTTTTTATAAATTGCTAAGCTCGTAAGGTAATTTCGGGTGGACGTCCAGTTTTTGGCTTGCTTTCTTAGGGATTGAGACTAAGCGAGTGTTTTATTACAGTCTGCACTGTAAAATGACACGTCCAACAATTTTAAAATATGTTCACGCATTTCGGTACAAATGTCCTTTGTTTTCTTACCTATTTTAACAAAACAGTAATATTTTTTCTTCTAAAATTACTGCAGTCTTAAAACTTGCTTGCAAATTTAGCTTGCACCACTTTCCGTATATTATTTTTTCTTTAAATCTACTTAATTTAAGACCGTTTTCTATTTGGCATCCCACGAACGTATAATTATCTGTGCTGTCAGATAAATTTTCAAGTGTAAAAGTATAATAAGCGGAAAGTGACCCGAACTTTTTGCAGATTGATTTTACCAGTGTGTCGATGCCTTTGCTAATGCAAGCAAAAATATCGATCAGAAATCCAGAGTAATTCTTAAACTCCAATTTTAGAGGGTGTACGTACTATGCGATACTATGTGATCGGACTATAAAATGCAGCGCTATATATAACAACAAAATGGCTGCATATGGAGGCGTGGTTATACAAATTTAACTGTTTAAGAAACATTATTGACATATGTACCTTCCATTCAAGGCACAAACTTATTTATTGTATGGAGGTCGACCCACTCTAATGTACATACATATGTACATATTTTTGAGCGTATGTAGTTCCATTGTTTCTAGAATTTTTTGAACCTGTAAATGCATATTTATGTAATTATAAGTGAACCCTTATAGAATATTTAATAATAGTATAAGTTTTTTAGGTTTCCTTTTTAAAAATACCGAAGTTATTTTCCAATTTTTGGTGATTTGTTTTTTAAACGAATGCCTTTTACTTATCGTCTTCTTCTCACTTTTGTTTTCATTTATTACGAAGATGTTAATTTTATAAGAACCAAGAATATGTAGAAAAAAATTAAAGCTTTTTTTGTCACTCACCGGAAAATTTTTTTAATTTTATGAAAACCTAAATCTGATTTTGTTCTTTTTTTTAACGAACGAACAAATATTTTCATTTTCTAAAAACAGGCTGTAAATCAAATCAATTATGTAAATAATGCATGTAAAATTATATTGTAAATTTTCCTAGTATTATGCCAACATTGAAGTATAGATGGCGTTACGAAAAATCTTTGTAATGTAATTAAATTGGTAACGTGATATACTTACGGAATTATTCCAAACTTGTTCGGCTTTTATAAGCCGAATACGTTTTAGATAAAGTTTTTTTTGTCGTTAGATCGATCAATTATCACTTAGCAACAGGAGAAAACAGTTCATACCTAAGCATATCTACCTAAATCTAAATTCTTCTAAATTTGTTAACCTAACTTATAAAAATAAAAAACCCAAATTAACCTAACTTAAAGAATAAAGCTTAACCTACCTTAAAATTTAAAATTAATTAACTACATCGAGTTTGTTAATGATAAAGGAATACCGCACACCCTAAACCTAGGTACTTACCCGTTTTCCAATTCACTTTGTCCACACTGGAAACCACCACCCCACAAAATCCCACAGGTAACCATTAATCAAATTTATAACCCTTCAATCCAACTAGAAAAGAAACAATAAACACTCTTTTTTTGTTATTTCTTTTGGTTCAATACTACAATTACAATCACTCATATGAGTGGTTGTAATTACAATCTTCTATTAAAGATCACCCCGCATCTTTAATGCCCTGCAGTTCTGCAGTAAAAACCAAGATTGTTTAACATTCTGTGTTAACCCCTGAGACACAGAATTACAATTGTTTTTACAACAACACAAAAAAAATGTTTTTGTTGAGAGTATGTATGCATACACATGTATGAACATTTATACGTATGTATATATTTTTACTATTTTTCTTTATTTAATTTTATCGTTTGAATTGTTCACTATTATGTTAAATAATTTTAATAACAAAATATATAATTTATTTTTAAGCGTCCATTCGCTGCGTATATTACAAAATCAAATATGATTAATTAATAGTTCAAAAGGTATGCGGGGTAAAAAATACACGTCTGTATCACAACAAAGCACAAACCGAAACAGACATATAAAAAAACAACATTGCAAACAAAACAAGCTATAAATGATTAAAATCTGTTAACAACTTTTGATTTTATGTATTCACAAAAGACGAAAAATTTTAATTAATTTAAGAATTTTATTAAACCGACACATCTTTTGTGAATACATAAAATCAAAAGTTGTTTTTTATATGTCTGCATAAAATTAGAAGCCTAGCTGCATTTTTCAATTTTTTATGAATTTTTAAAAACAAAAATTCCGAAATTTTAATAAAAAAATTATTTTTTTTTCCAGAAAAAAAATTATGTTTCTAAAACGACTGCGCATATAAGAAAAACGTTTTACCTTTCTTAAAGTAAATTTTATTGCGTAATTTCGGTTTTTTTTAGTTTTTCAATAAGCTAAAGCGTTTTTGAGTTGCGCGAACATATGTTAATCTATCTATACAATATATAATTTCTTAGTATGTCAGGATGTTTGCATGTATGTCCTATTCTTTCCGCAACTTTCTGAAGCCATCTGATGACATAGGAAGCTGGCACACTTGAAGTACTTTCTCTGCGGAAGATCGTAACAAAGCCATATTTTTGATTTTCGGCTTTTCAACTAGTATAACTATAAAGATCTGATAGAAAATATGATTTTTTTTATAATATGGGGAACTTTGGGCCCCACCCGGCACGGCTAGGCACCGTCGGATTGACCTGAAAAATTAGATCATGATTTCTTACACCAAACCTCATATTTTAGGCAGCGCAAACAATTAAATTAAAAAAAAAAAATCCCATACAAGATGCGACCAGTCTATTGTATATATGGAGTAACTCTCTAAATAATAAAATATATTTCGAATGTTGTAAAATAAACCGTTTTTGACTTTAAATTCGGTACAATATCTTACACTAACATAATTTTTCTGTTTGTTTTTATTTCTAATAGTTTTTTTTTTGCTATACAGTGTAAAACAAATTCACGTTCTCTTTAATCTATAACCAAATAGTCGTAGGCGTATTTTAAATACGCCAAACACAATAAGGGTGAATATACGATCAAAAATGTACATGTTATTTGCCCCTCTCGGTCATAGTTTGAAAAAAATACATAGCTAATGTGTCCAAATAAATAAAAACCTTTATATTTTTTAAATTTTATTGAAATCTTTTTTAATATTTTTAATTAGGCTTAAGTTCATGAAATTTAATTTTTATTAAATTATTTTTATGAAGAAAGGAATTTTACAACATGAAAATCAATTAAAATTGTTATTGATAATCTTTCATTCTTGACGTGGCTCGGGCTCGAACCCTGGCCGGCAGGTTACCATGACATGTTTCGATCGCAACCACTAGATCTCCTCAGATGGATTTGCCGTCTTACACTCGCAGCCATCGACGACTGCTGACGTCACTAGTCAAACATCAATCCTTAAACCAAATTGTATTTTAACATTTGGTAGATCGAAATTTGCTTTCCTGAATGATTATCCATTTTAATTGATTTTACATGTTTTTTCCTTTACTTCTGTTTTTTCGTACTTTCGTCAAGAATTTTTCTTCAAGTCCAAGTACATTTTTTTGTTTTTTCACTTTGTCTTTCTCTTTTCTGTTGACCTTTTTCAGCACAACTTGAAGGACAAATGTACACATAGAGCTCGTGCCTTAGCTTTAACAATAATTAGTATTGTGGTTATTTTGTTGAACTATTTATGGTTTTCAATCCAAATTTTTAATATTTTTAATTAGGCTTAAGTTCATGAAATTTAATTTTTATTAAATTATTTTTATGAAGAAAGGAATTTTACAACATGAAAATCAATTAAAATTGTTATTGATAATCTTTCATTCTTGACGTGGCTCGGGCTCGAACCCTGGCCGGCAGGTTACCATGACATGTTGTTTCGATCGCAACCACTCGATCTCCTCAGATGGATTTGCCGTCTTACACTCGCAGCCATCGACGACTGCTGACGTCACTAGTCAAACATCAATCCTTAAACCAAATTGTATTTTAACATTTGGTAGATCGAAATTTGCTTTCCTGAATGATTATCCATTTTAATTGATTTTACATGTTTTTTCCTTTACTTCTGTTTTTTCGTACTTTCGTCAAGAATTTTTCTTGAAGTCCAAGTACATTTTTTTGTTTTTTCACTTTGTCTTTCTCTTTTCTGTTGACCTTTTTCAGCACAACTTGAAGGACAAATGTATACATAGAGCTCGTGCCTTAGCTTTAACAATAATTAGTATTGTGGTTATTTTGTTGAACTATTTATGGTTTTCAATCCAAAATTTTAATATTTTTAATTAGGCTTAAGTTCATGAAATTTAATTTTTATTAAATTATTTTTATGAAGAAAGGAATTTTACAACATGAAAATCAATTAAAATTGTTATTGATAATCTTTCATTCTTGACGAGTGTAAGACGGCAAATCCATCTGAGGAGATCGAGTGGTTGCGATCGAAACATATCATGGTAACCTGCCGGCCAGGGTTCGAGCCCGAGCCACGTCAAGAATGAAAGATTATCAATAACAATTTTGATTAATTTTCATGTTGTAAAATTCCTTTCTTCATAAAAATAATTTAATAAATATTAAATTTCATGAACTTAAGCCTAATTAAAAATATTAAAAATTTGGATTGAAAACCATAAATAGTTCAACAAAATAACCACAATACTAATTTTTATTGAAATCTATTAAATAGTTTCGGTGAGGCAGAAATTGCCCCCTATAACTCTTTTAGTCATATTTTTTAAAAAAATACATAGCTTATGTGTCTATGGAAATATGGATCTATCTATGTTTTAAATTTCATTAAGATCTGTTGGATAGTTTTGGAGAGGAATAAATTGCTCCCTATCTCCCCTCGTTATCCAATTTTTTAAATAAATACATAGCTCAAGTGTCTATATAAATATGAATCTATCTACGTTTTAAATTTCATTAAAATCTGTCAGATAGCTTCGGAGAGCAGAAATTGATCCTTCCCACCCTCGTGGTCCTATTTTTTATAAAAATGTATAGCTTATGTGTAGTTTTACATAGGTACTGCTGATGTTACGGACAAATTTATTTTAAATATCATAAATAATATTTATGTACATAGTCCCATACCTGCCTAGTGACAAAGCACATTTTTGGTAAATTTCTTTTTTTTTCATTTTTACACAGAAGTGCCAAAAATACTGAAGGTATTTTTTTAAACATGGATATTTTATTTGTACTAGTGTTCGCCTAGTGGTCAAAATTCGACCATACATTTTCATGTTCATAAGAAGAACACATAGTTCATCTATGCATATATGAATTTACATGTTTCGTTCATTTTTTCCGTCTTAGTGGATCGACTTGGCGACGGACCAACCTTCGTTTCATATTTTAACTTTCACGAGAGTAAATTTTTTTTTATAAGTTCAATATCATCAGAACTGATAAAACAAAAAAGTATCAAAAAATTTCCTTAATAGGTTGTTAATCAGGACATTGCAAGTTAAATTTTATTTTTTAATGTCTAATATTAACGAAAATTAATCAATGTACCAGATGTTGAATGAAAAAGTACCAAAAAGCTCCCCTTACATGTTCTTATTCCCCCAGAACCATGCATTTTTAATTTTATCTCGAATATTAACAAAAATTCAAAACATACCAAAGAAAAAATAAAAAATAACCAAAATTAGAAACTGGGAATTATTTCCTTGTGAAGGTTACTTTATATTTTATTAAACATTTTTTCATTTTTCGAATTTATTCTATGAGTTAAATTTCAGGTATGTATTTTATAAAGCTTTTTTGTAATAGTTCTATTCTTTTAATTTTTCAGAAATGACTTTATACACTATCAGACTATTATATTGTATTTTCTTTTTACATTTTACCTTAGCCTTCCTTTGGAAAGCAATGAAGTATATTGAATGTACAGAAAAATTTACAATTATTAGACACCAGCAGAATGTAATGCATTTTCTGGCCCGCTACGGCCTTCGTCAGCATTCTTTGTGTCTCACTGGATAGTGTTACTTTATAAATTGAATGTATTTAACTCAACTATTTTAACAATTAGAAACTGGGAATTATTTCCTTGTGAAGGTTACTTTTTACCGTCAACCGGTTAACCGATTAATTACTACCCGATTAACTGATCGGTTAATTTCAAATTGGCTTTTTTCGATTAACGATTAAACCGGTTAATTTCAGCCGATTAACCGATAAACCGAAGTAACAAAATTTTCAATATTTCGTAGTATTATAACATATTTTTTTTTGTGTTTTTAATTATTTGTTTCGTCTCATGTACAAAATGTATTTGTTTAGAAAATATTTTTTAATACAAACAAAGAAGGTGTTCAGTTATCTTCATTTTAACCGATTTTTCGCCGACCGATGACTAAAATTACAATATTTTTTAATGTTTTTTTATCTTCATCATCGATCAACATGAATGTGGCAAAAAATGGGTTAAATATTTGATTGCCAACACCTTTTTTTGTTTTACGTACTTTTTTGGGATGTGTTTAGTTATTTGTTTCTTCTCATATCAGTCTTTTAACAGAACTAACCGAAACAATTAGAAGTGTTAAAAATTTAAAACAACTTAAATGGCATAATGGAGTATTTTATATGTTTAGAGAAATCCTGGAAAAGGACTGAGAAATTAGACATTCATCTACGATAAGTGAAATAATATTTTCCTAGTCGAATTTTGTTAAACGAAAGAAAAGAGTCGCTTTAATCCTAAAAATTTAAAATAACTAACTTTTTTTAAAGATTATTTTATAAGATCTCCTTTAACTATTGAAATAACTAATAAAATTATCTCAGTTTATTTTTGTATGAATATGTAAATATTTAGGGGATTCACAAGGTAGTCATAAATAATTACAGGAAATATATATCGTCGGATTAATATGCAAACCTTCTAAATCCACTTTTTATGTAAATTGAGATTTTGATGCCGTGTGGTAGAAAAAGATACGCCTCGTCGACCAGCATGTAGTTTTTCTCCTATTGAAGTCTTGAAGTGTGTAAAACTGACTGTATTTTTAATTTTCTATCAAGCTTCAAATAGGAAAAATAAAAAGTTTTTTTTCTCTCCTGTAAAATGTGCTGAAAGTGAGTTAGCAGGTTTGCATATTAAGCCAACGATATGACTGCTGTAAGCTACTGCTTATATTTTGAATTAAAATATACAGTTGTGACAAATCAATGAACACAGCATAACAATTTTCATTTTGTTTGAAATATTTACTTTAAAAAATTTTAAATTTTATTTAGGATATTATGACGATACAGTATAACCCGGTTAATTACCCCACGCTTAAATGCCTTTCACGCTTATTTACCTCAAGTTTAAAATCCCCGTTTTTTTCTTCCATTTTTTAAACAAAAATCCACGTTTAATTGCCATACGCTTAATTACCCGATTCGGATAATTGCCTTAAAAATTTAACTCCCAAAACAAAATTATACCTTAATTTCATTTGTTTAATTGCCTCAGTACTATTTGACAAAAACAAGGCAAGTAATGCAACCAAGTTTAACATGTTAATAATTTGAAAATATGCACTAAAATTTGTTTTAAAAAATATGCCTAAAAAACAAAATATGGCTTGATTAAAAGCAAAACATTCAACAAATAAATATTTGCATTAAAAGTTATGTTATGAGGTCAAGATTCATATCAGAGTTATATATATCTAGATCCACCAAATTTATGAGATATTTTGTCTTAAAGTTTAAAGTTTGCATGGGGAATTTTACAACATGAAAATCAATTAAAATTGTTATTGATAATCTTTCATTCTTGACGTGGCTCGGGCTCGAACCCTGGCCGGCAGGTTACCATGACATGTTTCGATCGCAACCACTCGATCTCCTCAGATGGATTTGCCGTCTTACACTCGCAGCCATCGACGACTGCTGACGTCACTAGTCAAACATCAATCCTTAAACCAAATTGTATTTTAACATTTGGTAGATCGAAATTTGCTTTCCTGAATGATTATCCATTTTAATTGATTTTACATGTTTTTTCCTTTACTTCTGTTTTTTCGTACTTTCGTCAAGAATTTTTCTTGAAGTCCAAGTACATTTTTTTGTTTTTTCACTTTGTCTTTCTCTTTTCTGTTGACCTTTTTCAGCACAACTTGAAGGACAAATGTATACATAGAGCTCGTGCCTTGACGAGTGTAAGACGGCAAATCCATCTGAGGAGATCGAGTGGTTGCGATCGAAACATATCATGGTAACCTGCCGGCCAGGGTTCGAGCCCGAGCCACGTCAAGAATGAAAGATTATCAATAACAATTTTGATTAATTTTCATGTTGTAAAATTCCTTTCTTCATAAAAATAATTTAATAAATATTAAATTTCATGAACTTAAGCCTAATTAAAAATATTAAAAATTTGGATTGAAAACCATAAATAGTTCAACAAAATAACCACAATACTAATTTTTATTGAAATCTATTAAATAGTTTCGGTGAGGCAGAAATTGCCCCCTATAACTCTTTTAGTCATATTTTTTAAAAAAATACATAGCTTATGTGTCTATGGAAATATGGATCTATCTATGTTTTAAATTTCATTAAGATCTGTTGGATAGTTTTGGAGAGGAATAAATTGCTCCCTATCTCCCCTCGTTATCCAATTTTTTAAATAAATACATAGCTCAAGTGTCTATATAAATATGAATCTATCTACGTTTTAAATTTCATTAAAATCTGTCAGATAGCTTCGGAGAGCAGAAATTGATCCTTCCCACCCTCGTGGTCCTATTTTTTATAAAAATGTATAGCTTATGTGTAGTTTTACATAGGTACTGCTGATGTTACGGACAAATTTATTTTAAATATCATAAATAATATTTATGTACATAGTCCCATACCTGCCTAGTGACAAAGCACATTTTTGGTAAATTTCTTTTTTTTTCATTTTTACACAGAAGTGCCAAAAATACTGAAGGTATTTTTTTAAACATGGATATTTTATTTGTACTAGTGTTCGCCTAGTGGTCAAAATTCGACCATACATTTTCATGTTCATAAGAAGAACACATAGTTCATCTATGCATATATGAATTTACATGTTTCGTTCATTTTTTCCGTCTTAGTGGATCGACTTGGCGACGGACCAACCTTCGTTTCATATTTTAACTTTCACGAGAGTAAATTTTTTTTTATAAGTTCAATATCATCAGAACTGATAAAACAAAAAAGTATCAAAAAATTTCCTTAATAGGTTGTTAATCAGGACATTGCAAGTTAAATTTTATTTTTTAATGTCTAATATTAACGAAAATTAATCAATGTACCAGATGTTGAATGAAAAAGTACCAAAAAGCTCCCCTTACATGTTCTTATTCCCCCAGAACCATGCATTTTTAATTTTATCTCGAATATTAACAAAAATTCAAAACATACCAAAGAAAAAATAAAAAATAACCAAAATTAGAAACTGGGAATTATTTCCTTGTGAAGGTTACTTTATATTTTATTAAACATTTTTTCATTTTTCGAATTTATTCTATGAGTTAAATTTCAGGTATGTATTTTATAAAGCTTTTTTGTAATAGTTCTATTCTTTTAATTTTTCAGAAATGACTTTATACACTATCAGACTATTATATTGTATTTTCTTTTTACATTTTACCTTAGCCTTCCTTTGGAAAGCAATGAAGTATATTGAATGTACAGAAAAATTTACAATTATTAGACACCAGCAGAATGTAATGCATTTTCTGGCCCGCTACGGCCTTCGTCAGCATTCTTTGTGTCTCACTGGATAGTGTTACTTTATAAATTGAATGTATTTAACTCAACTATTTTAACAATTAGAAACTGGGAATTATTTCCTTGTGAAGGTTACTTTTTACCGTCAACCGGTTAACCGATTAATTACTACCCGATTAACTGATCGGTTAATTTCAAATTGGCTTTTTTCGATTAACGATTAAACCGGTTAATTTCAGCCGATTAACCGATAAACCGAAGTAACAAAATTTTCAATATTTCGTAGTATTATAACATATTTTTTTTTGTGTTTTTAATTATTTGTTTCGTCTCATGTACAAAATGTATTTGTTTAGAAAATATTTTTTAATACAAACAAAGAAGGTGTTCAGTTATCTTCATTTTAACCGATTTTTCGCCGACCGATGACTAAAATTACAATATTTTTTAATGTTTTTTTATCTTCATCATCGATCAACATGAATGTGGCAAAAAATGGGTTAAATATTTGATTGCCAACACCTTTTTTTGTTTTACGTACTTTTTTGGGATGTGTTTAGTTATTTGTTTCTTCTCATATCAGTCTTTTAACAGAACTAACCGAAACAATTAGAAGTGTTAAAAATTTAAAACAACTTAAATGGCATAATGGAGTATTTTATATGTTTAGAGAAATCCTGGAAAAGGACTGAGAAATTAGACATTCATCTACGATAAGTGAAATAATATTTTCCAAGTCGAATTTTGTTAAACGAAAGAAAAGAGTCGCTTTAATCCTAAAAATTTAAAATAACTAACTTTTTTTAAAGATTATTTTATAAGATCTCCTTTAACTATTGAAATAACTAATAAAATTATCTCAGTTTATTTTTGTATGAATATGTAAATATTTAGGGGATTCACAAGGTAGTCATAAATAATTACAGGAAATATATATCGTCGGATTAATATGCAAACCTTCTAAATCCACTTTTTATGTAAATTGAGATTTTGATGCCGTGTGGTAGAAAAAGATACGCCTCGTCGACCAGCATGTAGTTTTTCTCCTATTGAAGTCTTGAAGTGTGTAAAACTGACTGTATTTTTAATTTTCTATCAAGCTTCAAATAGGAAAAATAAAAAGTTTTTTTTCTCTCCTGTAAAATGTGCTGAAAGTGAGTTAGCAGGTTTGCATATTAAGCCAACGATATGACTGCTGTAAGCTACTGCTTATATTTTGAATTAAAATATACAGTTGTGACAAATCAATGAACACAGCATAACAATTTTCATTTTGTTTGAAATATTTACTTTAAAAAATTTTAAATTTTATTTAGGATATTATGACGATACAGTATAACCCGGTTAATTACCCCACGCTTAAATGCCTTTCACGCTTATTTACCTCAAGTTTAAAATCCCCGTTTTTTTCTTCCATTTTTTAAACAAAAATCCACGTTTAATTGCCATACGCTTAATTACCCGATTCGGATAATTGCCTTAAAAATTTAACTCCCAAAACAAAATTATACCTTAATTTCATTTGTTTAATTGCCTCAGTACTATTTGACAAAAACAAGGCAAGTAATGCAACCAAGTTTAACATGTTAATAATTTGAAAATATGCACTAAAATTTGTTTTAAAAAATATGCCTAAAAAACAAAATATGGCTTGATTAAAAGCAAAACATTCAACAAATAAATATTTGCATTAAAAGTTATGTTATGAGGTCAAGATTCATATCAGAGTTATATATATCTAGATCCACCAAATTTATGAGATATTTTGTCTTAAAGTTTAAAGTTTGCATGGGGACTATGTGATATTATAGACCGATTCTTACAATTTACATAGGTTATGTTCTTATGACAATTAAACGTATTTACCCAATTTTATCAAATTATCTAAAAACTGCTACCTTTACTTTTCGCACAAGGTTTACATGGACATACAACCAGCAAGATGGACGGACACGAAAAGATTACTTAAGCAAGTGTTTCTGATTCGATCGTTTACTAAACGATGCGTCTAGGTTTCTATGTTATAAGTTTTTTTTTTTTGCTTAACATGTATTTAAATATGTTTTAAAAACATAAAATATGTGTGCAATAAAAATGCAGCAATGGTTAAAATATGGAAATTATTTACAAACAAATCGATACCAAAATTCATTAAAAGCTCTAAACGCATAAATATATTGTTTCTGCATTCATTGGTCGCACAAGAAAAACCATGCAATTGCATATTTACGGCTTCCATGAGTAGTAGTAGGATATCATAGGACATCTCAAAAAGCACTACAGATAAAATTTAAGACAACAAATCCCATTGTTTTTATTGCTATCTCTTAAGATTTAGCTGGTACATGTAAAAATTCCTTTCTTAAATTTTTTAATACATTAAAGTTATCTTGTAAATAAATACGACTAATTACCTCACTGAGGTATTTAAACGAATTCGCTTAATTACCTCAACGAGGTAGTTAAGCGTATTCGTTTAAATGCTTACCTCGCATAATTACCCAAAATTATTGGCATTTTTGTCGAGGTAATTATCCGTGGAATACTGTATGACTTGATACCACACCTTGTGCATTAATTGGAAAATGCATATTACATATTTATGAATTGTTTTTTTTTGCTTGCTCATTTTAGTTCAAGAATTGTTATGTTTGGTATTTTAATTGTTTTTTTTTTTTACTTATAAACACCAAATAATAAGCAATTTATGCATTTTTATATATTGAAATTACTTAATTTATAAAAAAAACTTTATTAATCGGTTAACCGATAAAAAACTAAATTAACCGATTATTAACCGGTTAAACCAAAACCTCGGTTAATTAATCGAGCGATTAACGGATTAAAACAAAAGGTCGATTAAATGAATACCCTATAAATAGGGTTTCATTCACTCAGGACCATGCACCTATAACATAACGTTTCTAAGAGCAATATTATAGCAAATTTAAAAATGATCACATTTTATTTTCCGACTATATATAGTCAAAATATTCGAAACCCGGTTTCTAAAAAATATCGAATAATCGACAACCCTATTTTTTTTATTATTTGATAATTGAAAAAACAAATTTTTTGTATGTATATGTGTTGGTAGCAAATTTGAACGCCTATAACTCTGAAATTACTGAACAGATTTTAATAAAATATATATTGTGCACTTCTGTAAGTAAATATCATTCAAATGGTGTATATTTTGTTCAAATCGGTTGATATACAGAGGAGGAAAGTGTTCTTAACTGTTAAGCCTTAGCCGAA
This sequence comes from Pollenia angustigena, assembly GCA_930367215.1. Taxonomy (NCBI): domain Eukaryota; kingdom Metazoa; phylum Arthropoda; class Insecta; order Diptera; family Polleniidae; genus Pollenia; species Pollenia angustigena. The sequence continues at coordinate 104,335,135 of OV884057.1, read as the reverse complement.
TTATATATAGATGGTAGATAACCAAAACACATTCATGGGTATTGAATAACATCTGCATAATATTCATGTATTTTTGTTTACTGAATGTGGTTGCGTGAAGATATTGCCGTGCATAAGTATAAGTAATAACCATACTTTTTGCGTTTAAAATATGTGTATACACAATAACGAAAAGCTTGGGTAAATACTAAAGCCCTGCACGAATGCATTTGTTTCTTCTTCACATTCTCCACACCAAGTTATTGTTGTGTGAAATACTGAGTTATTTTTTTAAAATCAATTCGAATGATACACAATGAAAAACCGAATCAATTTTAAACAGTAGCTCGTTTCAAACAACTCGTTGTTAACCCTGCCTTTACACATGCAAGTGGTGGCATGCCACTGTTGTATACATATTATCAAAGAAAATTTGTTCGAAATAGTCGAATCTCATGCCATTAACTTTTGTGATTACACATGCCACTGCGAGTTAATTTTCAAAATGTCGTAGAAGCGTCAACTTGAGCAATTTTGTTTACTTCTCAAATTAAAAAAAAGGACCAGAAAACAAAATGGAGTTACCGAGTAAATCATAATGGCAAATTTTTGGGGACATTGTTTCATTTATTTACATGAGCATTATTTTAACGATATTAATGCTCTAGTATTAACAAACTTGCTTTTATTTATGCGCGTTTTTAAAAAATTAATCATAAAAATTCTTTATTAAGTTAAAACTTCAATAGCTATTTGACAACAATCCAGTAAATGTGAATTAAATTTTGAACAGGGTAACATTGCTTATCGTTTTGACATTTAGTGGCATGCAAGTGCCCAAGGTATATTTACACAAGGTAAACTCGTTGGCCCATATGTTTGTCAGCTGTTTACCCCATTTGGAACCCTAGTGTCAAAAGTTATTTATGTTGGTTCCGTTGGTTCCTTGTGTTTGTTTACATACTTATGGTTAGTGCGCGCCATTTTGAATTAAAAAAGTGTAAAATTGTGAAAAACATTTTATTTTTGTGAAATTTTAATTCTTGTGATTACTAAAGCCTAGATTACACTATCTCACAAGTCTTACGTATTGCATAATACTTTGTGAGATAGAAATCTAATGAGTTTTGTTGCGACTGTCAAAAAATCTAATGTAACATGACAGTTTGTGTTCACATCATCACACAAAGTATAAACACTCACACATGAAATAAAATGCAGCCCTGATCCAATGAAAAGTATTATTGTTTAGAAATTTTTCAAAAAACGATGAAGTCGTATGGGATGTCAACATTTTTTCTTAATACTTGTCATTTTAGTGACACATTGCATTCACACTATCACACTTTGTCATATTACTTAAGTTTTTGACATGTATTAATACAAAGTATAATAGTGTAATCTAGCCTTAAGCAAACAAAATACATTTAAATGCATTATTTTTTGCAATAATACTTTATTTTTATGCTTGAGAATGCACAATATATTAAAAATTGTTTCAGCTTATTATTCTGAACTGCACGTGTTGTTTTTTTTTCAATTTGTGTTTTTATTTTAAAGGCACATTGTTGCGTTTTTTTTTGACACCATGGTTCCAAATACAAAAACAATTTGGCGTGTTGTTTTTGTCTTGTTGTACTTGTTGTAGCAACGAGTTTACCTTGTGTAAATATACCTTGCAAGTGCCAAATTTCCACTCGCATGCAATTTTGGCTGCCACTGGAGCTGCCATTGCGAAAAGTGTGAGTGTATTAGTAAAAAAGTGTGAGTGTATTGACCCTGTCGGACATACAGTTAACTTTAAATTAACTGAAAGCTAACTATTTGTCAAGTAGTGGTGGTTGACACTTGCATTGCTTTTATATGAAACTAACTAACTATTTTAACATTGCGATGTCCTAGGAAGTAGTCAATTGTCCGATTCTGCATTACTTTCAGTTAACTGAAAAGTTAACTTTTTGTAGCTACCCAGCAAAAACTTTATAAAAATATATAGTTACACAAAGTAAATAAAGTAAACATTTTTTTATTTTTTTTTAATAATTTTATTTTTATTTTTTTTAATTATTATTTTTTTATTTTTTCTTATTTTATTTTACTTTATTTTATTTTTTTTCTGTCTCTGGTGGGATTCGATCGCGCAACCTCGGTGCTGATAGACTAGCTCGCTACCAGCTAGTCTACCGGGGCAGTGTAGGTTTTGTATTAAAAAACTATGTTTTTTGACTATAATGACTATAATAACGTTTGTTTGTTAATCGACTTGGCTCTCTCTACTTAAAATATACAGTGTTTGTATACACTTTGGTTAATGTAAATTTTCCATAGTTCTCTTTTAAACTTTGTTTGGTGTTTAGACACACAAAGTTTAATATGACAAATTTTTGTTTATTCGTTGTTGCAGCCAACTTCAGATACAGGGTTGATAAATGGCATTTTTTAAAATGTACTTAATACAGAAAAAAAATTTACATTTTTTACGCTAATTGTACTTAATGCCAAAAAAATATTTTTTACAGGTTTTATTATTTGCATAACAAAGAATTTACATTTAAATGCACTTGTGCTATACATTTATATTTGAAATATACCTTTGGCAATTAACAAAAAGAAAAATTAAGTAAATAATAAGGAATTTAGACGAAGAATCTTAAGCTTGTGTTTTAGATTTGAAAGTGGAACAGGCTAAAAAAATGTTTTACCTACCCAGTAAAAACTTCGCCTGCAAAATAATGTGTTAAGTAATCAGGAAAATGTTAAAATACTACTTCCAATTCTACTGAAAGAACCAATGAATTTTACAAGGGATGTCCCAAAATTAACGCATTTTTATGTAAGTCATTATTTTTTTCCTACATACATCTGAAAAATAAGTAGTTATAGAAGTAATTATAGTAGTTATATAGAAGAAAGCTACTAAATAATTAGTGAAAGAAGCTATTCATTTTAAAAAAGTAGGCGAAGTTTTTACTGGGTAGTAATGCCCGTAATTTCAACTAAAAATATCTAGCTGTGTATAGATATCTATGGTGCAAGGAATTTTTCATAATTTTAACACGTATGATTTGCTTACTGGTTAAAGTGTATTATATGTTCCACCATCGATAAAAATACAAATGTTGTCATATTTAAAAGAAAACTTAAAGGAAAAAACTTATATGGGCATATCCTCAGAATAGTCTACCAGGATGAAAAAACAAAATGTTGATTATCATCGTCTTTTATTGTTTATTATTATAAAAAAAGTCTATGTTTTTATAAAAGAATGGTTTCATAGCATATCTCAGCTGTTTTACTTGAGGAAATTACGCTGAAAACTGGAACATTTTATATTTTCTAAGTATTTAAGCAACTTCTAAAGACATTTTTATATACATACTTATTTTACATGCAAAAAATATGTTATCTTTACACTCTTTCTTCATAATCTCTCCATTACAATCAATTGCAAAAGGAGTAATAAGATTTTTAATAAGGAAATTTGAAGATATTTATGGGAAAATGCATGGTGATAATAATAAAAAAACATATGGAAAAATCATACGTTCGCGACCGGTACATAAGCCAATTAAACAAAAACCAAGAGAGATATTTTATTTTGTAAATACTGGATGGAGACGTACATTAATACACTCTTAAAATAAATTAATCACTTCTTAATATTCCGTTCCATTACGCAGATTTTTACATTTCAGTACTGTCAGCCAAAGTTGACTTCTATTTTGCGTACGTTCGTGACCACATGTTTATAACTATGTATCATTATAAAAAATTTAAACTCGATGACATCCATCTTTTGCACTAAACTTAGAGCTACCCAAATGCTATCGAATCGCAAAAAAAAATGATAGGAAAAGTTTATATATTATTTGTAAATCAAAAGCGTACGAACGTACGTTAGTGACCCCAGGAAATGCCCATATATAAAATATTTAATTAAAAAATTACAACAATCAGGTATAGTAAGGAACATAAAATTATTATTTTTAAAAAAGATGAAAGTTCGGTTGGTGTATAAAATTAGTTTTGTAACATATTTCTATACATAATTAATTTTTTTATTTTAAACTATAATAGCAACAAGATTCATAAGACTGTAGCAATAATTTGTTTGAATTAAATTCGATATAGTATTTTTTGCTTTGTTTTTATCATATTTTGGTTGGAAAAAGCGTTAGCAATTTTTAAATTGTACTAAATTTGCACTGGAGTACTTTATTACTTTTGCACTGCTAATAATAGTAAAAAAGTACCATTGTACTACCAACTTTGTCATCCCTGTTCAGAAATAAACTACGAACCAAGGTATATTTACACAAGGTAGACTCATTTGGGAGTGTATACATGCTGCTCTATAAAAGGAACGGAGTTGTCAAAATTGTCTTCATATAAAAAAAAAACAATTTAACGCACACATGTACAAATTTTTTCTCATATACACGAAATTTGACGTTAAGCTTCCAACTAGGGGTAATCAGCTGACAAACATATGGGCCAACGAGTTTACCTTGTGTAAATATACCTTGCTACGAACGAAAAACAAAAGGAATTTGCGAGTACAGCAAAGTTCGTACTCCCCCGATATTCTCTTTTCCCCTCCCTTCCATAAACTCAAGACTTTGCAAAGTAAACTTTGCCTGTCTAAAAGGGGACTAAGCAGTAGTTTGATTTTAAAAAACAAATCAAATCAATGTATAATTTGATGTGAAAGAAAACATAACTCATAACAATTGTGAGTCTATAACAGGGATTTCCATTTCTTTGCACAATTGTGCACACCAATACTTACACATATTTTTATGCTCTTCAATTCAGTCGTCGATGCAGGGTTGTTAGATGTGACGATTTTTCGTCATTTTGACGACTTTTTTGAGAAAATACAGTAATATGACGATTGACGATTTTTAAACTAAAAGTAATAGTTTTATGACGATTTTCTGCCATCAATAAAACCCGTACAAGAAATATTAACAATTATATTGGGAACAGTTCAAAACGTAAAAATCAATTTTTTAAGCAAAAAAAGTACTTCCCCATCACAAACTAGGTGGTTTTCATTAGAAGCACTGGTAATTCGAATTCTAAAATTATATGAATGCCATCGATACGGCAAAAAATATACACTGGAGCTCCGATTTGTGTCGGTCCTATTTGGACCGCTTTTTAAAAATTGGTTAAATCCGCTTTGCGTTTTAATGATTTCGATTTACGTCGCTACATACGATTTTATTTTTTTGCTGATGTCATAATCATATGTGAAGAATTTTTCTATTTGCGTGTAAAAAGGCGAATTCCCGTATAATTCTTTTAGGTAAGTTATTCTAAGTATAGTTGAGTATAGTTCTTAATAAGAAGTTGTGTAGTAAAATGAGTGCAAAGTGAAGAAAATGCACTAGTTTGGAACTAAAATTGGACGTAATAAAACGTTTCAAGTCGGGTTAAAAGACTGTTGATATAGACAGAACCCTTGGTTTATCACCTTCAGCAGTAAAAACAATTTGCATTAGTGATAGCGCTAAAAATTAATCAAACAAAGATGGCTCCAGTTAATAGCATTTGCGATTTTGTTTTTATTTAATGTTTTTGTGAATATGGATAAATGAAATAAATAAATTTTTGTTATGTTTTTATGAAAATATATTTTTTCTTATGTATTTCTTTTCAAATGATAAATTTATTTCAGCCCACTTGCTGAAATAAATAGAATAACACTTAACCATATCACTTTCTTTATCATAAATATAATTTCTTGCTAAAAATTTATATTTTTGAACCACTCAATGCAATAAATTGTCTCCAATTTGTAAAATTTACATATTTGACGATTTGTTGACGATTTTGTTAACTGTTCATGACGATTTTGACGAATTTTGTTAAAACTTTTGACGATTTTTGAAGAAAAAAGCATAACAACCCTGCGTCGATGTGACTTTGACAAGTGTACATGTCTAGCGGATGCTATATTATTTTGTTTCAGCTAACACTCAAAAAATATTGTGCGGCCAAAAACGCTTTTGGTAACATCCAATGCCTTGCGTGCAATTTTTATTTAGAGTTTAAATTTTAAGACTTAAATGTAGAATAATATAACATTTCATAAGTTTACATGCAAAGCAAAAAACTTTGTAAAATTGTAATTATTTGAGATTTAAAAGAAATTGTTAATATTTCAGATAAAAATGCGTTAACCAAAATATTTTTAAGGGAAAAATATTGTATTCTAAGTTGTGTGTGTTACGTTACATTAATTTGTAATTTTCAGAAACAAAAAGACGTACAGTATTCCACGGATAATTACCTCGACAAAAATGCCAATATTTTTGGGTAATTATGCGGGGTAAGCATTTAAACGAATACGCTTAACTACCTCGTTGAGGTAATAATAAGAATTCGTTTAACTACCTCATTGAGGTAATTAAGCGAATTCGTTTAAATAGCTCAGTGAGGTAATTAGACGTATTTACAGTGCGCTCGCGGTAACGTGAACTAATTAAAACCTAGGGAGTTCATGTTAGCGAAATTGTTCACGTTAGCGATTGTCGAATTTCATAAAAATATGTCTGTTTTACACGCTTGAACGTGAAATGATTTTCTGATTATTTCCATTATTAAAATATAAATGTATATATTTATGTGTTTTATTATTATTTCCATTACTAAAATATAAAAATAAAATTATTAATTAGAATTCATTACAAACCAAAATGAGATCACGAGAATATATCTATTGAATTAAAATTACATTGCAAATATAATTACTCATAACATTTAGGCATTAAAAAACTAGGTTATCTTTTTCTACTGCTTTTTCTTTTCTAATAAGTAGTTGAAATACTGTTTTCTCCCTTAAGCGTTTAACTACACTCATGTCACTTTGATCCACAATTGTATCTCCTGCCCATTGTAATGCATTGTTAAAAATTTCAATTGCCTCACTTGCAGCAATTTTTTTAACAGGATCATCGGAAATGCGAACTTTATAGGGTGGTGTAGGATCATTATTGTAGAAATTACAAACGGAATGACAAAGCAATTAATACCCTTTTACCTTCGGTGAAGGGTATAAACAATTGTTCACGTTATAGAGCTTTCTGAGTTTGTTCACGTTACAGAGTAGTCAATGTAAAAAAATCTTGTTCAAGTTAGGCGGTGTTCACGTTAGACGGTGTTTAAGTTACCGCGAGTGCACTGTATTTACAAGATAACTTAACTTTGATGTATGAAAAAATTTAAGAAAGGAATTTTTACATGTATCCGCTTAATCTTAAGAGATATCAATAAAAAACAATGGGATTTGTTGTTTTAAATTTTATCTGTAGTGCTTTTTGAGATGTCCTGTCATATCCTACTACTAAGTACTCATGGAAGCCGTAAATATGCAATTGCATGGTTTTTCTTGTGCGACCAATAAATCCAGAAACAATATATTTATGCGTTTAGAGCTTTTAATGAATTTTGGTATCGATTTGTTTGTAAATAATTTCTACATTTTAGCCATTGCTGCATTTTTATTGCACACATATTTTAAGTTTTTAAAACATATTTTAATACATGTTAAGCAAATAAAAAAATTGCTTAAAATTCTGGTTAACAGATGAATTTTCTGTTGGTTTAATTTCGCCACCTCTATTAAATTTTCACTGTTCAATTTTTAGCCAAAGCAAGTTTTTGTTGAAGATAAATGTTTTTCGCAACTTATAACAGAAACGTAGACGCATCGTTTAGTAAACGATCGAATCAGAAACACTTTTTAAGTAATCTTTTCGTGTCCGTCCGTCCATCTTGCTGGTTGTATGTCCATGTAAACCTTGTGATAAAAGTAAAGGTAGCAGTTTTTAGATAATTTGATAAAATTAGGTAAATACGTTTAATTGTCATAAGAACGAAATTTGTTGAATATTTTGCTTTTAATCAAGCCATATTTTGTTTTTTAGGCATATTTAAAAAAAAAAAATTTAGTGCATATTTTCAAATTATTAACATGTAAAACTTGGTTGCATTACTTGCTCAAATTTTTTGTCAAATAGTACTGAGGCAATTAAACGAATGAAATTTAGGTATAATTTTGTTTTGGGAGTTAAATTTTTAAGGCAATTATCCGAATCGGGTAATTAAGCGTATGGCAATTAAACGTGGATTTTTGTTTAAAAAATGGATGAAAAAAAACGGGGATTTAAAACTCGAGGTAAATAAGCGTGAAAGGCATTTAAGCGTGGGGTAATTAACCGGGTTATACTGTATCATCAACGAAAGTATATTAGTATTAAGTAAAACAAACATTTAAAATATTAAATACAGGCCTGTTCTGCAAATCACTTTTACTCAAATCACGTGATTTCAAATCACATGTGCCTACTAAAATCACACGTGTGATATTTTAGTGTCCCGTTTTTATGTGTTTTTGTGTGATCTTTAATTGCCGAAAGCAAACCGAGAAACACAAAAACGGTATGCCTTTAAGAATACCACGAAATCACACGTGTAATTTCAAAAACACGTGATTTGAAATCACGTGATTTTCAGAACAGGCCCGATAATTAAATATTTGTTTAAAATTACCGGAAAAATAGAATATGTATATAATAATCACACGATTAATATGTAGCATCATTAGGTTTGCGTCGACATGGTAAAATTAGTTTGCTTTTCTGATGCAGCGCGCAGGCAGTACTGCATTTAACAATGTGGAGAATTTATATTATTATAGATATTATGACATACCTATTATGTATAATTTTTTATTGATTTTTATTACTAATAAGTAGTGGTCTAAACTAAAAAATGTACTTCATTAAATTTAGCTATGAATCCTGCATATGTTGCCATTTATTCTTGGAAATTCTTAGTGTTTGGGAGTGCAATGCCGTAGGCTGCAAAATTTCAAAATGTCTAACAGTCCTATGTGGAAGAAGCTTATTATAGGTTTTATTTTACATACGAATATGGATTCGGTTCTTATAATTTTACAGCACTTTTTTATTTTTTCTTATGCAATACTAAAAATTATTATTATAAATTATTATCTGATCACTAATTCCACTAACACCGTAGTAATAGTTATAAAACAGACTACCTAGTTTTGGTGTTTAAAAATATTAATGTGTTCTTATAAAAAGAATTAAAAACTCGCTAATTTTTTTCGTGAGTGTGTTTATACATTATGTTGTTAAAAAAGATTATATACATATGTATTTTATGATACGTCATTTTTAATTTTGTAAATAACTTCGTTATTTTTTAAGATAGCAGTTTAAAATTTTATAAAAATACATATGTAACGTGAATCCTAATCAACAAAAATTTCAAATTTTCAAATAATATCTACATTGTTTTGCATTTAAGCTAACGATATGTGTTTTGTTTGTGAAAAAAATTCTTTGATGCCTGTAAAAGGGTCCCTTTTTCTTTCGTTAAAAAGACGTACCTAAATGCAGAAATTATTCAGAAAAAAAATAGCCACAAGAATTTGTTGGTATTTTGTGCTTGTAAAAATATTTTTGTTTCTGTACCAATCGCGTCGGTGGGTTTTTTTTTCTTTGAAAACACTTTTCTTAAGTAAGTAAAAATATTTAAAAAACAAGTTAAAAAAGTTTTGTTTTGCTACAATTTATGTGTAATCCTATACAGATAAAAGCAAATATGACAGCAGTTTCTAATTTTTTCCCAAATTAAAACTGGTGATTTTTCCAATTTTCCAAAAACTTCACTTGTTTATAGAAATCTCGAAATCGACAAAAGATATGAATATGCCGAAATATTTTTTTTTTTTTTTTTTTCATTATTTATTTATTGAATCTTCATATATTAACTATGAACTAACAATAATTAATCAAATCTTAACCTAATGATTTATTTTATGTCCTGCCAGTGCCAGACAAAAATTTTCTTCATCACGGGTTCTGTTCACATATGTAGGTGTTTATCGCTCATCTTAATGGGTAAGTGCTGCAGTGTATCTTCTTCTTAGGCGAGAGTGGCCGCTATCATTTAAAATATTTCGTGCTAGTGGATTTGGGTGCAACTCTAGCCTTTTCAAATATTTTACCGCATACTTCGTTATAATAGTCCTTACCAAGGGCACATTGAGATCCTTGTGGATATTTGAGTTTTTAACATACCAAGGGGCAGCTGTAATTATTCGAAGAAGTTTATTTTGGCGCCTTTGAATTTTTTCGATATTTGAGGCCGAGGCAGTGCCCCATAGTTGAATACCGTAGCACCATATTGGCTTTAAAATAGCGTTGTAAAGTAGTAGTTTGCAGTCGAGACTAAGAACAGAATTTCTTCCAATAAGCCAGTTAATTTGAATTGCTTTTAGTTTCATTTGGGTTAATTTTGCATCTATATGGCATTTCCATGTTAAACGCCGATCTAGATGAATACCGAGATATTTGACATGCGATTGTTGAGGCACTAGTTGATTATTGATTTTAATAGGGGGACATGTTTCCCGACGCAAGGTAAATGTTATATGTACGCATTTTTGCTCATTGACCTTTATTCTCCATTGTTTAAACCACAGTTCTAGTTGAAATATATGATTCTGCAGGTATCGAGATGCTTCACGACTGTTCTCGTGTACGCTTAGAAAAGCTGTATCATCAGCAAAAGTTGAGGTTAGGGTGTGATTGTTTGTTGGCATGTCCGAGGTATATATAAGGTAAAAAAGTGGGCCCAGGATGCTTCCCTGAGGGACTCCAGCTTCAATTGGCTGAGGAGAACTTAAAAAATCGCCTTCTTTAATAATAAATTTTCGACCGACCAGGTAGCTTTCTAACAGCTTGTGTGTATTAACCGGTAGGTTTAGCTTCAACTTATGTAACAAGCCTACATGCCAGACTTTGTCAAAAGCTTGAGAAACATCTATGAAAAGAGCGGAGCAATATTTTCTTTCTTCAAAGGCTTTTCTTATGGCGTTTACTATCCGATGGGTTTGTTCAATTGTGCTATGCTCTCTTCTGAAGCCGAATTGATGATTGGGTATACACCCACTGTCATTTAAAATTGGGGTTAATTTTGACGCTAAGAGCTTCTCAAACAGCTTTGATATATTAGATAATAAGCTAATAGGCCTATATGACTCAACTTTTGTGTGATCTTTTCCTGGCTTTGGTATCATCGTTATTAAGGAGACCTTCCATTCTTGAGGGTAGTATTCAAGTCGTAAAATAGCATTAAAAATATAAAGAATAATTTTCTTTGCTATGCGAGGTAGCTCCAAAAGCATTTTGTTACTGATTTTATCAATACCAGTGGTGCGATTCACTAACTTTTAACGATCCGACAATCGTAATATTTGTCGACATTTATATTCGCTTGCAGTAACGATAGTGTGATTCTGTAATTTTTTTAACGATAGTACACAGCTGTTTTTTTTTTTGTAACATCTCTGTCTACAAAATGTTAAAAAAAAACGAAAAGCACAAAAGAGAATAAAATAAAAACATATGAAATTGTTCTTAACCCCCCTTGTTACACATATTTTTTCATTTAAAATGCACTGAAAAAGGTCTGGCCAGACTCATAAGTAAGACGAAGGGTTAATTTGTGGTTTTATATTTTTTTTTTTGTGAATTTTACATTTAGAATTTTATTTTTGTTCTTAATTTGCTTTCTTATTGCAAATTTTAAATTTATTATTTTGTTTTTGTTCATACATATACATATGAACATATCTTTGTATGTATGTAAGCTATTTTAAACATAAAAAACATTTTATCGATAAAATAAACACAAACTAAATTATTGTCGCTAAGATAACGACAAAAAATTGCTTAAAGTAACAGCTGACTTTAAACGACAGCGAATATCGTTAAAAATTTTACAGAATAGCATATTCGATAAATTTTCGTTATACTTATTTTAACGATTCGATTATCGTTATAAAAGTTAGTGAATCGCACTACAGGTGCCTTCTTGGTGTTTAATTCACAAATAGCCCTTTCTAATTCCCTTATCTCAAATCTTAGGGGGATAGCTGCTCTAACATTAACAGGCGGCAACTCGTGCGCTGTATCGTCAGGTATATTTTGGGTAAATACGTTTTTCAAATGATTTACAAACAGGTTTCCTTTTTCATTATCATTTCTTGCCCAACTTCCATTCAAGTTTCTTAATGGTGGTTTCGAGATAACTGGTCTTTTGAGGTTTCTAGCTGCCCGCCATAATGAGTAGCCTGATTGTGGAGTTGCATCCAAGTCCTTAAGATATTTTTCTACGGAAGCCGTTTTCTGAGTCTGCAGTAATTTTCTTAGCCTTTTTGTACACTCTTTTAATTCATTTTTAAGTTGAGGGGATCTTTGCAATTGCCATTCTCTTCGCACTCTTCTTTTTTCATTCAAGAGGCGCTCGACATCTGCAAAATATATTTTGTTATAATTGGTTTTTTTGAGGGTTTTGCTGGAATGTTGAACAGCTAGTTTAAGATAACTGTCAAAATTGACAATAGAGAGATCCACATTTTCCGGTGTGCTAAGCGGAATATTTTCTGTGCAATGGGTACTGAGATATTTTTTATATTTTAACCAGTTTATTTGTGTAGCTGTTGTCGCTATGTAACCAGAGGGAGATACGATTCTATTGGTGTTTGTTATAGTAACTATTGTAGGTGTGTGATCAGAGGATAATTCTAACGAAGGTTCAACTTGAATCGTTTCTGTGGGGATGTTTTTAACCACTCCGAAATCGATGACATCTGGAATTTTTTGCGGATCAGCAGGCCAATATGTTGGTTGTCCGCTCGCGACGACATTTAAATTCATTTTAGAGATTGTATTATACAAAACACGACCCTTTGGTGTTATAAGTCGTGAACCCCAGAAGGTATGTTTAGCGTTATAATCGCCAGCAGCCAGGAAACAGGGCCCCAATGACTTATAATATTTATAATATTGGCTTTCTGATATTGCAAATCTAGGTGGTGAGTATAAGGATGAGATTACTATGTTTCGATTCAGCTCTTTAATACAAATGTTCGTTGCTTGGAGATAATCTTCACGATGATCACACATCAGGTAGTGTTTGATTCGGGTTTTTATCAAAATGGCAGAACCTCCACAAGCTCTATCTCGAGGGTCCTTGGTATCATATAGTGTATAACCATTGATTTTAAACGTATTTCTTGAGGTTTGAAACACTTTTTTCAATAATTTCCAAGACAGGTTTCAAGATTTTGTAATTTTACAACCGCTATTAAGGTAGAAGTACATAACACGCGTTAGTGCGCGCGTGCTCTGTCGTCTTCTGTCAAAAAAAGTTAAGCTAGTGTGTTTTCATAGAACAAGCTACATGCAAAATATTTTGACGCGTTTGCGCCAGAAAGTTTGTTAACTTTGAACTTTTTAACGCGTTGTGTGTTTTTGACAAGTAATCAGCTGACAATAAAAATAATAATTTAACAAATTTGTGAATCAAGAAAGAAAAACTTATTGAAGAGCTTAAAACACATTCAATATTTATATAAAAAGAATAAATTTAATAAAATAACTTGATATACTTTCGAACCCGTTTTTAATCCACAAATAAGTAAACAAATAAAAAACAGCTGACAGGAATGGCTTTTGTAACGCGTGTTGTGTAACTTGCAGTTTTTGACGCTCTAAAGTTTATAAACGCACGATACTTGTCGACGAACTAACGCGTGTTATGTACTTCCACCTTTAGATCTTTTTGAAAACCTTTTTCGTTGCGATGTAAGCAACTTCGAATTTGATATTCGATCAGAACTAATCATACTACGAAGCGAACTAAATGCTCTAGACGAAAATAATATTGTAGAGTTCTGGAAAGATTTGGATGGCGAGTTCTATCCTGAAATGAAAAAAAATTCATTTAAGTGCCTCTCTTTGTTCGGCACTACTTACCTATGCGAACAAATTTTTTCGGATTTAAAATTTATTTGTTCCAAGCAACGTAAATTAAATTAAGCTCATCCCATTTGAAAAGCATTCTGCTATTACAAACCTGCCATAAAAGTATAAATTTAGAAGATTTTATTTTATAAGTTGTATAACACAAGGGAACAAAATTAAACATTTTTTGTGTTGCTAGAAAATGTGTAGCAGTTCTTTACCAATTCAATATCGCTGATTTTAAAACTGTACTTTTTTTCTATCAGCTGTGATTTGCGTGCAATATTTATTTTTTATGAATTTTTAAAACATAAAAATCTTAAATTTTTTTACAATTGTTTGATAACATATTTGAAACTGATTTAGAGTCAAAAAGCTTCCGAATAAAAAAAGTGCAGTTTTAAAATCACCGACATTGAATTGGTAAAGAATTGCTACAAATTTTTTATCAACACAAAAAATGTTTAATTTTGTACCTTTGTGTTATACAACTTATAAAATATATTACTAACATTTTATTTCGACTGTAAATGAATGCATTCTCTCAATTTGTTTACTCTCTCCCTGCAAATAAAATTGGACCACCTGACCCATTTTGATAAAATGGACTACTCCATGGACTAGTCCGATGTAATGCAAGCATGGACCATGCCATTGTTAAAAAGTGTTTGTAGTGAGACGACATGTCTTCGTTTTTTAACGACATGCTTTCGTGTTTAAACGACTTCAAAACTAATCCTCTTGAGTATACCATGGAGTAGTTTTAAAACTACTCCTTACTGGTCCAAAGGTGGGTTATATACCATGGAGTAGTTTTAAGACTACTCCTTAGTGGTCCAAAGGTGGGTTATATGGTCCTCTCCTAGGACATCGTAATGTTAAATAGACCAGGTTTTTTCCATACGTTTGGGTTACTTGTGGACTAGTCCTGGTCCCTTGTGGACTACTCTTTACACGCGTGTTTGGACTGGTCCTATTATTTGCAGGGCTGGTACTCACTAATACACAACCAAAAAATTTTTGGAAATACCTGGTTAATATTCTTTTCGTGCTTTATGTGTTTTTCACAATACAGAGGTTGATTCGTTAGCAAAATGCAATCGACAATCATTAGCTGAAAAACCAACGAATCATTTGAAACGGTATTCAAATGCATTCGTGCAGGGCTTTAGTAAATACCTCTGTTTTTTATTCTTATGGGTACTTGTTGTCATTCTCTGCTATGCACGTGCTCAGCAACATTGTTATTGTTGCGGCTGATTTACATAGACAAAAAAAAAGTTGTTAATTGCGGTTGAAAAAAGTTGTGTTGTTCCCAGCGATGGGATTTTGGTAGTTGTATAATTGCACTTACCTTTTTAAATTCGGCTTGGTCTTGGGAATGCATTGCAATTGGCGTTTTTTTTATAGGTATAATCTTTTTTCTGGCATCACTATATGAAAGCAATACAAAACCAAAATACAAAAACAATGATGGTAAAAAAACCTAATGTTTACTTTACTTTTAATTAAATATATTAATAATCGAAATGGCGTTAAATGGTTTTTTAGATTTTTTTCAAAAGGGTAAAGTATGTATCAGATTAAGTCCTAAGAGTTGCAATTTTTATACTGTGTACTTTTATTTACGGTAGACATTTCGTCCAAAAAAGAGGTTTACTGCAGGAACAATAAGGTATTCCCTTCACAAACAAGCTCAAGCAAGTCTTCAATCCGGAATTAATCTGCGGCAAGTTGTTCGCCTTCCAGATGGGGAAAACTTAAATGACTGGATAGCAGTACATGGTATGTTCATATACTTACATTTGTACTAGCATGTGAATGTTTATACTCACATCACAATAGTGGAGAGGGTATTATGCGTTTGTGCTGATGTTTGGCACAGCTCAAAATATTGGTCATAGACCGACCTTAAATTTACCGATAGCCGGACCGACATGGTTGGATCGACTAAGAAAGTGATTCTGAGTCGATCACTCTGTTTGCAGTCGATCCAACGATGTCTGTCTGGCTGTCCATGTGAACTTTATGCGCAAAGTGCAGGCTGAAATTTAGGATCTAATTAAATGAAAATTTGTACATAGTTCTAATTGACATCCTCCACACAACATTATTTTCGGAATAGTGTCTTTGTGCTTATAAAAGATGGAACAAGTCTAGTTTACCAACGCAGCTCTAAATAAAAAAAAAAGTACATAGGGTGATAGAAAATTTAAAAATAAGAAGAAAAAAAATCTAGCTCCTAATACTGGTTTTACAAAATGTATATCAAAAAGTTTCGGAAGTGCACTAGGTAATAAAAATGTAATCAAATAAACCCCAGCTTCTCTAAATAAAGCTTCTCTGCATAGACGGCCTTCGGCCGGGCGCAAGGATTTTATCCTCTATGGTATAACAAACACCGGCTTCGCTAACTAAAGCTTCTCTGCATAGCCGGCCTTCGGCCGGGCGCAAGGATTTTCTCCTCTATGGTATGACAAATACCGGCTTCGCTAACTAAAGCTTCTCTGCATAGCCGGCCTTCGGTCGGGCGCAAGGATTTTCTCCTCTTTGGTATAACAAACACCGGCTTCGCTAAATAAAGCTTCTCTGCATAGCCGGCCTTCGGCCGGGCGCAAGGACTTTCTCCTCTATGGTATAACAAACACCGGCTTCGCTAAATAAAGCTTCTCCGCATAGCCGGCTCCTTAATCTTTAATGGATTAATAATATTTAAATAAAATGTTATATCTAGAAAAATTTATTCAAAAGCTTTTGAATGATACCAATATTGGCTATATATGTACATACTAGAGGTCTGCAAGAATAAATAAAAACCAATTTCAACACACTCATTTGTTTTTTAACTACAATGTGTCGAGCACCCAATAATAAAGAAACAAATGAAAGAATAACCAAAAACAAAACGAATAAAAACTCATTCAATTCAGTCAACTCAAGTCAAATGAGTGAAATATTCAAATATAATTTGAATGTAAAATTTCTGTAGCTGCACATTACGTATGTATGTGTAAGCTTAACTCTTACAAATAGAAGCAGTCACAAGCTTACACACATATTATGTCAATGTATTAAAATAAATGTATGGCCATTCAATAATTCAAAAATTATTCGAATATTTTTTGAAAACTTGCTCTCTCCACTGTTTTGTTATTTATGAATGACTCTCAAATTCATTTACAGGAAACAAGTATTTTATTCAATTCATTCTCTCTTATTTTTGTATATGGTTTACTCTTTTCTTATATTTTTTAATGTAAAATATTTGAGAAAATGTTGTGCACTTTAAATAAAGGCAAACAAGTGAATTATTCAAAGCAGACCTCTAGTACATACGTTTAAAAATGTAGTGGGAAATCGCGAATTTATATGAAAACTTCAAAGGTCCATAACTCTGAAACTATGCGTTTCCGAGAATTTTGTCATTTTATTTTTCTTCTTATTTTTAAATTTTCTATCACCCTATGTACTTTTTTTTATTTGGAGCTGCGTTGGTAAACTAGACTTAAGCCTAAAAGATATTGTTATGTTGATAATGGTCCAAACATATTTGATTGCAATCTAAATCATCCTACCAAATTTTATTGGAATCGGTCAACATTTGACCATAGCTCCCAAACAAAGAAACAAATCTAGTTGATCTTAGCAGCCCTAAACAGACAAAATTACATAGGGTGATAAAAAATTTATAAGAAAAAAGTTTTCTAGTTATGGACCTCTGGAGTTTTGATACATACACAAATGGTCAAAACATTAAGTACTGCTCACTTGGGTCCTTTATAGTCCCTTTATGATAAAAATTTGGTTTTTGTAAATTTGGCTTGGCAATAATTTTATGTTATTTAAACCGGTTTTAAAAAATTTTGTGCTTACAGTAGCTTACATTTTGTAATATTCTACATCTTTTTGAGAAATTTGTGTATATTTATTTGCTATAGTTATGAAATAAAAAAAAATCTAAAATTAAACTAAATGCAATTGCATTGACAGAAAGGTTAAAAAACCTATACTCCCGAAGATAGAAACTATTATCAAAATTAAAATAACAAGAGATACAGTCTTCAGACAATAGCTACTTCTCTGGATAGGTCATTATTTTTTGGCTTAAGGTTGGCCAGAATCAAGTGGGGAAATTCGCGAAAGGAAAAAATTTCGCCAACCACAGATATTTAGATTATTACTCTCATCCAAAGAAACTCTGTTATATCGTCTAGGGAAAACTTTGCCCACATAGAAAATTCGAATAAGTATACAGCGTACTAATTTGCCGGGCCGAATAGCCAGAAAAGTTCCATTGCTTCGGTACAAAACTCAAGACCAGACTGCCCTATGCAAAAGTCCTTTAAGATGCTGCGTAAGAACAAGTTAAAAATGTCGTAATATCCTGCGGAGCGGCGAAATAAAAAAAATTTTTTTTTAAAAATGACAACGGTCGTAATGGGCGTCGCACTGTGTCGCGATTTCATACAACGGGTGGCCAAAAATAGAAGCAGCTAGAGTAGGGAGGTGAAATTTGGCATGAATGTTTTTCTTAGGAAAAGATGTATTTATGCGAAATTTGGAGAAAGTCTAACAAGTGCCACGCCCACCTCCCATACAACCTAAATTTAAAAATTGTTAAAACTTGGAAATTAGTAATCAGATAAGAGCGACAGTTTGCATGTGAATATATTTATTAATATTTTAACATATTTCCAATTTTCAAAAAAATCGGACAAGCGCCACGCCCACCTCCCATACAACCCAAATAAAATAATTATTATAATTTGTAAATAAGTGATCAGATAAGAGCAAAATTTTACAAACGTAAATTTAGTACGTTAGTCCTTGCCGCTCAGTAAAAACAAATTTAGAAACATAAATTTTATTTATTTAACATAACATATTTAACATACATACATAAAATATATATAAGTATTACAGGCAATTAAAGTATATTAACAATTATCACTGTAATCACTTTCAGATTCTACCAATGATTCATTCGCTGTTTTTATGTCGTCAAATCTTTTCTTTTCAACTAAATACCCTTTCAGATCATTTAAATCACTTTTTCTTAAAAGTATTTTCTGACTATGCATCGAAATTGATGGCTTTGACTGCAAAATAAGATAATTTATGAGGTCTCTCATGGAGGCAATCCTACTTATTTTTCTCATATGTCTTAATCTTGCATTTCTTATAATTTTGCGACTTGATTCTATTGCTTCTTCTGATAACATTCCAATGGGAATGGTAGAATATTTTATAAAATCTATACCATGAACTAAAATTTTGTGCACAGTTGAAGGCATATAGTACCAAGAATATAATTCGAAGTATAAAAGTGCAGTATCTTTTAAAAGCTTTTCAAAACTTGATATATATATATATATAATGACCACTTGAAAGTGTTCTTAAAATAATGGAAAATTTTTTTATTAACCTTACATCTACATTAGTAATCTGAGCTGAAACTTCCACATTAGAAAAGAAGCGCCTTGCAGTATTGCCATCATTCGTTGTGCCATACCCCGTCTTAACCTTATCAACTATAAGACCCATTTCAGACTTAAATTTGGCTTGAATATTTCTCTTTTGCTCAGCAACCTGATCTTTATTTTCTTTTCCAACCACTTTCCATTTCTTTATATGCTGTTTGTAAGAAATATGCAAAATGCATTCAAAACATTTGATCCATGCATGTAATGTCGACAATCTATACTGATAGCACTGCTCTTTCACAGGCCTTTCGAAAACCGATAAGCTGTTCATTTCAGATGGCTTAGCTCGACATAAAGCACAAGTTGAACTACTACTGTTTCCACTTAATACATTTAAAACTGCACCATCTATCATCGTCAACTGCATTTTATAATGAACGTTAAGATTTTTGTTTTTTGAAATGTATTTATATGTATATAGACCTTAAATTTCTGAATTTATGCTATCCCTTACTGATTGTATTACATTTGGATTCTCCTTTGTACAAATAATTTTAAGTGGTCTACATAACCTCCAAGATGAGTGTTTATCATTTTCCCAAACTACTTGATCATCTGCCCAATCCAACAAGCGTTAAGGAACGAAAGAAGTAACAAACATAAATTCATCACTAGCTTCCTCATTTTCAAATTTTTGTTTGTATACACTATGACCACTACTGCCGTCAAATCCCCACTTACATTTCAAAACTATATCATTTTCGGTATCAATATCATGAACATCTAAAATGCTTCTTACAGTTTTGTCTAAAATTTTTTGTAAGGGAACCTCTGCTGAAGTTTCTGTTACTTGAATGTCATCAGGCAAAATCTTTTTTTTAGCATCTGCAATCATATAGTATGACGGAAAGCAATCTTCGTGAAGAGCATTTACTACTTTTCTCATCATATTGTACTGCCTCATAGATAAATCCATATCAATGTATAATGCTAGAGCACTTTCAACAGAAATTTTCTTATTAGCATTTGAACCTGTTACCCTTTCTGCGGCTTTTTTAAGAGCTTCAGATGAAGTAGAAGCGATAAGTTCTTCCACTCGCCGCCTTTTTGTTCTCATTGAACCCTCCTCGTAGGAAACATTCGGTCGGCCTCTACCACTTGTATTTGCTTCCTAATATAGTATAACACAATTTAGTTTTATTTTACATTACAAATGAATTCACCAAATAATTCGCTATCTAGCCAGTCACTCAACTCAGTTTCAAATCTATCTCTCATGCGATGATATTTAGACCAATTGTTAGAAAATTTTAAAAGAGTAAGCCTTATTTTCTGTTGTTCCCTTTCTAATAATACTCGTTTAAAATGATTTTCTACAAAATCTTTAACATAACGCATAACATCGCAGGGTCTGTTTTGGTTAATCTCTAGCCACAGTTGAAAAATAGTACGAATCCGCAACGAGGTTGACACTAAAAAACAATCACAAAAAGAATTCGGGCAATATCGGGCAGCTGAACTTTAAATATATTAAAATACATACTTGCAGCTAAAAAATACAAAAAAACAGGAAAAGTGTTATTTCTACTTTCTTTTAAATTCTCTACGAAAGTTCACGGTTGCTGAAAAATCTTGACAATGCCTCACCACTATTTTTTTCTAACGGTATCTGACATATGATCAATATTTGTAAACAAACACAGTGTTGTAATTATAACTAGAAGCATCACTTACAACCCTGTTACAAATTTTGGTAGCCGTTATATTCAAATACTTAAATTCTTAGTGAAATGAACATTAAATTTGGGATTTTTCCATAAATTTCGTATGCTGTAAACAAATCTTAACTTTGAACCACTATAACTTTACAATTTGTAAACATTTTAAGATAATATTTTAGATATCATCTAACCAGAGTGTTAAAAAAAATAAATAAAAAAAAAACGTTCAAATTCTAACATTGACTTTAACCATTTTTGGCCACCCTCGTGACACAGTGCGTCGTCGCACCGGTAAGGATCTTCATCTTGTTTTACCAAAAATATCGTCAAGCAAGGTCGGCACGAAATTAAGAAAGGAGGTTGCTTCTCGTCGTATTGCGTTGGTTGTCGTATTGCCTATACTATGGTACAGTTTGATTACAAAAACATATTTGAGGACACAACGTTGTCTTGCGCCAAAAAACATGTCTCTTAAATGGGCTAGTTTCAAATCTTTTTATATATGTATAGTTAAAAAGTTCGACCACTCTTGCACAACATTCTGCACATACTTTTTACACCAATTCTACTGTATGTGGAGAGTATATTATGTGTTTGTGCTTATGTGTGTTACACATTTAATTATAGGTTCTACGACACATGTTAGTATACCGATAGACTTGGAATCGATCTAACGAGGTCCGTCCTTCCATCCGGCTGGCAGGTAGTCTGTCTCAGCTAACTTTGTGCGCAAAGTTCTTTCCGGAATAGGTTTTTTGTGCCCAAAAACCTTCTTCTGTTGTTGGTATTTAGGTCTTATGATGATAATAAATGAGCATAGCAAATTTAATTGGAATCGGTCCATATTTGACCATTGCTCCCAAACAAATACCCATCTGAAAATAGCTTATAAAAAGTAACTTTTATAATAGCATCTATGTTATCTCATTGTAGTAATCATATTAATAGCAGTAGATATTTTGATAATATTCTGGAATCGTAACCTTAAAACATACTCTTTTTGGCGGAAACATGATTTCCCATGTGTCCCAAATACTGCGGTTTATAGTTGTGGTTCAGCGACTATACTTTCTTACTTTTTTTGTGTTAAAAATTGGCTTCTTTACTCTATATTTTAAATCTGTTAACAGCACATTTATAATTGTTATTATTAAACAAGAACTTTTTTCTTGTCGTTAGCTACCGATATTGTTTACCGATAAAATTGTTATAAATTCGATATAGAATAGCTCTTTACGAAAATTATCGTTAACGACAAATTTTTGTTGTTAAAAAGTTACAGAATTTCAGTACTGCTCTGTTAAAGATTGGTTACTTTCATATACACGCAAAGTCTGTCACTTGATCATAATCAAATTGAAAACCTTTGGAGAAAGTTAAAACCAAGAATTATTAAAATTAGTGGAATGAAATCCTTTTCAAAACCTACCGTTAACTAATTAGCATTCTGACAAGGAGATACACAGTACATGAGGCTATCAGCGCAGAAGTGGTGTAACCGAAAATTTAATTTGGTTACGGTTCTGGTGTAAGATATGTTCTTTGCACTGTTCTTTACAGTGCAATAGTCGAGTAAGCCAACTATTTATATCCAAAACAGATGGTGCTAGAAACATAGTTTTTGCACGGGCCGTTACAACCAAGTACTATAGTGTAGTGTCAACTCCTCGTTATCTCATAATAAGTAGCCTGAGGTTACACCCAGCGTTGCCATTTGTCAAGATTTTTGAGATGCCAAAAAGTTTTCAATTTATTTAAAGTTTTTTAATGTTTTTTAAATATATGGTTTTTCAAGTTTTTAGTATGTAAGTTTTGGGCGTTTTAAAAAAAAATATGTAAACAATAATACTTACCTTAAAAATACCAAAGATATATCGTCAGCTCAGAATTGGTTTGGCGCATATGCCAAAAAGTCGGAGTGGAGAAAACCGACAAAGAAGATTTACATGAAGATTTCTCAAAATGTACCCGATGGAATTTTTTTATATTTTTACCACTGCTTCCAGTATATGTTTTGAAGAAAAATGTAAATTTTTGCGCACTTTCATGAATAAAGTTAGAATTAATTAGTATATTTTTGAAAATGAAAAATATTGTTTTACTATCAAAAAGTAATTTCAATTTTTGGGAATACAAAATTTTAATTTCAAAAGATTTTGTTATTCGTGCTTAATTCCCAGTTTTTCTTATTGATAAAAACACTTGAAATTTATTGTTGATGGGATAAGCTATTCCTATGCATTTCACTGGTTGCTTAGGCCAGATCATCAGGAAACTTCATCCATAAAGGTTTTAGACAAACTAAAGATATTAAACCAAATAAAACTGTTAAACGTATAAGAATTATAGCAACAGTTCTACTTGTAACAATATCAAAGTTTAAACAAAACACATCAACAAATTTCAAGTGTTTTTATCAATAATAAAAACTGGGAATTAAGCACGAATAACAAAATCTTTTGAAATTAAAATTTTGTATTCCCAAAAATTGAAATTACTTTTTGATAATAAACAGGCAGTGCACGGCCTAAAAAACACTTAAGTGACAACATCTTTTGTAAGTTGTTGTTTTTTTCATTTTGTTTTTCTTAACCTACTTACAACAACAATTAATGTTGAGAGAATTTCAACTAATTGTAGTGGGGAAATGTAAGATGAGATGAACCCACTGTTGTTTATTGTTGATGTGTTTTGTTTAAACTTTGATATTGTTACAAGTAGAACTGTTGCTATAATTCTTATACGTTTAACAGTTTTATTTGGTTTAATATCTTTAGTTTGTCTAAAACCTTTATGGATGAAGTTTCCTGATGATCTGGCCTAAGCAACCAGTGAAATGCATAGGAATAGCTTATCCCATCAACAATAAATTTCAAGTGTTTTTATCAATAATAAAAACTGGGAATTAAGCACGAATAACAAAATCTTTTGAAATTAAAATTTTGTATTCCCAAAAATTGAAATTACTTTTTGATAATAAACAGGCAGTGCACGGCCTAAAAAACACTTAAGTGACAACATCTTTTGTAAGTTGTTGTTTTTTTCATTTTGTTTTTCTTAACCTACTTACAACTACAATTAATGTTGAGAGAATTTCAACTAATTGTAGTGGGGAAATGTAAGATGAGATGAACCCACTGTTGTTTATTGTTGATGTGTTTTGTTTAAACTTTGATATTGTTACAAGTAGAACTGTTGCTATAATTCTTATACGTTTAACAGTTTTATTTGGTTTAATATCTTTAGTTTGTCTAAAACCTTTATGGATGAAGTTTCCTGATGATCTGGCCTAAGCAACCAGTGAAATGCATAGGAATAGCTTAATCCCATCAACAATAAATTTCAAGTGTTTTTATCAATAATAAAAACTGGGAATTAAGCACGAATAACAAAATCTTTTGAAATTAAAATTTTGTATTCCCAAAAATTGAAATTACTTTTTGATAATAAACAGGCAGTGCACGGCCTAAAAAACACTTAAG
Organism: Pollenia angustigena; assembly: GCA_930367215.1. Classification (NCBI taxonomy): domain Eukaryota; kingdom Metazoa; phylum Arthropoda; class Insecta; order Diptera; family Polleniidae; genus Pollenia; species Pollenia angustigena. Next base: position 104,310,680 of record OV884057.1, on the reverse strand, counting down.
TGACAACATCTTTTGTAAGTTGTTGTTTTTTTCATTTTGTTTTTCTTAACCTACTTACAACTACAATTAATGTTGAGAGAATTTCAACTAATTGTAGTGGGGAAATGTAAGATGAGATGAACCCACTGTTGTTTATTGTTGATGTGTTTTGTTTAAACTTTGATATTGTTACAAGTAGAACTGTTGCTATAATTCTTATACGTTTAACAGTTTTATTTGGTTTAATATCTTTAGTTTGTCTAAAACCTTTATGGATGAAGTTTCCTGATGATCTGGCCTAAGCAACCAGTGAAATGCATAGGAATAGCTTATCCCATCAACAATAAATTTCAAGTGTATTTATCAATAATAAAAACTGGGAATTAAGCACGAATAACAAAATCTTTTGAAATTAAAATTTTGTATTCCCAAAAATTGAAATTACTTTTTGATAATAAACAGGCAGTGCACGGCCTAAAAAACACTTAATTGACAACATCTTTTGTAAGTTGTTGTTTTTTTCATTTTGTTTTTCTTAACCTACTTACAACTAAAATTAATGTTGAGAGAATTTCAACTAATTGTAGTGGGGAAATGTAAGATGAGATGAACCCACTGTTGTTTATTGTTGATGTGTTTTGTTTAAACTTTGATATTGTTACAAGTAGAACTGTTGCTATAATTCTTATACGTTTAACAGTTTTATTTGGTTTAATATCTTTAGTTTGTCTAAAACCTTTATGGATGAAGTTTCCTGATGATCTGGCCTAAGCAACCAGTGAAATGCATAGGAATAGCTTATCCCATCAACAATAAATTTCAAGTGTTTTTATCAATAATAAAAACTGGGAATTAAGCACGAATAACAAAATCTTTTGAAATTAAAATTTTGTATTCCCAAAAATTGAAATTACTTTTTGATAATAAACAGGCAGTGCACGGCCTAAAAAACACTTAAGTGACAACATCTTTTGTAAGTTGTTGTTTTTTTCATTTTGTTTTTCTTAACCTACTTACAACTACAATTAATGTTGAGAGAATTTCAACTAATTGTAGTGGGGAAATGTAAGATGAGATGAACCCACTGTTGTTTATTGTTGATGTGTTTTGTTTAAACTTTGATATTGTTACAAGTAGAACTGTTGCTATAATTCTTATACGTTTAACAGTTTTATTTGGTTTAATATCTTTAGTTTGTCTAAAACCTTTATGGATGAAGTTTCCTGATGATCTGGCCTAAGCAACCAGTGAAATGCATAGGAATAGCTTAATCCCATCAACAATAAATTTCAAGTGTTTTTATCAATAATAAAAACTGGGAATTAAGCACGAATAACAAAATCTTTTGAAATTAAAATTTTGTATTCCCAAAAATTGAAATTACTTTTTGATAATAAACAGGCAGTGCACGGCCTAAAAAACACTTAATTGACAACATCTTTTGTTAGTTGTTGTTTTTTTCATTTTGTTTTTCTTAACCTACTTACAACTACAATTAATGTTGAGAGAATTTCAACTAATTGTAGTGGGGAAATGTAAGATGAGATGAACCCACTGTTGTTTATTGTTGATGTGTTTTGTTTAAACTTTGATATTGTTACAAGTAGAACTGTTGCTATAATTCTTATACGTTTAACAGTTTTATTTGGTTTAATATCTTTAGTTTGTCTAAAACCTTTATGGATGAAGTTTCCTGATGATCTGGCCTAAGCAACCAGTGAAATGCATAGGAATAGCTTAATCCCATCAACAATAAATTTCAAGTGTTTTTATCAATAATAAAAACTGGGAATTAAGCACGAATAACAAAATCTTTTGAAATTAAAATTTTGTATTCCCAAAAATTGAAATTACTTTTTGATAATAAACAGGCAGTGCACGGCCTAAAAAACACTTAAGTGACAACATCTTTTGTAAGTTGTTGTTTTTTTCATTTTGTTTTTCTTAACCTACTTACAACTACAATTAATGTTGAGAGAATTTCAACTAATTGTAGTGGGGAAATGTAAGATGAGATGAACCCACTGTTGTTTATTGTTGATGTGTTTTGTTTAAACTTTGATATTGTTACAAGTAGAACTGTTGCTATAATTCTTATACGTTTAACAGTTTTATTTGGTTTAATATCTTTAGTTTGTCTAAAACCTTTATGGATGAAGTTTCCTGATGATCTGGCCTAAGCAACCAGTGAAATGCATAGGAATAGCTTAATCCCATCAACAATAAATTTCAAGTGTTTTTATCAATAATAAAAACTGGGAATTAAGCACGAATAACAAAATCTTTTGAAATTAAAATTTTGTATTCCCAAAAATTGAAATTACTTTTTGATAATAAACAGGCAGTGCACGGCCTAAAAAACACTTAAGTGACAACATCTTTTGTAAGTTGTTGTTTTTTTCATTTTGTTTTTCTTAACCTACTTACAACTACAATTAATGTTGAGAGAATTTCAACTAATTGTAGTGGGGAAATGTAAGATGAGATGAACCCACTGTTGTTTATTGTTGATGTGTTTTGTTTAAACTTTGATATTGTTACAAGTAGAACTGTTGCTATAATTCTTATACGTTTAACAGTTTTATTTGGTTTAATATCTTTAGTTTGTCTAAAACCTTTATGGATGAAGTTTCCTGATGATCTGGCCTAAGCAACCAGTGAAATGCATAGGAATAGCTTATCCCATCAACAATAAATTTCAAGTGTTTTTATCAATAATAAAAACTGGGAATTAAGCACGAATAACAAAATCTTTTGAAATTAAAATTTTGTATTCCCAAAAATTTAAATTACTTTTTGATAATAAACAGGCAGTGCACGGCCTAAAAAACACTTAATTGACAACATCTTTTGTAAGTTGTTGTTTTTTTCATTTTGTTTTTCTTAACCTACTTACAACTACAATTAATGTTGAGAGAATTTCAACTAATTGTAGTGGGGAAATGTAAGATGAGATGAACCCACTGTTGTTTATTGTTGATGTGTTTTGTTTAAACTTTGATATTGTTACAAGTAGAACTGTTGCTATAATTCTTATACGTTTAACAGTTTTATTTGGTTTAATATCTTTAGTTTGTCTAAAACCTTTATGGATGAAGTTTCCTGATGATCTGGCCTAAGCAACCAGTGAAATGCATAGGAATAGCTTAATCCCATCAACAATAAATTTCAAGTGTTTTTATCAATAATAAAAACTGGGAATTAAGCACGAATAACAAAATCTTTTGAAATTAAAATTTTGTATTCCCAAAAATTGAAATTACTTTTTGATAATAAACAGGCAGTGCACGGCCTAAAAAACACTTAATTGACAACATCTTTTGTAAGTTGTTGCTTTTTTCATTTTGTTTTTCTTAACCTTCTTACAACTACAATTAATGTTGAGAGAATTTCAACTAATTGTAGTGGGGAAATGTAAGATGAGATGAACCCACTGTTGTTTATTGTTGATGTGTTTTGTTTAAACTTTGATATTGTTACAAGTAGAACTGTTGCTATAATTCTTATACGTTTAACAGTTTTATTTGGTTTAATATCTTTAGTTTGTCTAAAACCTTTATGGATGAAGTTTCCTGATGATCTGGCCTAAGCAACCAGTGAAATGCATAGGAATAGCTTATCCCATCAACAATAAATTTCAAGTGTTTTTATCAATAAGAAAAACTGGGAATTTAGCACGAATAACAAAATCTTTTGAAATTAAAATTTTGTATTCCCAAAAATTGAAATTACTTTTTGATAATAAACAGGCAGTGCACGGCCTAAAAAACACTTAAGTGACAACATCTTTTGTAAGTTGTTGTTTTTTTCATTTTGTTTTTCTTAACCTACTTACAACTACAATTAATGTTGAGAGAATTTCAACTAATTGTAGTGGGGAAATGTAAGATGAGATGAACCCACTGTTGTTTATTGTTGATGTGTTTTGTTTAAACTTTGATATTGTTACAAGTAGAACTGTTGCTATAATTCTTATACGTTTAACAGTTTTATTTGGTTTAATATCTTTAGTTTGTCTAAAACCTTTATGGATGAAGTTTCCTGATGATCTGGCCTAAGCAACCAGTGAAATGCATAGGAATAGCTTATCCCATCAACAATAAATTTCAAGTGTTTTTATCAATAATAAAAACTGGGAATTAAGCACGAATAACAAAATCTTTTGAAATTAAAATTTTGTATTCCCAAAAATTGAAATTACTTTTTGATAATAAACAGGCAGTGCACGGCCTAAAAAACACTTAATTGACAACATCTTTTGTAAGTTGTTGTTTTTTTCATTTTGTTTTTCTTAACCTACTTACAACTACAATTAATGTTGAGAGAATTTCAACTAATTGTAGTGGGGAAATGTAAGATGAGATGAACCCACTGTTGTTTATTGTTGATGTGTTTTGTTTAAACTTTGATATTGTTACAAGTAGAACTGTTGCTATAATTCTTATACGTTTAACAGTTTTATTTGGTTTAATATCTTTAGTTTGTCTAAAACCTTTATGGATGAAGTTTCCTGATGATCTGGCCTAAGCAACCAGTGAAATGCATAGGAATAGCTTATCCCATCAACAATAAATTTCAAGTGTTTTTATCAATAATAAAAACTGGGAATTAAGCACGAATAACAAAATCTTTTGAAATTAATATTGTTTTACGCCACTTTAAATCTAAAAAAAATTAAAAAAGTGGCTTTTTGTGCTGCATACGTATACTTATTGCGTGAGTGACTGACTCATTCATCATCGTACAGCCTAAACGCATGAAGCAAAAGACTTGAAATTTTGACCGGAGGTGGATCTCTCCCCAAATAAACACTAATAGCAACATAACTTTTAAAATAAACAATAACATAATTGAAAAGGTTGAGCAAATTAAGTATTTGGGTTTTGTAATCGATAAAAAAATAAGAAGATTGGCAAAAAAATAAGTTTCTTCAAAAGGTTGCGAAAACAATTAACGATATTAACAGCAATTAATGTATACAATACAATGATTAAACCTCATTTCGAATTCGGGTCAACAATTCTATTCTCATGCTGTACAACAGAGATCAGCAATGAATGATGTAAGTATAAGTGCGTAGAAATCATTTCAACTTAACTACTCTGATTCACTCATACTCACAAGAGAAATATTTATGAGTGCGACGTCGACATTATACGCATACTCATAAATGACCTCAGCTTGATTTATAATTTCAAGAAAATACTTACAATACTCACAATGATTCAAATCATTTAGCTCATCCATTTACCATTTTAACACAACAGAGAAAACACACAACTTAATAATCAGCGCTGCCAGAAATATTTGCCGAAAAATCGTCCACTTCATACATGTAAATTTAGTAAACTGTAATTGCCAAATCGTCATTTGCTATTTCGGGGACAAATCTGGCAGCCTCGCATTTTGCTTCGCTTATACACATTGACTTGAGTAGATTCTAAATCAAACACAACAAATGTTGCTAAGTATGAGTACGATGAATTAAATGAAACTTTTGAGTGAATATGAGTTTGAATAACATTGAAATAAGTATGAGTGCGTATAAGTACAAGAATTTATGAGTCATGATTTAGCTCTACTCACTTTTTCACTACTCATTGCTGATCTCTGCTGTACAATAAACCAAATTCAAAGACTGCAAAAACTCCAAAATAAATCTATGCGTGTCATATTAAAGTGTAACCGATACACATCAATTAATTACATGTTAGAATCACTTAGATGGCTAAATATAAAACAAAGACTAAAATTAAACACAATTAAATTCATTAAAGAAATAAAAAACGGAAAAGCACCAAAATATTTAACAGAACAACTAATATACGTAAGAGAGGCTCAGCCTTACCAACTTCGGAATAGTGAAGATTTTAGACCTCAGAGGGCATTAACAACTGCAATGCCCTCTGAGCTGTATAACTCTTTGCCAAACAGTACAAAAAATGGAAACGAATATAAATATATTTAATAAACTTATTAGTATTGTGGTTATTTTATTGAACTATTTATGGTTTTTAATCCAAATTTTTAATATTTTTAATTAGGCTTAAGTTCATTAAATTTAATCTTCATTAAATTATTTTTATGAAGAAAGGAATTTTACAACATGAAAATTAATTAAAATTTATTGATAATTTTTCATTCTTGACTCAATCTGGGCTCGAACCCAGGTGTTTACGGACAGGTTACCCTGACATGTTTCGATTGCAACCACTCAATCTCCTCAGAGGGCTTGCCGTTCAACACTCGCAGCCATCGACGACTGCTGACGTCATTAGTCAAACATCAATCCTTAAACCAAATTGTATTCAACCTTTGGTAGATCGAAATTTGCTATGAATGATTATCTATTTTAATTTATTTTAACATGTTATTCCTTTACTTCTGTTTTTTCGTACTTTTTGTCAAGAATTCTTCTTGAAGTTCAAAGTACATATTTTTTGTTTTTTCATTTTTTGTCTTTCTTTTTCTCGTTGACCTTTTCAGCAGAACTTGAAGGACAAATACAAACATAGAGCTCGTGCCTTAGCTTTAACAATTATTAGTATTGTGGTTATTTTATTGAACTATTTATGGGTTTTAATCCAAATTTTTAATATTTTTAATTAGGCTTAAGTTCATTAAATTTAATTTTCATTAAATTATTTTTATGAAGAAAGGAATTTTACAACATGAAAATTAATTAAAATTTATTGATAATTTTTCATTCTTGACTCAATCTGGGCTCGAACCCAGGTGTTTACGGACAGGTTACCCTGACATGTTTCGATTGCAACCACTCAATCTCCTCAGAGGGCTTGCCGTTTAGCACTCGCAGCCATCGACGACTGCTGACGTCATTAGTCAAACATCAATCCTTAAACCAAATTGTATTCAACCTTTGGTAGATCGAAATTTGCTTTGAATGATTATCTATTTTAATTTATTTTAACATGTTATTCCTTTACTTCTGTTTTTTCGTACTTTTTGTCAAGAATTCTTCTTGAAGTTCAAAGTACATATTTTTTGTTTTTTCATTTTTTGTCTTTCTTTTTCTCGTTGACCTTTTCAGCAGAACTTGAAGGACAAATGCAAACATAGAGCTCGTGGCTTAGCTTTAACAATTATTAGTATTGTGGTTATTTTATTGATCTATTTATGGTTTTTAATCCAAATTTTTAATATTTTTAATTAGGCTTAAGTTCATTAAATTTAATTTTCATTAAATTATTTTTATGAAGAAAGGAATTTTACAACATGAAAATTGAAGCACAGCCGCGAAAAACGTTGTAAACGCCACATTTTGCAAAAACTGTTTTTTTTGCAGATAAACGTTGACTTTACTCTCTTACACAGTTTAAACATCAAATCAACCAAAACTATGCACCTTAACGCCTTCAAAATGGCGTACAAAGTGTCAGCCAGTGGAAGAACATTGCAAGTTACTAACATAATGATGAAACCGAAATGGTTTTAAATGGCATTAAAGTTTTTATTATCACTATTTTAAATAATAGAAAAAAAAAATTTTAAAACAAATAATGCTGCTTGTCAAAAAACGTTTTTTTGCTCTCCTGAAAAATTATTATTTTGTAACTTAAAACGTTATTCGCGGCTGTGCTTCAATTAATTAAAATTTATTGATAATTTTTCATTCCTGACTCAATCTGGGCTCGAGCCCAGGTGTTTACGGACAGGTTACCCTGACATGTTTCGATTGCAACCACTCAATCTCCTCAGAGGGCTTGCCGTTTAACACTCGCAGCCATCGACGACTGCTGACGTCATTAGTCAAACATCAATCCTTAAACCAAACTGTATTCAACCTTTGGTAGATCGAAATTTGCTTTGAATGATTATCTATTTTAATTTATTTTAACATGTTATTCCTTTACTTCTGTTTTTTCGTACTTTTTTTTGAATTTAATGAAAATTAAATTTAATGAACTTAAGCCTAATTAAAAATATTAAAAATTTGGATTATTTAATAAACATTTTTTTCATTATACAATATAATAGTCTGGTAGTGCATAAAGTCATTTCTGAAAAATTAAAGGAATAGAACTATTACAAAAAAGCTTTACAAAATACATAACTGAAATTTAACTCATAGAATAAATTCGAAAAATGAAAAAAATGTTTATAATAATATAACGTAACCTTCACAAGGAAATAATTCCCAATTTATATTTAATAAATTCAAAATTTTTTATTTTTTCGAATTTATTCTATGAGCTAAAATTGAAGGAATAGAACTATTACAAAAAAGCTTTATAAAATACATAACTGAAATTTAGCTCATAGAATAAATTCGAAAAAATAAAAAATGTTGAATATAATATAAAGTAACCTTCGGAAGGAAATAATTTCCAGTTTCTATATTTAATAAACTTATTGTATGCTTTTTAAAAAATTTTACTTTTTAATAGAGCTAGAAATAGTTGATACATAAATTTTTGATATTGTACATTAAAAGTATTTAAAATACTAATAAAGAAAGACATAATAATAATAATAATAATAATAATAATAATAATAATAATAAAAATCGATCCACTAAGACGGGATTTTTAAAAATGCGAATGTTTAGGGGGTAGAAAAAGGTAAATTCGGAAACCTTTTACCTCCAAAACTAAAAGAGAAACAAAAAAACTTTAATACATATCGTTGTTCTTTTGAAAAATAAATGGACAGGTGGGTGGAACTTTTTCGAAATTCGGCTCTTTTAGGGTGGAAACCTGAATTTTGGTACGTTTTTGTCAGCCCATCTATCTTTTGATCCAATAAACCTAGAAAAAAAGTTTATATCACATTCGAAACTTATCAAAAATATACGAATACAAGTTTGGTACTTTTTTGAAAATCGAACGCTTAAGAGGTGAAAATCGTAACTATTTTTGGTACTTTTTTACAAAACATTTTGCATCTTGCAATTTTTGGTACTATAGTGGGGGGAACAAATAGTACCAAAATGGGGAAATACGGGAAATTCAATATCCTTCTTCAGCTTTTTGGTTCTACAACTGGTATTTTTTAATTATCGTTAATATTTGACCTCAAAACATAAAATTCAATATGCAAAGTCCTAAATGAATGCTTTATATCTCAGAAGCCACAAAAAATTTCGCGAAACAGATTTTGGATTCAAAAAGAGGGTATTCAAAATATATATACCCCACAGGGCTGTCAGATGTGGCGATTTTTCGCCAAATGTGGCGATTTATAAACCTAATTGGCGACGCAATTTTGTGTTTGGCGAAATGGCGATTTTTTTGGCGAAATTAAAAAAAGTTGGCGATTATTTTGGCGAAATCTAAAACGCATTTTATTTTTTTTCATATTTATATGAAAAAATTTATGAGTACTGGCTAAGTTTTTACTTGGAATTTTTAACAAATTTAAAAATCGCAATACGAATGAGATTGTTTTAGGTGATAAATTGATAATACTGCCAGATACATAAGATTGAAAACATTAAAAAATTGTTTCAATAGAAATTTGGAATAAAGACTTATCAGAAGTTATCAATCATCGGATCTTTACCGAAAAACTTATTTAGCAAAATAAATTTTAAAAACTAGATCGTTTTCTGTTTCATATAAAATGGGATTTTTAAAATAAATAAATAATAATATATGCTGGGTGGTATGCAAAAATAGTTGAATTAATAGCGAAGGAAAATCAGAAAATGTATAAAAAAAGTTACATTGATATAAGGTTCTTTATAATAGTACCAAGTGTATTTTTCAATGTGGAGTGCAGAGCGAAAAAATTACGCAGTTTTTTTATACGTTGACTTTTTTTACGAAATAAAATCAAAAATGTCTTAAGCCTAACTTAGAATATTAAAAAAAAAAAATTATATATTTACTTGAAATTTTTGAAAACGTTGAATTTATATAGAATCGAAAACGAATCTGGGTAAGAAGGTAGTTTTTAAAAATTATTCGCTTAGAAGACTGAATTGACTTAAATTATTCCAGTTTAATTCCAAATATCCAATTTGAATACACCTTTTAAGACATTTCTCCTTTGCTTCAAATAAATACAAAATGTTACCATATTCTGACTTATATTCACATAGAAAATCACTCCGATAAAAAGGTAATTTTTTTTTGCATCAAACCCTACTCATTTAGCATACTTGATTTAATTAATTTTTTGCAAAATTTTATTAACTGATCTCATACGTTCTAGGTTTCAATATAATCAGCCTTCTTATCACAATTGCACTAATAAAAATCGCAAAAGCCAGATTTCTTAAGGTGTTCCGAAGCTCGTTCGCTTTGCTTTTGATCTGCCATGTTTTCTTACAAAAATTCTAGTTCTCTTCGGAATAATATAGCAATTTTACGTCGCCAAACTTGTTGCGGCTTACAGAACACGTATTATGCGATTTCAAGTCAGAAAATCAAATGTTAAGCGTTTTGCGATTGTCTACTATAATATAAACACACTACTAGAATAAGGCTAAACATGAAAAATTTAAATAAAGGTAAAATACACTTTACTCTATTTTATACAAAACTTTTATTCGGCGATTTTTGGCGATTTCTTTTTACCAAAAATTTAGAAAAATAAATTTTTGGTGAATTTTGGCGATTTTCAGTATGCTATTTGGCGATGAAGGTGAAAATAAATCTGACAACTCTGATACCCCATACCTAACTCAATTTTTTTTTAACTGGTCGGTAGGTCAAACCAATTCTGAGCAGACGATATATGTATTTAGTTGCTGAAGTAATTTCAGCACTAGCTTCGTATGAATGAAACAGACTTAAGAGTTCATTGTTTAAAGTTTTATGTTGAACTTTGCAGTGGATTGCTAAGAAGGTTCGATTTTGATAAGAATTCTTTTAATGTAATAAAAGGTTACCAACAAAATATTGCTATTTTCTCAAATGTTGTAGATGTAAGTGATATTCACTTTGATTTTTCGGAACATAATTTACAAAAAGAGCAAAACATTGAGAGTTTTTGGGAGGATGTATTAAAGTAAGACGTTGTGATAAGTCCGAAGTTTTTCCATATTTAATAAAATTAGTTTATTCAATTTGTCGTTACCAATATCTACAGCAAATGTAGAGCGTATTTATTCAAAAATTAATTTAAACACAAATAGTGTTAGAAACTAGAGGTCTGCAACGAGTAACTTTTTTCTTCACATGTGAAACTCGCTGTCGAATATAGTATTTATTTGTTCTCTTGCTTAACGCGCAAAAAGTGAAGAGAAGTGATTGTTGTTTTTATAAATACTAACATACAGCAGCCCAAGATGAAATATGTTCCGAAAAAAAGGAACATATTAAAATGGGTACAACGAAAAAGAAGTACCTTTAAAATTATGGTCACTTCATGTGGTACTTGTAGTAAAGCTGAAATTTGTGTAATTACCAAAAAATTAGACAAAAATTTATTTCTTAAGACTAGATAATTAGACATTTTTTTGTTTAATTTAGCCTTAATATTTTTTCATATACAAGTAAATATTATTGCAAATAAATTTCACTTTTAAATATTTATAAATAAATAAAAATCTAAATGATCTAAATAAATAAAGTTATGAGGTATTAACATACCTCATTTATTTCCATTTTTTTTTTATTAAACTTAACAGTTAAAAAAGACAATATTTTTTGTTTTTAATGTTTGCAAAACTTCACGTGGTACTGATGGTACCTAGTGAAGTTTGGCTGTCGCATGATACTCGACCGTTCGTTTTATGAGAGAGAAAAACGAACAAGTGGTTAGCAAGCACAAACAAAGTCGAGTAACAACCAATAGTTACTCGCTAATTTTGTTGTTCTCAAAAACATGTACCATGTTTTTTATTAGAGTTCGAGTAAAGGCTCAGTTAGGCGAACGTTGCTGTACCGTATCTGTACTGTATCCATCAGCTGTTCGCTTTTTGTTATACGAAAACCAATACAAAAGCTTACCGAAATGCAATGTACCGTGGTTGCAACGTACCAATCTGTATAAAATAGAATTTCATGCCGTTGTTACGTGACATTTGTAAGACAGTGATGGGCGGCTTGTATGTTACATTGAATGCGGGTAATTTTGTTTTTTTTTTGGTACTTATTTCAGTATATCAATGGAATTGCGACAAAACAACTTACAATGCAACATGTTTCCAAATATACAAATATACATGTGTTTAGATGTTTAAAATAAACAACTATACACATGCAATGAAAATGTGAAACATATAGAACTTTAAATGGTATCAAAACCATGTTTGGTGTATGCACATTTACAGTATATGTATGCTTAAAATTTATATATGCTTAAATTCAAATTTATTTATTGTAAATCTATAATATAAATATTAAATTATTAACATTTTTTACATACACAAAATACTGTTTTAATACCATTTAAATCACGTGGTACCTTTTCTGCACAACGGTTACCATTTGAACATTTTTGATTCCCATCACTGTCTGTTTTGTTTTATGTATACTATTGCTTTTTGTTTATGTATGGGAAAACATATGACACGTTTTTAAACGTTCTATAAGTGCACCAACGTGCTTACAGTACGGTGCGGTACATTACGGGTACAGCAACGTTCGCCTAACTGAGCCTTAAGTGTTCATGCTTTGCTAGATCATATGTACTTTTTAAGCACAAATCCATTTGTGCAGGCGTCTATTAGAAACAAATTAGTAATATAAACTTTATGTGGTATTTTACGAACAAAAGACTTTTTTAAAAAACTAACATTGATTGTATGAACTTCAAGTAATCAAAAGAAATGGCTCATTTATATTTAATTTTTTTTATATCTGTAAATAAAATGAATTCCTAATACATTTTGTTATTTTCTTTTAAAAAAAAAGTTTTTTCTTGCGAAAAAAATCTTTAATGTGAGATAATGCAATTGAATGGGAGTGGTAAGGTCATATCTAAAATTTTGCGAAATGAGGGATATATTTTTTTTTCGCAAATAAGAGATAAAGCCATATTTTTTGAGAATGCATGGTGTTAACATTATGTAAAAGGGAAAATCCTAAGTTATCATTGAAAAACATTTTTTTATTCTTGTGACGCACGCAGGAAAATTTTATTCAGCGAAGCCACCTGCCGCGTCCTACTGGAGGAAAAACCCCCTAAGCACGCAGAAAAGCTTTAGTATGCGAAGCCAGATTACAATACTTAACTTTAGTGTCTCCGGAACTGAAATGAGAGATAAAGCCATTTTCTAAAATTGCTAATGTGAGCTAAGGCCATGATTGCTTTATCTCCCATTCAAATGAAAAATGAGGCCTTATCTCCCTGTTGAATGAGAGATAAAGTAAATATGAATATGATAAAGATATGAGAAAATAATAAAATTGGAGATTGCTGTGTTTGCTCTAATCAAATGGACATTGCTGCTTTTTTAGCATGGGCAAGTACTAAAAAAAATCAGTAGTTATAAAATTCTTTAACTTAACAAAGGTTTAGTTTTTTCTTGATTGATTTGGAGGAACTTCATAACAACTTAGCTCCATAATTAAGACTAATGACAAAGTTATAAAATGAACAATAAAACTAATTGTTTTATATAAAAATAATTTGTTATTTTTTTAATTTCTTTTTAGTTTTGTTTTGCAAAAAATAAACAAAATAAAAAATAATAGCATTCATTTTCGAAAAGAGAAAAAGAGCTTTACAAACTGTGATCATTGCAAAAACGATAATCTCCAATGGACATTGTCGTTTTTGCATCGATTCTTAATTTTTGAACATACTTTTTTTATGGGATAAAAGTGTATCGGGTAATGTCATATTCACTAATCAGAAGCATTCATTAAATACAACTAAGAGGTATTATCAGTTACGTTTGTGAAAAAAGTGGAGATTGCTGCCTTTGCATCTATACCCCTCACTTATTATAATGACCATATGCGATTTTCCATTACATTTCTGAACTTATACAGACTTGCCTGCCACCCTTTAAAATTGCCAAAATGGGACACCACTACAAATCATAGAACCATTAAAAAAATTCACTCAAAATTCTGTAGCTTGGTGCTAAGAGAATCAATGTTAAGTTTAGCAAAATAAAAGAGTAAATAAAAAAAAAAACCACAAAATATTCACATTGGCCCTTTTAGCACAAAGTTACAGAAATATTATCATATTTTATTTATTAAAATCATCAATAACACATTCATAATAAAACTTTATTGTCTTGCAATAAGCGATGCCAAAATAAAAGAGTAAATAAAAAAAGGCACACAATCAACGATTAACTCAAAACAACAAAATATTCACATTGGCCCTTTTAGCACAAAGTTACAGAAATATTATCATATTTTATTTATTAAAATCATCAATAAAACATTCATAATAAAACTTTATTGTCTTGCAATAAGAGATGCCAATTTAGCGCGTTTTAACTTAACAAAGCGCCCATTATAAAAACACTGGGGTCTAATCACCGCATTCGATACTATTGTATCGAATAAACTATCGAATGTTTTTGCATACGACAGACACTGACGTATCGAATAATGAAAACTCGATAAATGTAATGTCGAGTTATTCGACAACGAATGCTATTATTTCAAATGCCATAATTTTCATTCGATATCGAGTTTCATGATACCAAAATAAATAATTTCGATCAATTTTGCTCGATATCGTATGCGGTGATTAGACCCCTGATTTGGCGCGTTTTTGGTAAAGTAAATAAGAACGTTAAAATTCAAAATTTTCTTACCTTTTTTTTTGCAAACCAAAATTGTCTTAATAACATAAAGTTTTATCACTACAAATTTTAGATAAAACTTAATTATTTTGGATTGAAGTACACAATTTTGAAAATTCTGTTAATGGAAATTCATTCCTTAATCTGTCTTCATTTGTTTTAAACTTGTTAATCTTTCCATTTTTAAATGCAGAACTCGAGAGATAAATAAATAAGACAAAAATAAGAAATAAAATTACACTCAACACAGTCAATTCTTTAATGCATTTTAAATATGGTCTAAGAAAAAAACTCTTGTTTTGAAAATGATACTCCACTAGATGTGGCCATACAATGAGTCGAATGGTATAAATTAAAGTTCATAAATCCATACATATTGTTTTATTGATGACAATCAATCTGAATTTTACTATATTAAAAAAACGTTTTTTTGATATTTTTAACTGTTAAAAATGTAATAATAAGGGTAATCACCAGTACCCATGTTCTGTAACTTTAGTGAGAACTTCTTGCATCGAAAAGATGTGAAACAAAATATTCCGTCGTTTCTCGAAAAGTGAGAAAAATGTGTATCTGTAACTCATGTCGAAAACTATGAAAAGAGATTACGTCGTTACGTTATAAATGTCATAATATTGCACTCGAAGCCGATGTGACATTGCAGACGTTCAGAACGCCAGTAACACACATCGTTGACGGCGACCAAAATTTACTAAAATTTAAAATTGTTCAACGACGGCGGCGAAAATACAAACGTCGGCTATACCAAATTGTGTAAAGAGCGACTTTAATGTTTGTTGTTTGCAAACGAGTTTTGAAGACATTCGTATATTTTATTAAAATGTTAAAAGCAAAATAATAAAACAATGAAAAATGTGCCAAGAACAAAATATTATTATTATTCTTTGCATTTTTAATGGTTTTTAGTATTAAAATTTTTTCTCGCCCCATTTTTAATCGTGAGTTTATTTGACAGTTCAAAGCGGGAACTTTTCTCACCAAAACGTTGCAGACACACTTTTTCTGTAAATTGGCGAGTAATTTTCTTACGTGACAGCTTGTACTCGCCAAAAAAAGTTACAGACACAGTTAAGTGAGAAAAACAGCTCTTTGTTACAATTTATGGCATTTTTGTTTCATTTCACACATTTCAATCGAAAACTTTCTCGACGCGAGAGTTACAGAACATGGGCACAGGGTTTAAAAAACTGCAGTCGAAACCAAAAACTGTCGAACAAAAAACGAACATGTGTGCACAACTTTTCACTTTTTGGGTGGATTTGACAGCGGCTGTTTACATTTAATGAATCAGAAGTAAAAGCAACAGTTCTTTTTTTGCCAATGACAAATAGAGAAGTGGAAGAAATGGCAGTTTTTATGCTTTGACTGCAATTTTTTAAACGCTGGTAATCACGATGGTCATTGCGCAAATTTCCATTATGTAAATTTGCAGTGCATAACTTTTTTTTTTCATTATTTATTTATTGAATCTTCATATAACAAATATGAACTAACAATAATTAATCAAATCTTATCCTAATACTTTATTTGTGTCCTTCACATTCACATACATAGGTGATTATCGCTCATCTAAATGGATAAGTGCTGCAGTGTCTCTTCTTCTTAAGCGAGTGTGGCCGCCATGATTTAAAATAATTTGTGCTAGTGGATTTGGGTGCTGTTCAAGTCTTTTTAAATATTTTACTGCATATTTTCTAATCATAGTTTTTACTAATGGCACATTGAGATCCTTATGGATGTTTGAGTTTTTAATATACCAGGGAGCGGCTGTAATTATTCGAAGCAGTTTATTTTGGCGCCTTTGAATTTTGTCGATATTAGAGGCCGAGGCAGTGCCCCATAGCACCAGATAGGCTTTAAGATAGAGCTGTAAAGTAGAAGCTTGCAATCTAGACTAAGGACCGAATTTCTAACAATAAGCCAATGAATTTGAATGGCTTTTAGTTTCATTTGAGTTAATTTTGCCTCTATGTGTTATTTCCACGTTAATCGCCGATCCAGATGTATACCGAGATATTTTACATGGGAATGTTGAGGAATTATTTGATTATTGATTGTAATAGGGGGGCAAGATTCTCGGCGCAATGTGAATGTTATATGTGCGCATTTTTGCTCATTGACCATTATCTTGCATTGTCTTAACCATATTTCTAGTTGAAATATATGATGCTGTAAGTAACGAGATATTTTGGGAGTAAAAATTTCTATTGTGAATTATTTTTTAGTGCGTTGTAAACAAAAGTCTCTGTTGTGAGTAACTTGTCAGTGCCTGTATTGTGAAAGCAAAATATACAAAATAAAAAAATTATAAATATATGATAAAATAACTAATGAATAGTGTTTATCTTCATTTTCTTTATGTGCACTCCTTCAATAAGAGGAAAAAGTAATTTAATTTAGTCCTACTTTAGAATACAAATTAAATTTACATGCTCCTTTCTCGTTCACATCAACACTTGTTGAGTGTTATGTGCACTCCTTCAATAAGAGGAAAAAGTAATTTAATTTAGTCCTACTTTAGAATACAAATTAAATTTACATGCTCCCTTCTCGTTCACATCAACATTTGTTGGGAATTTATTTATTAAAAAAATTCGCGGGAGTAAACATTGGCGATGCCAAATTTTTTAAGTTTGGGAATTCATTCCCAAAAAATTTGATATGGGAATCATTCACAATACGAAATAAAAAAATATGGGAATATTTTCATGGGAGTAGTTGTTTGCGATAGGGGTGTAAGAAAAGCTGTATCGTCTGCAAATGTTGAAGTTTGGGTGTAGTTGTTTGTTGGCGTGTCCGAAGTATAAATTAAGTATAATAGAGGGCCCAGGATGCTGCCCTGTGGGACTCCAGCACCAATTGGCTGAGGTGAACTTAAGAAATTTCCTTCCTTAATAATAAATTGACGACCGACTGAGTAGCTTTCTAACAGATTGTTAGTGTTTACTGGTAAGTTTAGCTTCAATTTATGTAATAAGCCTTCATGCCAGACTTTATCAAAAGCTTGCGAAACATCGATGAAAAGTGCTGAGCAATATTTTTTTTCTTCAATTGCTTTTCTTATGACATTTACTATTCGATGAGTCTGCAACAATTTTTTTTTTTTGCCAATGACAAATAGAGAAGTGGAAGAAATGGCAGTTTTTATACTTTGACTGCAGTTTTTTAAACGCTGGTAATCATGATGGTCATTGTGCAAATTTGCATTATGTAAATTTGCAGTGCATAATATGATTAATTGTGAGCATATAGGTAGGTAGGTAGTAGAGGTCTGCAAGAATAAATAAAAACCAATTTCAACACACTCATTTGTTTTTTAACTACAATGTGTCGAGCACCCAATAATAAAGAAACAAATGAAAGAATAACCAAAGACAACGAATAAAAACTCATTCAATTCAGTCAACTCAAGTCAAATGAATGAAATATTCAAATTTAATTTGAATGTAAAATTTCTGTACCTACACATTACGTATGTATGTGTAAGCTTAACTCTTACAAATAAAAGAAGCCACAAGCTTCAAATAAATGTATGGACATTCAATAATTCAAAAATTATTCGAATATTTTTTGTAAACTTGCTCTCTCTAACGGGTCATTCCACTGTTTTGTTATTTAAGAATGACTCTCAAATTCATTTACAGTAAACAAGTATTTTATTCAATTCATTCTCTCTTATTTTTGTATATGGTTTACTATTTTCTTATATTTTTGAATGTTAAATATTTGAGTAAATGTTGTGCACTTTGAATAAAGGCAAACAAGTGAATTATTCAAAGCAGACCTCTAGTAGGTAGAAAGACCGGTGTGAAGTCTCCTTCAAACCTTCACCCAGAGACTAGTAATGTCCATTGTGACGCCTTAATTAGAGATAGCTATATGAAGATAGAAAGTAGGTGAAATAAACAGCGAAAGCAAAAACATAGGTAGAAAAGACGGTTTCGGACCAACCCCGAGAGAAATCCTACTCAAACAAAATTCGCCCTACGTGCCATCCCCATTACGAATCCTATCAGATTCTCGAGTCCGCAACCCGAGACATCCCATAATTCGCACAGGAATCTACTGCCCAGCTACTTCGGCCTGCTACCCAGCAACCTGGGACAGTGGCACTGAAAATGCTCAACTGTCTCCAACTCCTCAGGGTCCTCGCACAACCTTCATATATCCGACAAGTCGAAGTGACCCGGCATCCAGCACAGCCTTAGCAAAAACTCCCCTAAGACTCCCTCCAGAGCCCTCCTACAATCATCAACCAGCTTGGAGTTCACATAACAGCGCCTTACGATCATAAGAGCCGCATGGCTGTCCACATATATAGTGACCTCCGAGCCCCTATCAATGATGTCCCTCATCAGTTCCATGGCCCTCCAGACCCCCAGAAACTCCGCCTGAAAAACACTGCAGTAGTCAGGAAGCCTCTATGACCTTCTGATGTTCAGATCCTTCGCACCCGTGCCCCTCATCCTCGAGCCAGTAAATCCACCAAATAATCTGCTCCTGCCCGACCAGCTCTCCATAGAGGGCACTATTACCTCCGGCAAACGCCCAAATCCACCCTGGTGCTCACATAATCAGTGGAGCCCGGTGGTCGCAGGTAATAGCCACCAGCCTCAATCTCACTCAGGATCCGTGAGTGACCCTGCGTGACATTCCTCGTCAATCCTAACTCCCTCAGTCTAGGAATGCTCCTGGCCGCCATTCCCATCACAAACTGCTCAATAGGCAAAAGATGTAGAATGACATCCAGGGCAGCCTGAGGAGTACTTCTCATGGCACCTGTCATGCCAATTACAGAACACCTCTGAGCCTTAGAAAGAAGGTTCCTACGACTAGCCAATCCCAATGACTCCCACCAAGCACAGCATCCATATGTTAGAATGGGTCTAACCACCGAAGTGTACAGCCATCCCACCACTGACGGCCGGAGTCTCCAGCTCCTACCTACCGATGATCTGCAAGCATAGTAGGCATTGAGACCCCTCTTGAGTCTCTCCTGAGTATTCCTGCCCCATGACAGCTTGCTGTCCAGAAAAACCCCCAGATACTTAGTCCCAATTTCCACAATGCAAGTCTTATTGATAAACTTATCACATTTTCTTCTTTGAATCAGCTTCGGCGTTTTCACGAGTCAAGTCTTATTATTTGTCTGTTATTCCATTTGTATGAATGTAAATGTGCGTTTTGACATTCACACACGCTACGAAATTAACTTTGTAGAACGAAATTAAATATGAAAGATAATTGTCAAATTAGACCTGCTGAAAACTACGAATATGAAAACAAAACGCATATGACGAGTACAGCAAGCTGAGTACTCGTTTCTTTTCTCCTCGTCACTCTCGCCTACAAAGCAGCAAGCTGATCAATAAGACTTGCATTGTGGAAATTGGGACTTAGCACTATCAGATAGTCCAAGCTCCACTCCTCTCAGTACCGACAGCCTAAACTCCTCCACCTTGTACCTCCTAGTGAAAAGAACTAACTCTGTCTTCTCCAGATTAACTCCCAGTCCCTTATCACTCGCCCATGCCGACAGTTCGCCCAGCACCCCTTGCATGATGTCGCTAATTGTCGGCAGAAACTTGCCCGAAACCAATATCACCACATCATCCACGTAGGCCACGACCTTCTGACCCATTCTGTCAAAACATCTCAGAACGACATTGACGGCCAAGAGCCACAAAAAGGAAGAGAGAACTCCCCCCTGTGGGGTCCCCCTAGTCACCAAATTCATTAAGCGTACGTTTCCCCAGTCCGAGTGAATAACTCTGCTGCTAAGCATCATAGTTATCCATTCGACCAAGAACAACGGAACCTCCAGGTCAACCAGTGCCTGCCTTATAGCCTCTATCCTCAAATTGTCAAAGGCGCCCTCTATGTCCAGGAATGCCGCCAAGGTGTATTTCCTGTTTCGCAAACCCCGCTCCACATAACCAACCACGTCATGCAACGCACTCTCAACAGATGTACCTTTAAGGTAGGCGTGTTGAGCGCCGCTGACGATGCCGGCGTCAATCTTCGTCCTCAGATGTAGATCAATCAGTCTTTCCAACGTCTTCAAGAGAAAATACGACACGCTGATTGGTGTAAAATCCATGGGTTTAGAGTGACCGGTTCTACCCGCCTTGGGAATAAAAACTACCCTAACCTCCCTCCACCTCCTACGCACACATACCATAAACAGTTCCACCAACGACAGGAGTGATGTTTTCCCGATATTCTGTAGCATCGCCGGAAATATACCATCTGGTCCCGCCGATTTGTAGGACCCAAAGGTATTTACCGCCCATGTTACCTTATCACAGGTAATCATATCCCCCACCGTCTCCCTTTCCTCACCGCCTGAGCCCGAACCAGAGAAGGGGTCACCACATACAGCCTGTTCCCCCGACCCAGGATCCGCACACCCCGGAATGTGAGTCTGCATAAGCAGACAGAGAGATTCAGAGCCAGATTTCGTCCATGAGCCGTCCGGTCTCTGAATAAATCCAGGGACTACCGGGTCCTTAGATAAAATTCTCCTGAACCTAGACATCTCATTCACGGATTCAACTGGCTCGGTAAACTTAATCGACGAGTGCCTTTTCGCCTTTCTAATATCTCCTTTACACCTCCCGTAACTCAACCTCAAGTTACTCCAATCTTCCTTCCTACGCGTATACTTCGCTCTATTGAATTGCCTTCTGACAGTGGACCTTTGAGTTATCAACTCGTCTGTCCACCATCTTGGCTGTGTACGCCTGCCCGGAAAATTTAACGGACAGGGTCGCTCATAGCTACTGGTCAATACCCCCGTGAAGATGTTCACCAGTTGCTCCACACAGGTCGGAGTTGACCCCCAGTTCCGTGTAACCCTAAGGTTACTTTGCACCAGTCCCTAAAACGAATCCCAATCCGTCCTTATCGGATTCCTAGAAGGACACCTTTTCGACCTCAAACATTAGATTAAACGACAGAGGACTATGGTCAGAGAAAGAAAAATCCAAAGCCACCCTTCAGTCCTCTACTAATTCCCTACAGCTCATCAATGTTATATCTATCACTGCCTCTCTATCCCTAGTTCTGAACGTTGGCGTATTCCCCCTGTTACAGATAAAGAGATTGCTGGCAATAATTAAATCAAACATAGACTCACCTCTTTTGTTGATGTCGGCACTACCCCATTGGGTATGGTGTGCATTGGCGTCACATCCTAGTACCAGCCTCGAGCCGCTTCTGCCCGAGTGCTCCACCAACTCTCGCACTTTTTCACCAGGTGAATCGGCAGCTTCATATGGCAAGTATACCGATGCTAGTGCCAGAACCGTTTTGTACCTGGCTTCTCCTGTCACAACCGTGAGGTCTCCATTACTGAAAGAATGAGAAATCATAAATTTATGCTCAGTTCTCGCCAATATACAAGTTCGTATCTTCTCATCCGAGCGGGATACGAACAAGGTATACCCCGTGATCTTTAATCCAACTACCCGGTTTTTGTTAATCCAGGGCTCTTGGATTAAAGCCACGTCCACGTTGTTATCAATGAGGTGGGTTACTAATTCGGTGGAGGCCTCTTCACAGTGGTGCAAGTTTATCTGCACCACTTTCAGCCTCTTAGGGTTTATCATCTTTAGGAAACCTAAATCTGATAGACCCCAACTCGAATAAAGCAACCCCTCCTATTGACTTTAGTTTCCTCAGAGACTCCCGGTCTACTGCGAACCTGAAATCTCTTCCTTGGTTCTCCTTACAACCCAGTGAAGCTATCATCTTCCACTAGCCTGTAATGAGCCCAATGTAATGATTGGCCAGTAACCCGAGTATGACCTCCACCGGTTTAATAGGTGGAGGAATCCATACCGTGACTACCGGTCTTAATGGCATCTCAGACGCGAGTATGACGTCCAATCTGGCTTCAGGACAAGCGCTGCCACACCTGCCGATTGCAGCCTTTAAAAACTCAAAGGTTTTTAGATTGCCGCAACTGACAGTTTTGACACCTCTTATCCAGTCAGCCCCTTTGAACGATACTTTGTCCGGCCTTCCTTTAACGCTAAAGATTTCGTCGAATAGTTTGTTTTCTAGCACCTGCCATTTCTCGACACTAATCCTTCCGTCGGGATCCATACGATCAATGACAGCTGCTAGAATACCGTTTTTACTCCCTTAGCTTCCTCTCTGGAGCCAGACCTCTTAGTGATCTCCTTTCGGGAATCCTTCCTCTTAGCCGCTGGGGATTTCTGGTCATCACCAGACCTAACTCTCTTAAATACCCCCTTATTGGGGGCCTTAGCAGAGCTCTGTCGGTGATCACGCGATTTCCCTGCAGATGTTGGCTGGTTTATCCCAGTAATCCCTTTTGTGACTTCCCTTTGGGGGGACTGTTGGAGATTATCAAGACTTTACCAGTCCTCATCGCACAACTAGTAGTGGGTAATACGTCAACAGGCTTGGTTCCCTTATCCGTGACCGTACTGTCTCGGTTTAGAGGACCAGGTGTTTATTCCTTACCCTCCTTCTGATTTTCCGTTCCATTTTTGGAGGGTTCGTTGTCTTTACTGACAAGATTTGAGCCCTCAACAGCCCTTGCTGTGTATCCCGCAGGATAGGGAATGCCAAGGATATCACCGACGGATCCGTGGATTCGTTCGAATCTGGCGACGTTCTTTCGGTGCTTCCTCAGCAAGTGCCTTTCCCGCCCATCGTGTAGTGAGGAGTCTTTCTTAGCTATCTTTCCTAGGAGGCTCTTACACCACTCTTGGCTTTTTCAAGGCTCGTTCGGCTTTCTGATGTGACCAGTTCTGTCGCCTCCTGCTGAACAATGGGTTTTGATACACCCGCTACTCCGCTCCCTATCTCGAGTGTGACCTCCGGAGCCGATGACCCAGCCCTATGGTCCTGATCATGAGCCGAAATCATTGTAATTTCATGCTCATCAGCAGATCCCAGAGCTAGACCATCAAGTCTTTCCGCGACCCCTGTTCGAGGCGAGGAACCGACTCTGTCAGTTCTGTCAATAACTGACCTTCCTGCTCCACAATATCTCTGTAAATACTCAGCCAATCGGCGTCTGGATCTGACACCGAAACTGCTGAGTTGTCAGAGATATTCCCTGCATCGACTCCTAGAGTCGCGTCCTTGGGTTTTGAATTAAATTTGTCCGGTTTTTTTGTCCCACGAGTAAGCCGTATAGAAAAGGACCGTTTCGCGCAATGACGGCTTGTACGGACTAGGCTACAGTTACAACTGACCCTTGCCATCGGCGTCAGAGGGAAGCTGTTCGCGACCAGTTTCTTTAACCACTAACTAGCCATTCAGGTGCTCGGCGCTGCTGTCAACCACTTTGACCTTAAAAGTGGGGGATATGGGGGATAAAGGCGGGTAGATAGGATTATAGGTAATGGGATAGGGGATGGGAGGATGGATAACCCTTAGTCATGCTGGCCTTAAAGCATATGCCTTCCAACTTGTTCCGTCTAGAATTTACCGATTCAAGTTACAACACATTCACTACAGTCAGAATTTAAGCCATCACATCGCGGCAAGATAGTTATCCAGGTGGCGGATTGAGAGCATACCACTTTTATTTTTTCTGCAAATATGCTATTTTTCTAAAAATTTATTCTGGAAACACTAAAAACTTCTGGCAGCACTTTAAGAAATCTGCATTTGTTTATAAATATACATAAGCAAATTAAAATATATTTTTTCTTTTTAATTAATTTAAATTTAATTCCTTATTTTATATTAAAACAAACGAAAATGTTCAATTTATAAGTTTCCTTAAAAACAATGTCAAATTTTATTGTTTACATTTATTTTAGTGCAAATGAAGTAAAATAGAGCAAATTTGAAATATGTACATTTTGTTGTTGTGTTGTGCAAATGAGTGTATTTTTGCACGCATTTGCATAGTTTGCACACTTTGCACTACCCATCGTGATTTCCCTTAATGTTTAAACGTTTAATATATAAAAATAAATTTTTTTTTCATTATTTATTAATGAATCTTCATATATTCAATATGTACTAACAATAATTAATCAAATCTTATCCTAATACTTTATTTTATGTCCTGCCAGTGCCAGACAAAAATTTTCTTCATCACGGGTTCTGTTCACATATTAATGTAGGTGTTTATCGCCCATCTTAATGGGTAAGTGCTGCAGTTTCTCTTCTCCTTAAGCGAGTGTGGCCGCTATCACTTAAAATATTTCGAGCTGGGTGCAATTCGAGCCTTTTTTTAGTATTTTACCGCATACTTCGTAATAATAGTCCTTACTATTGGCAAATTGTGATCCTGGTGGATATTTGAGTTTTTAACATACCAAGGGACAGCTGTGATTATTCGAAGAAGTTTATTATGGCGCCTTTGAATTTCGATATTTAAGGCCGAAGCAGTGCCCCAAAGCCGAATACCGTAGCACCATATTGGCATTAAAATAGAGTTGTAAAGTAGAAGTTTGCAATCGAGACTAAGAAGGGAATTTATTCCAATAAGCCAATAAATTTGAATGGCTTTTTGTTTCATTTGGGTTAATTTTGCTTCTATATGGCATTTCCATGTTAAACGCCGATCTAGATGAATACCGAGATATTTGATGTTCTCTGTAATGCGTACGGAATCGAATTCATTTGTTAGAGTCCTTGTAGTAAATTGCCATCGGATGGTAATACAAGAAGCAGGATAATTTAGTTCGGTTTTAAATCCTCGCGATAACCTTGGAAAACCTGGGAATTTTAAAAATAAGATTTTTTTTATTATTGATAAAATTCAACTTTTTTTTTATCATTATTATATTACAAAACAATCGTTGCAGTTATCACGGCTGGTTCTTCTTGGCATCCAGATTTTATATGAGAATTTGAAAACAAATAAATTTAATTTACGAAATACAAATTTCATAAATTAAAAAAATTTAATAGAGAAAAATTTGAAATTCGAAAAAAAGGAAAAATTATTTCTTCCCCAGAAAATAATTTTTTTTTTGTTTGAACAAGACAAATTTATCGCGTAGCGTCTCCCACCCAAAATCAACTGACTTATCGGCAAGAGGTAGGGCACAATCGACCGTCCGTAGTTCGTCTCTATCCAAAGGTAGGGGTTCAACTCCATCAGGGAGAAAGTTGTCAGTAGACTCGCAGAAGAACATCACGGCGTTAAGGGGTACGTCTGTGTCTCGTTCACTTATTTCTGTCCCCTCGGAAGAATCCGCATCTGTCCATTCGGCCCTCAAACCTCTTAGCTTATCTCTCCCGGACATAGAATCGGCCCAAATTGAGTCTGTAACACCCAGGGTAGCAGGTGAAATCGTTGAAATGGCCACCTCGGAAACAAACCGTGAGGGTAATACACAATCTTCAAATGCGGACGGAATGGAAAATTTGATGGCTTATTTCCAGGAAGCCTTGAGGAATACACAGGATGAGTTTATGAGGGATTTTAGTGCCTTGCGGGAATCTGTAGGGCTAATAGGAATGGTAGGGACTTCCGCCACACCAGGAGCTAGTACTAGGACGCCTACGTTGGCGAATTTATACACCCACGTTTCTCTTAACGTAAATTTCAAACTCAAGGATTGGAATGTGTCTTATAGCGTGGAGGGCAGTGTATCGGATTTTTTGTTTAAAGTATATACGTTAACTGAGCGATCTCAGTGTCCCCATGACCACCTAATCTCAAATTTTCATTTATTTTTAACGGGTAAGGCCGAAACCTTTTACTGGGATTATATAAAACAGAACCAAAGGGCAACGTATCCGATGCTAAGGGCTGCGCTATCTAGCGAATTTGGTACGTTAGAAAGTGACCACGAAATTCTGCTTAAGACCTCTTCGCGTAGACAACTCCCCAGAGAGAGAGCTATGACGATTTTAACTCTTTCATGGTTCGCTTAAACTTGCGGTTATCGACTCCCATGTCGGATGCCTTCCTTATAGAGATAATTAAGAAATATGTTCATGCGGACGTTAAGGTCATGCTATTTATTTCAAACCCAAGGGACTTGAGTAGTCTTCGGGATTTAGCCATAAAAGCGGAAAAGGTTCTTTTGGAGAACAAATCAATTTCTTTGTTCGACAGCACCAATAAAATGAATTTCATGCCCCTGACATCCGACCCTAGTCTAAACTTGTTTCATTGTATGTTGCCCGGCTTCGTGGGTCGAGCCACACGTTGTACATCACGTTTATTATCTGTAAATATGATCGCGCCTAAATCCTGTCTGTTCAAACCTTTTATCGATGATCTTGATTTGAAGCAGGTTTGTTACGGATTTAAAATTTCCTTTTTTTTCATTTCATATTGTTCGTTCATATTTAATATATGAAGATTCAATAAATAAATAATGAAAAAAAAAAAATAAAATATTGAACCCTGAATTTTTTTCCTCACCTAATAAACCTAAGCGTGCAATTATACATGCAAAACGTTTGTTTTTCTTATGAATGCGCAATTGCATTTATGATACTTATGTACATATGTATGTAGCTTTTTCAGTTGGTAACAACTTTCATCCCGTTGTTAAATTCCTTAACACCAAAAAAAATTTTTTTTTTTTTTTTTTTTCATTATTTATTTATTGAATCTTCATATATTAAATATGAACTAACAATAATTAATCAAATCTTAACCTAATGCTTTATTTTATGTCCTGCCAGTGCCAGACAAAAATTTTCTTCATCACGGGTTCTGTTCACATATGTAGGTGTTTATCGCTCATCTTAATGGGTAAGTGCTGCAGTGTCTCTTCTTCTTAAGCGAGTGTGGCCGCCATGATTTAAAATATTTCGAGCTAGTGGATTTGGGTGTTGTTCAAGCCTTTTTAAATATTTTATTGCATATTTTGTAATCATAGTTTTAACTAATGGCACATTGAGATCCTTATGAATGTTTGAGTTTTTAACATACCAGGGAGCGGCTGTGATTATTCGAAGAAGTTTATTTTGGCGCCTTTGAATTTTCTCGATATTAGAGGCCGATGCAGTGCCCCATAGCTGAATACCGTAGCACCAGATAGGCTTTAAGATAGAGTTGTAAAGTAGAAGCTTGCAATCGAGACTAAGGACATAATTTCTTCCAATAAGCCAGTGAATTTGAATGGCTTTTAGTTTCATTTGAGTTAATTTTGCCTCTATATGGCATTTCCACGTTAATCGCCGATCCAGATGTATACCGAGATATTTTACATGCGAATGTTGAGGAATTATTTGATTATTGATTGTAATAGGGGGGCAAGATTCCCGGCGCAAAGTGAATGTTATATGTACGCATTTTTGCTCATTGACCATTATCCTCCATTGTCTTAACCATATTTCTAGTTGAAAGATATGATGCTGTAAGTAACGTGATGCTTCATAACGATTTTCGTGGACGCTTAGAAAAGCTGTATCGTCTGCAAATGTTGAAGTTTGTGTATATTTGCTTGTTGGCATGTCCGAAGTATAAATTAAGTATAATAAGGGTCCCAGGAAGCTGCCTTGTGGGACTCCAGCGGCAATGGGCTGAGGTGAACTTAAGAAATTTCCTTCTTTAATAATAAATTGACGACCGACTTAGTAACTTTCTAGCAGCTTGTGTGTTTGCTGGTAAATTTTGCTTCAATTTATGTAATAAGCCTTCATGCCAGACTTTATCAAAAGCTTGCGAAACATCGATGAAGAGTGCTGAGCAATATTTCTTTTCTTCAAATGCTTTTCTTATGACATTTACTATTCGATGAGTCTGTTCGATTGTGCTGTGTTTTCTTCTAAATCCGAACTGATGGTTTGGAATACATCTATTTTCACTTAAAATCGGTGTTAATTTTGAAACTTATAATTTCTCAAATAGCTTTGACATATTTGATAATAAGCTAATAGGCCTATAAGACTCAACTTTTGTATGATCTTTACCTGGCTTTGGTATCATGGTAACTAAGGAAACCTTCCATTTTTGAGGATAGTATTCAAGGCGTAAAATATCATTAAAAATAAAAAGAATAATTTTCTTTGCTATGCGAGGTAGCTCCAAAAGCATTTTATTACTGATTTTATCAATACCAGGTGCCTTCTTAGTGTTTAAGTCACAAATAGCCTTTTCGATTTCTCTTATCTCAAATCTGAGGGGAAAAGCTGCTCTAGCAGCAACAGGTGGTAACTCGACCGTAATATTGTGAGATATATTTGTGGTAAATACGTTTTTTAAATGATTGACAAACAGATTTCCTTTTTCAACATCATTTCTTGCCCAACTTCCATTCAAGTTTCTTAATGGTGGTTTAGAGACAACTGGCCTTTTGAGGTTTCTAGCTGGACGCCATAATGAGTAGTCTGATTGTTGGGTTGCATCAAGTTCCTTAAGATATTTTTCCAGAGAAGCCGTTTTCTGAGCCTGCAGTAACTTTCTTTGTCTTTTTGTACACTCTTTAAGTAAGTTCTTAAGTTGAGGGGATCTGTGCAATTGCCACTCTCTTCGAGCCCTCATTTTTTCAGTCAAAAGATGCTCGACATCTGTGGAATATATTTTAATAGTTTTTGTTTTTTTGGTGGCAATATTGGAATGCTGAACAGCTAGTTTAAGAAAACTCTCAAAATTGTCAATGGAGCGATCTACATAATCCGGTGTACTGAGCGGAATATTTTCTGTGCAATGGGTACTGAGATATTTTTATATTTTAACCAATTAATTTGCGCAGCTGTCGTCGCTAAGTAACCAGTCGGAGGTACAATTCTATTGGGGCTCATTATAGTAACAATTGTCGGTGTGTGGTCGGAAGATAATTCTAGGGAAGCTTCAACCTGAATCGTTTCTATGGGAATGTTTTTAACCACGCCGAAATCGATGACATCTGGAATTTTTTGATGATCAGTGGGCCAATATGTTGGTTGTCCGCTCGCTACCACATTTAAAGCCATTTTAGAAATTGTGTTAAATAAAACACGACCCTTTGGTGTTATAAGTCGCGATCCCCAGAAGGTATGTTTAGCGTTATAATCGCCAGCGGCAAGGAAACACGGTCCTAATGATTTAAAATATTTATAATATTGGTCCTCCGATATTGAAAATCTAGGCGGGGAGTATAACGATGAAATTACTAGGTTTCTATTTAATTCCTCAACGCAAATGTTCGTTGCTTGGAGATAATCTTCACGATGATCACACATTAGATAGTGTTTGACTCGGGTTTTTATTAATATGGCAGAACCTCCACAAGCTCTATCTCGAGGGTCCTTGGTATCATATAGTATAAAACCATTGATTTTAAACGTATTTCTTGAGGTCAAATGAGTTTTATAAATCATCATGACATCAATTTGTTTATTTTTAAGAAAGTATTCTAATTCATTTTTATGTTGGCGGATGCCGTTTGCGTTCCAAAAACAAATTTTTAAACAGTTCATGGTTTGTTAAGTACAGCTTGCAATAACATCGATTGCATTCTAAGCATTTCCTGCATCATATTACCCATTGTGTTCGTAAAATTATTTACTGTTTGCACTAATGTTTCCATGGTTTTTTCTAAACGACTTAAATTAGAAACCGGAGTTTCATCATTACTTGGCGAGGCACCTTGCATTGGCTGATGGTTTGATTTTAGGACGTTAGCGTAAGAGGTTCTGTTATTACTAGGCTGGGGGGCTTGATTTGCATTTGTGTTTACTTGATTTGCGACCTGCATTTGAGGGGTATTTGTTTTCGGTCCAACCGTCTGCTTGACGATATTATATACAGGACATCCTCTATAATTCGCAGTGTGATTACCATCACAGTTGCTACATTTTTTTACGTTGGGGTCAGTTTTAGACTAATCGCAAGAAACTGTACCGTGTAGTTCACCACATACTACGCAGACAGAGGGTAAGTAGCAGTATGCCTTGGTATGGCCAAATTCTTGGCAGTTTAAGCACTGAACAGGTCCATTTTTTTTGTGCGGCTCCTCAATTGTGACCCTTCTGTATAGAATATATTTCACACTATAAATGGGATGCGTTTCGTTTTTTTTTAACTTAATGTCGCCGGGCTCTAATTCCACTCGAAAAAGTGGTTGTGGATTTTTGTCCCTATTTCTAATATTTACCACATGTTTTATCTTGAAGCCTTTTTCTTCCAAGAAAGTTTTAATTTCCTCTGGGTCTACGCATGAATCAATTCCCTTAATCACCACCTGGAGACCTTTACTGCTCTTGAGTTGGTATGTGTAAAAACTTTTTTTAAGTGCCTCAAATTTGCTTATTATTTTGCGAAAGTCATTTTCATGATTTACTTGAATTTTAGTTTCATTTATACTACCTCGCTTTATTGCAGCAACATAAAAAGAATTTTCACCAATCAACGAAATTAAACTCTTTATTAGATCATTTGAGTTATGCTCCCTAAGATATATCGGGGGAGGCTTGGACGATTTTATGACGTTTGGTGCTTCAGAGGATTCATCCTCCAGAATAGCAAAGCGATTTTGGGAATTTATTTTATCAATAGATGGCACTTTTGATGCCGAAGCAACAGCTGAAGAAGTAGGGCTGCGACCCCGTTTAAGGACTGTTATATAACTGTCCATACCAACTTGGACTGGAGGCTTTTGACAACTTTTTACAGGGGGGGTTTTCCATTGCATTTGTATTTAAGTTCATGGTATCATTTCCCACTAAATTTGTTTTTGACGTCACTGCAATACTTGCTGGCCTGGCAACACTTGTCACCAAATCTAGTTGTAGTTTTTTTAATGAGTCACTATCCACCGTTTGTGTAAATACCGAGGGTGAGAGGGAACGTGTTCGAATAATTGGCTTAGCCGTTAAATAGTTTATATTGTTTTGTTTTGTTTTATTTATTTCTGCATTATTTTCATTTGCATTAACTAAAACGTAAACGTTTCTTTCATTTTGTCTTAGTGTTGTTTCACTGTTCGTACTCATGCAAAGAGTTGTTTTTGTTTTTCACCGTTTTGCTTTGCTTTAAATATTTTTATTATTTATTGTATTTTACAACAACAAAAAAATAAGAAATTTAAACTTAAATGTTTTAGTTCAGAATATGTATACATACATATGTACATGTATGAACATTCATACGTATGTATATATTTTTACTTTTTTAATTTATTTAACTTTATCGTTTTAATTGTTCACTATTATGTTAAATAATTTAAATAACAAAATATATTATTTATTTTAAGCGTCCATTCGCTGCTGATATATGTCAAAATCAAATGTGATTAATTAATAGTTCAAATCGTATGCGGGGTTAAAAATACACGTCTGTATCACAACAAAGCACAAACCGAACTTGACCAAAAAAATAAGAAAAAAAAAATAAAAGAAACAATAATGAAACCTTTTTTTTGTTCTAAGTGATCTGATTCTGCCGTTCGAGGATTTTTTTTGTCATTCATGGTCATTTCATTTTCTCTGTACTCTGGTTAGAAGTGTTGACATGAACTGCGCATGTCAAATTTTTTTTGAAGGTGACCGTCACTACAGTTACGGTTGTTATGCTCATCCCTCATATTCGCCTGCGTACGTACACACCCACATACTTTCATGCACTCCTTTCTCTCTCATGACAATAATTACATGGATGATGCAATAGCGAATAATATGAAAATAATTTTTGTAAGTGCGATGCGTATAAGAAAAGTAATTACTCATGGCAGGTTAGTTAGTTGATCCTGGTCCGTAGCCCAGGTCAGTTGATTTTTGGCAGTCGAGCAGTTGGGTTGATCAGCCGCGTGTGTTCAGCGGGAAACGTGGAAAAAACTCGTCTTAAAACGCTAAAACCATACGTATGCATAAACAAATCTAACTCGAGTGACTTATTCCTCAAATTTACATTAAGTTATCAGTGTAAAATACTTTCTTTCGAAAATAATTATAAAGTGTTACAGGAAAAAAAGGGTGAAGTCGCGAAAGAAAAGACGTATGTGCCATCTTGTAAGGCCTTCCAGTTTGTCCACAATTTCCAAAAAGCCCTCAGAGAATCAGTACTAGTACATCTGAGACTTTCAAAAATTGCCTAGAGGATTTGTTCTCAAAAAGCGAAATGGATTACAAAAGTGGGCGTAATTTTCTTTAAAATGAGGTATGTCCCATCCTTTAAGGTCTTCCAGTTTGTCAACAATTTCCAAAAAGCCCTCAGAGAATCTGCATTTTTAATAAAATTATTTATTTCTTGTTAATTTCAATAAACATGTAACAAATACGAAAACATATTTAATAGTATGTCAAAAATATTGGAACATATTTGGAAAATTGTCCCAAATACGAAAAACATATTTTAAATATGTGAAAACGTAAGATGTTATTTCGAAATATATTTAGTTCGACATATTTATTTTCACCCACATATTAAGGATTCTAAATTTAATTCGAATTTGTCTGAAGATGAGTCAAAGGCATGTAAGTAATTTGTTTTTTTTTGTAGCTAGCTTTCTGCACAATTTCAGGAAACCTAATGATGAAGACATCATTAAAGATTTGTGAGAAAATTGGTACAGTTTTTAACACGATTTATATCTTACTTAAAAAAGGAATTAATATGTCTTAAAAAATACACCGTATGCACTTAAATTTCTTCCCAAATAACCTTATCGATGAGTGTTTTCACCAACAAATATAAGAAATGGAACGTCGCACAGTGCTCTGTCCCCATATAGTGAATCGGCAAAACTAGAAAAATGATCGTAGAAATTGCGTATACTTATAGTTTATGTCAAGGTTAAGAAAAATTTTAAATTTGAGAAAAATCGGTGCAAGGATATGCCTACCTCCAATACATCCTAAAATAAAAAGTTTAATTTTTAGCTACATTTGTTATCAGAATGTATCAAAGTTGGTACCTGCCTGTAGAATTTTACATTCTAGCGCGGTTGTAAATTTTGTTGCATTCGGCGCAAGGACATGCCTCCTTGCCATATATTCTTTTTTAAAAAAACTCAATCTTAGCTGTATTCAGGGCTGCCAGATAAATTTGTGAAGAATTCGTAAATTAACTTAGAAAAAATAAAAAAGTCGTCTTTTACGTTTCGAAAAATCGTCAATAAAATCGGAAAACTTAAAATTTAGTTTTTTTTTTAAACAATTTTTGTTCGATTTTTGTAATAAAAAACATTTAAACAAAAACATAATTACTTTATACCCAGCTGCAGGGAGTCTCATGAAGAGCGTCATTGATCATTGATGACCGCAATTTTTAATCGTAGTAGATTCCTCACACGGGAAAAACTTATAAGACTGAGATGCATCCATAGCACAGCGAAAGGCGCTTCTTCAATCGTTTAAGACGTGGGTAAAGGTCATCTAACGAGTCTTTCATGTCAAGAATCGTATGAGACACTTGTTGATATTATCTTACTATCCGTGAAATGTTCGCCATATAATTGTTGAAAATATGATTTATACAGAGAGTCGTAAAAGGTTTATTCTCTGATGGTTTGACGATAGATAAGCAAAGTGTAACATCATTTAAAGATTTTCTTAAGACTTGCATATCACAGCCGTACCTAAACAAAGGCGGCACGCATTTTTAAGTTTTTAATAGAGCGACCTCAACGCTTTGCAATTGGAAAAACCGATTTTGACAGCTCGTTTAATAGTGACGTTTGCCGCTATTTTTAATTAATAATGGCAATTTAGCTATTTTCTTTAGTCCATCTATCGTTTTTATCTCTAATTTTATTTATAATTTGTGGGTTTTATTAAACAAGAAATCTATCACTACTGTTCATGGCACAACGTTGACGCCCTTGTTTTGGTATGGCATATCAGCGTAAAAGCTCAGCGAAAGAAAATGTTCCGCCTTCCGCTTTTGTTAAGGTACGGCTGTTAAACATTCCAAGAATAAAAACGAACGTGTCAGAAAATTTTGTGTTTTATTCAGAATTTGGAGACAGAAAAAAATCGTCACTTTTTTTATTTATGCACTGTTGTAAATTTGGTTTCATTCGGTGCCTACATTTCTTTAAAAATGCGAAAATACAATCTAAGTTAAATGATAGTATTTTTATTTTTTATTAAAACATTTTGTACATAAGCGATTTCGGTTCATTATAGCTTAAAATTCTTGTTACTAATTGTGGTACAAAAGATGTTCCAAAGTGATAATAATTTGGGGAAAACGTAAAAAGTTTCCTAAAGTCTTAGGTTTGATCCACTATAACTCAGGCACTTCTAATCCGATTTAAGAAAATTAGCCACTTTTCGACGCTAATTTTGGTCATGATTTGGTCATTGAAACAAGATTTAACTCATTTTAAATGAGCCAGCACTTGACTGTAGATGAAGGCTGAAAAGGAAGTATATATCGAAAACATCAAATG
This sequence comes from Pollenia angustigena, assembly GCA_930367215.1. NCBI lineage: Eukaryota > Metazoa > Arthropoda > Insecta > Diptera > Polleniidae > Pollenia > Pollenia angustigena. Next base: position 104,275,724 of record OV884057.1, on the reverse strand, counting down.
TACCGTTATGTAGTAAAAAATTAGATTTTTTGCCGCAATGTATATCAGAATGTGGCAAAAAGTAGTATTTGTATGTAAAATTCCACATGCTAGCGTTGTTACAAATTTTGTTGTATACGGTGCAAGGAGATGCCTACCTCCCATATATGCATTTTATTAAACTTAATTTTAGCTTAAGTTATGTTATAATGACCTTAAAATTCCGAAAATTATGAGTTTTAGTTTTGCTTTAAATTTTGTTTCATTCGGTGCATTCAGATTCATTTGGGGTGTCTGTGTTGAAAATTAGTCACACAGTGTTATTTTTAAATTAAGCTGAAATGAAAATGTACAATTCAAAATAAAATTTTGGTTTTTTAAGCATTTTAAAAAGTGGTGTAGGGAAAGATTAAGGAGAAAAAAGTGGTTGTAGGAAAAAAAGGGATTATTTTTCATAAGCGTAGGGATTTTTGAATATTCTCCTGGCATCACTGCTTTGTGGTAAAGTCCTTTAACTTCTAAAATAAGGTGACCAGATTTTGAAAATAAAAATAGAAGACATAAAAATAAAAAAAAATTATTTCACTTCGAGATTTTTTACATATTTTACAGACAAATTTTCATTTCCATATTTATTGTATATGTAAACTAAATTAAAAAAATAACTGATTGTTGGCTTGATATGCAACCCTGCTACATCCACTTTTTAAGTAAATTGAGATTTTGATTCCGTTTGGTAGATAAAGATATGCCTCGTGGACAGGCGCGGATTCAGGGGGGGGGGGGAAATTTCCTTATTTCCCCCCCCGTAAATTATAAAAATATGTTTTGTTAATTTCGATAATACAAGAATTCCCATAATAATATTTTTTTTAATGTACACAATTTTTGGAAATCCCAGCAAGGTTTTTTTTGTTTTTTTTTTATGGAATCTCAAACGAAATTTTCAGTAAGTATATTTTTATTTTTTTTTATTGAATCTCTAACGATTTTCAATAAGCATCCACTAAAGAGCTGCAAGAATACATTCATTTGTTTATTACACACAAGCATTCCAATATTCATTCAAATATTTAAATAGTTAAAGAGTGGTTTACAGAGTTTAAGAGTTAAAATATAAAAGAGAGTGTAGTCTGTGTTTTACTTTATCATAACAAAGGCACACATTCTATTCACTCTTTTTCTTTGAATATTTATTTACTCAATTTGCAAATGCAAACACACGCAAGTATATGGTAACAGTTAGACTGTGCAAGAAATACTACATAGTAAAATTAGTACTTATGTTTATTCTCATTACAAATATATCTCTATTAAACAGAATTTGGAACAAAAATAATAAAAATTGGATTAAAATTATATATTAAAAAGGACTTTAAAATTCTTGCGTTTTACGTTTTCGATTTCCATAACAAAAGTTACTAGTAATAATATTAATGTATTCATGTAATGAATAAAACATTCAAATAATATTATATTCGAAACTTATACACATTTTATTATGTCTGTTTTATTTGAATGTGGTAGTATTTTTTTTCTGTTTAAATACAGTTGTTTTCTTTTCTCTTTCGCCTTGTGTGTTCATTCATTTGTTTTTTTAACATAAAATGTAAAGCACTGCGTACTTAAATCGTTTGTTGTATTTAACTTTACCTACTTAAAAAACAAATGAATGTATTCATATGCCTTTTAAATGTAGTCATGCAGACCTTTAGTATCCACATCTTAATCCTAATAGTTATTTATTAGATATTTCCAAAGAAACATTTAGTTTACCGTATTCAATTACTTATTATTCTACATTCAATCCCAGCAGGTGCCATCTATATTCAAAGACTTGACTTGATAATGCGTGCGGCTTAATTATTAAAAAGCCTTAATATTTGCAATATTTATGTATAAATGTGTTTTATGAATCAAAATTCTATTCGATAATTTTTGACGAGAGCACTGATTTGTCGGGGAAAAGCCTGATTTCCTTATCTTTTAGATATTTCAACATACAACAAAAAGTTTTTACGGAAGAATTTATTGGTTTTGTTGTAAACGCATTTGAAAAGGCTTCAAAAGATATTGATGACGTTGATGTGTCAATTGATGCGAAGGCAATATCATCAATAGTTCTTAAAACTTTGACAAATTTTGGTCTTGACCTAAAAAATTGTGAAGGAGATGGAACAGATGGGTGTCCTCTGATGTCAGCGGAAAATGGAGCTGCTCAAAATTTCTGGAAAAGCGACAAATGCGAAACAAACGCCTTGCTATTCCCATAAATCGAACAACTTAATTTCTAAAAGCAATAAAGTGCCATTAATACAAAAAGTTTTATCATTTGTTAAAGAAACGACAAAATTTTTTAAATACAATCATCCCAAGCGAAAAACAGTTTTAGCAAAGTATTTGGGAGCCAAACTCTCTTCATTATGCGTCTTTGCAACAAGTGTACATGATATAGTAGAACCTTTGGAAAAAAATATCTGAGTGGAAAGGAAGTAGTATCTCTACCTTTATATTAAGGAGCTCACTTAGTTCTTTTAAATTTATTTGCGGAATATACATATTAAGTGTGATACCTTTTGTAACACAGCCACTTAGTATCATTTTACAAAAGCAATATATAGATATTCAAAAAGGATCAAGCCTTATCAAAATTTTTATCATGTGCCTTGAAGAAAAAAGAAATAAAGCCCAAGAACAATTTAAAGCGATTTTTGAAAAAGTTAAAGTTATTGGCGTTCAATTCGAGGTTCCAATCGAAAATACAAAATTTGAACGAAATAATCACTTCCAAAATGTTGAAGATTACTACCGAGTTGTAGGTTACATTCCTCTTATTGAATTTATTTTAATTTAGAAGATTGGGAAAGACCCAATAGATATCCTAAATGTATTGAACATACCTAAACTTCAACCTCAAAGTGTAATCAAGTCATATGGACAAATCCTGCGTAACGAACGCTACACTCGCTCGTGTTTTCTGATTGATATATAACCATTTTTTGGCCTTGTAAAAGAGATAGCTTCAACTTATATAGTATTTAGTGACATTAATATGTACTTACGAATGGCATATATCATAATTTCTTAGCAAGCATTTGTTGCGAAATAATTAATCACAAAGTTTTGTTACACACGCCACAAAACTTAGAACCAACTTTAAAAGTTGAAGGGTGTTTTCCTAATTTTTAGCGAATTTTGCATCATAAGGTATACAAAGTCTTATTCCTAAAAGAATGATGAATATAAGAGAACTCTAAAATCACTTATTCGCAGCTTAAAAATGTTGTAATTTTTTGATAAAATCCGTGAACCCTTTGTGACGCACGCCTTACAACGCACGCTACAGTTTTTTTAGTACTATATAATAAACCCAATTTTATTTATTTTAACAAAACAAATTATATATATAAAATAATTTTGTGATCATTAATAAATGTATGAATGAATATCAATCTTTTTTTAACGAAATTTATATTGCGATGAGTCTGCTGGCTGTAAGTGCTATTTTAAGCTCAAAAAGCACCTAAAATAATGTTAAATTCATGTGTAATATCAAGAGATCAGAGAAGGGGTTATATTGGGTAAAAATTATTATATTAACGATCGTCGAAATACATATTTTTAAAAATACAGTGCACTCGCGATAATATGAACACCCCAAAATATGAACACTTATTTTCTTCCATTGACTACTCTAAAATATGAACTTGTGCAAACGCTTTAAAATATGAACAACTTATAGTTGTATTTTAAACGGTTTTTATCTACCTACACAGTGTTATATAAAAATCAATTTTTATTCAACTGTATAATAAACTGGGGATTTCCCTAACTATAGCTTTACAAATGTCTTCAGTTGTTAATCAAAATGTTTTACATACAAAAAATGGAAAATGCATGCACCGAATGTTTTTTGAAAATGAGATACAAAAAGATCACTGTTAGCAGATACGGAAAATATCAGGAGATTTTTAATAGAGCGTGGCGTTTTTAAACTGATTGAACGAAAGAAAATCACAGGCTTTTTCGCAAAGCTTTAAGTTTGCTTTTCTTTTTTAAAAATCAATAGTTTTTTAAATCCAATGAAGAGTAAATAAAAAAAACTTTAACATTAGAAACTTTTACTTTTGCCATTCGCAAATATGAACAATCCTGCAAATGTGAACTGGCTTTGTTTTAATTAGTTCATAATATCGCGAGTGCACTGTAAAAATTAAATTATACATCTAAAAAAATTAATATGAACAATTTTTGGTTTTTGGACTGTTTTTGAGATTTACCATTTATTTTAAAACCACAGCTAGCTGATTATATTTGATAAACGAGATTAACATATTTTAACTTAAGCTTAAACTGTTGCATTGGCAACAAACATGGAAAATATCTGAAAATCATTCAGGGGCCAAATTACGGCATTCGATATCGATCGAAATTACTACACAATTTAAATAGAAATTTCGATCGATATCGAATGCCATAATTTGGCCCCAGATAACATTGTAGATGCTTTTATAAACTGTGATGAAGACATCTTCCCAAATCTAAGAAAAATATTTCAAATTTTCGTGTCAATGCTCGTCAGTAGTGCTACAAGCAAGAGGTCATTTCCTACCCTTCGTCGAATAAAAACATGGCTTAGATCAACAATGACCGAAGATAGACTGAACTATCTCAATTTGCCTCACAAGGAAATCACAATTTACTTATTTAAAAAGATTCATTTATTTTAATTTATATTGAACGGATCTTATATTTTATTTAACCCTATTGTTTTTTTTTCTATAATATAATATACATACATATATTGTTTTTAATAAACTTTTAAAAACAAATTTTTTACTTTTTTGTATCATACAAAATTTCCCACCCCGTAAGGCTCGAGCTGGGTCCGCGCCTGCTCATGGACCAGAATGTAGTTTTTCTTCAATTTGAGTCTTGAAGTGTATCAAATCAACTATATTTTTGGTTTTCTTCTCAAGCAACCAATAGGAAAAATAAAAAGTTTTTCCTGTACAATTTGTTAAAAGGGAGTTAGCAGGTTTGCATATTAAGCCGACGATATATAAAAATTTACATTTACATTTACTTAAGTAAAATTAGTTAAACAAATAACAAAACTTAAAAATTCATTGCACTAACTAGTTCAAAATTTTATACTACAAGCGTATGAGAGTTCAGTAGGAATATGAACAAAACAAGCATGGCGCATCATTTTCCATACGATTTGACAGAAAAAACCAGTGATCGCCGTGAAATAATATTTATTTTAATTTATAAAAATAAAAGCAAATATTGGTCATGCTTTTAAAAAAATAAAGAGGACAAAGATGACAGATTATGAAAAAAGATGATAAAAAGTTCCTAAAAAATCAAATTTTTACCAAAATTTTGTGCTTTGTTGTGATACAGACGTGTGTTTTTAAACCCGCATACGATTTGAACTATCAATTAATCACATTTGACTTTTTAATATAAGCAGCGAATGGACGCTTAAAATAAATAATATATTTTGTTATTTAACATTATAGTGAACAATTAAAACGATAAAATTAAATAAAACAAAATAGTAAAAATATATATGTACGTATGAATGTTCATACATGTGTATACATATTTTGAACAAAAACATTTAAGTTTAAATTTTTTATTTTTTTTTTGTTGTAAAATACAATAAATAATAAAAATATTAAGAGCAAAGCAATACGGTGAAAAACAAAAACAACTCTTTGCATGAGTACGAACAGTGAAACAACACTAAGACAAAATGAAAGAAACGTTTACGTTTTAGTTAATGCAAATGAAAATAATGCAGAAAAAAATAAAACAAAACAAAACAATATAAACTATTTAACGGCTAAGCCAATTACTCGAACACGTTCCCTATCACCCTCGGTGTTTACAAAAACAGTGGATAGTGACTCATTAAAAAAACTACAACTAGATTTGGTGACAAGTGTTGCCAGCCCAGCAAGTATTGCCGTGACGTCAAAAACAAATTTAGTGGGAAATGATACCATGAACTCAAACACAAATGCAATGGAAAACCCCCCTGTAAAAAGTTGTCAAAAGCCTACAGTACAAGTTGGTATGGACAGGTACATAACAGTGCTTAAACGGGGACGCAGCCCTACCTCTGCAGCAGTTGCTTCGGCCTCAAAAGTACCATCTTTTGATAAAATAAATACTCAAAATCGTTTTGCAATTCTGGAGGATGAATCCTATGAAGCACCAAACGTCATTAAACCATCCAAGCCTCCCCCGATATATCTAAGGGAGCAAAATTCAAATGAGCTCATAAAGAGTTTGATATCGGTGATAGGTGAAAATTCGTTTTACGTAGCGGCTATAAAGCGTGGAAGTATAAACGAGACAAAAATACAAGTCAATAATGAGAATGATTTTCGCAAAATAGTAAACAACTTTGAAACGCTTAAAAAAAACTTTTATACCTACCAACTGAAAAGCAGTAAAGGTCTACAGGTAGTGATTAAGGGTATTGACTCATGTGTGGACCCAGAAGAGGTTAAAACATTCCTAGAAGAAAAAGGCTTCAAGGTAAAACATGTAGTAAATATTAAAAATAGAGAAAAAATTCCCCAACCACTTTTTCGAGTGGAGTTTGAACCCGGCGACGTAAAACTTAAAAAAAACGAAACACATCCTATTTACAATTTAAAATATATTCTCTACAGAAGAATAACTATAGAAGAGCCGCACAAAAAAAATGGACCTGTTCAGTGCTTAAACTGCCAAGAATTTGGCCATACCAAGGCATACTGCTACTTACCCCCTGTCTGCGTAGTATGTGGTGAACTACACGGTACAGTTTCTTGCGATAAGTCTAAAACCGACACCAACGTAAAAAAATGTAGCAACTGTGGCGGTAACCACACTGCGAATTATAGAGGATGCCCTGTATATAATATCGTCAAGCAAACGGTTGGACCGAAAACAAATACCCCTCAAATGCAGTTTGCAATTCAAGTAAACACAAATGCAAATCAAGCCCCCCAGCCTAGTAATAACAGAACCTCTTACGCTAACGTCCTAAAATCAAACCATCAGCCAATGCAAGGTGCCTCGCCAAGTAATGATGAAACTCCGGTTTCTAATTTAAGTCGCTTAGAAAAAACCATGGAAACATTAGTGCAAACAGTAAATAATTTTACGAACACAATGGGTAATATGATGCAGGAAATGCTTAGAATGCAATCGATGTTATTGCAAGCTGTACTTAACAAACCATGAACTGTTTAAAAATTTGTTTTTGGAACGCAAACGGCATCCGCCAACATAAAAATGAATTAGAATACTTTCTTAAAAATAAACAAATTGATGTCATGATGATTTCTGAAACTCATTTGACCTCAAGAAATACGTTTAAAATAAATGGTTATATACTATATGATACCAAGGATCCACGAGATAAAGCTTGTGGAGGTTCTGCCATTTTAATAAAAACCCCAGTCAAACACTACCTAATGTGTGATCATCGTGAAGATTATCTCCAAGCAACGAACATTTGCGTTGAGGAATTAAATAGAAACCTAGTAATTTCATCGTTATACTCTCCGCCTAGATTTTCAATATCGGAGGACCAATATTATAAATATTTTAAATCATTAGGACCGTGTTTCCTAGCCGCTGGCGATTATAACGCTAAACATACCTTCTGGGGGTCGCGACTTATAACGCCAAAGGGTCGTGTTTTATTTAACACAATTTCTAAAATGGATTTAAATGTGGTAGAGAGCGGACAACCAACATATTGGCCCACTGATCATCAAAAAATACCAGATGTCATCGATTTCGGCGTGGTTAAAAACATTCCCATAGAAACGATTCATGTTGAAGCCTCCCTAGAATTATCTTCCGACTGTATTATTTTTAAGGAATGCTTATGAAAAAGCAACCATATTTATTATTAATTCAGTGTTGCCATATAATATAAATATATACATTATTAATACAACTAAGTATGCACAATGGGATATAACTTAACATAACATCTCCCTTTCCATAAATTAAATTATAATAATTATTATTATTTCATCTTAGATTACAATGTAATAAAAATCATAATTTGTAGGGAAGTATTAATAACTATAGTTTCTTTTTTTACATTTATAAATTTAATTTTTGTGGTTCTTTTATCATCCTACCACTTTTTGTTACATAATTATTTCCTTTCATTTTTCCCTGTTCATTAACAATTGTTTCCGGCATTTGTACATTGAGTTCACTAGGAACTTCAACATCCGTACGGGATGTATCGTTCAGCACTTTGACACTTGTGTCATCGGTTTTGAACGATTCATCATTGTGGGTTTCAACTATTTTATTTTCTAAGGATTTTCTTATATGTTGTTGATTTCTTCTGTACAATATTTCATTACTATCTTTTATTAGGAATGATCTTGGTTCTTTGCAATGGTCTATTACCTGTCCCGGGAGCCAACAACTTGTAGGTGTTTTCTTAAACATAACCTTATCCCCTTTTCTAACGGGTCGAACTTGTTTCGCCGTTTTGTTATAATGGTCCGAATATTTTTGAATATTCGCATTCAGTTTTCTATTGTATTCCCCCCGATCAACCACTTTTGGCTGAAGGTTTGTGGTGATGGATGGAACTTTTGTCCTTAAAGACCTCGACATGAGTAACTGTGCTGGGCTAGGCAAAGTACCCTTAGGTGAAGTTCTATAATGCAGTAGTGCTACATAAGGGTCCGATTTACTTTCATAAGACTTTAAAAATAATTTCTTAATTGTTTGAATAGAGCGCTCCGCCAAGCCATTAGATCTTGGTAAATATGGACTAGACGTCCTATGCTCAATTTGCCAATTTTTACAAAAATCTTTAAACTCTTGAGAATTGAATGGAGGGCCGTTATCTGATATTAAAATATGTGGAATCCCATGTCTAGAAAAAATTAATTTTAATTTCAATATGACCTGAGAACTGTTATACCCAGAATTTAATAATTCAATTTCAATATATTTTGAATAATAATCAACAACCAATAGATACATATTTTTGTTAAATTCAAACAGATCACATCCTAATTTAGACCACTGTAAGTCAATAATCTCATGTGGTGAAATTTTAGGTTTTGGGTTAGAATTTTGATGTCTCATACATGTTTCGCAATTTGTGACAATGTTCTCAATGTCATTGTATATATTAGGCCAATAAATTGATTGACGTGCCAAATCTTTGCACCGTTGAATTCCTAAATGCCCCTCATGGATTTTACTTAAAATTGACTTGCGTAAGTCCCTTGGTATTAAAAGTTGATGATTCTTTAAAAGGATACCGTCTAAAACAGATATGTCGTCCTTAACTTTAAAATAAGGCATTACGTCTTGGTCAACATCTTTTTTGTTGTTTGGCCAACCATGTTTCACATATTCGTATATCTTCATAAAGGTAACATCTGTTTTAGAATGTTCCTTTATTTCATTAATTTCAGAAAAAGGCGTTTTCAAATGAGAAGCTATAAAATTACAATGTAATGAGATTTCCTTATCCATCTCAGTAAATCTTGTGCCCACTAATGGAGCTCTTGACAAAGTATCAGCAATTTGTAAATATTTGCCGGGTTTGTATATAACGGATATATTATAGCTTTGTAGGCGTAACATGAACCTTTGCAGTCTGGCCGGAATCTTAAATAAAGGTTTGTTAAACAAGCTAACTAGAGGTTTGTGGTCAGTTTCCACTAGAACCCTTGAGCCATAAACAAATTGATGGAACTTTGTGCAACCAAACAGTATAGTAAATAATTCCTTCTCTATTTGGGCATATTTCTGCTGAGCATCCGTCAAAGATACTGAAGCGTATGCAATGGGATGTTTATCCTGTAAGATTGTAGCACCTAGTGCGAATTTCGATGCATCTACAGACAAAGTCATTTCCTTGTTAGGATCAAAATATGTTAGGACTGGATATTTAGTTATTTCCTGTTTAAGATTTTCAAACTCTCTTTCGTGGCTGGACGACCAATGCCACTGAATTTCCTTTTTTAAAAGTTCCCTAAAATTTTTATTCTTCGAGGATAAATTTTCTATAAATGAACCTAAGTATGTAATCATACCAAGAAAACGTTGTAATTCCCTTTTCAACATCTGGTCTGACACCAGATTTATCAAAAACATGGCCTAAAAATTTGATCTCAGTTTGCAGTAATTTGCATTTGGATTTATTAAATTTTAGCCCGACCTCCTTGGCTCTTTGAAAAACTTTTTCCAATATTTGAAAATGTTCTTCCATTGTAGAAGAATATATTAAAAAATCATCGATATATATAATAAGACCTGAAATATCACCAAATAATTTTACTAACTCAGCGTAAAAAACTTCAGGTGCCGCATTTATACCAAATGGCAGCCTCAGGAATCGATAACGATCAAATGGCGTGTTAAATGTACACAGTCTAGAGGATTTTTCATTAAGTGGAATCATCCAGAAACCACTGTTTGCATCCAGTGATGAAAAATATTTTGAACCGTTTAACCGAGCCTTGCAATCCTCAATGTTCGGAAACGGGAAATGTGGACGTAATATGGCTTTATTTAAGTTCCTGGGGTCCAAACAAAGTCTAAGACTGCCGTTAGGTTTCGATACCAAAACTATAGAACTCACCCACTCCGTTGGCTCACTAACCTGTTTGATTACATTTAAATCCGACATTCTCTTTAATTCGCATTTCAGTTTATCGTGTAACCTAAATGGAATTTTGCGAGGTGGATCTATAACAGGCGAAACATTCTCGCGTATTTTCAAATAACATTTAGATTGCAACAGACCAAGACCATTAAAAACATCAACATATTTTTCAACTAATTTATTCACCGATAACAAATTTACATTTTTTACCAAATTTAGATTAATAGCAGTCTCAAGACCAATTATATTCTTACAATTAATATCAACAATATAAAATTTTATGTTATAAGTGCGGTTGTCGAAACCTACTAATAAATTAACAAACCTTCAACTTTTATTTGCTCACCGCTGAATGTAAATATTTTAACACAAGTCTTTTCCATTAAGTGGTTAGCTTTTAATTTTTTCAAAGTTTCTAAAGAAATTACATTAGTTTGTGCGCCCGTGTCCACTTGGCAAAATATTTTGTTGTTGTTTATTATTACCTCTATGGCCCATTCAGCTGCTGTTGCAGTTTTTCTAGAAAGTGCGCCAATAAATAAGTCCTCTTCCTCTTCTTTTTCATGTTCCTCTTCTTCTGCTTCTTCACCCGCATATACACACTTAACATATTTTTTCTTTAAAAAACACATTTTTTCAAAATGGCCGGTTTTCCCGCAATTGTAGCATTTGGCACCTATTGCCGGACACTTGTTTCGATGTATTTGGCCGCATTTTGTACAATTGCTATTTTTATTTGTCTGCTTCATCTTATTTTCACTTCTTTTGATGTAATTAATAAAAGGCTCTGGTTCTTCTATTTGTTGAAATGATTTTGCATTTTCCTTAGCTGTCGCCATGTTTTTTGCAATATCAATAGCTTTGTCAAGCTCAATACCACCTTCAGATAACAACCTTTCTCGTATATTTCCCATTTTAGCTGATAAGCCACATATGAAAACATCTTTTACCAAACTTTCACGTAAAGCACCAAATTCACAACTTAAACTGAGATTTTTCAAAATCGTAACATATTCTTCAATAGTTTGCTCTGGTTGTTGTTGGCACATAAAAAATTTATGTCTTTCCATGGCTATATTAACCTTTGGGATGAAGTATGAGTCAAATTTGGATACGAGATCCCCATATTTTACCGTATCAACGTCCATGTTGAAGGAATAAAAAATATCTAAGGCTCCGCTGCCAAGGTGGTGAAGTAAAAGGGCCACCTTGCGTTGATCTGAAGCATCTTCCAGATTAGAGGCTCTTACAAAAATTTTAAACTGAGTGTGCCACATCCTCCGCTCTCTGGCCATATTTGTTGCTTTTAAATTTATTTGCTGTAATGTTGCCGTAAATTGTTGACTACCCGCTTCATTTTTTATATTTGCTTGATTTGTCGCCATTTTATTTCTTTCTTTTCTTTTATAATTTTGATTTATATTTTACTTAAAAATTGTTTGGTATTATTTTATTTTTTCTTTTTTTTTTTTTTTTTTTTTTTTATTCCTTCTTTTCGACTTGTTAATTATTTAATTTTTATTTCAATTTAAGATTTTTCTAGTTCTTTTTTCTTTTTTTTTATATTTAAACAAAGTTTTCTTTCAGCTTCACTTCTGACACCATGTATTATTTTTATACAATTGTTACTATAATGAACCCCAATAGAATTGTACCTCCGACTGGATGCATAGCGACGACAGCTACGCAAATTAATTGGTTAAAATATAAAAAATATCTCAGTACCCATTGCACAGAAAATATTCCGCTCAGTACACCGGATTATGTAGATCGCTCTATTGACAGTTTTCTGAAACTAGCTGTTCAACATTCCAGCGATACCCCCAAAAAAATTAAAAATACTAAAATATATTCTTCAGATGTCGAGCGGCTCTTGACTGAAAAAAGGAGAGTTCGAAGAGAGTGGCAACTTTACAGATCCCCGCAACTTAAGATTTTATTAAAAGAGTGCACAAAAAAGCAAAGAAAGTTACTGCAGATTCAGAAAACGGCTTCTCTAGAAAAATATCTTAAGGAACTTGATGCTCCACAATCTGACTACTCATTATGGCGTGCAGCTAGAAATCTAAAAAGGCCAGTTATATCTAAGCCACCATTAAGAAACTTGAATGGTAATTGGGCAAGAAACGATATTGAAAAAGCAAATCTGTTTGTAAGTCATTTGAAAAACGTATTTACACCAAATATATTTCACAATATTGCGGTCGAGTTACCACCTGTTGCTGCTAGAGCAGCTATTCCCCTCAGATTTGAGTTAAGAGAAATCGAAACGGCTATTTGTGACTTAAACACTAAGAAGGCACCTGGTATTGATAAAATCAGTAATAAAATGCTTTTGGAGCTACCTCGCATAGCAAAGAAAATTATTCTTTTTATTTTTAATGCTATTTTACGCCTTGAATACTATCCTAAAAAATGGAAGGTTTCCTTAGTTACCATGATACCAAAGCCAGGTAAAGATCATACAAAAGTTGAGTCTTATAGGCCTATTAGCTTATTATCAAATATGTCAAAGTTGTTTGAGAAATTATTAGTTTCAAAATTAACACCGATTTTAAGTGTAAATAGATGTATTCCAAACCATCAGTTCGGAATTATAAGAAAGCACAGCACAATCGAACAGACTCATCGAATAGTAAATGTCATAAGAAAGGATTTGAAGAAAAGAAATATTGCTCAGCACTCTTCATCGATGTTTCGCAAGCTTTTGATAAAGTCTGGCATGAAGGCTTATTACATAAATTGAAGCAAAATTTACCAGCAAACACACACAAGCTGCTAGAAAGCTACTTAGTCGGTCGCCAATTTATTATTAAAGAAGGAAATTTCTTAAGTTCACCTCAGCCCATTGCCGCTGGAGTCCCACAAGGCAGCATCCTGGGCCCTCTATTATACTTAATTTATACTTCGGACATGCCAACAAGCAACTATACACAAACTTCAACATTTGCAGACGATACAGCTTTTCTAAGCGTCCACGAAAATCGTTATGAAGCATCGCGTTACTTACAGCATCGTATATTTCAACTAGAAATATGGTTAAGACAATGGAGGATAATGGTCAATGAGCAAAAATGCGTACATATAACATTCACTTTGCGCCGGGAATCTTGCCCCCCTATTACAATCAATAATCAAATAATTCCTCAACATTCGCATGTAAAATATCTCGGTATACATCTGGATCGGCGATTAACGTGGAAATGCCACATAGAGGCAAAATTAACTCAAATGAAACTAAAAGCCATTCAAATTTATTGGCTTATTGGAAGAAATTCTGTTCTTAGTCTCGATTGCAAGCTTCTACTTTATAACTCTATCTTAAAGCCTATCTGGTGCTACGGTATTCAACTATGGGGCACTGCCTCGGCCTCTAATATCGACAAAATTCAAAGGCGCCAAAATAAACTTCTTCGAATAATCACAGCAGCTCCCTGGTATGTTAAAAACTCAAACATTCATAAGGATCTCAATGTGCCCTTAGTTAAAACTATGATTACAAAATATGCAATAAAATATTTAAAAAGGCTTGAACAACACCCAAATCCACTAGCTCGAAATATTTTATATCTTGGCGGCCACACTCGCTTAAGAAGAAGAGACACTGCAGCACTTACCCAATTAGATGAGCGATAAACACCTATATAGGTGAACAGAACCCGTGATGAAGAAAATTTTGTCTGGCACTGGCAGGACATAAAATAACGTATTAGGTTAAGATTTGATTAATTATTGTTAGTTCATATTTAATTATGAAGATTCAATAAAAAATAATGACAAAAAAAAAAAAAAAAAAAAAATTATTTTAATTTATATTGAACGGATCTTATATTTTATTTAACCCTATTGTTTTTTTTTCTTTAATATAATATACATATATATATTGTTTTTAATAAACTTTTAAAAACAAATTTTTTACTTTTTTGTATCATACAAAATTTCCCACCGCGTAAGGCTCGAGCTGGGTCCGCGCCTGCTCATGGACCAGAATGTAGTTTTTCTTCAATTTGAGTCTTGAAGTGTATCAAATCAACTATATTTTTGGTTTTCTTCTCAAGCAACCAATAGGAAAAATAAAAAGTTTTTCCTGTACAATTTGTTAAAAGGGAGTTAGCAGGTTTGCATATTAAGGCGACGATATATAAAAATTTACATTTACTTAAGTAAAATTAGTTAAACAAATAACAAAACTTAAAAATTCATTGCACTAACTAGTTCAAAATTTTATACTACAAGCGTATGAGAGTTCAGTAGGAATATGAACAAAACAAGCATGGCGCATCATTTTCCATACGATTTGAAAGAAAAAACCAGTGATCGCCGTGAAATAAAATTTATTTTAATTTATAAAAATAAAAGCAAATATTGGTCATGCTTTTAAAAAAATAAAGAGGACAAAGATGACAGATTATGAAAAAAGATGATAAAAAGTTCCGAAAAAATCAAATTTTTACCAAAATTTGTAATTTTTTTGTACCAGAAATTGTATTTGAACAAAACAAGCATGGCTCGTCATTTTCCATACGACTTGACAGAAAAAACCAGCGATCGCCGTGAAATAAAATTTTGTATTCCCGTAAATAACTTTGATAATATACTTGCATGTGCCCGTGCAGAAAACTGAATTGCCAAATTGGTTTTTTTTGTTGTTTTCTTGCGAAGACAATAGAATGAAACAATTTGTTTTTAATTTTGTTTTTTCTTTTTACCCACTTACAACTACAATTCGAGTCGGAAAGAACCCAACCAATTGTAGGGGGATGTAAGAAAAGATAAACTCACTGTTTATTGTTGGTGTTTTGTTTAAGCTTTGATATTGTTACAAGTAAGACTTTGAGTGTTTAAAATTCTTATTCGCTTTAGGGTTTTATTTGTATAATATTTTTAGCTTATCTAAAATCTTTGGAAAAGGTTTCCTGATGATCTGGCCTAAGCAACCAGTGAAATGCGCATAGCAGCTAGCTTTCCCTCAACAATAAATTTCAGTGTATTTATCAAATATGAAAAATTGGGAATTTAGCACGTCATACAAAAATCTTAAAATTTATTTTAATTTATAAAAATAAAAGCAAATATTGGTCATGCTTTTAAAAATTAAGAGGACAAAGATGACAGATTATGAAAAAAGATGATAAAAAGTTCCTAAAAAATCAAATTTTTACCAAAATTTGTAATTTTTTTGTACCAGAAATTGTATTTGAACGATGCGTTTAAAATTAACCAAAATAAGGTTCAAATAAGTTACATACTTATATAATCTGCGCAGGTTGCGAGAACGTATGTTTTTCAGAGCGAAGAAAAACCAAAAAAAATCAAGGCATGCGCAATGACAAACAAGGTTACATTTTCTCAGAACAAGTTTTCTGTTACTTGTTGTATGTTCCTCTTTTGTTCTGTTTTTTTTAACAACGAGATGATAGGTACTGTAAGCGTAAATACGCGAATAAGTGGAAGAATTCAAATATGTACGCAATATATAAAAAAAACATGTTAGGCACGTAATGATGCGCAATTAGAGGTACAGTTGCGTGGTCTGATATATTGGGTGAGGGAAAAATTCATGGTATGTATGAAAAAAACAGAAAAAAATCCGTAACAAAAACGAAAAAGTAGCTTTAATAGAATGAATTCAATTTGCAAAACTTCCATATTTACAATTAAATGTTAAGGTTTACAAAAAAGCAAAGCTTAAAAATTGCTGCAGTAAAAAAGAACTGGATGAACATCAGAGAACGGCTTTGTGTGATTGCAAAAAGTTCGCATTTTATGAACACTATAAAATACACTATTTTGCATTTTGCTGAGCGATAAACTTTCTCTGCTGGTCTAAAATCATTTAAATAATGCACAGCGTGTTTTGCGGTCCATACATGGATATATGGTGTTAGTCTGGGTTCACACTATGAAAGTCTTCTTGCAGATAGTTTATGTTTATTGTTGAGAGGGAAAGAGAACATGTTATAGAAGGTACAAAAAATCAGGGTTTAAAAAGCAAGTTTGACTGTGATGGAAACTGAAAGAACTTGAAAACTTAACGTTCTAAAAGCAAATCTTGGCTGTCAAAAATTATTGAAAAAGTAGAACTTAAATTAAAACCATCAGCATCACAAGCGCAACTGGTGATCACGCATCAGCAACAAAATTTTGCATCACTGCAGCAGTGATGCACAGTTTTGATTCATTTACGAACGTACCCATACCTTAAAGACTAAAGTACTTATATGTATGTATATTAGAGCGACTCACCAAAAAAAGTGCTCGATGTACCCTCCTAAAAATGAACCTTGGACTTTTTTAAGATGACATTTTAAATATTTTGGCTCCAGGGTTTACCTCTCGTGAGCTGGACCAGTTTTTGCATGTTTTGTTGCTTTAAGCATCTGTTTCCTTACCAACATATACAAGTTGGGTATCGTAAGAAACGGGTTTTTAAGGCAAGTATATAAGATTTGTCCAAGGACGATCATCCATGTCCTTTTTTTAAGGATTTTTTGTAAAAAAAAATGGTTTTTGAATTTTTTGTTCGGGGTTGTTTTTAATAAAAGTGCCACATTAACATATTTTAATCTTTAATCGATTTAATTAAATACGTGTATCAGCTTTTTTTGAAATTCGTGCTAGTTCGCGTTTCTAGATCATGTATGGATGGACAAATTTTATATACAGTTGGACGCGCCTTAAAAAAACCTTTCTTACGATACCCAACTTGTATATGTTGGTAAGGAAACAGATTCGTAAAGTAGCAAAACATGCAAAAATATACCCTTTTTCAAACTGGTCCAGCTCACGAGAGGTCAACCCTGGAGCCGAAAAATTTAAAATGTCATCTTAAAAAAGTCCAAGGTTCATTTTTAGGAGGGTACATCGAGCACGAATTTTGCTTCCATACAACTTGAGTCGCTCTAATGTATATACATAGTATTTATAAGATGGACCAGCATAAAAGCAAGTTTTTTGTTGATATGATTAATAAATCAGAAATAGTTTAATCTTTTGTTCTTTATATAGTTTATGGATACATATAGCACTAATAACTAATATTCAATATTTTATACAATTTCAGTGGTGGATTTCTTTAATCGTATAAATCTTATATATGGAACGGTTTCAGAATATTGTAATGAGATAACGTGTCCAACAATGTGTGGAGGTTCGCGTTACGAATACTTATGGGCGGATGGCGAAAAGTAAGTACTTTTTAATTTAATAGTTTATATCTTAATTTATATTTCAAAATACGTTAAACAACTGCAATTGTGAAGTTTATTTAACGATGTCCGTATGTATGTGTATGCTAAAATGGGTTTTATCGGTTTCTATTGAAATCTAGGCCGATCAGTCCACAAATGGCTGAGATATGAGCAAAAAACTACTACTGCCTCTAATATTACCCATAAATCCCTTGTTGCTGTTGCTGTTTCTTTTTATTTTTTTGTTGGCAGAAATTATGGGCTCCCACTAGATATTGAAATTTATACATCAATTGGGAGAAAACAGTACAAAAAAGGGGAATACGCAGGTATGGGCACCACTACCTTGAAAGCTTTGCATGTGTGGCTTTGTATTAGTTTGTGTACGTTTGCATTTGTTGGTTTTATGCTCTTTTGCTCTTTGCATTGAAAAAAATGTTGTGTATGTACTAGAAGTCTGCAAGAATAAATTAAAACCAATTTTAACACACTCATTTGTTTTTTAACAACAATGTGTCGAGCACCCAATAATAACGAAACAAATGAAAGAATAACTAAAGACAAAACAAATAAAAACTCAGTCAATTCAAGCCGAACGAGTGAAATATTCTGTATTTATTTATGATTTCCTGCACAACAGAACTAAGTTTTACAATTACAGTGCAGGAATTTGTATGTGTACAAATTAGTTTCCAAATTACATAAAATAAAATTTTAACATAAAAAAATTATAACATTAAAAATTTAGACAAAATAAATAAGAGGATGAGAAGGGGACTCAATGCATACTACACATGCAGGAACTCCATTGGTAAGAACTGGGGTCTTAGGCCTGATATGGTAAACTGGATTTACACATCGGTTGTTAGGCCAATACTTACCTATGGATGCACTGTTTGGTGGGGTGCGTTGGGAGTGGATAGCTATAGGAAGATGCTCAGCAAGGTTCAAAGAAGTGCATCTCTTGGCATCACAGGCGCAAGGAGAAGCACTTCGCAGGCAGCGCTGGACATACTACTATATCTATCCCCTATTGAGCGTTATGTGAGGAGTGTGGCAGCTAGGAACTTACTAAGACTTTACGAGTCTTCTTTAGTTAGACCTAGGCGGGATGATCACACGAGAATTTTGTACGAGATGGGTCTGCTTGATCAGGGTATTTCGGATCATAAGACTATGACCCTGGACTTCGGTGCAACACCACCAGTGGAGTTCCCGGATAGGGAAATTTGGAGTGGATCCAATGGACTGTTTGAGGGGTGGGCAGTATTTACGGATGGATCAAAGATGGAAACCGGCACTGGTGCCGGTGTATATATCGCGGACACCGAGGTGAGAAGGTTGTTTAGACTCCCCGATGAGTGCAGTGTCTTCCAGGCTGAGATCCTAGCGATCTGGAGGGCGACGGAGGTAATACTGGAACACATCGTGGGTGGTTCTGTGGTGACAATCTACGTCGATAGTCAAGTTACGCTGAGGGCATTGACAAATTATACGGTGCGATCGTGCCTGGTCGCTCGGTGTAGGAATGCTCTTGGTGAACTCATGGAGGCATTCAATGTAAGGCTGTGTTGGGTACCTGGACACTGCATGGTTGATGGAAATGAGGTGGCTGACGAACTCGCGAGAGAGGGTTCGAATCTGGACTTAGCGGTAAGGGACAAGAGGGTTAAGCCCCCCCTATGTTACTACTATGGGTTGATACGGGAGAAATTTCGTGATGGCGTTAACCGATCCTAGAGGGACAGAACGGATTGCAGGGTGTCCAGGGCACTATGGCCAAGATTGGACGCGGGGGCAACCAGGGTTCTACTGGGATTGGATAGGGGTAGTCTTAGAACGCTTATAGGGTTCTTGACGGGTCATTGTCCTGTTAGGGCTTTTGCGGGCAGATGGGACAACGCCATACCGGACTTCTGCAGATTGTGCGATGATTCAGAGGAGCTGGAGACGATCGAGCATGTACTGTGCCATTGTCCCAGGATGCAGGGCCTCAGGCAGAAATGGCTAGGAGATAGGTTTCACGACGAACTGGTGTGCATCTACTGGGGTTTGTCAGGAAAATAATGCGGTTGTTTCTGTTGGGGGGACTGTAGCGGGGTCAATAGTTCTACGCGGGATTTTCTACAACTTACTAACTTTCTATCTTTCTTGATACTATCCATCTTACACTTATTTTCTTTACTGTCTTCTCTTTATTTTTCTTTTATTGAAGGGATTCACAATGGACCATATTGGTCTCCGAGTGGAGGTGTGCCCTTGGGCGCATAACCCTTCTTAACCTAACCTAAATACGACAAAATATTTAAAAGGAATACCCTAAAAGAAATTGAGTTGCTGTTTATTTGTTGGTGATAAGGAAGAGAATTCCAAAGACGAATTGCTTTAATGAAAAATTGCCATTCGGAAACTTGGCATCGAAATTTCGGAAGTATTATGCTTTTACCCCTTGGTGTGCTAGATCTTATCTTTTTTTAAAAAGGTATTTCGGCTTTTCGGTATAAATCACTTTATGCAAAAACAAAAGAACCCTTAACTTAAGAAGGCTTTCGAAAGAAACTCCATAGAGAGTTTTCGAGTATGCCGAAACTTGGTCACGCCTTTTAAGTCCATATATATCGTCCCCTCAATATAACAATAGCCTATAATTTTTTTGAGGTTTTGAGAAAATCGTGTTTAAAGTTTTTGTCAAATCAGATGTCTAGTAAAACCTCAATATCGCGGTAAATAAAAATTCTTTATATTGGATTTTTCCACGAATACATAATACCGTTTCTTGTCTTTAAATTGACCAATTATTTTTATTCTACGCATCCTTTAAGACCATAATTATGTCATTCAAAGTGCAAGTCCTCTATATAGGCTATTTTATTTTTAAAAGAGTTCGTATGATGTATCTGATACACTATTTTATTTTGTATGGTATACGCTGTTTTATTCAATAATTTTACGGTATTTTTATTAAAATATTTGATCTCAAAAATATCAATTTGTAACAGTATAAAACAACGATTAATTCATAGTTTTGTTAATTCAGTGGCACATATTCATTTCTTTCCAATTTTGGTTATTATAAACAAAAAATTATGACAAATTATGGTATACATTGCGTAAATCAAAAATAACTTGAAGTTCATAAGTCTTCTTTGTCTTCCTCTGCTACATCTGGCTCATCTAAACAATTTCGCTTCTTTCCACCTTGTAAGTTAAAAAAAAAATGACTGCGAGCCACGAGGAATTACGTTCTTCTTGCACAAATTTTGGATATCATCCAGCTTTCGACGGTCTGAATGAAACAATTTCTCAAACAATAGTGTATATTATTATAAGCTATTTTATGAGTTAAAGTTTTCATAAATTGTATTTTTTTTCTACAGGCTAAAATGGCGTATAATGCGATGCTGGATAATTTCTTTTTTTATTCTTTAGTCCTATTTTCATCCATACATGATCTAGAAACTAAATCCGGTATCATATTAAAGTTACTACCAAATTGCATTTATATATATTCCAGAGCACCGTGTAAAATGCATCTAATTTGCAAAAATCTAAACTATTTACATACAAAGATGATATACTTGCCAAAAGATAAAATTTGATACCCATATTGCCCTATTTTAAACGAAGGGTTGCCACCCCATTGAATTTTTGTCAAAACGCGAACTAGCACGATTTTCAAAAAAAGCTGAGACACGTATTTAATTAAATCGACTAGAGATTAAAATATGTTAATTTGGCACTTTTATTTCAAACAACCCCGAACAAAAAATTCAAAACCCGTTTTTTTACAGAAAATCCTTACAAAAAGGGACATGGATGATCGTCCTTGGACAAATTGTATACACAGTTGGCACGCCTTAAAAAAACCTTTCTTACGATACCCAATTTGTATATTTTGGTAAGGAAACAGATTCTTAAATTAACAAAACATGCTAAAATAGACCCTTTTTCAAACTGGTCCAGCTAAAGAGAGGTCAAAGCTGGAGCCGAAATATTCAAAATGTCATCTTAAAAAAGTCCAAGGTTCGTTTTTAGGAGGGTACATCGAGCACGAATTTTGCTTCCATACAACTTGAGTCGCTCTAGTATACACTATTATTCTTTTAACAACTTTGGAGTGGCAATTTCAAGTAAAATAGCGCGTATGAGCTTACACACTTATTGAAGGAAAATTTGGAACAAGAAATTATACACTTTTTTTTTCCAACGACATTTTGACCCACTTTTTGGAAGTAGAATTTGACGAAACTTTGATCAGACATAAAATCAATGATGGAGATTCTAAGTATGCAATAAAAAAATAATAGCGTATGAGCACATACGCTATTGTTATATTAAGGGGACGATATATCTAATGATGTTGTTATATAATACCTCAAGGTTTTTTGTACTTGTAGAATCCCAATGAGAAAACAACTCGCATCCGTATGTAAGGCTTGGAACCAAATAAGCTTTTGCAAGTAGGATTCTGACATTCAGCGGTGTACAGTGTTGTACGGGCCACAGGGCTCTTAGTTTGACATTAATTTGTCCCACCAGTGTATTTACATGGCTAGACCACGTTAAGTTGCTGTTAAACACTAATCCCAGATTTTTTGACGTTTTTACGATGTTAATTTTCTTATTGTTTATTAGGATATCATTTTCGATTAAAGGTGTGACGGGTTTTTGTGAATAACCAGACATTTTGATTTTCGTGGATTTAAGCACAGACCATTTAGAGATGTTATTTAGGTCGTAATTGAGTTTTTCAATGCTTTCCTTAATTGATGGTACTGGACAACTCAAGTATAATTGTACATCATCTGCATACATGTGGACACTACAACAGTGAGTTAATTGCTGCGGCAGATCGTTAGCATAAATTGAAAATAATATTGGGCCTAAAATCGATCCTTGAGGTACACCTCTAGACAATGATATGGGATTAGATGCTTTTGTTTATGAACACCCATTGAATACGATTAGTGAGGTACGATAAAATTAGTTTTGTTGATGAAGATGAAAAGTTAAAAAGAATCCTTAGCTTTGTGCATAAAATTTGGTGGTCTACCGTATCAAAAGCTTTTTAGTGATCAAGTAGAACTAAAAAAATTTATATTACCATCATCAAGTTTTTGCCGCATATTCTCCGAGACTTCAACTAAAGCAGTTATGCAGCTGTGGTTAGGACGAAAACCTGACTGTTTATCAGATAGCAAATTATTATCATAAAGGTAGGAACTTATCTGGCGGTGCAAAATCTTTTCCAATACTTTCGACAGAAAGCTAAGAATAGCAATTGGTAGATATTTGGTGTTCGTTTTTGAAATTGGAATTATTTTTGCATGTTTCCACTTAACAGGAAAATTACTTGTAGTGATAAAGGTGTTAAATAAATGGGTGATATATGGCAGGAGAACTGTAATGACTTTAATAAATTTTGGATGAAGATTATCATATCCTACAGAATTAGATTTTATTTATTTTTTTTTTTTCTTCATAATTTATTTATTGAATCTTCATATATTAAATATGAACTAACAATAATTAATCAAATCTTAACCTAATACGTTATTTTTTGTCCTGCCAGTGCCAGACAAAAATTTTCTTCATCGCGGGTTCTGTTCGCTTTTATAGGTGTTTATCGCTCATCTAATTGGATAAGTGCTGCAGTGTCTCTTCTTCTTAAGCGAGTGTGGCCGCTATCATTTAAAATATTTCGTGCTAGTGGGTTCGGGTGCAATTCGAGCCTTTTTAAGTATTTTACTGCATATTTCTTAATCATAGTTTTAACTAATGGAACATTAAGATCCTTGTGAATATTTGAGTTTTTAACATACCAAGGGGCAGCTGTGATTATTCGAAGTAGTTTATTTTGGCGCCTTTGAATTTTTTCCATATTAGAGTCCGAGGCAGTGCCCCATAACTGAATACCATAGCACCAGATTGGCTTTAAGATGGAGTTGTAAAGAAGAAGTTTGCAGTCGAGACTAAGGACAGAGTTTCTTCCAATAAGCCAATGAATTTGGATGGCTTTTAGTTTCATTTGTGTTAATTTTGCCTCTATATGGCTTTTCCACGTTAAACGGCGATCTAGATGAATACCGAGGTATTTTACATGCGAATTTTGAGGTATCATTTGATTATTGATTTTAATAGGGGGGCATGATTCCCGACGCAAGGTGAATGTTATATTTACGCATTTTTGCTCATTGACCTCTATCCTCCATTGTTTTAAACATAGTTCGAGTTGAAATATATGATCCTGTAGGTATCGAGATGCTTCTTGACGGTTTTCGTGCACGCTCAAAAAAGCTGTATCATCAGCAAATGTTGAAGTTTGTGTGTAGTTGTTTGTTGGCATATCCGAGGTATATATTAAGTATAAAAGTGGGCCCAGGATGCTTCCCTGAGGGACTCCAGCGTCAATTTGCTGAGGAGAGCTTAAATAATCACCTTCTTTAATAATAAATTTTCGACCGACCAAGTAGCTTTCTAACAGCTTGTGTGTGTTTACTGGTAAGTTGAGCTTCAATTTATGTAATAAGCCTTCATGCCAGACTTTATCAAAAGCTTGAGAAACATCGATGAAGAGAGCGGAACAATACTTTTTTTCTTCAAAGGCTTTTCTTATTGCGTTTATTATACGATGAGTTTGCTCAATTGTGCTGTGTTCTCTTCTAAAGCCGAATTGGTTGTTAGGAATACATCTATTTTCATTTAAAATTGGGGTTAATTTTGACGCTAACAGCTTCTCAAACAGCTTTGATATATTAGAAAGTAAGCTTATAGGCCTATATGACTAAACTTTTGTGTGATCCTTTCCAGGTTTAGGTATCATGGTGACTAAGGAGACCTTCCACTTTTGAGGATAGTATTCAAGACGTAAAATAGCATTAAAAATTAAAAGAATAATTTTCTTTGCTATGCTGGGTAGCTCCAAAAGCATTTTGTTGCTGATCTTATCAAAACCAGGAGCCTTCTTGGGGTTTAAATCACAAATAGCCTTTTCGATTTCTCTTATCTCAAATCTTAGCGGAAGAGCTGCTCTAGCAGCAACAGGTGGTAACTTGACCGCAATATCGTGAGATATATTTGGGGTAAATGCGTTTTTTAAATGATTGACAAACAGATTTCCTTTTTCAACATAATTTCTTGCCCAACTTCCATTCAAATTTCTTAATGGTGGTTTAGAGACAACTGGCCTTTTGAGATTTCTAGCTGCACGCCATAATGAGTAGTTTGATTGTGGGGTTGCATCAAGTTCCTCAAGATATTTTTCCAGAGAAGCCGTTTTCTTAGTCTGCAGTAACTTTCTTAGTCTTTTTGTACACTCTTTAAGTAAGTTCTTAAGTTGAGGGGATCTGTGCAATTGCCACTCTCTTCGAGCCCTCCTTTTTTCAGACAAAAGATGCTCGACATCTGTGGAATATATTTTAATAGTTTTTGTTTTTTTGGGGGCAATATTGGAATGTTGAACAGCTAGTTTCAGAAAACTGTCAAAATTGTCAATAGAGCGATCTACATAATCCGGTGTACTGAGCGCAATATTTTCTGTGCAATGGGTACTGAGATATTTTTTATATTTTAACCAATTTATTTGCGTAGCTGTCGTCGGATGTACAATTCTATTGGGGTTCATTATAGTAACAATTGTAGGTGTGTGGTCGGAAGATAAATCTAGGGAGGCTTCAACATGAATCGTTTTTATGGGAATGTTTTTAACCACGCCGAAATCGATGACATCTGGAATTTTTTGATGATCAGTGGGCCAATATGTTGGTTGTCCGCTCGCTACCACATTTAAATCCATTTTAGAAATTGTGTTAAATAAAACACGACCCTTTGGTGTTATAAGTCGCGACCCCCAGAAGGTATGTTTAGCGTTATAATCGCCAGCGGCTAGGAAACACGGTCCTAATGATTTAAAATATTTATAATATTGGTCCTCCGATATTGAAAATCTAGGCGGGGAGTATAACGATGAAATTACTAGGTTTCTATTTAATTCCTCAACGCAAATGTTCGTTGCTTGGAGATAATCTTCACGATGATCACACATTAGGTAGTGTTTGACTCGGGTTTTTATTAAAATGGCAGAACCTCCACAAGCTCTATCTCGTGGGTCCTTGGTATCATATAGTATATAACCATTTATATTAAACGTATTTCTTGAGGTCAAATGAGTTTCAGAAATCATCATGACATCAATTTGTTTATTCTTAAGAAAGTATTCTAGTTCATTTTTATGTTGGCGGATGCCGTTTGCGTTCCAAAAACAAATTTTTAAACAGTTCATGGTTTGTTAAGTACAGCTTGCAATAACATCGATTGCATTCTAAGCATTTCCTGCATCATATTACCCATAGTGTTAGTAAAATTATTTACCGTTTGCACTAATGTTTCCATGGTTTTTTCTAAACGACTTAAATTAGAAACTGGAGTTTCATCATTACTTGGCGAGGCACCTTGCATTGGCTCATGGTTTTATTTTAGGACGTTAGCGTAAGAGGTTCTGTTATTACTAGGCTGGGGGGCTTGAATTGCATTTGTGTTTACCTGATTTGTTACCTGCATTTGAGGGGGATTAGTTTTCGGTCCGACCGACTGCTTGACGATAGTATATACAGGGCATCCTCTATAATTGGCAGTGTGATTACCGCCACAGTTGCTACATTTTTTTACGTTGGGGTCGGTTTTAGACTTGTCGCAAACAACTGTTCCATGTAATTCACCACATACTACGCAAACAGGGGTTAAGTAGCAGTATGCCTTAGTATGGCCAAATTCCTGGCAGTTTAGACATTGAACAGGACCATTTCTTTTGTGCGGCTCCTCAACAGTTACCCTTCTGTAGAGAATATATTTTAAATTATAAATTGGATGCGTTTCATTTTTTTTGAGCTTAACGTCGCCGGGTTCTAGCTCCACTCGAAATAGAGGTTGGGGATTTTTTTCCCTATTTTTGATATTTGTTTCGTTTTTGATTTGAAAGCCCCTCATTTCTAAAAAAGCTTTAATTTCCCCTGGGTCTACGCATGAGTCTATACCCTTGATTACTACCTGAAGACCTTTACTGCTCTTCAGTTGATAAGTATAAAAGTTTTTATTCAGAGTCTCAAATCTTGTAATTATTTTTCGAAAATCATCCTCGTGATTCACCTGTATTTTAGTCTCGTTAATGATACCGCGCTTTATTGCAGCTACATAAAAGGAATTTTCGCCTATCACCGAAATTAAACTTTGTATTAACTCATTAGAGTTTTGCTCTCTAAGGTATATGGGGGGTGGCTTAGACGATTTAATGACGTTTGGTGCTTCAGAGGATTCATCCTCCAGAATCGCAAAACGATTTTGTGTATTTATTTTATCAAAAGATGGTACTTTTGAGGCCGAAGCAACTGCTGCAGAGGTAGGGCTGCGTCCCCGTTTAATCACTGTTATGTACCTGTCTATACCAACTTGTACCGTAGGCTTTTGACAGCTTTTTACAGGGGGGTTTTCCATTGCATTTGTGTTTAAGTTCATGGTAACATTTCCCACTAAATTTGTTTTTGACGTCACGGCAATACTTGCTGGCCTGGCAACACTTGTCACCAAATCTAGTTGTAGTTTTTTTAATGAGTCACTATCCACTGTTTTTGTAAACACCGAGGGTGATAGAGGTTGATAGGGAACGTGTTCGAGTAATTGGCTTAGCCGTTAAATAGTTTATATTATTTTGTTTAGTTTTATTTATTTCTGCATTATTTTCGTTTGCATTAACTAAAACGTAGACGTTTCTTTCATTTTGTCTTAGTGTTGTTTCACTGTTCGTACTCATGCAGAGTTGTTTTTGTTTTTCACCGTTTTGCTTTGCTTTAATATTTTTATTATTTATTGTATTTTACAACAACAAAAAAAAAACAAGAAATTTAAATGTTTTTGTTCAGAATATGTATACACATGTATGAACATTCATACATACGTATGTATATATTTCTACTGTTTTATTTTATTTAATTTTATCGTTTTAAATGGTTCACTATTATGTTAAATAATTTAAATAACAAAATATGTATATTATTTTTTTTAAGCGTCCATTTGCTGCTTATATTGCAAAATCAAATGTGATTAATTAATAGTTCAAATCGTATGCGGGGCTAAAATATTTGAATGGTAAAAACATCAAGCTGGCTAACGCATGAGAACTCAAACATGTTTTGTTCAGACATATAGTTGTTGCTGGTGTAAAATGTATTGTTGACCAATGCTGTGTTGCTTGGTGTTACCATTGGGGTATTAGCAAAAATATTGTTGAGGTCATCAGCGTCGATAGAGGAGGCTACATTTTTAACAGGATCACCAATTCCAATATCCTTAATAGTTTTCCAAGTACTTTTGGATTCAAGAGCAGAACCAAATCGCTTGGAATAATACTCGGACTTTGCGATTCTTATTTGGTAATTGACTTCCTTTCTTGCAGAACGAAAATCAGCCTTTAGATCTACTGTCTTAAAACGTTTCCACCGTGAGTAAGCTAAGTCCCTACGTTTAATTGCATGTTTAATAATAACATTGAACCACGGGTTGTTTTTTGGTTTAATAATTTTTATTTTCAAAGGTACTGTTTCATCATACAGTTGTAAGATATTATCCTCAAGAAAGGACAGTTGCTCATCTACAGATGTCATATTGTAAATATTACTCCAGTTTATCTCTAAAACGTTTTCATTTAAAATGTTGGGGTTTAAGTTTCTAAAGTCACGATATGAATAGGATTGTTCTACCATGAAGTCATATGCTGCAAATAACAAGTCATGTTTGGAAAAACATGAAGCTGAAACTTGATCGTAAAGCAGAACTTTCGATGTATCTCCCACGAAAATAACATCTAAAAGCATGCTATTGGTTTTTGTAAAATGAGTTGCTGTAGATGTGTTAGTAGGTGTGAGTCCTATCGATTCCATACTGTTTCTAAACGAGGTTTCCGTTAAGAGGTTAGAATTAAAGTCTCCTGCTATCAATATATCGCTGTATGGTATAATTCAGGTTTCGGTTTTTAAAATAAAATTTGTATAAACAATAGAACTGTTCGGTCTATATATACAACCAACTAACATTTTTCTTCCAAAAGATGAGATTTCAAGAAAGATATATTCGATTACCTAATTTTTTTCTGTTTTACTGCAGAATTTACAATTAATATTGTCTTTGACATATATGGCCACACCACCACCGTCTCCAACCAGTCTATCAGATCTAAATACTTTATATCCATGTAAAGATATGAGACCATCTGAGGTTGGCTTATTAAACCATGTCTCAGAAACGCATATGACATCCACGTTCGAATTTTCGAAAATCCATCAAAATTCATCAATTTTGGGCTTTAAACTTTGAGCATTTATGTGGCAAATTTGTAAACCTTGTTTCTGTTTAGCAAGAATTTTCACCATACAAATTGTGACATCTTTGGAATTTACTTCAAAACTATTACGATTGGTCGTTTAAATAGAAAAATAAATAAATACCAGCAAAATCGCCAACACTAAACCCAACGCAATTTGTGTTAAGATAAGAAAAAAAAAATGCAAAAACAAATCAAATTTAGTGTAAATTTTAACATACAAATTTTTAAAAAAAAGTTATAAACAATATAGTTGAAAATAAAGATAATTAGTATTGTGGTTATTTTGTTGAACTATTCATGGTTTTTAATCCAAATTTTTAATATTTTCAATTAGGCTTAAGTTCATCAAATTTAATTTTCATTAAATTGTTTTTATGAAGAAAGGAATTTTACAACATGAAAATTAATTAAAATTTACTGATAATTTTTCATTCTTGACTCAATCTGGGCTCGAACCCAGGCGTTTTTACGGACAGGTTACCCTGACATGTTTCGATTGCAACCACTCAATCTCCTCAGAGGGCTTGCCGTTTAACACTCGCAGCCATCGACGACTGCTGACGTCATTAGTCAAACATCAATCCTTAAACCAAATTGTATTTAACCTTGGGTAGATCGAAATTTGCTTTGAATGATTATCTATTTTAATTTATTTAACATGTTCTTCCTTTACTTCTGTTTTTTCGTACTTTTGTCAAGAATTCTTCTTGAAGTTCAAAGTACATATTTTGTTTTTTTAATTTTTTTGTCTTTCTTTTTCTTGCTGACCTTTTCAGCACAACTTGAAGGACAAATGCAAACATAGAGCTCGTGCCTTAGCTTTAACAATAATTAGTATTGTGGTTATTTTGTTGAACTATTCATGGTTTTTAATCCAAATATTTAATATTTTCAATTAGGCTTAAGTTCATCAAATTTAATTTTCATTAAATTGTTTTTATGAAGAAAGGAATTTTACAACATGAAAATTAAAAAATTAAAAAAAATAACCTGCCCGTAAAAACGCCTGGTTTCGAGCCCAGATTGAGTCAAGAATGAAAAATTATCAGTAAATTTTAATTAATTTTCATGTTGTAAAATTCCTTTCTTCATAAAAACAATTTAATGAAAATTAAATTTGATGAACTTAAGCCTAATTGAAAATATTAAAAATTTGGATGAAAATAAAGATTTTAACATAAGTAGTATAAATATGGGGATTTTGTATATGATTTTTCCTCCCTACGTGATTCCCATAAGGAGGAATTTTTAAATTTCAATTTCCTCCCTACGTGTTTTCCCATAAGGAGGAATTTTTTCTTCCCATAGGGAAGCACATACGCTATTGTTATATTAAGGGGACGATATATCTAATGATGTTGTTATATAATACCTCAAGGTTTTTTGTACTTGTAGAATGCCAATGAGAAAACAACTCGCATCCGTATGTAAGGCTTGGAACCAAATAAGCTTTTGCAAGTAGGATTCTGACATTCAGCGGTGTACAGTGTTGTACGGGCCACAGGGCTCTTAGTTTGACATTAATTTGTCCCACCAGTGTATTTACATGGCTAGACCACGTTAAGTTGCTGTTAAACACTAATCCCAGATTTTTTGACGTTTTTACGATGTTAATTTTCTTATTGTTTATTAGGATATCATTTTCGATTAAAGGTGTGACGGGTTTTTGTGAATAACCAGACATTTTGATTTTCGTGGATTTTCGTGGATTTAAGCACAGACCATTTAGAGATGTTATTTAGGTCGTAATTGAGTTTTTCAATGCTTTCCTTAATTGATGGTACTGGACAACTCAAGTATAATTGTACATCATCTGCATACATGTGGACACTACAACAGTGAGTTAATTGCTGCGGCAGATCGTTAGCATAAATTGAAAATAATATTAGGCCTAAAATCGATCCTTGAGGTACACCTCTAGACAATGATATGGTTAGATGCTTTTGTTTATGAACACCCATTGAATACGATTAGTGAGGTACGATAAAATTAGTTTTGTTGATGAAGATGAAAAGTTAAAAAGAATCCTTAGCTTTGTGCATAAAATTTGGTGGTCTACCGTATCAAAAGCTTTTTAGTGATCAAGTAGAACTAAAAAATTTATATTACCATCATCAAGTTTTTGCCGCATATTCTCCGAGACTTCAACTAAAGCAGTTATGCAGCTGTGGTTAGGACGAAAACCTGACTGTTTATCAGATAGCAAATTATTATCATAAAGGTAGGAACTTATCTGGCGGTGCAAAATCTTTTCCAATACTTTCGACAGAAAGCTAAGAATAGCAATTGGTAGATATTTGGTGTTCGTTTTTAAAATTGGAATTATTTTTGCATGTTTCCACTTAACAGGAAAATTACTTGTAGTGATAAAGGTGTTAAATAAATGGGTGATATATGGCAGGAGAACTGTAATGACTTTAATAAATTTTGGATGAAGATTATCATATCCTACAGAATTAGATTTTATTTTTTTTTTTTTTTTTCTACATAATTTATTTATTGAATCTTCATATATTAAATATGAACTAACAATAATTAATCAAATCTTAACCTAATACGTTATTTTTTGTCCTGCCAGTGCCAGACAAAAATTTTCTTCATCGCGGGTTCTGTTCGCTTTTATAGGTGTTTATCGCTCATCTAATTGGATAAGTGCTGCAGTGTCTCTTCTTCTTAAGCGAGTGTGGCCGCTATCATTTAAAATATTTCGTGCTAGTGGGTTCGGGTGCAATTCTAGCCTTTTTAAGTATTTTACTGCATATTTCTTAATCATAGTTTTAACTAATGGAACATTAAGATCCTTGTGAATATTTGAGTTTTTAACATACCAAGGGGCAGCTGTGATTATTCGAAGTAGTTTATTTTGGCGCCTTTGAATTTTTTCCATATTAGAGTCCGAGGCAGTGCCCCATAACTGAATACCATAGCACCAGATTGGCTTTAAGATGGAGTTGTAAAGAAGAAGTTTGCAGTCGAGACTAAGGACAGAGTTTCTTCCAATAAGCCAATGAATTTGGATGGCTTTAAGTTTCATTTGTGTTAATTTTGCCTCTATATGGCTTTTCCACGTTAAACGGCGGTCTAGATGAATACCGAGGTATTTTACATGCGAATTTTGAGGTATCATTTGATTATTGATTTTAATAGGGGGGCATGATTCCCGACGCAAGGTGAATGTTATATTTACGCATTTTTGCTCATTGACCTCTATCCTCCATTGCTTTAAACATAGTTCGAGTTGAAATATATGATCCTGTAGGTATCGAGATGCTTCTTGACGGTTTTCGTGCACGCTCAAAAAAGCTGTATCATCAGCAAATGTTGAAGTTTGTGTGTAGTTGTTTGTTGGCATATCCGAGGTATATATTAAGTATAAAAGTGGGCCCAGGATGCTTCCCTGAGGGACTCCAGCGTCAATTTGCTGAGGAGAGCTTAAATAATCACCTTCTTTAATAATAAATTTTCGACCGACTAAGTAGCTTTCTAACAGCTTGTGTGTGTTTACTGGTAAGTTGAGCTTCAATTTATGTAATAAGCCTTCATGCCAGACT
Organism: Pollenia angustigena; assembly: GCA_930367215.1. Lineage (NCBI taxonomy): Eukaryota > Metazoa > Arthropoda > Insecta > Diptera > Polleniidae > Pollenia > Pollenia angustigena. Next base: position 104,242,964 of record OV884057.1, on the reverse strand, counting down.
TTATCAAAAGCTTGAGAAACATCGATGAAGAGAGCGGAACAATACTTTTTTTCTTCAAAGGCTTTTCTTATTGCGTTTATTATACGATGAGTTTGCTCAATTGTGCTGTGTTCTCTTCTAAAGCCGAATTAGTTGTTAGGAATACATCTATTTTCATTTAAAATTGGGGTTAATTTTGACGCTAACAGCTTCTCAAACAGCTTTGATATATTAGAAAGTAAGCTTATAGGCCTATATGACTAAACTTTTGTGTGATCCTTTCCAGGTTTAGGTATCATGGTGACTAAGGAGACCTTCCACTTTTGAGGATAGTATTCAAGACGTAAAATAGCATTAAAAATTAAAAGAATAATTTTCTTTGCTATGCTGGGTAGCTCCAAAAGCATTTTGTTGCTGATCTTATCAAAACCAGGAGCCTTCTTGGGGTTTAAATCACAAATAGCCTTTTCGATTTCTCTTATCTCAAATCTTAGCGGAAGAGCTGCTCTAGCAGCAACAGGTGGTAACTTGACCGCAATATCGTGAGATATATTTGGGGTAAATGCGTTTTTTAAATGATTGACAAACAGATTTCCTTTTTCAACATAATTTCTTGCCCAACTTCCATTCAAATTTCTTAATGGTGGTTTAGAGACAACTGGCCTTTTGAGATTTCTAGCTGCACGCCATAATGAGTAGTTTGATTGTGGGGTTGCATCAAGTTCCTCAAGATATTTTTCCAGAGAAGCCGTTTTCTTAGTCTGCAGTAACTTTCTTAGTCTTTTTGTACACTCTTTAAGTAAGTTCTTAAGTTGAGGGGATCTGTGCAATTGCCACTCTCTTCGAGCCCTCCTTTTTTCAGACAAAAGATGCTCGACATCTGTGGAATATATTTTAATAGTTTTTGTTTTTTTGGGGGCAATATTGGAATGTTGAACAGCTAGTTTCAGAAAACTGTCAAAATTGTCAATAGAGCGATCTACATAATCCGGTGTACTGAGCGCAATATTTTCTGTGCAATGGGTACTGAGATATTTTTTATATTTTAACCAATTTATTTGCGTAGCTGTCGTCGGAGGTACAATTCTATTGGGGTTCATTATAGTAACAATTGTAGGTGTGTGGTCGGAAGATAAATCTAGGGAGGCTTCAACATGAATCGTTTCTATGGGAATGTTTTTAACCACGCCGAAATCGATGACATCTGGTATTTTTTGATGATCAGTGGGCCAATATGTTGGTTGTCCGCTCGCTACCACATTTAAATCCATTTTAGAAATTGTGTTAAATAAAACACGACCCTTTGGCGTTATAAGTCGCGACCCCCAGAAGGTATGTTTAGCGTTATAATCGCCAGCGGCTAGGAAACACGGTCCTAATGATTTAAAATATTTGTAATATTGGTCCTCCGATATTGAAAATCTAGGCGGGGAGTATAACGATGAAATTACTAGGTTTCTATTTAATTCCTCAACGCAAATGTTCGTTGCTTGGAGATAATCTTCACGATGATCACACATTAGGTAGTGTTTGACTCGGGTTTTTATTAAAATGGCAGAACCTCCACAAGCTCTATCTCGTGGGTCCTTGGTATCATATAGTATATAACCATTTATATTAAACGTATTTCTTGAGGTCAAATGAGTTTCAGAAATCATCATGACATCAATTTGTTTATTCTTAAGAAAGTATTCTAGTTCATTTTTATGTTGGCGGATGCCGTTTGCGTTCCAAAAACAAATTTTTAAACAGTTCATGGTTTGTTAAGTACAGCTTGCAATAACATCGATTGCATTCTAAGCATTTCCTGCATCATATTACCCATAGTGTTAGTAAAATTATTTACCGTTTGCACTAATGTTTCCATGGTTTTTTCTAAACGACTTAAATTAGAAACTGGAGTTTCATCATTACTTGGCGAGGCACCTTGCATTGGCTCATGGTTTTATTTTAGGACGTTAGCGTAAGAGGTTCTGTTATTACTAGGCTGGGGGGCTTGAATTGCATTTGTGTTTACCTGATTTGTTACCTGCATTTGAGGGGGATTAGTTTTCGGTCCGACCGACTGCTTGACGATAGTATATACAGGGCATCCTCTATAATTGGCAGTGTGATTACCGCCACAGTTGCTACATTTTTTTACGTTGGGGTCGGTTTTAGACTTGTCGCAAACAACTGTTCCATGTAATTCACCACATACTACGCAAACAGGGGTTAAGTAGCAGTATGCCTTAGTATGGCCAAATTCCTGGCAGTTTAGACATTGAACAGGACCATTTCTTTTGTGCGGCTCCTCAACAGTTACCCTTCTGTAGAGAATATATTTTAAATTATAAATTGGATGCGTTTCATTTTTTTTGAGCTTAACGTCGCCGGGTTCTAGCTCCTCTCGAAATAGAGGTTGGGGATTTTTTTCCCTATTTTTGATATTTGTTTCGTTTTTGATTTTAAAGCCCCTCATTTCTAAAAAGCTTTAATTTCCCCTGGGTCTACGCATGAGTCTATACCCTTGATTACTACCTGAAGACCTTTACTGCTCTTCAGTTGATAAGTATAAAAGTTTTTATTCAGAGTCTCAAATCTTGTAATTATTTTTCGAAAATCATCCTCGTGATTCACCTGTATTTTAGTCTCGTTAATGATACCGCGCTTTATTGCAGCTACATAAAAGGAATTTTCGCCTATCACCGAAATTAAACTTTGTATTAACTCATTAGAGTTTTGCTCTCTAAGGTATATGGGGGGTGGCTTAGACGATTTAATGACGTTTGGTGCTTCAGAGGATTCATCCTCCAGAATCGCAAAACGATTTTGTGTATTTATTTTATCAAAAGATGGTACTTTTGAGGCCGAAGCAACTGCTGCAGAGGTAGGGCTGCGTCCCCGTTTAAGCACTGTTATGTACCTGTCCATACCAACTTGTACCGTAGGCTTTTGACAGCTTTTTACAGGGGGGTTTTCCATTGCATTTGTGTTTAAGTTCATGGTAACATTTCCCACTAAATTTGTTTTTGACGTCACGGCAATACTTGCTGGCCTGGCAACACTTGTCACCAAATCTAGTTGTAGTTTTTTTAATGAGTCACTATCCACTGTTTTTGTAAACACCGAGGGTGATAGAGGTTGATAGGGAACGTGTTCGAGTAATTGGCTTAGCCGTTAAATAGTTTATATTATTTTGTTTAGTTTTATTTATTTCTGCATTATTTTCGTTTGCATTAACTAAAACGTAGACGTTTCTTTCATTTTGTCTTAGTGTTGTTTCACTGTTCGTACTCATGCAAAGAGTTGTTTTTGTTTTTCACCGTTTTGCTTTGCTTTAATATTTTTATTATTTATTGTATTTTACAACAACAAAAAAAAAAACAAGAAATTTAAATGTTTTTGTTCAGAATATGTATACACATGTATGAACATTCATACATACGTATGTATATATTTCTACTGTTTTATTTTATTTAATTTTATCGTTTTAAATTGTTCACTATTATGTTAAATAATTTAAATAACAAAATATGTATATTATTTTTTTTTAAGCGTCCATTCGCTGCTTATATTACAAAATCAAATGTGATTAATTAATAGTTCAAATCGTATGCGGGGCTAAAATATTTGAATGGTAAAAACATCAAGCTGGCTAACGCATGAGAACTCAAACATGTTTTGTTCGGACATATAGTTGTTGCTGGTGTAAAATGTATTGTTGACCAATGCTGTGTTGCTTGGTGTTACCATTGGGGTATTAGCAAAAATATTGTTGAGGTCATCAGCGTCGATAGAGGAGGCTACATTTTTAACAGGATCACCAATTCCAATATCCTTAATAGTTTTCCAAGTACTTTTGGATTCAAGAGCAGAATCAAATCGCTTGGAATAATACTCAGACTTTGCGATTCTTATTTGGTAATTGACTTCCTTTCTTGCAGAACGAAAATCAGCCTTTAGATCTACTGTCTTAAAACGTTTCCACCGTGAGTAAGCTAAGTCCCTACGTTTAATTGCATGTTTAATAGTAACATTGAACCACGGGTTGTTTTTTGGTTTAATAATTTTTATTTTCAAAGGTACTGTTTCATCATACAGTTGTAAGATATTATCCTCAAGAAAGGACAGTTGCTCATCTACAGATGTCATATTGTAAATATTACTCCAGTTTATCTCTAAAACGTTTTCATTTAAAATGTTGGGGTTTAAGTTTCTAAAGTCACGATATGAATAGGATTGTTCTACCATGAAGTCATATGCTGCAAATAACAAGTCATGTTTGGAAAAACATGAAGCTGAAACTTGATCGTAAAGCAGAACTTTCGATGTATCTCCCACGAAAATAACATCTAAAAGCATGCTATTGGTTTTTGTAAAATGAGTTGCTGTAGATGTGTTAGTAGGTGTGAGTCCTATCGATTCCATACTGTTTCTAAACGAGGTTTCCGTTAAGAGGTTAGAATTAAAGTCTCCTGCTATCAATATATCGCTGTATGGTATAATTCAGGTTTCGGTTTTTAAAATAAAATTTGTATAAACAATAGAACTGTTCGGTCTATATATACAACCAACTAACATTTTTCTTCCAAAAGATGAGATTTCAAGAAAGATATATTCGATTACCTAATTTTTTTCTGTTTTACTGCAGAATTTACAATTAATATTGTCTTTGACATATATGGCCACACCACCACCGTCTCCAACCAGTCTATCAGATCTAAATACTTTATATCCATGTAAAGATATGAGACCATCTGAGGTTGGCTTATTAAACCATGTCTCAGAAACGCATATGACATCCACGTTCGAATTTTCGAAAATCCATCAAAATTCATAAATTTTGGGCTTTAAACTTTGAGCATTTATGTGGCAAATTTGTAAACCTTGTTTCTGTTTAGCAAGAATTTTCACCATACAAATTGTGACATCTTTGGAATTTACTTCAAAACTATTACGATTGGTCGTTTAAATAGAAAAATAAATAAATACCAGCAAAATCGCCAACACTAAACCCAACGCAATTTGTGTTAAGATAAGAAAAAAAAAATGCAAAAACAAATCAAATTTAGTGTAAATTTTAACATACAAATTTTTAAAAAAAAGTTATAAACAATATAGTTGAAAATAAAGATAATTAGTATTGTGGTTATTTTGTTGAACTATTCATGGTTTTTAATCCAAATTTTTAATATTTTCAATTAGGCTTAAGTTCATCAAATTTAATTTTCATTAAATTGTTTTTATGAAGAAAGGAATTTTACAACATGAAAATTAATTAAAATTTACTGATAATTTTTCATTCTTGACTCAATCTGGGCTCGAACCCAGGCGTTTTTACGGACAGGTTACCCTGACATGTTTCGATTGCAACCACTCAATCTCCTCAGAGGGCTTGCCGTTTAACACTCGCAGCCATCGACGACTGCTGACGTCATTAGTCAAACATCAATCCTTAAACCAAATTGTATTTAACCTTGGGTAGATCGAAATTTGCTTTGAATGATTATCTATTTTAATTTATTTAACATGTTCTTCCTTTACTTCTGTTTTTTCGTACTTTTGTCAAGAATTCTTCTTGAAGTTCAAAGTACATATTTTGTTTTTTTAATTTTTTTGTCTTTCTTTTTCTTGCTGACCTTTTCAGCACAACTTGAAGGACAAATGCAAACATAGAGCTCGTGCCTTAGCTTTAACAATAATTAGTATTGTGGTTATTTTGTTGAACTATTCATGGTTTTTAATCCAAATTTTTAATATTTTCAATTAGGCTTAAGTTCATCAAATTTAATTTTCATTAAATTGTTTTTATGAAGAAAGGAATTTTACAACATGAAAATTAAAAAATTAAAAAAAATAACCTGTCCGTAAAAACGCCTGGGTTCGAGCCCAGATTGAGTCAAGAATGAAAAATTATCAGTAAATTTTAATTAATTTTCATGTTGTAAAATTCCTTTCTTCATAAAAACAATTTAATGAAAATTAAATTTGATGAACTTAAGCCTAATTGAAAATATTAAAAATTTGGATGAAAATAAAGATTTTAACATAAGTAGTATAAATATGGGGATTTTGTATATGATTTTTCCTCCCTACGTGATTCCCATAAGAATTTTTTAAGGAATTTTTAAATTTCAATTTCCTCCCTACGTGTTTTCCCATAAGGAGGAATTTTTTCTTCCCATAGGGAAGCACATACGCTATTGTTATATTAAGGGGACGATATATCTAATGATGTTGTTATATAATACCTCAAGGTTTTTTGTACTTGTAGAATCCCAATGAGAAAACAACTCGCATCCGTATGTAAGGCTTGGAACCAAATAAGCTTTTGCAAGTAGGATTCTGACATTCAGCGGTGTACAGTGTTGTACGGGCCACAGGGCTCTTAGTTTGACATTAATTTGTCCCACCAGTGTATTTACATGGCTAGACCACGTTAAGTTGCTGTTAAACACTAATCCCAGATTTTTTGACGTTTTTACGATGTTAATTTTCTTATTGTTTATTAGGATATCATTTTCGATTAAAGGTGTGACGGGTTTTTGTGAATAACCAGACATTTTGATTTTCGTGGATTTAAGCACAGACCATTTAGAGATGTTATTTAGGTCGTAATTGAGTTTTTCAATGCTTTCCTTAATTGATGGTACTGGACAACTCAAGTATAATTGTACATCATCTGCATACATGTGGACACTACAACAGTGAGTTAATTGCTGCGGCAGATCGTTAGCATAAATTGAAAATAATATTGGGCCTAAAATCGATCCTTGAGGTACACCTCTAGACAATGATATGGGATTAGATGCTTTTGTTTATGAACACCCATTGAATACGATTAGTGAGGTACGATAAAATTAGTTTTGTTGATGAAGATGAAAAGTTAAAAAGAATCCTTAGCTTTGTGCATAAAATTTGGTGGTCTACCGTATCAAAAGCTTTTTAGTGATCAAGTAGAACTAAAAAATTTATATTACCATCATCAAGTTTTTGCCGCATATTCTCCGAGACTTCAACTAAAGCAGTTATGCAGCTGTGGTTAGGACGAAAACCTGACTGTTTATCAGATAGCAAATTATTATCATAAAGGTAGGAACTTATCTGGCGGTGCAAAATCTTTTCCAATACTTTCGACAGAAAGCTAAGAATAGCAATTGGTAGATATTTGGTGTTCGTTTTTGAAATTGGAATTATTTTTGCATGTTTCCACTTAACAGGAAAATTACTTGTAGTGATAAAGGTGTTAAATAAATGGGTGATATATGGCAGGAGAACTGTAATGACTTTAATAAATTTTGGATGAAGATTATCATATCCTACAGAATTAGATTTTATTTATTTTTTTTTTTCTTCATAATTTATTTATTGAATCTTCATATATTAAATATGAACTAACAATAATTAATCAAATCTTAACCTAATACGTTATTTTTTGTCCTGCCAGTGCCAGACAAAAATTTTCTTCATCGCGGGTTCTGTTCGCTTTTATAGGTGTTTATCGCTCATCTAATTGGATAAGTGCTGCAGTGTCTCTTCTTCTTAAGCGAGTGTGGCCGCTATCATTTAAAATATTTCGTGCTAGTGGGTTCGGGTGCAATTCGAGCCTTTTTAAGTATTTTACTGCATATTTCTTAATCATAGTTTTAAGTAATTGAACACTAAGATCCTTGTGAATATTTGAGTTTTTAACATACCAAGGGGCAGCTGTGATTATTCGAAGTAGTTTATTTTGGCGCCTTTGAATTTTTTCCATAATAGAGTCCGAGGCAGTGCCCCATAACTGAATACCATAGCACCAGATTGGCTTTAAGATGGAGTTGTAAAGAAGCAGTTTGCAGTCGAGACTAAGGACAGAGTTTCTTCCAATAAGCCAATGAATTTGGATGGCTTTTAGTTTCATTTGAGTTAATTTTGCCTCTATATGGCTTTTCCACGTTAAACGGCGGTCTAGATGAATACCGAGGTATTTTACATGCGAATTTTGAGGTATCATTTGATTATTGATTTTAATAGGGGGCATGATTCCCGACGCAAGGTGAATGTTATATTTACGCATTTTTGCTCATTGACCTCTATCCTCCATTGCTTTAAACATAGTTCGAGTTGAAATATATGATCCTGTAGGTATCGAGATGCTTCTTGACGGTTTTCGTGCACGCTCAAAAAAGCTGTATCATCAGCAAATGTTGAAGTTTGTGTGTAGTTGTTTGTTGGCATATCCGAGGTATATATTAAGTATAAAAGTGGGCCCAGGATGCTTCCCTGAGGGACTCCAGCGTCAATTTGCTGAGGAGAGCTTAAATAATCACCTTCTTTAATAATAAATTTTCGACCGACTAAGTAGCTTTCTAACAGCTTGTGTGTGTTTACTGGTAAGTTGAGCTTCAATTTATGTAATAAGCCTTCATGCCAGACTTTATCAAAAGCTTGAGAAACATCGATGAAGAGAGCGGAACAATACTTTTTTTCTTCAAAGGCTTTTCTTATTGCGTTTATTATACGATGAGTTTGCTCAATTGTGCTGTGTTCTCTTCTAAAGCCGAATTGGTTGTTAGGAATACATCTATTTTCATTTAAAATTGGGGTTAATTTTGACGCTAACAGCTTCTCAAACAGCTTTGATATATTAGAAAGTAAGCTTATAGGCCTATATGACTAAACTTTTGTGTGATCCTTTCCAGGTTTAGGTATCATGGTGACTAAGGAGACCTTCCACTTTTGAGGATAGTATTCAAGACGTAAAACAGCATTAAAAATTAAAAGAATAATTTTCTTTGCTATGCTGGGTAGCTCCAAAAGCATTTTGTTGCTGATCTTATCAAAACCAGGAGCCTTCTTGGGGTTTAAATCACAAATAGCCTTTTCGATTTCTCTTATCTCAAATCTTAGCGGAAGAGCTGCTCTAGCAGCAACAGGTGGTAACTTGACCGCAATATCGTGAGATATATTTGGGGTAAATGCGTTTTTTAAATGATTGACAAACAGATTTCCTTTTTCAACATAATTTCTTGCCCAACTTCCATTCAAATTTCTTAATGGTGGCTTAGAGACAACTGGCCTTTTGTGATTTCTAGCTGCACGCCATAATGAGTAGTTTGATTGTGGGGTTGCATCAAGTTCCTCAAGATATTTTTCCAGAGAAGCCGTTTTCTTAGTCTGCAGTAACTTTCTTAGTCTTTTTGTACACTCTTTAAGTAAGTTCTTAAGTTGAGGGGATCTGTGCAATTGCCACTCTCTTCGAGCCCTCCTTTTTTCAGACAAAAGATGCTCGACATCTGTGGAATATATTTTAATAGTTTTTGTTTTTTTGGGGGCAATATTGGAATGTTGAACAGCTAGTTTCAGAAAACTGTCAAAATTGTCAATAGAGCGATCTACATAATCCGGTGTACTGAGCGCAATATTTTCTGTGCAATGGGTACTGAGATATTTTTTATATTTTAACCAATTTATTTGCGTAGCTGTCGTCGGAGGTACAATTCTATTGGGGTTCATTATAGTAACAATTGTAGGTGTGTGGTCGGAAGATAAATCTAGGGAGGCTTCAACATTAATCGTTTCTATGGCAATGTTTTTAACCACGCCGAAATCGATGACATCTGGAATTTTTTGATGATCAGTGGGCCAATATGTTGGTTGTCCGCTCGCTACCACATTTAAATCCATTTTAGAAATTGTGTTAAATAAAACACGACCCTTTGGTGTTATAAGTCGCGACCCCCAGAAGGTATGTTTAGCGTTATAATCGCCAGCGGCTAGGAAACACGGTCCTAATGATTTAAAATATTTATAATATTGGTCCTCCGATATTGAAAATCTAGGCGGGGAGTATAACGATGAAATTACTAGGTTTCTATTTAATTCCTCAACGCAAATGTTCGTTGCTTGGAGATAATCTTCACGATGATCACACATTAGGTAGTGTTTGACTCGGGTTTTTATTAAAATGGCAGAACCTCCACAAGCTCTATCTCGTGGGTCCTTGGTATCATATAGTATATAACCATTTATATTAAACGTATTTCTTGAGGTCAAATGAGTTTCAGAAATCATCATGACATCAATTTGTTTATTCTTAAGAAAGTATTCTAGTTCATTTTTATGTTGGCGGATGCCGTTTGCGTTCCAAAAACAAATTTTTAAACAGTTCATGGTTTGTTAAGTACAGCTTGCAATAACATCGATTGCATTCTAAGCATTTCCTGCATCATATTACCCATAGTGTTAGTAAAATTATTTACCGTTTGCACTAATGTTTCCATGGTTTTTTCTAAACGACTTAAATTAGAAACTGGAGTTTCATCATTACTTGGCGAGGCACCTTGCATTGGCTCATGGTTTTATTTTAGGACGTTAGCGTAAGAGGTTCTGTTATTACTAGGCTGGGGGGCTTGAATTGCATTTGTGTTTACCTGATTTGTTACCTGCATTTGAGGGGGATTAGTTTTCGGTCCGACCGACTGCTTGACGATAGTATATACAGGGCATCCTCTATAATTGGCAGTGTGATTACCGCCACAGTTGCTACATTTTTTTACGTTGGGGTCGGTTTTAGACTTGTCGCAAACAACTGTTCCATGTAATTCACCACATACTACGCAAACAGGGGTTAAGTAGCAGTATGCCTTAGTATGGCCAAATTCCTGGCAGTTTGGACATTGAACAGGACCATTTCTTTTGTGCGGCTCCTCAACAGTTACCCTTCTGTAGAGAATATATTTTAAATTATAAATTGGATGCGTTTCATTTTTTTTGAGCTTAACGTCGCCGGGTTCTAGCTCCACTCGAAATAGAGGTTGGGGATTTTTTTCCCTATTTTTGATATTTGTTTCGTTTTTGATTTGAAAGCCCCTCATTTCTAAAAAAGCTTTAATTTCCCCTGGGTCTACGCATGAGTCTATACCCTTGATTACTACCTGAAGACCTTTACTGCTCTTCAGTTGATAAGTATAAAAGTTTTTATTCAGAGTCTCAAATCTTGTAATTATTTTTCGAAAATCATCCTCGTGATTCACCTGTATTTTAGTCTCGTTAATGATACCGCGCTTTATTGCAGCTACATAAAAGGAATTTTCGCCTATCACCGAAATTAAACTTTGTATTAACTCATTAGAGTTTTGCTCTCTAAGGTATATGGGGGGTGGCTTAGACGATTTAATGACGTTTGGTGCTTCAGAGGATTCATCCTCCAGAATCGCAAAACGATTTTGTGTATTTATTTTATCAAAAGATGGTACTTTTGAGGCCGAAGCAACTGCTGCAGAGGTAGGGCTGCGTCCCCGTTTAAGCACTGTTATGTACCTGTCCATACCAACTTGTACCGTAGGCTTTTGACAGCTTTTTACAGGGGGGTTTTCCATTGCATTTGTGTTTAAGTTCATGGTAACATTTCCCACTAAATTTGTTTTTGACGTCACGGCAATACTTGCTGGCCTGGCAACACTTGTCACCAAATCTAGTTGTAGTTTTTTTAATGAGTCACTATCCACTGTTTTTGTAAACACCGAGGGTGATAGAGGTTGATAGGGAACGTGTTCGAGTAATTGGCTTAGCCGTTAAATAGTTTATATTATTTTGTTTAGTTTTATTTATTTCTGCATTATTTTCGTTTGCATTAACTAAAACGTAGACGTTTCTTTCATTTTGTCTTAGTGTTGTTTCACTGTTCGTACTCATGCAAAGAGTTGTTTTTGTTTTTCACCGTTTTGCTTTGCTTTAATATTTTTATTATTTATTGTATTTTACAACAACAAAAAAAAAACAAGAAATTTAAACGTTTTTGTTCAGAATATGTATACACATGTATGAACATTCATACATACGTATGTATATATTTCTACTGTTTTATTTTATTTAATTTTATCGTTTTAAATGGTTCACTATTATGTTAAATAATTTAAATAACAAAATATGTATATTATTTTTTTTAAGCGTCCATTCGCTGCTTATATTACAAAATCAAATGTGATTAATTAATAGTTCAAATCGTATGCGGGGCTAAAATATTTGAATGGTAAAAACATCAAGCTGGCTAACGCATGAGAACTCAAACATGTTTTGTTCAGACATATAGTTGTTGCTGGTGTAAAATGTACTGTTGACCAATGCTGTGTTGCTTGGTGTTACCATTGGGGTATTAGCAAAAATATTGTTGAGGGCATCAGCGTCGATAGAGGAGGCTACATTTTTAACAGGATCACCAATTCCAATATCCTTAATAGTTTTCCAAGTACTTTTGGATTCAAGAGCAGAACCAAATCGCTTGGAATAATACTCGGACTTTGCGATTCTTATTTGGTAATTGACTTCCTTTCTTGCAGAACGAAAATCAGCCTTTAGATCTACTGTCTTAAAACGTTTCCACCGTGAGTAAGCTAAGTCCCTACGTTTAATTGCATGTTTAATAGTAACATTGAACCACGGGTTGTTTTTTGGTTTAATAATTTTTATTTTCAAAGGTACTGTTTCATCATACAGTTGTAAGATATTATCCTCAAGAAAGGACAGTTGCTCATCTACAGATGTCATATTGTAAATATTACTCCAGTTTATCTCTAAAACGTTTTCATTTAAAATGTTGGGGTTTAAGTTTCTAAAGTCACGATATGAATAGGATTGTTCTACCATGAAGTCATATGCTGCAAATAACAAGTCATGTTTGGAAAAACATGAAGCTGAAACTTGATCGTAAAGCAGAACTTTCGATGTATCTCCCACGAAAATAACATCTAAAAGCATGCTATTGGTTTTTGTAAAATGAGTTGCTGTAGATGTGTTAGTAGGTGTGAGTCCTATCGATTCCATACTGTTTCTAAACGAGGTTTCCGTTAAGAGGTTAGAATTAAAGTCTCCTGCTATCAATATATCGCTGTATGGCATAATTCAGGTTTCGGTTTTTAAAATAAAATTTGTATAAACAATAGAACTGTTCGGTCTATATATACAACCAACTAACATTTTTCTTCCAAAAGATGAGATTTCAAGAAAGATATATTCGATTACCTATTTTTTTTTCTGTTTTACTGCAGAATTTACAATTAATATTGTCTTTGACATATATGGCCACACCACCACCGTCTCCAACCAGTCTATCAGATCTAAATTCTTTATATCCATGTAAAGATATGAGACCATCTGAGGTTGGCTTATTAAACCATGTCTCAGAAACGCATATGACATCCACGTTCGAATTTACGAAAATCCATCAAAATTCATCAATTTTGGGCTTTAAACTTTGAGCATTTATGTGGTAAATTTGTAAACCTTGTTTCTGTTTAGCAAGAATTTTCACCATACAAATTGTGACATCTTTGGAATTTACTTCAAAACTATTACGATTGGTCGTTTAAATAGAAAAATAAATAAAAACCAGCAAAATCGCCAACACTAAACCCAACGCAATTTGTGTTAAGATAAGAAAAAAAAATGCAAAAACAAATCAAATTTAGTGTAAATTTTAACATACAAATTTTTAAAAAAAAGTTATAAACAATATAGTTGAAAATAAAGATAATTAGTATTGTGGTTATTTTGTTGAACTATTCATGGTTTTTAATCCAAATTTTTAATATTTTCAATTAGGCTTAAGTTCATCAAATTTAATTTTCATTAAATTGTTTTTATGAAGAAAGGAATTTTACAACATGAAAATTAATTAAAATTTACTGATAATTTTTCATTCTTGACTCAATCTGGGCTCGAACCCAGGTGTTTACGGACAGGTTACCCTGACATGTTTCGATTGCAACCACTCAATCTCCTCAGAGGGCTTGCCGTTTAACACTCGCAGCCATCGACGACTGCTGACGTCATTAGTCAAACATAAATCCTTAAACCAAATTGTATTCAACCTTTGGTAGATCGAAATTTGCTTTGAATGATTATCTATTTTAATTTATTTTAACATGTTATTCCTTTACTTCTGTTTTTTCGTACTTTTTGTCAAGAATTATTCTTGAAGTTCAAAGTACATATTTTTTTGATTTTTTTTAATTTTTTGTCTTTCTTATTCTTGTTGACCTTTTCAGCACAACTTGAAGGACAAATGCAAACATAGAGCTCGTGCCTTAGCTTTAACAATTATTAGTATTGTGGTTATTTTATTGAACTATTTATGGTTTTTTTAATCCAAATTTTTAATATTTTTAATTAGGCTTAAGTTCATTAAATTTAATTTTCATTAAATTATTTTTATGAAGAAAGGAATTTTACAACATGAAAATCAATTAAAATTTATTGATAATTTTTCATTCTTGACTCAATCCGGGCTCGAACCCAGGTGTTTACGGACATGTTACCCTGACATGTTTCGATTGCAACCACTCAATCTCTTCAGAGGGCTTGCCGTTTAACACTCGCAGCCATCGACGACTGCTGACGTCATTAGTCAAACATCAATCCTTTAAACCAAATTGTATTCAACCTTTGGTAGATCGAAATTTGCTTTGAATGATTATCTTTTTTAATTTATTTTAACATGTTATTCCTTTACTTCTGTTTTTTCGTACTTTTTGTCAAGAATTCTTCTTGAAGTTCAAAGTACATATTTTTTGTTTTTTCATTTTTTGTCTTTCTTATTCTTGTTGACCTTTTCAGCACAACTTGAAGGACAAATGCAAATATAGAGCTCGTGCCTTAGCTTTAACAATTATTAGTATTGTGGTTATTTTATTGAACTATTTATGGTTTTTAATCCAAATTTTTATATTTTTAATTAGGCTTAAGTTCATTAAATTTAATTTTCATTAAATAATTTTTTTTTTTTTTTTTTTTTTTTTTTTTATGAAGAAAGGAATTTTACAACATGAAAATCAATTAAAATTTATTGATAATTTTTCATTCTTGACTCAATCCGGGCTCGAACCCAGGTGTTTACGGACAGGTTACCCTGACATGTTTCGATTGCAACCACTCAATCTCCTCAGAGGGCTTGCCGTTTAACACTCGCAGCCATCGACGACTGCTGACGTCATTAGTCAAACATCAATCCTTTAAACCAAATTGTATTCAACCTTTGGTAGATCGAAATTTGCTTTGAATGATTATCTTTTTTAATTTATTTTAACATGTTATTCCTTTACTTCTGTTTTTTCGTACTTTTTGTCAAGAATTCTTCTTGAAGTTCAAAGTACATATTTTTTGTTTTTTCATTTTTTGTCTTTCTTATTCTTGTTGACCTTTTCAGCACAACTTGAAGGACAAATGCAAACATAGAGCTCGTGCCTTAGCTTTAACAATTATTAGTATTGTGGTTATTTTATTGAACTATTTATGGTTTTTAATCCAAATTTTTATATTTTTAATTAGGCTTAAGTTCATTAAATTTAATTTTCATTAAATTATTTTTTTTTTTATGAAGAAAGGAATTTTACAACATGAAAATCAATTAAAATTTATTGATAATTTTTCATTCTTGACTCAATCCGGGCTCGAACCCAGGTGTTTACGGACAGGTTACCCTGACATGTTTCGATTGCAACCACTCAATCTCATCAGAGGGCTTGCCGTTTAACACTCGCAGCCATCGACGACTGCTGACGTCATTAGTCAAACATCAATCCTTTAAACCAAATTGTATTCAACCTTTGGTAGATCGAAATTTGCTTTGAATGATTATCTTTTTTAATTTATTTTAACATGTTATTCCTTTACTTCTGTTTTTTCGTACTTTTTGTCAAGAATTCTTCTTGAAGTTCAAAGTACATATTTTATGTTTTTTCATTTTTTGTCTTTCTTATTCTTGTTGACCTTTTCAGCACAACTTGAAGGACAAATGCAAACATAGAGCTCGTGCCTTAGCTTTAACAATTATTAGTATTGTGGTTATTTTATTGAACTATTTATGGTTTTTAATCCAAATTTTTAATATTTTTAATTAGGCTTAAGTTCATTAAATTTAATTTTCATTAAATTATTTTTTTTTTATGAAGAAAGGAATTTTACAACATGAAAATCAATTAAAATTTATTGATAATTTTTCATTCTTGACTCAATCCGGGCTCGAACCCAGGTGTTTACGGACAGGTTACCCTGACATGTTTCGATTGCAACCACTCAATCTCCTCAGAGGGCTTGCCGTTTATAATATTTTTAATAAAAGTATATTTCCCACAGCCTGAGGGACCACAAACCATCATTGTAAATAGATATATAAACTGATGAAACATGTTTGCACTCTTAAAAGCCATTTGTTAATGAATTAAAAAGGAAGAATATTTTAATTAATATGAGTAGAAAAAATCTTATTGACGAAATTCATAGTCAAGCTAGAAAAAACTTTAAGCGACGTAGGTTTATTCAAAAGGGAATTTTAGATACTTGGCAAATAGACTTGGTGGAGATGTTACCATATGCAAAATTTAATAAAGGTTTCAAGTATATGCTTACTGTAATTGATGTTTTTTCAAAGTATGCCTACGCTGTGCCATTAAAAACTAAAACAGGATTTGAGGTTTCAAAATCATTTAAAAGTATTGTAAATTTAAACAGTAACAAAGCTCCTAAAAACCTGCATTCAGACCAAGGAAAAGAATTTTATAACACATATTTCAAAACTCTAATGAAAGAGCTAAATATTAATCATTACCATACCTATTCAAATTTAAAAGCGTCAATAGTTGAACGATTTAATAGAACTTTAAAAAATAAAATGTGGAAACAATTTAGTATGCAAGGAAACTATAACTGAATAGATGTATTAGATAAACTGTTGAAAGAATATAATTCATCTTATCATCGAAGTATAAAGATGAAACCTAATTCAGTCAACAAGCGAAATGAAAAAAAAATTTTAAGAACTGTGTATAATAATTTAAAAGTTTTTAAAAACGGAAAATTCAATATAAACGATTTTGTTCGCATAAGCAAATATAAAAATGTTTTTGAAAAGGGGTATACACCAGAGATCAGCAATGAATCGTTTTTTCGCTACTCATACTGACTCATGCAATTGTAAGTATAAGTGCGTAGAAATCATTTAAACTAAACTACTCTGATTCACTCATACTCACAAGAGAAATATTTATGAGTGCGACGTCGACATTATACGCATACTCCTAAATGACCTCAGCTTGATTTATAATTTCAAGAAAATACTTACAATACTCACAATGATTCAAATCATTTAGCTTATCCATTTACCGTTTTAACACAAGAGAGAAAACACACAACTTAATAATCAGCGCTGCCAGATAAATTTGCCGAAAAATCGTCTACTTCATACATGTAACTTTAGTAAACTGTAATTGCCAAATCGTCACTTTGCTATTTCGGGGACAAATCTGGCAGCCTCGCATTTTGCTTCGCCTATACACATTGACTTGAGTAGATTCTAAATCAAACACTACAAATGTTGGTAAGTATGAGTACGATGAATAAAATGAGACTTTTGAGTGAATATGAGTTTGAATCACATTGGAATAAGTATGAGTGCGTATAAGTACAAGAATATATGAGTCATGATTTAGCTCCACTCACTTTTTCACTACTCATTGCTGACCTCTGGTATACACCAAATTGGTCTACAGAAGTTTTTAAAGTTAATAAAATAAATGCAACAAACCCTGTCACATACCAGCTAAAAGATTTTAATGGAAATTTAATTAAAGGTGGATTTTATCAAGAGGAGTTATTAAAAACTAAAGTTCCTAACATCTTTTTAGTTGAAAAAGTCTTAAAACGTAGAGGCGAAAAACTATTTGTAAAATGGTTGGGTTTCGGAAAAGAATATAATTCATGGATTAATCAAACAGATTTTAGTTGATAAACTAAATTTTTCATATATGTATAACACACAACTTATAATATTTAACATTTCTAATAAATATGGCGTCAAGCATTGAGGAAAATAGTATTTATGTTACTTTATTAAGTAATGATTCAGTAAATTTATATAAAAACACCTCTAGTACTTTCACAAATTTATTAAAGCAATCTCTTAGCATGAGTGACCAGTGGGAAGTCGGATTATCAGATATATCCTTCTCGATAGCGAATAAACAACTAAATATGAATCAAAATATACTTAAACGTAAAAAACGCAACATTTCAAATTTAAATAATCAATATGTAAAAACATTAAAAATTGACTCTAATAATGAATACGATGAAATAAAAACAAAATTTAAAGAACTTATGGAAACATCTGACGCGCTGAAACTAAAAAATATAAATAAAACTTCAAAATTTTTAAATACATTAAACATTGATAAGCCCCAATCTAATATACCTATGAGAGAAAAAAAACACTCGTAACGTAAATACAAAAAGCTCAGAACCATCAAATAATGAAAAGATCCAATTTTATCATCAAGAGAAAAAGATACTCTTAGCGTAAATATAGAAAGTCCAGAATCATCAAATAATGAAAAAGAACCCATTTTATCATCAACAAATTATATTTTGGAAAAATCTTTGAACAAATTCTCTGACAACATAAATCAGTTTATTAATAAATTTGAATCGTCTGATATAAGTGAAAACATATTTATTTATACTGATATAATAAAACCTCGGAATGTTGGTAGTAAAAAAATTAAATGTTTAAAAATATTTTCAGTAGCAACATTAAAGAACTATATTAATTTCAATAGAATTGAATATTTTTTTGCTCTTGAAGCCTATAATATAAATGATATTTCCATAATGATTCGAAATGATGAAGGAGAAGAGATAAGCTTTAATAAATTAGTTCCCGTCTATTGTACTCTACACTTTAAAAAAAAGTGTATATAAAATAGGTGTGTAACCAAACAAAATTAATCATTTTTATTACAACCATGGATACGATTTATACAAGTTATTATAATAATCAGTCTGGAGAAAATATACAAAATATTGGTGAAATATATCACGCACCAAGAATTTTACAATACGGTCGTGGTATTGGATCCATATTTTCGGCTGTATTTTCACATTTAAAACCCTTATTTAAAACGGGGATGAATATATTAAAGAATAAATCATTAGATATTGGAAAGGAAATTTTAGAAGAAATTGGAACAAAGCCAATAAAATAAATCTTACTAAACAAAGGAAAAAAGGTCATACAAAATATAAAAGAAGCTACTATTGATAAAATGAAAACAATGCAGAAAGGTAAAGGTCGACGTATAAAACTTAAACGTTTAAAGCAAAAGCAACAGATTAAATCAAAACGTTGTAGAGGAAAGAACTTTAAGGATATTTTTGGAAATTGGAAATGTCAGGATTTATAGAATGTATGAAGAGTGAGTTGGATTTATTTGAATCTCCTCCAATTCAAACCAGCGTTGTTAAAATTGAAGAAATATGCTACAATCCAATTGCCTCACTAGATAATTCGAGCACAATTTAATTTGGATCACTAGGCAATGGTGAAACATATCGAGATCTGAACAGTATTTATCTTCGACTAGTCATTGAATTAAAAGGAAACGGAGGAGTAGTTAATAACTTACTGCACTCCTTGTTCAGAAATTGTATTGTACACCTTAACAATAAAAATGTATCACAACCTGACAATAACTATCACTATAGGGCTTATATCGAAAAATTGTTACATTATGGAAATGATGCTAGATCAACACATCTTGAATCATGTGGCTGGGCTATTGATACAAATAAAATAAATTCATTAGTTGATAAAGAAAATCCTGGTTTAGACAAGAGAAAAAAACTATTTAAAGATGGGAAGAGAGTAGAGCTTTTTGGAAAACTTCATGTTGATGTATTTAATCAACAAAAATACTTGCTTAATAATGTTGATCTAAAGGTAACATTAAATTTGGAAAAACCGGAATTTTACATTTTAGAAGGTGGCGATAAAAATGAATCCTATATTAAAATACATGAAGCTAATTTATATATAAACCATCTTACTATTAATCATAATATTCTAATGGCTCATCATAATGTATTACAATCAAGAAATGCTATTTATCCTTATAAAAGAGTATAAATAAAAACGTTTACAATACACCCTGGAAATCACTCATTAACTTTAGATAACGTTATACTAGGACAGTTACCAAATTTTTGGAATGGTGTCTAATAAAGCATATACTGGAGAGAAAAAAGAAAATCCATTTAACTTTCAACATTTTAATTTACAAAGATTTAATTTGGTTGTTAATGGAGTACAATTTCCTGCACAACCAATTGAACTTAACTACAATAACGGAGGAATAATAAGTACTCGTGGTTATCAAACACTATTTAAAGGAACTGGAATTCATCATTTCGATAAAGGTCATCAAATAACTAAAGAACTTTTTGATAACGGATATTTTTTTACTTGCTTTTGACTTAACACCAGATCATAATAATAATTCCAATTGCGGTAACTTAATTAACCAGGGAACTATTCGTATTGAAGGGCGTTTTGGAAAACCTATTGTTGAAGCAATAACGTGCTTAGTATACTGTGAATTTGATAGTGTTATTTTCCCAAAAACAAACCTGCTGAGTACTTTTGTTCTGCTGGCCAATCTCCAAATAAATACTTTAGATTATATTTAGATAAAAATTGTAAAACTTTTCTTTATAATAGTCTTCGAATTCAGAGTGAAACTTCAATTTTATGTGGAGTTTATTGTTGTGTATTTATTTATTTAAGATCTAAAAATATGAGTTTCAAACTAATTTTAAAATTATTTAATTATTTTAATTTATATTACAATGATATATTAGTTTTAAGTTTATTTAAGTATATTTTTAAGAATTTTTAAGAATATAATAAAAGATAAAAAATAAGAAAAAAACACATTTTTGTTTTTTATGTTTGCTCTTTATTAATTTTTAAATATAACCTTATAACTATTTATTAAATTGACTACATTTATTTTTCTGAGGTAGTATACCGTACACCTGCACGGATATGGACCCTCTTTACAATTCTTGTTATGCCATGGACAGCATTCAAAATGAGGCACGTTTAGTCCTTCATCGTAGTCATCTACACCGTACTCCTCATTTTCCTCTAACATTGTAACAAAATGGTATATGCACTCCCTGTGCTCAAACATCAGAACATTTTCAAAGTCTTGTAAAAAATTATGTACATATTCTTTTAAGTAAGACATTTTTGTTCTGATTTGTTTGGATTCTCTAATTTGAATGTTTCTCGTTTCAAAAGTTTAAGATATAAGTGTGATATATCAGAAGAATTTAAACATCAGTACATATGTATATATCGTATGTAGCCAAATCTATTTGTAAATGCATTATTACGTTTAAAAAAGTTCATTAACTCATAATTTAATGTGAAGCAAACATTCAAAGTTAATTATTTAACTTAAAAAATGCATGCTATTGCATTTTTTCGCTTATGAAAAGTTTATTAACTCATAATTTAATATGAAGCAAACATTCAAGGTTAATGTTTGAACTTTAAAAATGCATACGATTGCACTTTTTAGCATAACGAAAAGTTTATTGACTTTTAATTTCCACATTAACAATTGTATATTTACTTTTTAACATAATGTTCTAAAAAGTTCAATAATCATAGATCAGTTTTCAAAATATGATTTGATTAACTTTAAATATGTATACCAAAATAAAAAAAGTTTATAAGTAAATAAATATATATTTTACGAGGTATTTTCAAAAGATTTTTTAATATTTTTATTTAATTAAAAAATGGAAAGCGTTAAAATCAGTTGCGAGTTTTGCAAACATTTAACGTTTGCAAACAAATATAACAAAAAAAGGCACTTTATGCGAGTGCATAATTTTAGTGCTAAGAAATCCAAATTTCAAAATCCAAATCCCGCAGAGATGAACATAAAGGAGGAGATTCCCGACTTCATAAAAAAATTTTTGGAGGACGACGATTCTTATTTCTTGGAAATTAAATTTTAAATTTTTATATGTAAAATTATTTTAAATAAAAGGAATAAAAATTAAAAAAAAAATCTTGTTTTTCTTTTATTATATTTATCTTTATTGTAAGGTTTTTTTCAGAGTTTAGGTATAATTTAAATCGAATATTGCAGGTCCATTTGGTAATTGACGCCCCTTGTAAATAATTGTCCAAACTTTATCATTCATTTGAGTTAAGTATGGATCCTCCTTATTTAAAAATTTTATCATTCTATTAGGGAGATAAAACCATTTATTGTCGTCTAAATTGGCAATGACTTTTATACCATATTGTGTTTCTTTCCATTCAAAATTCACAATTTTCAAAGATTGGTTTAAAGGTATATCATCTATTCTAATATACTCAGGCTTAATACCTTGGGCAATATTCACAATTTTTTTATACATCTGAAAACAAACAAAAAAACATAATAAATAATTAAATATACCTTTATTATGTACGAAATGCTTACCATTTTTATTAAGTTTCCTTTAAAGTGACAATTAGAACAATGATGTGGAATACACTCCCTAAGCCTTTTTATATTAATGGCAAACTTTCAAATTGAGTTAATCTCTATACTTACATGTGCTGCATATTCTAAATATTTTACACATTACTCTATCTTATTTTAACATACTCAAACAATTTATTTGTACGCATTTTTCGGTTTGTGCTTTGTTGTGATACAGACGTGTATTTTTAGCCACGCATACGATTTGAACTATTAATTAATCACATTTGATTTTGTAATACATAAATATAAGCAGCGAATGGACGCTTAAGAAAAAGATAATATATTTTGTTATTTAAATTATCTAACATAATAGTGAACAATTTAAAACGATAAAATTAAATAAAATAAAACAGTAAAAATATATATGTATGTACGTATGAATGTTCATACATGTGTATACATATTCTGAACAAAAACATTTAAATTTCTTGTTTTTTTTTGTTGTTGTAAAATACAATAAATAATAAAAATATTAAAGCAAAGCAAAACAGTGAAAAACAAAAACAACTCTTTGCATGAGTAAAAACAGTGAAACAACGCTAAGGCAAAATGAAAGAAATGTTTATGTGACCGTTCAGGCAAACGAAAATAATGCTGAAATAAATAAAACAAAACAAAACAATATTAACTATCTAACGGCTAAGCCTATTATTCGAACACGTTCTCTTTCACCCTCGGTGTTCACAAAAACGGTGGATAGTGATACATTAAAAAATATTAATCTGTCTTTGGGGACAAGTGTTGTAGCGTCCGCAAGTACTACCGCGGCGGAAAAAACAATCTTAGTAAGAAATGATACCATAAACTCAAATACAGACGCAATGGAGAACCCTTCAGTGAAAAATTGTCAAAAGCCTCAAATACAAGTTGGTATGGACAGGTATATAACAGTGCTTAAACGGGGTCGCAGCCCTACCTCTTCAGCAGTTGCTTCGGCCTCAAAAGTAACATCTTTTGATAGAATAAATTCACAAAACCGTTTTGCAATTCTTGAGGACGAATCCCCAGAGGCACCAAACGTCATAAAATCTTCTAAGCCACCCCCAATATATCTTAGGGAGCAAAACTCAAGTGAGTTAATAAAGAGCGTGATCTCGGTAATAGGTGAAAATTCTTTTTACGTAGCGGCAATCAAGCGTGGTAATTAGAGTTTTTTTTTTCCCGGAGTTTTTCGATTCCCGGGAAAGCGGGAAAAATTTTTAAATTTCCCGGGATCCCGGGATCCCGCTCCATACAAATAATACAAAGTAAACTTGGTTTTATTAATGAAAAAAACTTTTATAAACAAACGTGAGGGAACTTGTCTACAAAGTAAGTAAAATAAATGCTTAAATACTACAAAAATAATTGAAGATTGAAAGCGGAACTTGAATTATTATTACCTTTGGCTATTATAAGTAAATTCCGTATTATGATGATCTAGTACAAGATAAAATAAACATAACAATTGAGGTACTCAAGATATGAGATCAAAAAGTAAATTCATAAAATATATAAAATATTTTAATAAATATATTAACATTTTTTAACGGCGTAGGAAATTACTTTCTGACACACTCAAAGCGTTTAGTGAGTCGCCAAAGAGTATATTTCTGATTTTGTTTACTGATTACCATTTTTCCGAAAAATTTCGTTTACGATTTTACCGAGGTTGGACAAATAATTAAAAGTGCACCGTTGTTGCATGCTTCTGATGTCAAGGTTGATCCAAAAAATAGCATCATCCGGACTACTTCTTACAAACTATTTCTTTTCATTAGGTCCATCTGTAATCTTTAGGACAATGTATTTTTCAAATTGTATGTTTTAGTAACTTACACGAGTTTCATTATTTTTTTATTTCGGTTTCCCCGCACTTCCCGGATATATTACCAAGCTCGATTTTTTTTTTTTTTTTTTTTTGTAGATACGACTATGTTGCAATAACGGAGCGATATGTTTATGTATATCCTATTTTTAAGACTTGTCCATGGACAATGAGAATTTACTGCCTGCATCTTAT
Source organism: Pollenia angustigena (assembly GCA_930367215.1). NCBI lineage: Eukaryota > Metazoa > Arthropoda > Insecta > Diptera > Polleniidae > Pollenia > Pollenia angustigena. The sequence goes on along the minus strand of OV884057.1, from coordinate 104,218,640 downwards.
TTTGAATTTATGTTCTTTATCAATTCATCACTTCACTTAATTTATTAATTATCAACTGTTGCACTGCCCATTCTGCTTTTAATAGATTTATTGCCGCAGGAGACATTAATTTTCGTTTGTACACATTTCTTATAATTGATCTAATCGACAACCCATCCACAGATGCTAATTTTTAGAGAAAAGAAAACTAAATTTCAGAGTAAAAATAGCTGTTTTCTGAAACTATGAAGAACTTTTTATTTCCCGGGATCCCGCAACAAAAATCCCGGGAAAACGGGAAAAAACCCTAGTGGTAATATAAACGAGACAAAAATACAGGTTAATCATGAGAATGATTTTCGCAAACTAACAAACCAATTTGAATCCCTTAAAAAAAGCTTTTATACATATCAGCTGAAGAGCAGCAAAGGCCTTCAGGTAGTGATCAAGGGCATAGACTCGAGTGTGGACCCTGAAGAAATTAAAACCTTTTTGGAAGAGAAAGGCTTTAAAATAAAAAACGTTACAAATATCAAAAATAGGGAAAAAAATCCCCAACCACTATTTCGAGTGGAGCTAGAACCTGGCGACGTTAAGCTTAAAAAAAATGAAACGCATCCTATTTACAATTTAAAATATATTCTCTACAGAAGAATAACTATAGAGGAGCCGCACAAAAGAAATGGTCCCGTTCAATGTCTCAACTGCCAAGAATTTGGCCATACTAAGGCCTACTGCTATTTACCCCCTGTTTGCGTAGTATGTGGTGAATTACATGGTACAGTCCAGTGCGATAAGTCTAAAAATGACCCCAATGTAAAAAAATGTAGCAACTGTGGCGGCAATCACACTGCCAATTATAGAGGATGTCCTGTATATACTATCGTCAAGCAGTCGGCTGGACCGAAAACTAATCCCCCTCAAATGCAGGTACCAAATCAAGCAAACACTAATGACACTCAGGCTCCGCAGCCTAGTAATAACAGAACCTCTTATGCTAACGTCCTAAAATCAAACCATGTGCCAATGCAAGGTGCTTCGCCAAGTAATGATGAAACTCCAGTTTCTAATTTAAGTCGTCTAGAAAAAACCATGGAAACTTTAGTGCAAACAGTAAATAATTTTACAAACACAATGGGTAATATGATGCAGGAGATCCTTAGAATGCAATCGATGTTATTGCAAGCTGTACTAAACAAACCATGAACTGTTTAAAAATTTGTTTTTGGAACGCAAACGGCATCCGCCAACAAAAAAAATGAATTAGAATACTTTCTTAAAAATAAACAAATTGATGTCATGATGGTTTCTGAATCTCATTTGACCTCAAGAAATACGTTTAAAATCAATGGTTATACACTATATGATACCAAGGACCCTCGAGATAGAGCTTGTGGAGGTTCTGCCATTTTGATAAAAACCCGAATCAAACACTACCTGATGTGTGATCATCGTGAAGATTATCTCCAAGCAACGAACATTTGTATTAAAGAGCTGAATCGAAACATAGTAATCTCATCCTTATACTCACCACCTAGATTTGCAATATCAGAAAGCCAATATTATAAATATTATAAGTCATTGGGGCCCTGTTTCCTGGCTGCTGGCGATTATAACGCTAAACATACCTTCTGGGGTTCACGACTTATAACACCAAAGGGTCGTGTTTTGTATAATACAATCTCTAAAATGAATTTAAATGTCGTCGCGAGCGGACAACCAACATATTGGCCTGCTGATCCGCAAAAAATTCCAGATGTCATCGATTTCGGAGTGGTTAAAAACATCCCTACAGAAACGATTCAAGTTGAACCTTCGTTAGAATTATCCTCTGATCACACACCTACAATAGTTACTATAACAAACACCAATAGAATCGTATCTCCCTCTGGTTACATAGCGACAACAGCTACACAAATAAACTGGTTAAAATATAAAAAATATCTCAGTACCCATTGCACAGAAAATATTCCGCTTAGCACACCGGAAAATGTGGATCTCTCTATTGTCAATTTTGACAGTTATCTTAAACTAGCTGTTCAACATTCCAGCAAAACCCTCAAAAAAACCAATTATAACAAAATATATTTTGCAGATGTCGAGCGCCTCTTGAATAAAAAAAGGAGAGTGCGAAGAGAATGGCAATTGCAAAGATCCCCTCAACTTAAAAATGAATTAAAAGAGTGTACAAAAAGGCTAAGAAAATTACTGCAGACTCAGAAAACGGCTTCCGTAGAAAAATATCTTAAGGACTTGGATGCAACTCCACAATCAGGCTACTCATTATGGCGGGCAGCTAGAAACCTCAAAAGACCAGTTATCTCGAAACCACCATTAAGAAACTTGAATGGAAGTTGGGCAAGAAATGATAATGAAAAAGGAAACCTGTTTGTAAATCATTTGAAAAACGTATTTACCCAAAATATACCTGACGATACAGCGCACGAGTTGCCGCCTGTTAATGTTAGAGCAGCTATCCCCCTAAGATTTGAGATAAGGGAATTAGAAAGGGCTATTTGTGAATTAAACACCAAGAAGGCACCTGGTATTGATAAAATCAGTAACAAAATGCTTTTGGAGCTACCTCGCATAGCAAAGAAAATTATTCTTTATATTTTTAATGCTATTTTACGACTTGAATACTACCCTCAAGAATGGAAGGTCTCCTTAATAACGATGATACCAAAGCCAGGAAAAGATCACACAAAAGTTGAGTCATATAGGCCTATTAGCTTATTATCTAATATATCAAAGCTGTTTGAGAAGCTCTTAGCGTCAAAATTAACCCCAATTTTAAATGACAGTGGGTGTATACCCAATCATCAATTCGGCTTCAGAAGAGAGCATAGCACAATTGAACAAACCCATCGGATAGTAAACGCCATAAGAAAAGCCTTTGAAGAAAGAAAATATTGCTCCGCTCTTTTCATAGATGTTTCTCAAGCTTTTGACAAAGTCTGGCATGTAGGCTTGTTACATAAGTTGAAGCTAAACCTACCGGTTAATACACACAAGCTGTTAGAAAGCTACCTGGTCGGTCGAAAATTTATTATTAAAGAAGGCGATTTTTTAAGTTCTCCTCAGCCAATTGAAGCTGGAGTCCCTCAGGGAAGCATCCTGGGCCCACTTTTTTACCTTATATATACCTCGGACATGCCAACAAACAATCACACCCTAACCTCAACTTTTGCTGATGATACAGCTTTTCTTAGCGTACACGAGAACAGTCGTGAAGCATCTCGATACCTGCAGAATCATATATTTCAACTAGAACTGTGGTTTAAACAATGGAGAATAAAGGTCAATGAGCAAAAATGCGTACATATAACATTTACCTTGCGTCGGGAAACATGTCCCCCTATTAAAATCAATAATCAACTAGTGCCTCAACAATCGCATGTCAAATATCTCGGTATTCATCTAGATCGGCGTTTAACATGGAAATGCCATATAGATGCAAAATTAACCCAAATGAAACTAAAAGCAATTCAAATTAACTGGCTTATTGGAAGAAATTCTGTTCTTAGTCTCGACTGCAAACTACTACTTTACAACGCTATTTTAAAGCCAATATGGTGCTACGGTATTCAACTATGGGGCACTGCCTCGGCCTCAAATATCGAAAAAATTCAAAGGCGCCAAAATAAACTTCTTCGAATAATTACAGCTGCCCCTTGGTATGTTAAAAACTCAAATATCCACAAGGATCTCAATGTGCCCCTGGTAAGGACTATTATAACGAAGTATGCGATAAAATATTTGAAAAGGCTAGAGTTGCACCCAAATCCACTAGCACGAAATATTTTAAATGATAGCGGCCACTCTCGCCTAAGAAGAAGAGACACTGCAGCACTTACCCATTAAGATGAGCGATAAACACCTACATATGTGAATAGAACCCGTGATGAAGAAAATTTTTGTCTGGCACTGGCAGGACATAAAATAAAGCATTAGGTTAAGATTTGATTAATTATTGTTAGTTCATATTTAATATATGAAGATTCAATAAATAAATAATGAAAAAAAAAAAAAAAAAATTTTTAAATTTCTCTTCATTGAAGAAAATATCAACTTTATATAATTCTCTTTTTTTATTTAAAATTACTCAAAATTTTTTTATTTTGTTTATATTTAAAATTCCTCCTTATGGAAAAATCCATTGGAGCAAAAAAAAAAAGTTGAAAAATTAATCTAGAATATCTAAGTTTAAAGTAACATTTCAATTTAAAAATTCCTCCCTATGGGAAGAAAAAATTCCTCCTTATGGGAAAACACGTAGGGAGGAAATTGAAATTTAAAAATTCCTCCTTATGGGAATCACGTAGGGAGGAAAAATCATATACAAAATCCCCATATTTATACTACTAACATAAATTCAATATACCAGCTCGAAACTTGAGGATAATTGACACATTCAAAGTTCCAGTTCATCGTACTAATTATGCTCTTAATGGCACTTTAACGAGAGCATTTAATTATATTAATAAATTAAATATATGCCTTCAAAAAAAATCTAAATCGCATATTGAATTTTGCACATCAAAAGATAATTTTAAGTTATTTCTTTTGAGTATTTTATAAAATTTTTATATATGTATATTTTCCAATTATTAACTTTTTTTTTTTTTACTTAAACTATAATATATTTTTCTATTTTAGGTTAGTTGCATAGTCTGTAAGGAACTTTGTTTTCCATAGACTGAAATAAATAAATAAATAAAACAGCGACCTGAAGTTACATAGTATGATTTTTACATAATTTATTTTATGAGAAAATTGTCAATTATTGGCATTTAAATAATTGCAAAATCGTTTCGTACTCGTGTGTGATTTGTTCGTGAAAAAAAGTTATTTTTAAGAAGTAAGTAAATTTAATTTTTTAACTTCGTTGGAGACTTTAAAAGGTGATACCCCATAATACCATCTTAAAACGCACAACATTTTTAAGGTATGTTTTGCCTCTATTGGGAACACAAAATATCTTCTGCGATATTTTGCGATCTTCTTTTAAATTAAACTTTTTCCAGAATGGCTTCGCAAATTTCATATACCTGTATTTTCCAAAAGTGGAAAGAAGAACCGACATCGGACGCCATCGTTGGTTTTGTTTTGGAAAAAATAGGCTTACCAGTGCTTACATCTGACGCTCTTTGCAGTTTAAAGGCAACTGTTCGTGCGCTAGTTTGTAAAATACAAAAAAGGTGGAGGAAATCCAGTCGAAATTTAGCATAATTTCTAAATAAAAATGCAAGCTGGCTTGAAAATAATGTAAAATTTTCAACTACTGTAAGGGATGCATTGCCTTGTTGATCGAGGACCAATACAGGCAGACCTAAAAAAGAATTTAAGGATTGTCATCCTAAAGTGCAATACAGAAAAGTGCATCATCTTTTGCAGTCCGCTAGGCAAGACGAGTTAGCCAAAGCAACTGCAACAAAGCTATACCATTCTGGTAAACGAAACTCTGCAGCGATTGCCAAGGAACTGGAATATCGCGAACTTTTTACTAGGAAAACATCCCGAATTGACAAATACGGATTTATTTAATCGACTGCTTATTTCGTAAAGCACCTAAAACCAAGCGTCGTGAAGTTACACCAGAAGTTTTAGAGTTGTTAGAAACATTTTCAGACCCATGCAATGATTACGAGTCTTCAGACGATTGCAAAAGTTCTGAATAGATGTTCAAAATGTTGTTAGAAAATGTATGTACATATGCATGTTTTTTTAATTGTTCTATAATTAAAAACGTAAATAAATTCAAAGAGTTAAAAAAACACATTAATTTTTATTAACAATTTAAAAAAATCACAAATAGAACTGGTTTACTGGTTAAAATAATTAAGTTCCGCTAAACTCAAGAAATTTCGCACTGTGCACCGTGCTGGTTACAGCTCCCGAATAGCACGAAAGAAACCACTTATAAGCAAAGTGAACCAAAAGAAGAGAATTGAATTTGCAAAAACATATATTAATAAGACTACAGAATTCTGGAACTCTGTACTATTCACAGATGAAAGCAAATTCAATATTTTCCAATCTGATGGACGAGCGCGGGTATGGAGAAAGCCTAACTGTGAACTTGAAGATAACAACATAATTAAAACTGTAAAACATGGTGGTGGGGGGGTAATGGTATGGGGCTGTATGTCAGCTTCAGGAGTTGGTAGCTTGGTGTTTATTGATGGAACAATGGATAAGACAGTTTACCTCAATATTGTAAAGGAAAACTTAAAACATAGTGTACAAAAGCTGGCTCTTGGTAATAATTTTTATTTCCAGCAGGACAATGACCCTAAGCATTCTGCCCAAGATGTCCGTATGTGGATCGTTTACAATGTGCCACATATTCTTCCAACTCCCCCACAATCACCTGACATGAATCCCATCGAACACCTTTGGGATGAACTTGGCAGAAGGGTTGCCAATCAACTATTTCTAGTAAGGTGCAGCTCAAAGAAAAACTTCAAGAGGAATGGGAAAAAATAGGTGGAGAAGTGACAAAAAAATTGGTAAATTCCATGGCAAATAGATTAAAAGAAATTTTGAAAAGAAAGGGATTATCAAAAAGCTATTAACTTTTTCCTAATTTTAATAAAAAGTCGTGAATTACAGACTGTGTGAATAATTTTGTCCTTGTAAAAATAAGTGTGGTATTCTATTTTTGGTTATTTATTTTAAATGAAGTTTTTTATGTTGTTTTTTTTTTGCTATTTCCTACAAATCTATAAATAAATAAACACAAATATAATAAAAATATGTGCATAAAATTAATTTTTTTTAGTAAATCTAGCTTAACATTAATAATTGGTTGGCATGTGTGAATAATTTTGTCCGCCTCTGTATATTTTTAAACTTAAAAAGATCAAAATTGTTTTATTCTTTTATATGTGATGTCTGTGCACAGATTGATTCTATCACGTCTAGTTTTTAATGGGCATATTTCGTCCGAAAAAAGGTGGCTATGCTAATACATATCATTATAACCTTAGAACTATTCCGATTTTGATCAAAATACTTTCAAATGATAAGTAATAAAATGTCTTTTCCTCAAAACAACATTTGTCCACCGATTTTATTTATTTTATTTTTAAAACAATTTCTAAATATCTCCGAAATGGTACAAAATATAAAAAAAATTTGGTTAATATCACTTAAGGGCAATTTTATTCCAAGTCATCTGCACTGAAAGAATTTTCTTCGCAATACTAACGAATTTTGACATTAATCCCATGAAAAATTGCTTTATAAAGGAACCTATGCAGCGCTTCGTTGGATCAATGAAACCTGTTTCATTAAAAGGACTTAATGAAACATTACATTAGATCCATGAATAGTATTCATTGGATGAATACTTTCAATAAAGTAAAATTTTTTTTTTTTTTTATTTTTTTTTTATTTATTTTTTTTTTTCTTTTTTCTTATTTTATTTTACTTTATTTTATTTTTTATTTTTTTTCTGTCTCTGGTGGGATTCGAACATGTAACCTCGGTGCTGATAGACTAGCTCACTACCAGCTAGTCTACCGGGGCAGTGTAGTTTTTGTATAAAAAAACTATGTTTTTTTCTCAATTAAGACCGTAAATATGAGATTAAATTGTCAATAATAACAATAACAACGTTGATTGAAAGTTTTTGTTTCATTACTATAATGACATTTTTATTGTCATAATGAAAATTTAAATTTATGAAGGCAATTATTGAAATATGTTGCTTTTATAAAAAAATTTTTTGATTTCATAAATTTAATGGCATACATGTAACATTAGATGTATGAAGTTATTAAATCTTACATTTTTTAAATAACAATAAAACATTTTTTTAAGGAAACTATAATTTTGTATTAATTTACTAGCTGACCCGGTCCGCGTTGCTGGCCCTAAGCAAATATTGTTAAATTACCAAACGATTTAAATTGAGCTTTAAACGAAATTTACGGCCTTTAAAATGTTCCTTCTGTAAAAACCTAAGTTGGACCATGGCGATGATTTTAAAGAAAAAATCGTCCAAATCGGCCCAGCCGTTCTCAAGTTATGCGCTTAATAGAAAAAGTGGGCGTAAAAGTAGGCGTGATACATTTTTCTTTCGATGAAAACGTAAAATGGAATAATACGAACATTTAAAAGAAAAATTAGTCAAATCGATGAAGCCCTTTTTTTTAGGTAAATCGAAAAAAGTGGGCGTGGCAAAATTTTCTTTCCGTAAAAACCTAAGTTGGACCATGACAATCATTTTAAAGCAAAAATCGTTTGAATCGGTCAAGCCGTTCTCAACTTATGCGCTTAATAGAAAAAGTAGGCGTAAAAGTAGGCGTGGTAAATTTTTCTTTCGATTTAAACTTAAAATGGATAAATAGGAACATTTGAATGAAAAATATGTCAAATCGATGGTAGCCGTTTTCTGATTTTAGGTAATTCAAAAAAAGTGGGCGTGAAAGTGGGCGGGGCAAAATGTTATTTTCGCTTAAATCTAAGTGCGACCATGGCGATCATTTTAAAGAAAAAATCGTTCAAATCGGTCAAGCCGTTCTCAAGTTATGGTTTTTGCCACGCCCCTCCGCCCCCAGACCGAAAATCAAAAATCAGACTTCCCTATGTCACCCGCCTGAATATTCTGAAGATTCCCTGAAAATTTCATCAAAATCGGCCCAGCCGTTTTGGAGTCCATACGTTACATACATACATACACACATCCAATTTTATATATATAGATGAATATAGTTATGTTTGTATATTGTTTTTTTAAGTTCCCAATTAAAATTTTTTGTTTAACTTGGACAACGTAATTACGAAATCTAATGAAGCGATTTTAACGAAAATACTTCATCAAACCTATGAAATTCCATTTAGACAATGAAAATTTTCATTTACCCAAGGAAAACTTTTTTATGAAAATGATTCATTAAATATATGAAGCATTTTTCTTTCAGTGTGCTAGTAATTTTATCGAAATCAGAGAAATACGTCTTATTTTGGTCGAAGTATAAGTGATTTTTAAGGCTTTTATTTAACTTACAATCAGGTATGTGATGAAAATCGATCGATTTCAAAATGACCATTTTTAAAAGGTGTGATGAATTTCGAACGATTTTAAAATCTATTTCTGAATTAAAGTCTTAAATTTTCGTTCAGAATATAATGTAAAATTTTAAAGAATAAACACTGAAAATAAAAGGAATATGCATTTAAAATCCATTTTAAAAGATACTGAAAACTATATTTTCGGTTTCAAATCGTATCGTTTTTAAAATCGATTTCCATCACATACCTGATTGTATTCATTTAATCGGTTAATCGCTCGATTAATTAATCGAGGTTTTGGTTAATCGGTTAACTTTTTTATTGATCGATTAACCGGTTAGTAAGGTTTTTTTAGAAATTAAGTAATTTCAATAAAAAAAATTATTTATTATTTGGAGTTTATAAGTAAAAAAAACAATTACTTTCCAATTTTTGAACTAAAACGAGCTATCAAAAATATAATTAATAACTATGTAAAACATATTTTTTAATTAATATATATAATGTTTTTATGAAAAAATAAACTTTGAGATCATATTATTAATAACTTCAATAGTTTAAATCGAAATTATAAAAAAATGTTTTAGAAAAATAATTTGGTTTAAATGTTTAGGAGTTGAGCGATTCTTTTCTTTAGTTTTGATAAAACTTGACTTGAAAAAAATTTCATCACTTATCGTAGATAATACAGAATATCTAATTTCTCAGTGATTTTCCTGGTTATGTCTAAACATATAAAAACTTCCATTATGCCACTTCTCATTGTTTCGGTTAATTCTGTTGTTGTGTTACTATCGAGAGTTTCTCGAATTGTCAGGTTATTATCTAAATAATCCTGACACAGCTCAGCAACGAAAATTCTGCAAAAGGGTTTATTTTCGAATTCCTTAATTTCTGTTTTTGTACTGTATTTTAAGAATATATTGTTTGAAAAAATACTTCTAAACACAACTTTTTTGGCGCAATCTTACTTCAATCAAGAATCGTACTTAAAGATTCAAGTACGAATAACACTAAAACATACTTAAATCAATCCTAAATGGGATTACTTTAAAAAATCAATCCCGATATTTCTTGAAATAAGTATAAAATGCTTAAATCAAGTACAAAAAAGATTATCCTTTTCGTTGATAGTGGCACTCTGAGAGTAAAATTACAAAATGAGGGTTTTAAGGTCCAATTAGACGTGACATAACCATACCAAAACTGTATTACCATAGCCACTGTATTACCAAAACGACATAAACATACTATACAAACCAATTCAATTTTGGATTCTAAATTTGCCGTTACGGCTGTGGCATTATGGTTATGTCACGTCTAATTTGAGCTTTAATCTCATAAAACTTATTAGTCTCATCTCTCAGCATTGTATATATATATTTAATAAAAAACACTTTTTAAAAAAAATATTAAAATAATTTTATTTTAGAATTTTGAAAACTTAATTTAAACCAGTCTACTGTCCAGCTGTTTACAAAACTCTTTTTCTTATCAACTAACTTCTTAAAACTATGTAATATTGGACTGTCAGCGAAATAATATTTTAAGTATTGTGAAATCAATATAAAACTAAACTGATGACCAAGCAAACCAAACCTAAAAACATTAATTGAAACCAGACTGTTGAGTAAACAAAATTAAATTAAAAAATATTAAAATCAAATTAAAGTGAAAATGTTGACAATGCAACAATTACGGTTCATTAACTTATGGTTCAATAACATTACCAATGCTGTTTAAAAATTGGTCGAACTTAAGGTGTTATGATACTTGCTATTTTTTGTATTGAATTTTTTTAGGATTGACTGAATGAAACAACAAATGCGAGAAAGAACAAGAAATACAATTTGATAAAATGTAAACAAAACAAACAATACTGCCCACGTTTTGTCCACACAAAAAAACCGTCATAAAAGCTAAAAATCGCAAAAAAAAAAAAGTTAAAAACCGTTTCTTTCGATCAAAAACTAAAAAAATTGGCAACAGTGCTAACAATTAATCTGTGCCCATGTTCTGTAACTCTCACGTCGAGAAAGTTTTCGATTGAAATGTGTGAAATGAAACAAAAATGCCATAAATTGAAACAAACAGCTGTTTTTCTCACTTAAATGTGTCTGTAACTTTTTTGGCGAGTACAAGCTGTCGGCTGGATAAACTCATCTTCATTGGAACGAAAAAAACTATTAAGTGCATCTAAGTTTTCAATACAGAACGGTTTATCCGACTCGAACGCTTAACATATACAATGCCTCGAAATGAATAGGCTGATTGCAGAGCTTTTTGCTTCTTCAGGGTAACTGCTTCTCTAAGTATCTTGTAATTCCCATTTGTTAAATTTTCATGTATGTATATAAAAATATTGATTTTTTTCATTAGGCTGAAACCCGAGTAAGTTTAACATTAAATTTTTGTTTTTCTTTTTATATTCATTTAATGCTTTTAGGACAAAATTTTTATTATAAGGGGTCATTAGCCTAGCAATTATAACACCATCAGGGGAAATTTCATAATTTTTGTTGTTTTTATTTTGTAAGCGGTGAATAAGCTGCACTGGCGGAGTAGAAATTTTAAGAATTTTACAAATGGTATCAAATAGTAGGTGTTAATTTTCATCAACATTAAAAGCAATTCTATTAATATGCAAATCACACGCAACGATGGAATTTGAGTGCTTTGACGATTGAATTTTTAATTTTCTAATTTCATCCTTTAGGTCTATAATTTCACCCGTCACTGTTTCAAGTTTTGCAACTCTTTCAGTAACACGGTTTAACTCCACTCTTATTTCATAACAACTCTTATCAATCTCATTTAAGATACGATCCTCTGCTTCTTTAACCGTCGATTATATATTTCGTCATCTTAAAGACCTAATAACCTAGCTGCAAAAATTTCGAAATTGAGTTTTTTATGGATTTTTATTCCCTATATCATAACGCATATGTGTGCAAAATTTTGAACATGTAATATTACAAATGACAAAGTTTTTGTACCTAGAGGACCGTTACGCACAAAAAAAGAGAAAAATAAATCATTAAAAATCACGATAAAAGTTTAATATTGTTGCATAGTGTAATTTAAACAAACATTAAGTACTTGTTTTTGCTTAAACCAGTAAAAGAAACTACTACTGTAATTATTTAATGTATATAATATTCATGTGTATAAAGAAATTTTTATTAATTCATACTAATTAGTAAGTAGATAGGTCATTTGGTTTCAGATTTTAACAAGGCTGTAGGAAATATCGCCCAAAGAAAAATGGCCCAAAAAAAAAAATGAAAAATCGCCCAAATGAAGAATCGCCCAAGCGAACATGAAAAATTACCCAAAAAGGTAAATATGAAATTTTGCCCAAAAAAAACGAAAAAGGGCCCAAAAAGAAAATGAAAAATGACCCAAAAAGCATAAACGAATTTTTTCCCAAAAAATAAAAAAAAAAATTACTAAATTTGCAAAAAGTGTTTATTATTCATATAAATTTAGGTGACATGTCATAACGTCCAGTGTCGTAGTGTCCTTGGACACTTTTAAAGTGTCATAATGTCCATCGAAGACGAGGGCGAGGACGTTATGACACTTTGCAACGTCCGCAACTTAACTTATAATCAAAAATGTCTAATTTTTTTTTTAAAATACCGTTAAAATTTCAAGTGATTTTTTTAAAGATACTTATTTAACCATAATATGGTTGTCGGTGACAATGATTTGGTTAAATTAAACATAATATGGATAAAATATTTTTATAGCTCTTACTCCGGGTGTATATATTAAATATATATATCCAAAATAAGGATTTCATCTTCTATGGTATAACAAATACTGGCTTCGCTAACTAAAGCTTCTCTGTATAGCCGGCCTTCGGCCGGGCGCAAGGATTTTCTCCTCTATGGTACAACAAAGACCGGCTTCGCTAACTAAAGCTTCTCTGTATAGCCGGCCTTCGGCCGGGCGCAAGGATTTTCTCCTTTATGGTCTAACAAAAACCGGTTTCGCTAAGTAAAACTTCGAAAAACTGCCTTGTTTCCGAACAAGGCCGACTACGCAGAGAAGCTTTAGTTAGCGAAGCCGGTGTTTGTTATACCATAGAGGAGAAAATCCTTGCGCCCGGCCGAAGGCCGCCTATACAGAGAAGCTTTAGTTAGCGAAGCCGGTCTTTGTTATACCATAGAGGAGAAAATCCTTGCGCCCGGCCGAAGGCCGGCGATACAGAGAAGCTTTAGTTAGCGAAGCCAGTATTTGTTATACCATAGAAGAGAAAATCCTTATTTTCGATATATATGTATATATTTAATATATACACCCAGAGAAAAAAGCTACAAAACCATTTTTAAAAAAATTCTACCGATATTATGTTTAATTTAACCAAATCATTGTCGCCGACAACCATATAATGGTTAAATTAGTTTCTTGAAAAATAGTTTTGTTGTTTGCAACCATAATAAAACATGGTTTTCTCTGCTGTAAGATTATGGTAGAATTTTAAAAATAGCCCATTTTTTTTTGGGCCATTTTTCATACAACATTTTTGGGTGATTTTTCATAATGAAAAATCACCCAAATTTTAAAAACGAAAAATCACCCAACAATAACGATAAATAGCCCAAAAATTTTGGGCCATTTTTCATATGAAATCAGGCCCAATTTTACATGCAATTTTTTTGGGCGATTTTTCATTTTTTTTTTTGGGCGATTTTTCTTTGGGCGATATTTCCTACAGCCTTTTAACAATTCCAAAAAACCTAAGTGTCATAACATAAGCTGTGATTAGAAAAACAAAATTTTCTCACCGATATATATTACTGGTTTCATTTTAATCCAAATGTGTAATTTTCGTTTCAATATTGTTAATAGTTCCAATTTTGTAACGTTTTTTCCGTCTGCTGTAAACTTTTGAAAACTGCAGATAGGTTATTTTGTCTTTTAGGTGACGATTTTCTGCAAGTCGAGACTCACTCTTTATATTTTCTGCAAGTCAAGACTCACAAAATTGTGAGAGTTGTTTGTTAATGCACTCAGTTTGTTTTGACATTTTTTCATCGAAACATTGCCATAACCGCCAAACCCCTTCATCATCAAATACTGCAGCGAGTTCTAAATTTCTTAAATCAGCATAAACTGCAGTTCTCTCGGATGATTGGCGCGTATTCGTCATGCTGACAAAAAAGACCTTTTTAACGAGTTATTGTTGTTTTATTTTGTAAATTATTCTTTTTTTTTTGTTTTCTTTTTTATTGTTTTGATGTTATTTTTATTGTTTGTTTTGTGCTGCTTGTAAGAAATCAACAAGAAAATAAATAAAACACTTTACGTTTTGTCTATCTTGTGATTATTAAAGTCTGTTTTTTTTTAAAGGTTTTTTTTTAAGTTTTTATTTTTATTCAAACTACGATTGCTAGTTGTTGAATATTTTTATTTTTTGATTTATTTAGTTTAAATTAAACGTTTTTTATAGAATGTAAATTTAATTATCAGAGCAAAGTAAAACACGACCGTCTATTTGCACAGTATCTCTTTACAAATATAATTTTAATGTTAAATCAGGGATGTCAGCGCCTTGCACAATTGTGCAAATTAATTCACATGTACGCTTACGCTCTTTTATTTTGCGAGCGTAAAATATAATTGTTTACTGAGAAACACTCCCATTCAGCGGGAAATATCGCAAATATTGCAAGGCCTGTTTTGAGGCCTCTAAATATATTTATGTATTTAAATAAATATACAATAACTGTATGTAGGTACATCTTTTTTTTTTGTTTTATTATCTTTTTTATTTTATTTATTATCTATGTTTTTGTTTTGTTTAATTTCTGTTTTTCACATTGTACAATGATTTTAAAACAGGGATTTCCATTTCTTTGCACAATTGTGCAATTGTGGTTATTTTTTAAGATAGAATTTTAAAATTTTATAAAAATCATCACATATATTATTTCTAAAGCACTTTTTCTTGTCGGTTGCAAATATCTCCCATACCACCGCATCAAATTTAATGAATGATATCTCATTTTAAAGCTTAATTCTAACACTAATGACGAAAAATAATTAGAAATTGAAAAATTAATATTTTCATTGATAAAAATTACGGTGCGAAATATTCAAATTTTCAAAATAATTGTTTTGCATTTAAGCTAACGATATGTGTTTTGTTCGTGAAAAAAATTCGTTGATGCCTGTAACAGGGTCCCTTTTTCTTTCGTTAAAAAGACGTACCTAAATGCAGAAATTATTAAGAAAAGAAAAAGCCACAAGAATTTGTTGGTATTTTGTGATTGTAAAAATATTTTTGTTTCTGTACCAATCGCGTCGGTGGGTTTTTTTTTTTGAAAACTCTTTTCTTAAGTAGTTAAAAATATTTAAAAAACAAGTTAAAAAAGTCTTGTTTTGCTACAATTTATGTGTAAACCTATACACATAAAAGCAAATGTGACAGCAGGTAAAATTTTTGGGTAAGAAGATGTGTTTTATTGATGTATTAATGAAAATTTATTGTTTCGCACTATTTTTATTGCTTACTTTTTTATGCTACAATTATATGACCGAGTCTAAAGAGTAAACCTTACTACTTTATGGTATTTATTTAACGTAACTTTGACCTGTTATAATGACTTTATACATTTTTGCAGGCAAACTCAGGTGCGCATTTGGTATTTTGTAAAAAGTTATGATATACCATTAGCTAGAATTAAAATGTATGCACAGATGTTTGAAGTATGAGTAACCCAACACCGTGAATACCCTTTCTATTTTACTTACCACTATGAATACCCTAACTTTTTACTAAAATAACTTTTTCACGTTATAATTCTCATGTAATTCATTTTATTTTTGAATAAATAGACCAGGGAAATCCATTTCTATGTACAATTGTGTTTACCTGTAAACTTCAAATTAGAATTTCATTTAATAGTCTTGTAGACAGCGATAACGGACGTGCAAGCGGACGAGTTTATTAAAAAAAAGATAAATGATGCCATATAAAAAATATTTTATAATAAAAAAAGGAATTTAATTATTTTCAATGTCTCTTATGTTTTAAAACATTTGAACTTAAGAGATTGTATACTTTGAAAAGGCATTATGATCAGTGTTACCGTTCGCCCGACTAAAGTCGCAATTTGACCCTTTTTCAGCGGTCTGCGACTTTTTGTGAGACTTTTTTTTATCACCGACTTTTGCGACTATTTTAATTTTTCTGCTACTTTTTACCCTTTTTGTTAATATTCTTACAAAACATTCAATTTTCTTATTATTTGTATCAAAAAAAAAAATTCGTCAAAATAGCCTCGTCAAAATTTAAAAACAATTCATAAATTATTGTTCATTTGGCAACACTTTTATTACATTTTTGCAACCTTGTCATGTATACAACGTATTTGATGCGAATTCAGTTCAAGGTGGTGGCAAGTTTTGACAGTTCGGACCAATTTGTTTTAATTTGTCAGTGTTTTGTTAGCAATGCAATGCAAAAAACCTCTGTTGTTTCTGTTGGTTTTGGATTGTTGTAGTCTTAGCACCACCTGTAGTTTACTAGCAAAGCAATGTAAAAACATGCAATTCATTGCTGTCATCTTTAAATTTAATAGACAAAGATATAGAAGACTGGATTCCCTGTGATAAACTTATTTCTAAATATAAATTTCAAAAAAGTAGTATTTATGTAGGTATGTTAAGAAAAAGAAATATTGCGCCAAGATCAAACGAAAGGAATTAAAGTAAAATTTTCAAGGGGCTTTAATTGGACAAGTTTAAATTTTGTCAAAAATATATTAACCTTAACTTTTTTGGCTTGTTTTTAAACAGAAATTCTACTCCTTTGACATTGGCAGCATACGACAAATTTATTAAACTTAAGTAAATGTTTTCACTATACATGAAAACTTGGACAAACATGTACATTGTTATGAAATATGATAAAAATGAATTCTGCAATAAGCTTTTTGTTTCAATTGTTTTGTTATGCTTTTTATTAATAAAAAACGTTAAAAAAAAGATGTGCGACTTTTATTTTCTGAAACGACTTTTTTGTGCGACTTTATTTTTATAAAACAACCTTTTGTGCGACTTTTCAAAAATTCCTAACGGTAACCCTGATTATGATCATTTCCATAATGATATTAAACAATATGAAGTAAAAGAGAGGGAAAACCAATATAAGATTAAAAAAAAGGTTTATTTGGATAGCTTGAAAAGTTGGGTATCACAAGAAGAAGAGCATGAAGATAGGATAGAAGAGTTAAAAATAGAAATATCAAATTTACTAACTTTGGAAATAGTAAAACAGGGAAGACCATTTTCCGATGGGGCATTTATAAAAAAGCTTTTCAATGCAGTTTTGGAAAAACTGAAAATCGATTGCAGCGTAATAAAAACGCTTCCCATGAGCCGAAATAGTGTCGTCAAGCGCACATCAATTTTAGCTGCACATATACAATCTGTGATTAGGGAAAAGTTAAAAAATTGTGAATATTTTTCTTTTTGCCTCGACGAAAGCACCGACATTAATGATCTATGCCAATTGGTCATTTGTATTCGATGCATAGATAGTGAGTACAATGTTTTTGAAACTATGTACTCACTTGAAACGTTTTACGGAAATGTAACAGGTAAGGTATTATACGACGTAGTCTTTGAAAACCTGATATCTGTTACACAAGCTTCAAAATTAGCAGGAGTTGCACGGATGGTGCAAACGTTATGGCCGGGAAGTATGAAGGTTTCGTAGGACAGCTTAATCAAAATGGAATTGATGTACATGCTTTCCATTGCATAATTCATCAGTCCATGCTTGCCTCAAAATTTATAAGTGATCATGCCGCTATTAAGACTGCAGAGCGGATAATCAATAGAATACGGGGGGGTCATCATTCATTAACGCACAGAAAATTTGTAAGTTTTCTTAAAAACGTAAACGCCAATCACCACGACTTAAAAATATTTACGGAAGTTCGTTGGCTTAGTCGGGGTGATTGTCTAAACAGGTTATTCGATCTTAGAAAAGAGGTGTTGCGTTTTTGGGAAACTGAAAATTTAGACGAATGTGAATTAATACAATTGAATGATTATGAGTTCATTTTAGACCTTGCGTTTCTGGCGGATACAAGCAGTATTTTAAATGAGCTAAATTTGGAACTACAAGGAAAGGGAAACAATTTAAGTGACATATATACGATTGTTTTTAATTTTAAAACCAAATTATTTTTATTAACAAATGAAATAAATAATGAAGATTTTTCCAACTTTCCTAAAACTTTGCTTATTTATGACAAGGAGAAATATTTGAAAAAATCTGAGTAATAGGCAATTTTTGAAAACCTTTTTTACAACTTTCAAGATCGTTTTCAAGATTTTGAGGATATAAAACCACTACTTAACATATTCCAAAATCCCTTTAAGTGCGACATTGCGAGTTATGAATTCAGCATCCAGTCGGAACTAATCATACTTAGGATCGAAATTAATCCTCCAGACAGGGAAAATATTATTGAGTTCTGGAAAAATTTAGACGGGGCGCTATATCCTATATTAAAAAAAAATTCCTTCAAATGTTTGTCGCTTTTCTCCTCAACATATCTTTGCGAACAAATATTTTCCGATTTGAAATACATTTGCTCAAAACAACGCAATAAATTAACATCCGCAAACCTAAAAAATGTTTTGTTGTTACGAAACTGCAATATAAATTTAGAAGATATTATTGGTAAATAAAAGTATTTATTATAGGCAAGTAAAATCTTCTCTTTTTATAATGGTGGTAAATACTTACAGAATATTTTTAAACTTAATATTTGCATTAGTATGAGCTAATGAATTTTCATTGTTAGAATTCGCAAAGGTATGTTGAGCAAAAAACGAAAAATATTGGAAAGAATTGTATTAGGTTGTAAAAAGATTTCAAATGCGCAATTTTTCCAAAAAATAAGCAAAGTTTCTGAGGTTCCAAATTAAATTTATTTAAATAATAACTGATTGTGTCTGTCCATAACTCAACATTTTTCGATAATTGTATTATTATTTATTGCTTTTAAGTCTTCATAGCAATAAATGTAAGTTAACTTTAAATGGTCTGATGAAAAATGAATGGAAAGCATGAACTATATTTCCTCGCATAATGCTGGACCTGGTGTTTGCATCGCCCTTTAATGAAAATGTTTTGTAAGTTTTAATACCTTACCTGATTCCCAACAATTTAATCGAACATAGATGACCCTTAGAAAAGGTCTTTAATAAGGCCTCGCAATAGGCCTCGCAACCGCATATTTCGCCCGCTGGGCATGTAAGAGATAAGAGTAATCGCACCAACACAATCATAATTGACATCACTGTGTTAAATGTCTGTAGCTACACAAGCTTACACAAATATTATGTCAATGTATTCAAATAAATGTATGCACATTCAATAATTCAAAAATTATTCGAATGTTTTTTGTAAACTTTCTCTCTCTAACGGGTCATTCCAATGTTTTGTTATTTATCAATGACTTTCAAATTCATTTACAGCAGTGATGTCAATGGTGGTTGTATTGATTTATATTAGTATTAGTGAATAAAGAGGCAAGTACACTTAATAAAAATAAAAAAATACGTAAGCATCCGCCGCATGTGCACTCATCGCTTGATAATCGACTACTAATTGTGTACTCTCGTGCACTAAATGAAAGAGCGTAAGAATGCGTGTGAAGCAGTGTTACCACCAGCAAAATTCAAAATTACACTTGAGATGAAGCAAAATTACCCGATTTAAATAAAATTACACCTGTGATACAATTGAATATTTATTTAATAAAAAGACATTTACAAAGAAGCAAAAACACAAAAAACTCATTCAAGGAAGATCAATATTAGTCAAACTGTTAAGATTCTTATTGTAATTTTATGTAAATTCACAAAATTAACATTAAAGACTTAAAACAATTAATAAAACTCCTAAAATAATGAGTTTAACTCCCACATTTGGTTGCATATATCTATGAATATGCTCACTGCAAGTCCTTTATAATGGGTGTTTTTTAGCCCCATAGACCTTACGAAAGGTTAGCTGTCAAACGAACTGTCATACTGCTTTCACTTTTTGCTCATGCACATCATCATGAATAGATTCATGCTTGAACAACGCCACCAAATTATCCAAATTTGTTTTGAAATTCTGCCATCGATTTTCGCAACTTATAGGCGAGTTCGTGATTAAACTGACGCAACTTATTTTTTCACAAATGATGGCAATGTGTTGACTTAGAGAAAATAAACTGTCAATAAGACTTCAGGGCACTCATAATTTTATTCGTGACATGCAGCCAGCAATGCTCAAATGGTAATGCCGTGTATCAATCTGCGATCAAAATTAATTTTTTTTTGTGTTGCTTACCATTTTAAGTTTCATGGTCTTACAAAATGCCCATTATACCTTATTTAGTAAACAAAATGCCTGCAGGGGTTTATACAACTGTCCCTTTCGTATTTCAGTTTTACAACTGTATAGGGCGTTAAATATTCTCCAAACTAAAGAATTAAAAAGCTGCAAGATAAAAATAAAATTAATTATGCGTTGCAATATTGGAAACATATCTTTCTTCATGGTTGTTTTTAGTTTGAATAACTTTTTCTATAAACTTCAGGTTCTAAGTCACTTTGATAGGCATCTTTATCCAAATCAAAGGGTTCATCTAGCGACATTCATTACCAAACTTTAGAAAATATATTTTTAATGATTGAAGTCTTTTCTTAAAAAGAAACCAAGACTTTGACTATAAGCAACAGTACAAAGTATATTTATTACAAGTACGTGCAAGTGATCAGCTGTTCAGTTGTTTTATTTTCGATAGTGTCAAAATTAGCTTACATTTTAGTGCGCCATGATTTTTTTTTTTTTTCTTTATGTTTGGCTGTTTGACAGTATCAAATGTTTTTACACAAACAAAATGAATGTTGTTTTTTTTATTGTTGATTTGTTGTAGACTTGCATGTACTTGGTAAAAATATACTTTGCAACAGTATTTAAAAAGAAATAAATGTCATCACTGAAATCGAATCTGGATTTTATCTTAAGTCAGAATTTCAAATTACATCTGAACTACATCTAAGAGAAATTACCCACGCTCTACCCACTACAGTACAAATAATACCAAATTCGGGTAATTACCCACAAAGTGGCAACACTGGTGTGAAGAATGTGTGTGAATTAATTTCCACAATTGTGTATGACGCTGACATCCCTGATTTACAGTAAAAAAGTTTTTTATTAAATTCATTCTCTCTTATTTTTGTATATGGTTTACTCTTTTCTTATATTTTTGAATGCTTTATATTTGAGTAAATGTTGTGAACTTTGAGTTTTGGCAAACATGTGAATAATTCAAAGCAGACCTCTAGTATGTACACACCGTTCGCTCTTTTTGCATTTTCATTTTGCATTTGTCCGTACATGGAAATACGTTTAATTAAATTTCTTTCTTTAGCTTTTTTTCTACAACTGGTACTTTGTGCATATCCGTTAATATTGGACCTAGAAACATCAAATTCAACATGCAATAGCCTAAATGATAAGACTTTAGAGGGGAACCCCAATGGCATAAGTGGGCGCCACTTATGCCATCTCGGAACGTACCACCCTAATGTCCAATTTTTTGCACGTGGCTAGCTTTTAATGTACTAACTTTTATGCCATGCCCCAAAATAAGACCCACTTTTCTTTACTTATATATCTGTGGCTTGGTGCTAAAAGGGCCAATGTCTATTTTTTTGTGTTTTGAGTTAATCGTTTCATTATGTGTATTATTTTACTCTCTTTTGTTTGTATCAGCCAATGTCTAAAAAACCTCATTAAACTGTTCTGGGTTAACTTAGACATTGGCTGATACAAAAAAATAAAAGATAATAGATAATACACATAATGAAATGATTAACTCAAAACAGCAAAATATTAACATTGGCCCTTTTAGCACCAAGCCACAGATATATGTATTAGATTGAACTTTTGCTATTTTTTAAATAGCGCTTAAACGTCGGCGCCCAATTTTATTTTTATTTATATAAAAGGAACTGCATTTGGGGTGGTGGCAAAAACTCTTTTTTACAATTCTAGATACTTCATTGATATAAAATTTTATGGTGACTGATGCAATTTTCTTGTTTATGTATGCTATTCTACCTGGTTTAATATAATATTTATGTGCAAAAGAAAAAAGCTTTAATCTTTTTTTAAAACCTTGAATTCATTCTATAATTTGTACCGAGACAAAATTGTATTAATTGGAGGATTCACAAGGTGTCATAAAGTCATATGTCTTAAAATAGTAACATGAAAAAATACGACTGTTGTGAACAACCCCTCATAATTTAGTGTGCTATTCTGAATCAGCTGATCTAAAACAAATATAAAAAATAAATATTTGCCTTAAAATCAAAATAGTTTTTAATTCTCATCAATGAATTAATAAATTAAATTAGATCTTTCCCGACTATTTTCCATTTTTCAGTCGCAAACCACAAATAAATTTTATTTTGTTTGTTTACCAAAGATCAGAGTCCTATGCCGATCTAATTTGACGCCGCAAGTATTTTGTTGCAAAAATTGCTAGCCGCTGGTTAAATTCGGATGTTAGCCGAAAGGCGACGGCTACAAAACCATAGCCGCTCGGCTCAGCGCAGGTCTCTTCTGATTAATTACGACAGCACAATAAACATAACAAGCAAAGTTTTATTTATTTAAGACACTTTTTGTTTACAAAGCAACAACAGTATTTTTAAACCATTATAAAATGTTAGAACATTATGACAATACAAAATGATAGCACACCTTGTGAATTCCCCAAATATTTTAATTAAATTCAATTAAATTAATTATTTCAAAAAAATCAAATTTCGTACATATTTATAGTTACAAAGAAACATAAATTTTATTAAAAGCAAATTTTGAATTCATTATGACTTAAAAGGGTCAATGTCAATACTTTCTGTATAGAATTAATCGTTGCATTTAGGTGTCTCTACTTACTCTTTATTTTGCGGAAACAGCCAAAGTCTAATTGAACCGAGAACAGCTTCATAAGGGTTTTGCTAGCCAATTTCACTAAAAAATCTTCTATAACATTGGTCCTTTTAGCACCAAGATACAAAAATAACGACAACAATGTTAAAAAAAATAAAAAACTTGAAATAACGAAACTTATTAAAATGTAGTTTACACGATCACATAAGTCGTAACTATTTTGAGGAATATACAACCCTGACATGATAAGTTAATACTGTTTTTCGAACATTTTTAAACAATAATTAAATCAGAGATGCATTTTCGTCAATATGCATACGACTTGTGTGCTCTTGTAAACTACCCTTAAGTATTTATATTCAAACTACTTTTTAAACAATTATTCAAAAGGGATTTACAACGAATTACACTATGCTAGTTGAAAAAATAGACAAGCCGGACACATGTCGTTTTAACATAATTCGGGTTCGCTGAATCCAATGGTGCTAACCGTTTTTTTTAGGTTAGCTCTTGTTTTCGAGATAATCCGTTATTTCGAAAATGGAGGAGGTTGCACAACATATATTCGCGTAACTCAAAAACGGTTTAATTTATGAAATTACTAAACAAAACCGAGATTTCGCAACAAAATTTCCTTTTTTCATATTTTTTTTTTTGAGAAAAAAATTATTTTTTTTACCAAAATTTCAGAATTTTTGTTTGTTTTTTGTTTTTAATTTTTTGCAGACATATAAAAAATGAAGCTCCAAAAAACAAGTCATAATTGATTAAAAGTCGAAATACAAATATGGCCGTTTAATGAAAGTCTTAAATTTCGCCCCTACAGCGCCTAGGATGCCCCTAGATGGGTCAAAGGTATAATCAACCCCACTTTATTTTTCATCTCAATTATTTATTTCTAACATACCTACCCGCTATCTCCATTCCTTAAGGGGCTCCCCTTTAATGCCCAGGAGTTGCCCCTAGTGGGATATATTGTATGACCGACCTCAATTAATTTTTTGTCCTTAACATTTTCTTAAAATATACTTACCACATATCACCACCCCTTAGGGGGCTCGCATACAAATATGACCGTTTAATGAAATTCTTAAATTTTGCCCCTGCAGCGCCCAGGATGCCCCTAGATTTGTCAAATGTATGACCAATCCCACTTTATTTTTAATCTCAATTATTTATTTCTAACATACCTAGCCGCTATCTGCATTCCTTAAGGGGGCTCCCATACAAAATATTCAATGCAGACTAGAAATATATTGAAGAAAAATTCCCATAAATCTCAGGAGTCGCTCCTAGTGGGATACAATGTATGACCGACCTCAACTAATTTTTTGTCCTCAACATTTTCTCGAGACATACTTGCCCCTTATCTCCACTTCTTAGGGGGGCTCCCATACAAATATTGCGTGTTATGAAATACTTAAATTAATTTAAATTTTACCACATTTTTGAATAATATTGTTTATGAATTTTTTTAAAAACAAAATTTTTTTTTTCAAAAAAAAAAAAAATCATGTTTCTAAAACGACTGCGCATATAAGAAAAAGGTTTTATTTTTCCTAAATTTTATTGCAAAAGCTAAAGCGCTTTTGAGTTACCCGAACATATGGTGTGCAACCTCCTCCATTTTCGATATAACGGTATATCTCGAAAATAAGAGCTAACTTAAAAAAACCGCTAGCACCACTGGATTAAGCGGCCCAGCTTGTCTAAAAAAAGTGTAAATTTCGAGCACAGTGTTATTATTAATAATTGTACTTATTGCATAAGGCACAATGGGAGATTTTATACCATAGATTTTTATAAAAAATATATTAACATATGTATGAACATAACTGAATATTTAAATATAATATTGTTACGTTACTGAAACTATGAACGGATCTTCACGAAATTTTACAGCGTGATTTCCGGTCGAATAAAATGAATTTTTGCAAAATCTTACATCATTATGTGCATTGTTCCACCATTTATGCTAGTTTTTGTAATTATCAATTTTTTTTAGGTGGTGGTTCCACATTTTGATTCATAGCTCTGATCCTACTGAACCGATTTTGAACCGAAAGTGAGCGTGTTTTCAACAGACGGACATGACTAAATCGACTAAATCGAAATACTTTACAACTAATTTTGGTGGAGGGTATAACAAGTAACAAATATTTATCGCCTTCTTGTACATTGTCTATAATTTCTTTCCCGTTTTCAGTCTTCAAGACTTTAAAACTCTTTACATTTATACAGGCCTGTTCTGTAAATCACTTTTACTCAAAAGTCGGTTTGTGCTTTGTTGTGATACAGACGTGTATTTTTAAACCCGCATACGATTTGAACTATTAATTAATCACATTTGACTTTGTAATACATAAATATAAGCAGCGAATGGACGCTTAAAAATAAATAATATATTTTGTTATTTAAATTACTTATAGTGAACAATTAAAACGATAAAATTAAATAAAACAAAATAGTAAAAATATATATGTACGTATGAATGTTCATACATGTGTATACATATTTTGAACAAAAACATTTAAGTTTAAATTTCTTATTTTTTTTGTTGTTGTTGTAAAATACAATAAATAATAAAAATATTAAGAGCAAAGCAAAACGGTGAAAAACAAAAACAACTCTTTGCATGAGTACGAACAGTGAAACAACACTAAGACAAAATGAAAGAAACGTTTACGTTTTAGTTAATGCAAATGAAAATAATGCAGATATAAATAAAACAAAACAAAACAATATAAACTATTTAACGGCTTAGCCAATTACTCGAACACGTTCCCTATCACCCTCGGTGTTTACAAAAACAGTGGATAGTGACTCATTAAAAAAACTACAACTAGATTTGGTGACAAGTGTTGCCAGGCCAGCAAGTATTGCCGTGACGTCAAAAACAAATTTAGTGGGAAATGCTACCATGAACTTAAACACAAATGCAATGGAAACCCCCCTGTAAAATGTTGTCAAAAGCATCAAGTCCAAGTTGGTATGGACAGGTATATAACAGTCCTTAAACGGGGTCGCAGCCCTACCTCTTCAGCTGTCATCTTTTGATACAATAAATTCCCAAAATCGCTTTGCAATTCTGGAGGATGAATCCTCTGAAGCACCAAACGTCATAAAATCGTCCAAGCCTCCCCCGATATATCTTAGGGAGCATAACTCAAATGATCTAATAAAGAGTTTAATTTCGTTGATTGGTGAAAATTCTTTTTATGTTGCTGCAATAAAGCGAGGTAGTATAAATGAAACTAAAATTCAAGTAAATCATGAAAATCACATTCGCTTAAAATAATAAGCAAATTTGAGGCACTTAAAAAAAGTTTTTACACATACCAACTCAAGAGCAGTAAAGGTCTCCAGGTGGTGATTAAGGGAATTGATTCATGCGTAGACCCAGAGGAAATTAAAACTTTCTTGGAAGAAAAAGGCTTCAAGATAAAACATGTGGTAAATATTAGAAATAGGGACAAAAATCCACAACCACTTTTTCGAGTGGAATTAGAGCCCAGCGACATTAAGTTCAGTGCTTAAACTGCCAAGAATTTGGCCATACCAAGGCATACTGCTACTTACCCCCTGTCTGCGTAGTATGTGGTGAACTACACGGTACAGTTTCTTGCGATAAGTCTAAAACCGACCCCAACGTAAAAAAATTTAGCAACTGTGGCGGTAATCACACTGCCAATTATAGAGGATGCCCTGTATATAATATCGTCAAGCAGACGGTTGGACCGAAAACAAATACCCCTCAAATGCAGGTTGCAAATCAAGTAAACACAAATGCAATTCAAGCCCCCCAGCCTAGTAATAACAGAACCTCTTACGCTAACGTCCTAAAATCAAACCATCAGCCAATGCAAGGTGCCTCGCCAAGTAATGATGAAACTCCGGTTTCTAATTTAAGTCGTTTAGAAAAAACCATGGAAACATTAGTGCAAACAGTAAATAATTTTACGAACACAATGGGTAATATGATGCAGGAAATGCTTAGAATGCAATCGATGTTATTGCAAGCTGTACTTAACAAACCATGAACTGTTTAAAAATTTGTTTTTGGAACGCAAACGGCATCCGCCAACATAAAAATTAATTAGAATACTTTCTTAAAAATAAACAAATTGATGTCATGATGATTTCTGAAACTTGTTGACCTCAAGAAATACGTTTAAAATCAATGGCTATATACTATATGATACCAAGGACCCACGAGATAGAGCTTGTGGAGGTTCTGCCATTTTAATAAAAACCCGAGTCAAACACTACCTAATGTGTGATCATCGTGAAGATTATCTCCAAGCAACGAACATTTGCGTTGAGGAATTAAATAGAAACCTAGTAATTTCATCGTTATACTCCCCGCCTAGATTTTCAATATCGGAGGACCAATATTACAAATATTTTAAATCATTAGGACCGTGTTTCCTAGCCGCTGGCGATTATAACGCTAAACATACCTTCTGGGGGTCGCGACTTATAACGCCAAAGGGTCGTGTTTTATTTAACACAATTTCTAAAATGGATTTAAATGTGGTAGCGAGCGGACAACCAACATATTGGCCCACTGATCATCAAAAAATACCAGATGTCATCGATTTCGGCGTGGTTAAAAACATTCCCATAGAAAGGATTCATGTTAAAGCCTCCCTAGAATTATTTTCCGACCACACACCTACAATTGTTACTATAATGAACCCCAATAGAATTGTACTTCCGACTGGTTATATAGCGACGACAGCTACGCAAATTAATTGGTTAAAATATAAAAAATATCTCAGTACCCATTGCACAGAAAATATTCCGCTCAGTACACCGGATTATGTAGATCGCTCTATTGACAATTTTTACCGTTTTCTGAAACTAGCTGTTCAACATTCCAGCGATACCCCCAAAAAAATTAAAAATACTAAAATATATTCTTCAGATGTCGAGCGGCTCTTGACTGAAAAAAGGAGAGTTCGAAGAGAGTGGCAACTTTACAGATCCCCGCAACTTAAGATTTTATTAAAAGAGGGCACAAAAAAGCTAAGAAAGTTACTGCAGAATCAGAAAACGGCTTCTCTAGAAAAATATCTTAAGGAACTTGATGCAACTCCACAATCTGACTACTCATTATGGCGTGCAGCTAGAAATATAAAAAGGCCAGTTATATCTAAGCCACCATTAAGAAACTTGAATGGTAATTGGGCAAGAAACGATATTGAAATCTGTTTGTTAGTCACTTGAAAAACGTATTTAAACCAAATATATTTCACAATATTGCGGTCGAGTTACCACCTGCTGCTGCTAGAGCAGCTATTCCCCTCAGATTTGAGTTAAGAGAAATCGAAAAGGCTATTTGTGACTTAAACACTAAGAAGGCACCTGGTATTGATAAAATCAGAAATAAAATGCTTTTGGAGCTACCTCGCATAGCAAAGAAAATTATTCTTTTTATTTTTAATGCTATTTTACGCCTTGAATACTATCCTCAAAAATGGAAGGTTTCCTTAGTTACCATGATACCAAAGCCAGGTAAAGATCATACAAAAGTTGAGTCTTATAGGCCTATTAGCTTATTATCAAATATGTCAAAGCTGTTTGAGAAATTATTAGTTACAAAATTAACACCGATTTTAAGTGTAAATAGATGTATTCCAAACCATCAGTTCGGAATTATAAGAAAGCACAGCACAATCGAACAGACTCATCGAATAGTAAATGTCATAAGAAAGGATTTGAAGAAAAGAAATATTGCTCAGCACTCTTCATCGATGTTTCGCAAGCTTTTGATAAAGTCTGGCATGAAGGCTTATTACATAAATTGAAGCAAAATTTACCAGCAAACACACACAAGCTGCTAGAAAGCTACTTAGTCGGTCGCCAATTTATTATTAAAGAAGGAAATTTCTTAAGTTCACCTCAGTCCATTGCCGCTGGAGTCCCACAAGGCAGCATCCTGGGCCCCCTATTATACTTAATTTATACTTCGGACATGCCAACAAGCAACTATACACAAACTTCAACATTTGCAGACGATACAGCTTTTCTAAGCGTCCACGAAAATCGTTATGAAGCATCGCGTTACTTACAGCATCATATATTTCAACTAGAAATATGGTTACGACAATGGAGGATAATGGTCAATGAGCAAAAATGCGTACATATAACATTCACTTTGCGCCGGGAATCTTGCCCCCCTCTTACGATCAATAATCAAATAATTCCTCAACATTCGCATGTAAAATATCTCGGTATACATCTGGATCGGCGATTAACGTAGAAATGCCATATAGAGTCAAAATTAACTCAAATGAAACTAAAAGCCATTCAAATTCATTGGCTTATTGGAAGAAATTCTGTCCTTAGTCTCGATTGCAAGCTTCTACTTTACAACTCTATCTTAAAGCCTATCTGGTGCTACGGTATTCAACTATGGGACACTGCCTCGGCCTCTAATATCGACAAAATTCAAAGGCGCCATAATAAACTTCTTCGAATAATCACAGCAGCTCCCTGGTATGTTAAAAACTCAAACATTCATAAGGATCTCAATGTGCCATTAGTTAAAACTATGATTACAAAATATGCAATAAAATATTTAAAAAGGCTTGAACAACACCCAAATCCACTAGCTCGAAATATTTTAAATCATGGCGGCCACACTCGCTTAAGAAGAAGAGACACTGCAGCACTTACCCAATTAGATGAGCGATAAACACCTATATAGGTGAACAGAACCCGTGATGAAGAAAATTTTGTCTGGCACTGGCAGGACATAAAATAACGTATTAGGTTAAGATTTGATTAATTATTGTTAGTTCATATTTAATATATGAAGATTCAATAAAAATAATGACAATAAAAAAAAAAAAAAAACTTTTACTCGAATCACGTGATTTCAAATCACATGTGCCTACTAAAATCACACGTGTGATATTTTAGTGTCCCGTTTTTGTCTGTTTTGGTGTGATCTTCAACTGCCGAAAGCACCCCGAGAAACACAAAAACGGTTTGACTTTCAGAACTTTACAAAATCACACGTGTGATTTCAAAAACACGTGATTTGAAATCACGTGATTTTCAGAACCGGCCCGATAATCAAAGTTTGTCTCTATCAGCAACTCACTTTCTAGGTTTTATAATTAGTGCCTGTTTTTCTCTTTTCTCCACTTTGAAAACATTAAACTAAAGATTCGTTCTGTAAAAGCGTTTGAATGTGGAATAAAGAAATAAAATTACACTTTTTCTCAAATTCTTAAACGCACCATTTACAAACTTTTTTATTCATTTTTCTTCTGTCTGTCTTATCTTTTCGTACTCACTCGGCGAAAATCTTTAATGTTGAGAACTCATCGAATAGAACAACAATTCGACAATATGACAAACTATTTTATATACACAGAAAAAATTATAAGTAGTTTTTTATCAATTAAAAAATTGTTTCAAAAGTATTTAATTAATCAATTATTTTGTTTGTTGAAAGAAAATTAAAAATACTAGGATCGCCCGGTGGCCGAAATTTGACCACTCGACATTTATTTTCGAGAAAACCTGTGCGTTATACAACAAAAACGTACACATTTTAAGAGAACGGCAAAAATGCACTATTCACCCAACTTTGTACGTATGTCTGTAAGATAAATTTAAACGCTTTTCAAACACTTTAATTCAAAAAATTTAGAAAAAAAAATATATTGTGCATATCTACACACAAATTCCTTTGAAACGATATATGTTTCATTAAAATCGGAGGACGATAAGATACTTAAAAATCAACCACAAAAAAATTGTTCCCGTATTTATATATAAGATAATTTCGATTTAATTAACATTTTTTGTTGTTCTGAAATAAATTTTTAACTAAAATATTTTTTAAATAACAAAAAATGTTTACGTTTAACAAAAAATAATTTAAACTTGTGAAATTGTTGTTGGAAATTGTCAAAATCTATCAACACATTGTTTGTAACGGCAAATTTTTTTGATAATATTTTTAATTAAATTTAAAAATATCTTTATTAAAAAAAAAAAATGTTCACAGTTTAATATATAATCATTTTGGTAAAAGATGCAAAATCAACAAATGGGTTGCTTGATTCTATTTTTGGATTCTAATTTGGAATGAGTTTGGTGATTAGAGACAATTTTTAATTTTTTCTGTGTTGTGAGGAACATTTACACAGTACACTAAATCTTCTGTCATTGTTGATCTGAGCCATGTTTTTATTGGACGAATCTTTACTGACGAGCATTGAAACGAAAATTTTAAATATTTTTCTTAGATTTGGGTAGATATCTTCATCACAGTTTATTAAAGCATTTACAACGTTATCTGATAGATCAGGCTCAAGTTTAGATCTTAGTAGGTGTTTATCTCTTTTATCAAATATAATCAGCTCATCAGCAAGTTGTGGTTTTAAAAGTTTTGTATCTGTATATGACTTGATTACACTTTGAGGTAGAAGTTTGGGTATATATTTCAATACATTTAGGATATCTATTGGGAAAGTTGTTATGAGATCTTCTAAAATAAATTCAATAAGAGGAATGTAACCTACAACTCCGTAGTAATCTTCAATATTTTGGATGTAATTATTTCGTTCAAATCTTGTCTTTTCGATTGGAACCTTGAATTAAACGCAAATAACTTTAACTTTTTCAAAAATCGCTTTAAATTATTCTTCGGCTTTATTTCTTTTTTCTACAAGGCACATGATTAAAATTTTGTTAAGGCTTGATCCTTTTTGAAGATCTATATCTTGTTTTTGTAAAATGATACTAAGTGTTTGTGTTACAATAAGTATCACACTTAATATGTATATTCCGCAAATAAATTTAAAAGTACTAAGTGAGTTCCTTAATATAAAGGTAGAGATACTACCTTTCCACTCAGATATTTCAGATATTTCGGCTCCAGGGTTGACCTCTCGTGAGCTGGACCAGTTTGAAAAAGGGTATATTTTTGCATGGTTTGTTAATTTAAGAATCTGTTTCCTTACCAACATATACAAGTTGGGTATCGTAAGAAAGGTTTTTTAAGGCGCGTCCAACTGTATATAAAATTTGTCCAAGGACGATCAGCCATGTCCTTTTTTTTAAGGATTTTTTGTAAAAAAATGGTTTTTGAATTTTTTGTTCGGGGTTGTTTGTAATAAAAGTGCCACATTAACATATTTTAATCTTTAATCGATTTAATTAAATACGTGTCTCAGCTTTTTTTGAAATTCGTGCCAGTTCGCGTTTTGACAAAAATGCAATGGGGTGGTAACCCTTCGTTTTAAATAGGGCAATATGGGTATCAAATTTTATCTTTTGCCAAGTATATCATCTTTGTATGTAAATAATTTAGATTTGTGCAAATTAGGTGCATTTTACACGGTGCTCTGGAATATATATAAATGCAATTTTGTAGTAACTCTAATATGATAGCGGATTTAGTTTCTAGATCATGTATGGATGAAAATAGGACTAAAGAAAGAAAAAAAGAAATGATACACGATCTGAATTTTTTTTAATTTGCGGAAAAAATATGCCGCCAAAAAGTCGTGGATCATTTCTTTTTTTCTTTCTTTAGTCCTATTTTCATCCATACATGATCTAGAAACTAAATCCGCTTTCATATTAGAGTTACTACAAAATTGCATTTATATATATTACGATACCCAACTTGTATATGTTGGTAAGGAAACAGATGCTTAAAGTAAAAGTAACAAAACATGCAAAAATAGACCCTTTTTCAAACTGGTCCAGCTCACGAGAGGTCAACCCTGGAGCCAAAATATTTAAAATGTCATTTTAAAAAAGTCCAAGGTTCATTTTAAGGAGGGTACATCGAGCACTTTTTTTGGTGAGTCGCTCTAATGTATTTACATAAATATTGCAAATACTAAGGCTTTTTAATAATTCAACCGCACGCATTATCAAGTCAAACGTTTAGTCTTTGGATATAGATGAAACCTCCTGGGATTGAATGTAGAATAATAAGTAATTGAATACGGTAAACTAGATGTTTCTTTAAAAATATCTAACAAATAACTATTAGGATTAAGATATGTATACTAGACTGGTCGCAATTTTTTTTTTTTTTTTTAATTTAATTGTTTGCGCTGCTTAAAATATGAGGTTTGGTGTAAGAAATCATGATCTAATTTTTCAGGTTAATCCGACGGTGCCTAGCCGTGCCGGGTGGGGCCCAAAGTTCCCCATATTATAAAAAAAACATCTTTTCTATCAGATCTTTATAGTTATACTAGTTGAAAAGCCGAAAATCAAAAATATGGCTTCGTTACGATCTTCCGCAGAGAAAGTACTTCAAGTGTGCCAAATTTCAGCTTCCTATGTCATCAGATGGCTTCAGAAAGTTGCGGAAAGAAAAGGACATACATGCAAACATCCTGACATACTAAGGAATTAGAAACAGATTTCTTTCTTTAGTCCTATTTTCATCCATACATGATCTAGAAACTAAATCCGCTTTCATATTAGAGTTACTACAAAATTGCATTTATATATATAACGATACCCAACTTGTATATGTTGGTAAGGAAACAGATGCTTAAAGTAACAAAACATGCAAAAATAGACCCTTTTTCAAACTGGTCCAGCTCACGAGAGGTCAACCCTGGAGCCAAAATATTTAAAATGTCATTTTAAAAAAGTCTAAGGTTCATTTTTAGGAGGGTACATCGAGCACTTTTTTTGGTGAGTCGCTCTAATGTATTTACATAAATATTGCAAATACTAAGGCTTTTTAATAATTCAACCGCACGCATTATCAAGTCAAACGTTTAGTCTTTGGATATAGATGAAACCTCCTGGGATTGAATGTAGAATAATAAGTAATTGAATACGGTAAACTAGATGTTTCTTTAAAAATATCTAATAAATAACTATTAGGATTAAGATATGTATACTAGACTGGTCGCAATTTTTTTTTTTTTTTTTAATTTAATTGTTTGCGCTGCTTAAAATATGAGGTTTGGTGTAAGAAATCATGATCTAATTTTTCAGGTTAATCCGACGGTGCCTAGCCGGGTGGGGCCCAAAGTTCCCCATATTATAAAAAAAAACATATTTTCTATCAGATCTTTATAGTTATACTAGTTGAAAAGCCGAAAATCAAAAATATGGCTTCGTTACGATCTTCCGCAGAGAAAGTACTTCAAGTGTGCCAAATTTCAGCTTCCTATGTCATCAGATGGCTTCAGAAAGTTGCGGAAAGAAAAGGACATACATGCAAACATCCTGACATACTAAGAAATTATATATTGAATAGATAGATTAGCATATTGAAAAACTAAAAAAAAAACGAAATTACGCAATAAAATTTACTTTAAGAAAGGTAAAACGTTTTTCTTATATGCGCAGCCGTTTTAGAAAAATAATTTTTTTTCTGGAAAAAAAAAATAATTTTTTTTCTGGAAAAAAAAAATAATTTTTTTATTAAAATTTCGGAATTTTTGTTTTTAAAAATTCATGAAAAATTCAGCTATGCTTCTAATTTTTTGCAGACATATAAAAAACAACATTGCAAACAAAACCAGCTATAAATGATTAAAATCTGTAAACAACTTTTGAGTTTATGTATTCACAAAAGATGTGGCGGTTTAATAAAATTCTTAAATTAATTAAAATTTTTCGTCTTTTGTGAATACATAAAATCAAAAGGTGTTAACAGATTTTAATCATTTATATTATATATTGCGGAATTTCGGTTTTTTTAAGTTTTTCAATAAACTAAAGCGTTTTTGAGTTACGCGAACATATGTTGTGCAACCTCCTTAATTTTCGAAATAACGGTATATCTCGAAAACCAAAGCCAACATAAAGAAAAAAGTTTCAACTTTCTTAAAGTAAATTTTATTGCGGAATTTCGGTTTTTTTTTTTCAATAAGCTAAAGCGTTTTTGAGCGCGAACATATGTTAATCTATCTATACAATATATAATTTCCTAGTATGTCAGGATGTTTGCATGTATGTCCTATTCTTTCCGCAACTTTCTGAAGCCATCTGATGACATAGGAAGCTGAAATTTGGCACACTTAAAGTACTTACTCTGCGGAAGATCGTAACGAAGCCATATTTTTGGTTTTCGGCTTTTCAACTAGTATAACTATAAAGATCTGATAGAAAAGATGTTTTTTTTATAATATGGGAAACTTTGGGCCCCACCCGGCACGGCTAGGCACCGTCGGATTGACCTGAAAAATTAGATCATGATTTCTTACACCAAACCTCATATTTTAAGCAGCGCAAACAATTAAATTAAAAAAAAAAAAAAATTCCGTACAAGATGCGACCAGTCTAATGTATACTTATGGAAAATCGTTAGAGATTCAATAAAAAAAAAAAAAATAAAAAAATACTTATTGAAAATTTCGCTAGAGATTCCATAAAAAAAAACAAAAAAAGCCTTACTGGGATTTCCAAAAATTTTGTACATTAAAAAAAATCTTATTTTTGGGAATTCTTGTATAATCGAAATTAACAAAACATATTTTTAAAATTTACGGGGGGAAATTTCCTTATTATTACCCCCCCCCCCCCCCCCCATCCACCCCCCTGAATCCGCGCCTGATGTAAACGCACTAGATTTCGAAGAAGATTTTAAATCAAATCTAGTCAGTTGTTTTGTTATAAAAACAAAATCTCGCTAATGTCAAAAGAGTATAATGTAAACGCACAAGATTTCGAAGAAGATTTTAAATCAAATCTACAAGATTTCGGCCTAATGTAAATGTAGTATTAGAAAAAGTACCATAAAATATTTTTTTGTTAGGAGAAATCGTAGGAATAAAAAACAGGAAAACAAGAAGTAGACAATTTATGGTCCAACCTGGTAATACGTGTGTACGTACAAAATGCGAAAGTATGTGCTATGTTCAAATCAATATGCACATCAGAGAATGACAAAAGTATCATATTAAGTACTCTTGCAATATTAGTGAGAAAACATGTACGGACATGTATGGGTAAAGATCAAAACCATACACATACGTACCAATCAATACCCATTACAAGCTAAAGTTGAATATGTATAGGTATACGCTGCCAATGTGTATTTGCATATTCATTCTTCTTTTTGAATGTACATGCAAATATAAATAAAATTTCTGTTAGCTATCTGCAATACCCATATAAGTATGTGTATTACCGCAAGTATAACGTAAATATACAGAGCGCAAGAGAGAGCAGAGATGGCAAATGCAATTTTAAAAATTTTGAAACTAGGCAAAATTTGTTTGTGTTGATATTCAGAAAAATATTAAGATAATTTTAAAGCTTTTTAACATTTGACTAAGGCGGTAAGCTTATTTTATTAGAACAACGAGGGGCGGTTGGCGGCAATTTCTGCTTCTCCGAAACTATCTAACAGATCTTAATAAAATTTCAAACATAGATATATCCATATTAATATGAACAAGCTTTATATATTTTTTTAAAAATAGGACCCCGAGGGTATCTTCTGCCTCTCCAAAACTATCTAACAGATTTTAATGATATTTAAAACATAGATAGATACATATTTGTGTAGACACGTAAGCTATGTATATTTAAAAAAATTAGGATAACGAGGGGAGATAGGGGGCGACTTATGCCTCTCCAAAATCATTTATTTTCTCTAAAATTTCTTGATTATTTTCCATACTTTAAATTTATAATTTTTCATATGCTACATACATACATACACTGGATGAAATTTTTAAAGAAAAACTCTTCTTTACAACTTATTAAAAAGAAATGTTTGAATTTTAAAACGTTACAGAAAGGCGTCTAAGCAAGCGCTTAATGTATTAAGTGGCGGTTACACTCTTTCTTATTAACACAACATACAAATCAATACTTTCATGCATACATAAAAAACAATATCTTCCATCTCGTGTCGTCTACCGATGCTTTGTGTGTGTGACAGCGATAAGTGCAAAAAAATTGTGCGGATGCGTAAAGGGTTTTTACATGCAAAAATAAAAATATCGTAGAGCCACTTGTTGCTGGCACACGCACATAGCATAGGTAGACGACACGAGATGGAAGATATTGTTTTTTATGTATGCATGTAAGTATTGATTTGTATGTTGTGCTAATAAGAAAGAGTGAAACAACCACTCACTACATATTTACTTATAGCGTTTGCTGAAGATACATGTACACGAAATTTTTTTTACATCTGACTTGTCAACTTTTCATGTCACATGTTGCTGTGCATGTGTGTTACAATTGCTGTTTAACAAAGTTTTTTTAATTATTGTTATTGTGTTTGGCGTATTTAAAATACGCCTACGACTGTTTGGTAATAGATTAAAGAAAACAAATTCGCGTACTCTTTAAAGTATAACCAAATAGTCGTAGGCGTATTTTAAATACGCCAAACACAATAAGGGTGAATATTCGATCAAAAACGTACATGTAATTTGCCCCTCGTGGTCATAGTTTGAAAAAATACATAGCTAATGTATCCAAATAAATAAAAACCTTTATATTTTTTAAATTTTATTGAAATCTATTAAATAGTTTCGGAGAGCAGAAATTGCCCCCTATAACCCTTTTAGTCATATATTTTAAAAAATACATAGCTTATGTGTCTATGGAAATATGGATCTATCTATGTTTTAAATTTCATTAAGATCTGTTGGATAGTTTTGGAGAGGAATAAATTGCTCCCCATCTCCCCTCGTTATCCTATTTTTTAAATAAATACATAGCTCAAGTGTCTATATAAATATAAATCTATCTATGTTTTAAATTTCATTAAAATCTGTCAGATAGCTTCGGAGAACAGAAATTGCTCCTTCCCACCCCTCGTGGTCCTATTTTTTATAAAAATGTATAGCTTATGTGTAGTTTTACATAGGTACTGCTGATGTTACGGACAAATTTATTTTAAATATCATAAATAATATGTATGTACATAGTCCCATACCTGCCTAGTGACAAAGCACATTTTTGGTAAATTTCTTTTTTTTTCATTTTTACACAGAAGTGCCAAAAATACTGAAGGTATTTTTTTAAACATGGATATTTTATTTGTATGGTAGATAACCAAAACACATTCATGGGTATTGAATAACATCTGCATAATATTCATGTATTTTTGTTTACTGAATGTGGTTACGTGAAGATATTGCCGTGCATAAGTATAAGTAATAACCATACTTTTTGCGTTATAAATATGTGTATACACAATAACGAAAAGCGTGGGTAAATACCTCTGTATATTATTCTTATGGGTACTAGAGGTCTGCAAGAATAAATAAAAAGCAATTTCAACACACTCATTTGTTTTTTAACTACAATGTGTCGAGCACCAAATAATAACGAAACAAATGAAAGAATAACCAAAGACAAAACAAGCAAAAACTCATTCAATTCAGTCAACTCAAATCAAATGAGTTAAATATTCAAATATAATTTGAATATAAAATATCTGTACCAACACATTTTGTATGTATGTGTAAGCTTAACTCTTATAAGTAAAAGAAGCCACAAGCTTACACACATATTATGTCAATGTATTCAAATAAATGTATGCATTCAATTATTCAAAAATTATTCGAATGTTTTTTGTAAACTTGCTCTCTCTATTTTTATGAATGACTCTCAAATTCATTTACAGTAAACAAGTTTTTTATTCATTTCATTCTTTCTTATTTTTGTATATGGTTTACTCTCTTCTTTTCTTTTTGAATGTTTTATATTTGAATAAATGTTGTGCACTTTGAATAAAGGCAAACGAGTGAGTTATTCAAAGCAGACCTCTAATGGGTACTTGTTGTCATTCTCTGATGCACATATGTATGTATGTATATAAGTACGTAATTAAAGGACAATTTAAGAACTTGAACTTATTAAGGTCTGGATTGATTGGAAGGCAAACATAAAGAAAAACTTAGCCACAATAAAATCGAGGTCAGGGCAACAGGAGGCGAACAATTTAACCAATTCGTATTGACTCCAGCTGACCAGGATGTTGCAAACTTATGCAGATTACAAACTTTTGTGCAGGGTGTTGAAAACTCTAAAAACTACGGTGTTAATAATAATAAAGCAAATGCGGAAATCCCAGTTGTGTTATCGCCCCCTTCACCAACGCCTTCAACATCATCATTGCGATCATCACCAGCGTAACCCAATTTAACTTTAAGCGGAATAAAAAAAGAAAATTATCTTTAAATGATTTGATGGAAAAAGAAAATGTCTGTTTAGAAGAAATTGGGAAAGAGTTTACAAAGCTCAATAATACAAAAGATATTATAGGAGAAGCGGTACATAATATTAATGAGAAACTGGAAAACCTAGTTGACTACCGTAAAGAAGTTTTGAATCTAAAAACAACAGAAATTAGAAGAATTTAAAAAACATAGACAAGAAGTAAAGCGTCATTATAGAGAACTAGAAAAACACAACATTGCAATAAGGAGAGACAAAGCTCGAAAGATTTGAGGCAACACAGAAAAAAATTTTGCACCAGTAAACGCATTAATCAAAAATAAAATCAGTTTTAATTAAAAATTTAATCAAGTGAATTAAACGGTTAATCAAGTGAATTAAACGTTTAATCAAGTGTATTAAACGTTTAATTGACAACCTTAATTTGCACCAGTATACAAAGTTATAATATTAATTTAACTTTTAAATCACTTGATTAAACGTTTAATTTACTTGATTAAATTCTTAATTGAAACTGATTTTATTTTTGATTAATGCTTTTACTGGTGCAAAATTTTTTTCTGTGTATGCTTAAACAGCAGTATTTGAAATCAATTAAACGATACTTGTTTATTTTATTTATTTTTATTTTTTTGTTAAATGAAGTGCATTATTTTCTTTTAATTATTTTTAGACATTTTTACTTAAATAGCTTTATTTTGATTTAAAATATTTTGTTTTTTTTTTTATATTCATGTGTATGTTTATTATTAAAATTCTGAAATAAATATGATTAAAAACATTACAGTACTTTGATTTGTGAAACTTAAATGTTGATCTTCTGCATTAACAACATCTCCACTGTATTCGTCACTATCGTTATCATATTATATTAAACAATCATCTATTCCGATGTTAAAGCTTTTGCAAATGTTGTGAATTGCTGAACAAACATTTACAATTTTTACAACTTTTTGTGGCGTACAGTGAAGGGTTGTACATTGAAGACTTCGGAACCGACTTTTAAGATTACCAATGGTTCTTTCAATGACATTTCTAGCCGAGCAATGTTTTTTAGAGCCATATTATGGATTTCTGTATGGGGTTAAAATAAATGGTTCAGCAGGATAACCCGAATATCCTAGAAGCCATGATTCGCCTGTTTCATAGTTTTCTTGAATATAGTTCCTTGCATCGGACATTCGCCAAATAAAGGAGTCATGTGTAGATCCTCGTCTAAGTGCATCAACAGCGCGAATCCTTATTTTAAAATCGCAAATCTTCAAACAGAGTATATACGAGCATGTATGTCTTAGAAATAAGCTTACCACCTTTTAAAATTACCAAAACTGGACACCCCTAAAAAATTGTACAAAAATTATAACAAATCCGTTTATGTATAATTATTATACTATTTTATTTGGAAAATCAACAATCACACATTAATTCAGATTGTGTAAAATCTAGACTTATAAAACATTACCAAAACATAAACGTAAATAAATACATAGTTGATAACAATAGTAACATAAAATAGAATTTTAAAATTTTTTTATTTTTTTAGCTGTTTTTATTTAATCTTTATTTAAAGTAATAATTTCAAAAAACTCAGCACATCTTAAGCTAAAATTGAAATGAACCAACAACGCAGCTTTAGCTAAAGGAACAAGCGCGTATCATGCCTACACAGCAATTACTAGGTGGTACAATAAAAATATATTGCACTATAATAAACAAATTTGGACTTTCCCCATTATCGAAAAATTTTAACCATTTTTGGAATATTTTATTTAAATGGGGGATTTCGGTCATAGAAGTTGATGCACTATATATATAATTACAAAAGGGGATCAAAATGTTCCAGTGTTGCTAATAAAGGCAAAATTATTTACCAGGTGGTTGTAGTTCCATGAAGATGTCAAATTATTAAACAAAATGCGAATTCACTTTACATGTACTTGCCTTGCTCATACACAATATAACTTGTGTATTGTGATACAAAGTTGACAGCTTCAAATAAAAAAGTGTAATCTGCTGTGGAATCAAGAGTATCTAGTAAATCTATCTGCTTTGGTTGCTAATATATTGAAAAGAATCCAGTTCTGCTAAAAAAAATTTGTAGTACTAAAATAAGTTCTAAAGCTCTCGATTTTTTTGATTTGTTATGGTAGGTAATAAAAAAGTTAGTTAAAGAAAAACGTGACAAATGGCGTCCAGTTCAGAGTATCGACGGGACACGGGACATTCCACTCTAAAACTGGACTGTCCCGGCGAAAACTGGCCAGTTGGCAAGTCTAATAAGAAACAATTAAATCTGTTAATGCATATACATGTGTACATGCATACATAAGTATACTTACAATCATTACGTTTATTATGCTAAAATAGCCTTTTCGGTTATAAAACAAATTGGTCAATTGTTGGTTAAAAAAGCCTCACATGAGTTCCGTCGACGCAACCTATTACTCCCGGCAACCCAAATTTTGTAAAAAAAATACACTTTAGATTCTTTTATTTCCTCTCTTTTGAGATTTAAAGAAATCCATAATAGACACAAAATGTTTTCTAAAGCATTTATTGTTTCCCATAATACCTTTGAAATGGTACTTCGCCTAACATTAACATGAGTCTCATTTGCAAGTGCGCCTTGAAATGATCGCACTGCTAAAAAGCGAAGTGTGGCTGCCAGCTTAACTTTTTCCGGAAAAGATCCTTTTTGTATTAAAATAGCAATACTGTCCAAAATCATTGAAAAAGCTTCCTTATTGAAGCGGTAAAGTTCAATCAATTTGTAATCAATTTTTTTTTTTATTAAACCATCTCAACAAATTTTGCTTTTGCCTACTTATCATCCGTTACACTCATTGGACTGGAATCATCCCTTAATTGTCTTTTTTGTATGTTTAATTGACGTATTTTACGTTTTTTTTTATGGAATTGTAGCTTAACACAAACGCTCCGGGCATTTTGATATCTTTCTTTTTATTTACAAATTTTGAATTTTTTAATCAACAGCTTTGACGTTTAACTTAAAAATTCGAACCTAATTTCGAATCATATCAATACGAGTATTCTGCAGAACACCAAAAAGCGATTTATTCGGTTTTAGAAATTTCTCGTTTTTAAAAAGATTTTACAGAACAGGACCGATAGATTTCAATGTGTAGAATAGGAATCAATAAAAAAAATCAAAAAACTTGAAAAATGTAATTATTGCGTTTTGTTATGGACCTCCTCAAATAAGCTTTTAGAAAAATAATTTGGTTGAAATGTTTAAGATTTAAGCAACTCTTTTCTTTAGTTTTGATAAATTTTGACTTGGAAAAAATTATTTTTTTACTAATCGTAGATGTTGGGAAATCGAGTATTTCCTAGATTTCCTTAAACATATAAAATATTCCATTATGCCATTCGAGTCCTGTTTTAATTTTTAACACTTATAATTGTTTCAGTTAATTCCGTTACTTTGGAGAGTTTCTTCTGTTGTCAGCTCATCATGTAACTCATCCTGACAAAGCTCAGCACCGAACAATCGGCAAAAATTTTTTTTTATTTCCGCACTCCTCAATTTCTGTTTTTATACTGTATTTTAAGAATGTATTGCTAGGAGAAAATATATTGTACGAAAAAATATTTCTAAACACAATTTGTTAGGTGTACGTAGGTAACTTTATTGGTGAACTTTGGTGCAGATAACGTTGTAAAATTGTACATGGATGCATTGTGAATGCATTTAAAAAAGCTTATTGCTTTGCAACTAGCGTTTTTAACTCACCCAAATTTAAAAACACAAAAAATATGGTTAAATACTACAAAAAATTTGAAATTTGTCAAGTTTCCGTTAACTATTGCTGACACACAAGCTGCTCCTGCTGCTGCTCCTGCTCCTGCCAAGGCACCAAAGGCTGCTAAGGCCGCTAAAACCCCGAAGGCCACCAAATCTGAAAAGGCTGCTGATGTCAAATCTGCCCACAAATACAAACGTCATGGTCGTTTGTTTGCCAAGGCTGTATTCACTGGCTACAAACGTGGTTTGAGAAACCAACACGAAAACCAAGCCATCTTAAAGATTGAGGGTGCCCGCGGAAAGAAACATGGTCAATTCTACATTGGCAAACGTTGTGTTTATGTGTATAAAGCTGAAACCAAGAAGTGTGTACCACAACATCCTGAACGCAAGACTCGCGTCCGTGCTGTTTGGGGTAAGGTAACCCGTTTGCATGGCAACAGCGGTTGTGTACGTGCTCGTTTCAATAGAAATTTACCTGGTCACGCTATGGGTCACCACTTTCGCATTATTTTATGTTGTTTTAGAACTTATCTTGACCTTAAAGTAAACAAAAAAAAAAATTTTATTGCATCGGTTAATCGGTTATCCGACTGAAACCGATTAGTTAATCGGGTGGTAATTAATCGGTTAACCGATTAACGGAATGAATACCCTAATATGAATGCAGTACAAAAACAGTATATTAATGAAAGAAATCAGTACATTTGCGTACTGTTGCTTGTTATGCATAAATCAGTACTTAAAAAAAAACAGTGCATGTACTGATAGAAACAGAACGACTGGCAATCCTTACTCGAGGCGAAATAAGTGCAGCCAGAGTATATGTATTTATACCAAGTACATGCAAGTCTACAACAAATCAACAATGAAACAAGTAAGAGTGCTATATTCGGCTATGCCGAATCTTATATACCCTTCACCATGATGAGATAAGAACAAAATGTTATATACATAAATAACGTTCTTTAGATAGGTATAAATAAATATTGATTGAGCCACGCCAACTTTTCATATCGTCATGCCGAAGAATATAAAAAACCAAAAAATTTATATATGTACCTAAGCCCGTTTCCTCTTTTGCCAAAGTTGATGTTTGAAATTCGTTTTATAATCTTAAAATCGTTTTTTAGAACATAAAAAAATTAAATAAAAAAAATTGTTTTTGGGATTCGAGCTGGCAATATCATCAGTCTCAGGAGAGAACTTAACAACCCGGCTACGAATGCTTTTACTTAAGAAGCGTTAAATTAAAATATATTGAGTCTATGAGTTTGTTTCGTTATTTGAGCGGCATATCATATACATGCGTTAATGTGGATGTGTATGTGTAAAATTAAACACATTACAAATAAAATTCTCCTCTTGTAGTGAAGGGTATAAAAAACAACAACAAAAAACCACATTACCAACACTGTATTACCATATCCACTGTATGACCGTAGAAACCACAATTGAATTGGTTTGTATGGTATGTTTATGTCGTTTTGGTAATACAGTATTGGTATGGTAATGTCACGTCTAATTGGACCTTTAAAGGAAAAAATTTGAGGCAGTCGTGGTTTTTTACTCATATCTCAGCCATTTGTGGACTGATCTTGCTGAATTTCAATAGCAAACAATTCCGGACCATA
Organism: Pollenia angustigena; assembly: GCA_930367215.1. Taxonomy (NCBI): domain Eukaryota; kingdom Metazoa; phylum Arthropoda; class Insecta; order Diptera; family Polleniidae; genus Pollenia; species Pollenia angustigena. The sequence continues at coordinate 104,174,095 of OV884057.1, read as the reverse complement.
TTTGGGGTCTTCGGAAAATCCATTTCAACGGACAGACGGACATCATTAAATCAACTTCACTCCTCATAAGGACCCAGAATATATATACTTTATAGGGTCTAACATCAATATTATAGAAATTACAAACGGAATGACAAACTTATATATACCCTTTTTCACCACCTGTGGTGAAGGGTATACAAAACAACATTCATATTGTTCGTGTAAAAACTCTTGTACTTGTAATAAATATACTTTGAGTGCAGCTTATATTATTTTACAGTTGTATAAAAATGTTGCCAGAAACATTTCGTTACTTTTTCACAAAATGAACAGAGTATAACTCTATCAACAGTATTTCATAGATATTCCGCACAAGTTTTTGACAGCATGTTGAAAGAAAAAAATGTTTATCAATTATTTTTACTTGAACGATAAATTGTTACATGATTTTTAAGTATTTTTATCTGGTTTACCAATTTATTCATTTACATTACGTACTTCCTCTTTTTTTCAGTTACAAAAAGCCAACTGCACTGCCAGCACCAAAATATATTGAATTTTTAATGGACTGGATAGAATCTCAAATAAATAATGAATCTATTTTTCCCGTATCAACAGGTAATTGTTACAAACAGAGTTAAAAAAAAAACAGTAAAATACAGCTTGTAAATTTGTACACAAATAAAATATTTTACACAACGATTGTGAACTGACGAACGCAAAAATTAAGATAACTAACCTATCTTGATTTAGCGTACATGTAGTGTTTTTAACGTATGCGTTCTATATTTGCTATGAAACGCGGAGAAAACTTTAAGCTTACATGTATTTTTTAAAAAGGAAAGATTTAGGCCCCTATTATGGTTCACAACGCAACTCAGTTGAGTTGTAATTAAGACAACTGGTTGTGATCAGTTGTAATTTTTGATATGTTTTTGTTCACCGTAATATAGCAAAGTTGTAAACCATAATACAAAAATTAAGAACCGTTATAGGGGCCTTAAAATAATAAATTCTTTGTACCTATAGGAAAGAAAATAAGAAATATAATTTATTAATGTTACATTTATTCACAAAAAATTCAATATATGATTTGAAGGTGAGTTTTATTTAGAAGTGCAAATATGAGAAACATGCAAAAGTGTACTAATGTTTTAAAAAATAAAGTATTTATACCGAAACTTTTTTATTGTCTCAATATTTATTTATTGAATCTTCATTAATTTAATATGAACTAACAATAATTCATGAAATGTCATCATCACAGTTTTCTGTTAACATTTGCAGTGCCTCTTCTTCTTAGTTCGAGCTGGTGGATTTGGGTATTTTTCAAGGCTTTTTAAATATTTTACTGCATATTTCGTAATCATAGTTTTTACTAATGGCGCATTAAGATCCTTATGGATGTTTGAGTTTTAAGCATGCCAGGGGACTACTATGATTATTCGAAGAAGTTTATTTTGGCGCCTTTGAATTTTTTTGATATTAGAGGCCGTGGCAGTGCTCCATAGTTGAATACCATAGCACCAGATAGGATTTTAGATATGGTTTTACAGCCGTATTCTTAAAAACTTAATCGTTTTAAGCAAAAATTGCTAAAGTTGTAATCATAAACGAAAAATAGTCTATTAAACCTTTAATAAACCATTCATTAAGTAAGAACATTTATTGTTGGATTTGCCCTTCTTTAAGCCAAAAATATAATGACATTTTGATAAGTGTTTGCATTTAATGATATTATTTTTGTGAAATATATTGAAAAATAATGAAAAAAATGTTATTTTATTAATATTGTTACGAAAGTTAAATTATCTAAGAATTATTTATAGTTATAGTTAGAAATAACTATGAAATATAAAAAGGGGTGACTCATGTAAAATTAGTTTAGTCTGTTTTGAAAAACGGTTCTGTTCGTAACTAACAATTGTGAACAAAATAATTAATTTCAATAAAGTTTGTTAAGTTGAATAAGTGTGTGTTTTTATTTTTATTTGCAATTAAAAGAACTCAACGGTTTATTATAAAGGGAGTAAACCGAACGCGTTTATTAAAGGAAAAACGTAACAATTGGTGTCAGAAGTGAAATTGCAATAAAAAAAAAAAAAATAAAATAAATAAACAAATAAAAAAAAAAAGGATAAAATAAATCTATACAAACAACAATGAAATTCGAGGAGCTAAAAGTTGAACAGCTCAAGAGAGAGTTGTGCAAGTTGGATCTGCCAACTGCAGGAAATAAAGCTGAGCTGCAGAAAAGATTAATCGATGAATTTAAGCGACGCAATATTAACATCGCAACTTATGAATTTGAAGAAAAAGAAGAAATAGAAGTTGCTACCCGTGCAGTAAAAAGCAACATGGATCTTGGTACAATGTTTGCTGCTATGATGGAGAAAATGGAAAAAATGTCGGCAGAAACTTCAAGAAAAATGGAAGAAAATTCTAGAAAAATGGAAGAAAATTCTAGAAAAATGGAAGAAAATTCTAGAAAAATGGAAGAAAATTCTAAAAACATGGAGAAGTTGGTAAAAGAAAATTCAAACGCTATCCTAGCAGAAAATTCTAAAAACATTGAGAGGATGGTAAAAGAAAATTCAAGCACCATCTTAGCCGAAATTCAAGAAAATTCTAAAGTGACAAACGAGAAACTTCAAGCTACTAATGACAAACTTGAGAAGCTTCAAGAGATTTCTACTGTTATAAACGAAAGAGTAGACGATATGGAAAAAGAATTGTCTGATGTAAAAACACAAGTCACTGATGTAAAAACACAAGTCACGGTTTTTGATGGAAAACTTCATCATCTGGAAGAAAGAGTAAATAGTCTTCAGTGCCAGGAGGGAGTGGTGCGAGTTTTTCCAGAAGTCTCGAATAGAATAAGAGCTCCAAGTTTTGACGGCAGCTCACCATTGAATGTGTTTAAGTTCCAGTTTGACACAGTCGCCAATAAAAATGCTTGGAACAATGAAGAAAAAGCCATAGAGCTGATTCTGGCTTTAAAAGGAACTGCGGCTGAAATTCTAGAAAGTGTACCAGTAAGTTGCAGAAATAATTATGATGACATTATGGTAGCACTGCAACGCAAGTATGGTGGTGAACATAGAAAAGAAATATTCAGAATGGAATTACGGGGTAGAGTACAAAAGCCAAACGAGACGCTACAGGATTTTGCATTAGAGATTGAGCGCTTGGTGAAGCTTACATATCCAGGTGAAAGTCATCCATTGCTAGATCATTTTAAGACCGAGGCATTTGTAAACGGTATACGGGATGCTGATGTAAAACTAGCGGTATGTGCATCACAGAAGCCATCATTTGCAGAAACGGTATCATTTGCCCTAGCACAAGAAACCGCAAGGATAATTTCAAGGCCACAAACGTATATGGTGCGGAAACTTGATTTTGCTGCTGAAGAAGGAAGAGATATTTTAAAGGAAATGAGAAGCATGAAGGAGGCAGTTTTGCGAGCTTTGAGCGAGAAACAAGGTAAAAACAAGGCAAAATGCTATAATTGTGGTAAGATTGGCCACATTCAGCGAAACTGCAAAGCACCCAAACAACGATCGAGATCTGCTTCGCCGCAAAGGAACAAACGAAGAGCAAGTCAACAATCATCACGGGAGCCACCGCTAAAGCTGAGAAGAGCTAGCAGTGCAGAGGAAACTGAAGATCTTACGATCAATTTAGTAGTGAAAACGAGTAACACAAATATTACGACCTGTGGTTACATAAATGGTGAAATCCGCATTTTGACTATCGACACTGGTGCAGGACATTCCATTATAAGAGCTGATTTGATAAAGGGAGCTGTCGAGCCGCTAAGTGGTGTAAACTTGCGAACAGCTACGGGAGAGCCTGTTATTGTCTATGGCAAAGCAAGAGTGGAAATAAGAATGGCCGATATGATAGTTTTTGATGAGTTTATTGTGGCTGAAATTATGGACGAGGTCATAATTGGAGCAGATTTTATGATTCGTCAAGGCATTAGTCTAGACATGGGACGACAAATTATGAATTGGTATGGTCTAGAAGTACCCCTTAACGTTGGGAATGGAAGTGAAGCCCTTGTAAGACAGCTAGTCACTAGTGATCATAAGAAATTGTCCTCCCAAAGAAACGATGAAAAACGTGGGAAAGCGAGCACATATTCAAGACGGCCCAGTAAACATAAAAGCAAGCACGGTATAGAGTCTAAAAACAAGAAACGCATAAATGAGATTCGCTTATTGGATGTGGAACCCAGCGAAGACTGGTCAACGGCGCAGAAAAGTGACCCCTTATTAGCGCAAATTATGATGGCTAAAAAAGAAGGTGAAAGGCCGACTCGTGAAGAAATTAAAATGAACGGTCCACTAATGAAAGCGTATTGGGCGCAGTGGAGTAGTCTGCGGATGATAAATGGTTGCCTATACCGTACATGGGAAAGTACTGATGGCAAAACGGTTAAAAACCTTATTGTAGTACCGACTTCTAAAGTATGTGAAGTTGTGAAGAAATTCCACGAAGGTACTGGTGGTGGGCATCTAAGCGTTGCGAAAACCATAAAGAAGTTAAAAGCAAGCTACTATTGGATCGGTTGCAAGCAAGCCGTGATTGATTGCGTAATTACATGCCCACAGTGCGTTGCAGACAGTGGTCTAATTGGAGAAAGTAGAAATCCGGTCCAGCAGTACAACTTTGGTGAACTATCCGTACCAGCGAATAATAATGACTCTACCCAAGAGCAGAAAAACGAGTTAAGACGAAGGCGTGTTAATTCATCGAATGACCAGATGAAAGCCAGAAACAATGGAGTGGCAAATTCGGAAGGCTTCAAAGAAGGCCAGTTGGTTTTACTTTTTAATCCGCAACGGAAGAAAGGACTATCTCCAAAGCTGCAGACTCATTGGGATGGCCCATATAAAGTAATAAAGAAATTAAATGACGTGGTGTATCGGATCCAGAAATATAATAGCCCAAGATCAAAAATGAAAGTGGTGCATCTAGAACGACTAGCCAATTATGGAAAAGGAGAATCTGAGCCTATTCGGGACGAACAGGCTTAAGTGGAGGGCAGTGTTACGAAAGTTAAATTATCTAAGAATTATTTATAGTTATAGTTATAAGTTATCTTGTAAGTTATAGTTTTATGTTACTTAAAATTGTCTAGAAATGGTTATAGAACATAATAAATAGTTTTTACGGGAAGGTTCAGGAAAAATCTAGAAATAACTATGAAATATAAAAAGGGGTGACTCATGTAAAATTAGTTTAGTCTGTTTTGAAAAACGGTTCTGTTCGTAACTAACAATTGTGAACAAAATAATTAATTTCAATAAAGTTTGTTAAGTTGAATAAGTGTGTGTTTTTATTTTGACTAGGATCGCCCGGTGGCCGAAATTCGACCACTTCACATTTACTTTTGAGAGAACCTGTGCGTTGTACAATAAAATCGTACACATTTTAAGAGAACGGATAAATTCACTATTCACCTATCTTTGTACGTGTGTCTATAGGATAAATTAAAATGCTTTTTAAACACTTTTATTCCAAAAATTTAGAAAAAAAATATATTTTGCATATCCCCGTAATTTATTTATAAGATTTTCATGAAATGTTATCAAAGTAAAAAATAGAAACACAGATCTTCGTTAAAAGTCATTAAAAAAGTTTCCGACTTTTATTTTTCTAAACGAAGTTTTTGCGCGACTTCATTTTTTAAAATGTCTAAGGTAACCCTGTCCTAATACGTCTATACATGTGTGTTTGCAAGTGCAAAATGAAAACAAAAACATTTTGGGAGAACAACATAGAGCATAACCGTCGTTTATACATTTGTGTACATGTGTGTTTGCAAGTATAATAACAACATAGAGCACACCGTCTTTTATACATGTGTGCACATGTGTGTTTGCCAGTATAATGCAAGAAAAAAACACATTTTGGGAGAATAACAAAACACACAACTTCTTTTTATACATGTATGTGCGTGTGTTTGCAAACAAATTTAAAACGCTTTTAAAACCATGTAATCCTCAAAATTTAGAAAAAAAATATACATATACATATTGTGCATTTCTACACAAAAATACCTTTAAAACGATATATGTTTCATTAAAATCGGTGGACGTTAAGATACTTAAAAATCAACGATAAAAAAATTGCTTCCGTATTTATATATAAGATTTGCAATTAAAAGAACTCAACGGTTTATTATAAAGGGAGTAAACCGAACGCGTTTATTAAAGGAAAAACGTAACAATATGGACATGTTAAATATATTTTACAAAATTTTTTTTTTTTTTGTCATTGTTAATTATTAAAAAAAAAATAATATGAGTTAAATGAATATGTTCAGGGCCAAATGCAGATATTCTCTTTAATCATTTATTAAATTATTGCAACCAGTTGTTTTTTTTTTGTTAAAAACAACAAATTATTGTTTAAAAACATAAAAAAAAAAATAATCAGGGGTATGCTGGAAATCGCAAACGCAAAACGCAAGAATTTTAAAAGTCGTTTTTTTGTAAGATTTCTGTAATAAAAGAATTTTATGACAAATATTATACAAACATTTCTCTATTAAACAGAATTTTATAACAAAAATTTGATTAAAAGTGTATTATAAACAGCCTCCAAATTCTTGCGTTTTGCGTTTGCGATTTCCAGCACACCCCCCAATATGAGCAAATCATAATAATAGTGATGTTAATAAGAAATAAAAAAAAATTTTATTCGAATACTTTCTTATCGTATATTTAAAAAAGGTTCAAACAAAAGTTTTTATGAAACCTTTCGGCAACAATTTGTTCAGAAACTAAAATAATATGTCACGTCAAGAATGAAAGATTATCAATAACAATTTTAATTAATTTTCATGTTGTAAAATTCCTTTCTTCATAAAAATAATTTAATGAAAATGAAAATAAGTTTCTGGTGTTTTTATCAATAATAAAAACTGGGAATAGAGCACGAATAACAAAATCTTTTGAAATTAAAATTTTGTATTCCCAAAAATTGAAATTACTATTTGATAACAATAATATCGATATTGATATTTTTCCTATCGATATTTTCGATAGTTTCAGACTATCGATAGTATCGCACTACCACCAACAATAAATTTCAGTTTATCAATAGTAAGATCTGGGAATTTAGCACATAAAAACCAAGGCCCATTGAAAAGGTCTGCGCAAGAAGCCTGATGATCATTGTTTATATTCTTTTGAGCTGTCAAAAGTTGTTTACATTTGGCTTACATGTGCATGTATATGTGTGTTTACGTTTATTGTTTTTTCCCACGCATACGTTTATGGTATGCCACACATACACGTTTTTTTGCTTTGTGTTTGTGGTAGTAATTTTTTGACAGCTAAAAAGAAATTTTACACAAACAAAATACATGTCGTTTTTTATTTTTGTACAAGTAAGCAGACCTGATAGATGGGCCTTGATAAAAACTAACAGCCAAGTTCATAAAAAGTTCTTATTTTAAGCTTATAGTATGTAATAGCTATCAAACGCTTTTTGTCTTCTAAACCTCATATAAAAATTTTTATTCATAAACATACATTAACAGCGTTTTTACTATTAACTGTTTGTAGCGATTTTGTGTTTAAGTATGGCAACTTTCTTTATATTTTGCTGCCATTTTATTACTAGTAATGCATGAAACTTCTATTCGGTTCACATGATATTCTATATTTAATTTGTTCTTATTTGTAGAACTTAAAAATTATTCTGATCACATAAAACTACATATTATTTTAGTTTCTAAACAAATTGTTGCCGAAAGGTTTCATAAAAACTTTTGTTTGAACCTTTTTTAAATATACGATAAGAAAGTATTCGAATAAAATGTTTGTTTACTTCTTATTAACATCACTATTATTATGATTTGCTTATTTAATTTTTTTTTTTATATTTTTGAACAATAATTTGTTGTTTTTAACAAAAAAAAAAAACATCTGGTTGCAATAATATAATAAATAATTAAAGAGATATCTGCATAGGGCCCTGAACATATTCATTTTTTTTAAAATAATTAACAATATAACTTTAAACTGGTTGTCTAAAAAAAAAATTTTAAGGGAAATCACGATGGATAGTGCAAAGTGTGCAAACGATGCAAATGCGTGCAAAAATACACACATTTGCACAACACAACAACAAAATGTACGTATTTGCAATTTGCTCTTTTTTTACTTCGTTTGCACTAAAAAACCATGAGCAAAGTTAGTACATAGTGCATATTTGCTCAGTTGCAAACAAACAATATTAAGTGCCATATTGATTTTAAGAAAACTTATAAATTGAACATTTTCGCAGATTGTAAAATAAAATAGAGAATTAAATTTAAATTAATTAAAAAGAAAACATTTATTTTAATTTGCTTGTGTATAATTGTAAACCAGCGGTCATCACAAAGAGAGACAGTTAAAAATGTGTATGTAGTGGTGAGTGCAAAGAGAGGAAAATAAATTTACTCGTTTGGGACATTAACTATGTGTTTTGTTCTTGTTTTTTAAAATTATGTCTTTACAAATGTTTCGTTAACCTTCGTGTTGTGTGTGTGTGAAATTCACGAAAAATGCTCGGCCCCCGGGGCCTAGCGTGATGGTCGTTGTTGTAAACAAATGCAGATTTTTTACAGTGCTGCCAGAAGTTTTTAGTGTTGCCAGAATACATTTTTAGAAAAATAGCACATTTGCACATAAATAAAACTGGTATGCTCACGATCAATCATAAGTGCCGGTTCATACACTTCAAGTTTGACTCGTCAAGTCTTGAGTTTTTAGGAGAGAGGGGAGAAGAAATGGCATTCTCTTTTCCCTTCTCTCCTAAAAGATCAAGACTTGAAGAGTCAAACTTGACGTGTGTGAACCAGCACTAATATGCACTGCAAATTTACACATTGCAAATTTACACAATGACCATCGTGATTACCCTTTTTGTAAAATGCATTTAACATGCATTTTTCAACATATTTCACAAAAATAATATCATTAAATGCAAACACTTATCAAAATGTCATTTTATTTTTGGTTTAAAGAAGGGCAAATCAAACAATAAATATTCTTACTTTATGAATGGTGTATTAAAGGTTTAATAGACTATTTTTCGTTTATGAATGCAACATTAGCAATTTTTGCTTAAAACCAATTAATTAATCATAAATAAGTTTTTATGAACACGGCTGTAAATGTTAGTAATGCAATTTTTGACTCCCAAGAAAACCTTTGAAACATGTTTTTCCTCAGAATATGTATGTATTTATGTGCATATGTCTCTTCTTTTTCTTGTATTTTTTAATAATTGTATTATTCGCGTTTATGTTAAATAATTTAAATTAAAAATTATTTTAAAGCGTCCATTCGCTGATATTAATTTAAAGCGTCCATTCGCTGATATTATTTAATTTTATAAAAATAATATTATGATTAATAAAAGAACTTTTTTTTGAGCTCGAAGTCTTTTTTTATAATTTTTATTTGAAAATAATTTATATAATTGTGCCGATCTTTCGTTTTTCATTGAAAAACATCTTCTTGGCAATAATCTAAAATAAAAAATAACAATAAATAAAAATAACAAAAAGGCACCAATATTTATTGAGTTCTTGTGCGGCAATCAAACAACGCAATACGCGCCAATATTTGCCTTTTTAATGAATTTTCTTTTGTGTATTTCTTTTATTAATTAATAAAGATATTTATAAGTATATATTTATATGTTATGTATTATAATTCTGTAAATTTGTATTCATTTAATTTTAAATGAGTGCTAAATTATTTTTAAGTTACTGATATTTCTCTTTACTTAACGATATCGGTAGTTAAATTCAAAAAGTTACAGAATTCAGGTACTGGTATTTAAATAATACATATTTTAAATTTTTCAACAAATATTTTTAATTTATATTTCTAAATTTTGCATAGAAATATTCTCTATTTCTTTATATATTTTGAAATAGAATTTAACTTTGCCGAATTTTTGGAATTTAATATATTTTTCTTAAACAATTTTTAATAAAATTATTCAACAAAAATTTGTTTGGCACAAATTTCTTCTTTTAATGAACAAATTAACTAGAATTTCCAAACAAATAAAAAAAAGCTACCACAACAGCTGTTTTCACATTTGACGCAAGTAAGAACAATTGTGCACTAAAAGAAAAATCGTTCGTTTAAGCAATGAAACAGCTTCATTAATAATTCTTCATTGGCTAAATGAAATTTTTCATTAATATAAAGAAAAGTTTCATTGATTGAATGCAATCTGCAAATCGCCATTTTTTTGAAGTTTCATCATTTCATTGTTTTGGTGAAAAGCTTTACATTGTTTTTATGAAGTTTCATTTATTGCAAATTTTGAATAAAGTATGATAAAAGTTGGCTTTCTTTTGTAAGATGCAACATATAAAAACAGTTTGGTATGTAATTAAATAAATTTTGGTTTATAAACTTATTTATTTATCAATTTTCTAATATTTCAAAAAAATTAATGAAACCAAGTCATTAATACAATGAAGCTACTTCATAACTGTAATGAATTTTTTTTAAACTTTTTTTGCAATATATACATATGTGTGTAAAATTTGTTTACACCCTCACCCCACTTTTGTGTATTATCTCCTGTAGTCTTTCGTTTACGAGAAATATGTATGTTGTTGTTTTAAATAAATATACTTTCGCATATACATATCTATATTCGTTTGTATAATGAAGATGTGTCATATATACAACGAATATTCTTCATTGGTGCTACATAAAAAGTTGTATGCAGTGTGACCACAACTAAAAAAAAAATTGGATGCTAAATGGGGCTAAAAACAATGCTAAAAATGCTAAAAATCAAATTTGAAAATGCTAAAGAAATGCTAAATTTTCTTTAATAATTGTTCCATTTTAATGAAGAAATTATACATTAATTTACCTGAAAATATTATATTTCTTTAAAATAAAATGCAAGTTTATATAAAAAAAATTATATACGTAGATTTATTTCATAAAAACAATTCAGTAGTTTGACAAAAGTTAGCGATTTTTTAACCAAAACAAATATTACATGATAAACGCTTAAAGCCCTAACCTACGGTTTGCAACCATAATGTGCTTAAGTTGGCTTAAGCAAATGTTCGAATAGATGTAAATCATATGAGGCAAACCATTCTGAACTTAAAGAACATTTTTGTTAAGTTTTATGAAACTGTCATTTGCTTAAGCAAAGTGCGTAGCTGATCGCACATTCCGTACGGAATCAAATGTTTTTTGTTTTTGTTTTTTAAATACTTTTGAGATACTTTTTGTTAATTTTTGACAGTAGGTTAAGCAACGCTATGCATATTATTGTTGGACCTTTAGGTTTTACAAGAAAAGTAGAAATTATAAACAGTTTAAGGCGATTAATAAATTTATCATTTTAAATAGTTTTTTGTAAAATTTTCAAAATAATAATGGCGTAAGTCGAAATTTCTTGTTTTGAGATATTAAGGGTTTTGTCTCAAATGAATTGTGTGTTGTATTGTGAAAGTTAAAATATAACTGCCGTATTCATAAAAATATCTTTAATTTAATAAAGGTTTACAAAACTAATTTTGTATAAAATTTTTCCTAAAAAAACGTTTGTTTAATTTAACAATCGTTAATGAATACGGGGGTAAATGCGTATAGTCTTATTAATAATGACATTTTATACTTTAAATTTAGCTGCGTCATAGATCATGAAGAAGATAATAAGAATATGTAATCAAATTAAAAAGCAATTTAGTCAACTTAAGCCATTATTGCCACAGATATATATTATTAAATACAAAATATAAGTAAAAACAAAAATTATCATTGAAAACATAAAAGGCTGTTCAACAGCATTTTCAGTAAATTTAATTACACATTAAACACACTTTTATGTATATGAATAGTTTTTCTTAATTTCCAAAGTGTTTGTCAAAATACCATTAGAATATGATCTGTTTTCATCATACTCTAAACACCTATCCAGAATTCGATAGTTGAACTTTGGCTCATCAATTCGTATGCATTCAGCTTTTGCCATTGCTGTTCCAAAACCGTTACTTCTTCTGTAATTTTTTAATTTGTTTTGGTGTGTACAGGGTTGCTATTATTATACATTTGTATAAACGTAAACAAAATACAATTATAGAGATTGACAGAAGTGATAAGTTATATTGTGAAATAGCAATATATACAATTTTTAAGATTAAAAAATGTTAAATAATGCTAAAAAAATATTCCAAAAATTCTGAAAATAATGCTAAATGCTATTTGAAAAATTCGCTGCTAAATCAAAATAAATAATGCTAAATTTAGCAGTGAAAATGCTAAAAGGGTCACACTGGTTGTATGTATTCCAGCTATTTTCTCTCTCTCCACTATTTTTGTTTCTCTGATAATATAAACGTAAACGTTTCATATATCCAATGAAACATTCTTCATTAAAAAAAATGTATTTTGTTGTTTTAAACCAGAATGTTTATATGAGTATCTTGAAACTAACTGTAAACTTTTAGGAAAAAAATGAGAAGATCAACATGTGTTACTATGTGTCTTAATGTTAAATGCAGAAAATTGAGTGTAAAAAAAATCAACCACCTGTTTATTTGTGTTTCTAAATTTGAAGTATAAAGACGTGCGTACGCTATTAAAAAAAAAGAATTTTAACAAAAACTAAAAGAAATAATATGTATATGTGATGAAAAAATAACAGCTTGATTAAAAATAATAAAATAAATAAATAAAAAGGTATGGAGTGTTTTTTATGTTGCAAAAGTTTTAAAGAAAATAATAATAATTTTAAACATTTGAAAAGTTATCATTTTATCAAACATGATAACTATAGATGTTGTGAAACAATTGGGGTATTCACAAGGTGTGCTATCATGTTATATTGTCATAATGTTCTAACATTTTACAATGGTTTAAAAATATTGTTGTTGCTTTGTAAACAAAAAGTGTCTTAAATTAATAGAACGTTGCTTGCTATGTTTATTGTGCTGTCTTAATTAATCAGAAGAGACCAGAGCTGAGCGGCTGAGCCGTATCGCATTAGTTCTTGTAGCCGTCGCGTTGATGGTATAATTTTATCCGGTTAACATCAAAATTTGACCTGCGGCTAGCAATTTTTGCAAGAAATCTCTTGCGGCGTCAAATAAGATCGGCTTATGACTCTGCTGTTTGGTAAACAAACAAAATAAAATTTATTTCTTAGTTGCGTCTGCAAAATGGAAAATAGTCAGGTAAGATCCAATTTAATTTATTAATTCATGGAAAAGAATTAAAAAATATTTTGATGTTAGTTAATAATTTATTTTTTTTATTTGTTTTAAATCAGCTGATTTAAATTCAAAATAGCATACTAAATTATGAGGGGTTGTTCACAACAGTCGTATTTTTTCATGTTATTATTTTAAGACATATGACTTTATGACACCTTGTGAATCCCCCAAATATATATAAATGGCTCTAGCTTTAAAAGACATGTCCGGTCAAATCATGCAACTCCACCAACAATTTATGTTGTGGGAAATCATAATAATGTTGATTTTGATAATCTAGCCGCAGAAGATTTTAGAGCAACGTGGTCAGCCTGCTCAAAATTTCGACTTAACCAAATACACTTTGAAGCAAAAAATATCAATGAGGCTCTTACGCTTTGGCCGCAATATAAAGGACCGATTGGCTAACAACTGGTAAGTACTTCGTACATACATATTTTTTATATTTTTTGTTAAAAACTATTTAATGAATACCGATGGCTTAATATAAAAAATGCGTAACTCGATTTTTTGTTACTTTACAGGGGAAGGAAAAAACTTAATAAAATCCGTAAAATTTTAGATACAAACAAAGTTTTAATGCAATTTTTAATGAAAAGAGGCAACACATTTTATTTCTCATTAAATTTATATATTTTTTTTTATTTTAATGAAGTTAGCTAAGATATGCCCTTTTTTCATTGAAATTTTTGAAAAAAAATTAAGTTAGGGCTTTTTTAAACTGAGTTGAAAATGGGACATATTATTATAGAAATTCAGGTTTTAATAATAAAAGAAATTAATTAATGAAATTAAGAGGTTTAAATCAGAAGTTAACTGAAAAATATTAGTTCTTATAAGGCAAGTTATCATAAAAAAGATGGCAATCTGCATTGCTATTGTGATTGCTATTTTCTCCTTATATAGTGAATCAGGGGGATGTCTTTAATCGCCGACTTCGATCTATGTGGGAGCAATTCGTAATCGTCAGTTATGTCTGTTTTGAAATATATTGATCCTGATGGATCATACGCCATACCATGTTTACTGGACCCGCTAATCCAATTCCGAACCATCTTTTCTTTTATGCCTAGCGTTAAATAAAACATATTACGGCACACTTGTAGTCTGATTGAATTATGTCTCAAAAAATATTGAATTGTCTGCGTTCGTCTCGATTTTTCTGTGGAATTAATTTTTGTCTCAGAACTGCTTGTAAGGCTGATCACATACATTCGTTTTTGCTCCCAAGTCATCTTCCAAAACAAATTAAAGATTTCATTTCGGGTGTGCTCTTTAAAAGATAAGCAATTTCTAAGCGCACTTTTTTACAAAATTGTGATGAAAATGCTTCTCCTAGTTCTCTAAGAGGCTTAACAGGCAGTTCTTTATTCGATATTCCAATATATTGCAAACCTTCCATTCTTTTTTTATTATGTCCATTCGGCCTTTCTTGCCATTTCTTGTTTGAATTCCATCTGCGTTCTCCGATTCAGAGTCAGAATTTTCGCTTGCTTTCATATTATTTATTATATTATTTAATTTTTTTAATGTCAAAACTGTTCTTTCTCCAACAATATTTTTACACAAAAAAGCAAAGTGAACTGATCAGAACACACAAAATATTTGTATGCTTCATTATATTGGGAAGTACCGTTTTGTTAATATAAAATGTCAAAAACAGAGAAACAAGTCGATCGACTTACAATGGGCCACCACCGTCGTTTATGAAACGTCGAGCCGCCGCCAAATACATCAGCTTGTAACGATTTTAAAATGTAGTTAAGCTTTAAAAACTGTATTGTTTATTTTAATTTACACAATATACAATACCATTTTTCTTTACAGCAGATAATTTCATGTTTAATACACTTGTAGTCAAATTTTTTGCTTAGCCTCCGCCGCAATTTCTTCATCAACTCATTTATCCGCTAAGGCGAATTTGGTGCTTGGGAAATATAAACGCACAACTACAGCTGCGCTGACAGATTAACCTTGTATTATTGTGTCATGGTGAAAACCAATGAAATAAAACAAAAAAACGAGTTAGGGCTTTTACTTTCAAAAAATCTTTGACTTGACTTAGGGCTTTTTTTAAAATCGTTATAAATCTGTTATTTGCAATTATATCTCCCTGAAATTTTGTGGCAAGGTGCATCGGACATTTGCCTACCAGAATACACAAAAAACGCTATTTTGAAAAAAATTGAGTTACGCCTTTTTTATATTAAGCCATCGATACGTTCTTTTGTTTTTTATAGATTGACTTGGACTTTAATGTGCTCCAAGAAAATTATTCTACCATTTCAGAAGAAAAATTTAAAACAAATGGTTAGGTATGGTAAACATGATTTAACAATTCACGATAATTACATTCAAAATGTTGTAGACAGCTTAGAGTGGGAACAAATCCAAAAAAATAGTACATATTTTAATTTTTTGTTTTCACCATAAACTAATTATTATTTTTCTTCTTTCCAAATAACAGATAAAAACAATTTTTTCTTAAAATATTATGGAGGCTTCATTACTGTCTCTACCCCACTAAAAGATTTTTAAGAAAAACAACAATGGTAAAAAAGAATATGGAAAATTAACCGTCAAGAATTCCCAAGAATCATTTATCATTTATCGACTTTTTATTGACCAGAAATGAGCCAATCAGCCCTTCATTTTGGCATTGGGGGATCCTAAAAATTTAAGCTTATCAAAATATTATGTTTATTTAGATACAATTATGATTGAATTTAACGATTTTTGTAGAGCATTTGATATATGTTTTAAATCATTTCATGTATTTAACGTAGAGTATCCTATAGCATGTTTAAATAAAAATTATTTTGTTTAATTTTTGTGGTTTTAAAAGGGGGAAAAATTCATATATTATATGAAACATGTCATTAATCTAATGGTATTGTTTCTTAAGCTTAATGACAACTTTTTCATAGGGCCAATGAAAAACTTTATTAGATGAATGAAGCAATTTTATGAATGTAATGAAACTTATACATGAAATGAATGTAAAAATTTCATTATATTAATGTAACTAGTTTTTGAATTAATGAAACAACTGCATTCTATTAATGAAAAATATAATTTAGGCAATGAATATATTTCATGTAATCAATGAAATATTTCCGTTGCATCAATGAATCATTTCATTCCATTAATGAAAGAGTTTCATAATACAGCTTTCAAATCATTTCATACTATATATGAAGCATAATGAATGTTCTTCATTGGAACATTGAAATGCTTCATTGGTTCACTTTTAATGAAAAAATTCATTGATCCAATGACGAAATTCACATCTGGAATGAAACTTTTTCGTTTAGTGTGTGATTATGCTGCGGCAATTACTGTGCCCATTTCGCTTTGTACCAACTAGCGGCAATTAAATTTGTATAAAACAGGGCAATCGTATGATTTCAGAATATTTGGTTAAGGCAATTTCATTATTGCGGGTCAATAAAGCACAATAAAAATTGTGTCATATTGGTGCATATGCGGCAATCGTGTGATCCTACCTTTACACTTGCACATTGTCAAAATCAGGAGAGTGTTTTTTGTGCACAGTGGGATAACAATGCCGTTTTTGTGTAGGAATATTATTTCGTAGTTTTTGGTCTGATTTGCGAGCTGAAATCCTTGGTTTTATTTTGTTTTTAGCTGTTCCTATATACACTTTATTTCATATCCCAAATACATTGCCATTACAAGGTACTTTTTAAATTACGTCGGATTTATCGAACTTATCTATTTTATCTTTAGTTTTACTGTACAAGTTTTCCAATGTGTTGTTGTTGATTTGTGTGCCATTGCGTACATTTCATTATTAAATAATTTAGATTTTTCAAATCTCTCAGATGATACTGGAACAAATTTAAGCAATTTATATATTTTCGGTTGCTGTTAACCATCCAAATTCTTTGTTTTATATTTTTCATAATTGAAAAGTAATTTATTAATCAGATTGACTAGAAAATTGTTGTCGCTAAGTATCTTTTTGATCTTCTTGATGCTGTTTTTGTGGAAACCTGTGTCACTTATAGTTAACACCCTTCTAATGAAATTGTTTGCCGTGTTGATAATTATTCTCTTGTGTTTGGGTGTTTTGAGTAGAAATTAATTATTCGACTTGAGGCACTAGACTCGTCATAATTTCTTCTATTGCACTCTATTTTCCTCTCAAGCTGGAAATATGAAATATAAAACTTTTTTTGTCTCTCCTGTAAAAACTGCTGAAAAGGAGTAAACATGTTTGCATATAACGCCGACGATATATAAAATTTTTTTTTTGTAACTTTTTGATAAATTCTGTAAAAAACTGTTTTGAATGAATCATATATGAAACCTTTTTTCGATATCGAATGCGGTGATTAGACCCCAGTTTTTATTCATCAAAAGTGTTCTATCTGAGAAGACGTATTTAGGTGATTTAAAAAATATATACCCCAAAAGCTGGTTTTAGCTGAGTCAAAATGAATTATTTTTTTGTTTTTAACAAACATTTATGAATTCCTGTTTTTTTTTCAACTTATTTCAATTAAAAATGTGTTTAATTAAAAAAAATAGAATTTATTTATATAATTCTTCAAAATCTTCATTTTGCAAAGTTTTCGCTGAAATTATTACATTTAGCACAAGACACCACAAAAAGTTTGACAAATGTCCAACATGTCTGGCAAATATTAAAAATTTTTAATATATCTACAAAGATGCTTCAAATATTTGTCTAAACAGCAAACACTTTAATAAACAGCACAAAATGTTTCTACAAACGTATAATTTTTTAAGCCATTTATGTGGTTTATTTTGCCCTTAGTATAATAGCACGGAGCTGCCAGATATACGTTCACATTATTGCAGTGGTTTCACGTGAAAATTCTAATTTACCGAAAATTGCAACCACTATATTTTTAATAATTGTATAAATTCTATTATAAAAATGCTAAATAAATAATTGGAAAATGCTAACTGCTAGATCGGAAATTTTGCAGCTAAATCAAAAATCAAACAATCGACGAAACGTCGGGAACAAAATATTGTAATTAAAAATTGAATTTTATTTACATTGAAGAAATTTAGGCCCTATTAGCTTGACAAAAATAATATTCATAAATTCATCACTCTGGCCAAAGAAACAACTACAACAATAAATTAACATCGGAGAGCTTGCCGAAACAAACTTTATTTAATTTATATGAACTTTAAAATAAAAACAGGTACAGTACAAAAACAACATAATCATGAAGGGGTTTTTTAAACACACAGCACTCAAATATGACAATGAGACATGTAGAACATTAAAAGAATACTGCAACGAAACAAAAAGACTAATACAACAACAACAAAGGTTAAAATTTATTTTATCATGCAGAAGCTACGGAATAACCCCAAACCATACAAAGAACACGACTAAACAGGTTGGAAATCTTTTTGAATGTACACCAATAAAAAGAAAACTAATTACAATAGAACACAATTTCCATAAGAAAATTTTGAACTTGGAAATTTCACAGACCAATACAAATATTAAAATTATTAAACGTAAACTCTATCACTTAAATATTGGTATTAAAAACATGATAACAGAAGAGGACCACACTAAATTTATTAACACACAAAGAGACAGATCAAAACAAATAGTGAAAAATGTTAAGGAGAGACACATTGGAAAATTAACTACACTAAAAGAAAAACAGTTCAAATTACATGGATTAGTATTTACAAACCACTGGTTTGAAAACAAAACGAAATACGATATCCCGATGGAATGTAAGTGGATATTATCACTTGGCAGAAAGTTCGCATTACCAATAGATAAACATAACTTCTCCCCATTACATATAATAGCTGATGTAGAGCAATGTATACAGGCCATGGATGGGAATTTTGATAAAGAAAAGGACGTCGCTAAAACAAAATTAGCAAACCATGTATCCGCTTTTAAAAGAAGCATTAAAAATACTAAAAAGGATAAGTTTATCCTCACAATTTTTGAGAAAACTAAGAAACTTTTAAGGAAATATAACGACATAATTATTATACAGGCGGACAAAGGAAATAAGACGGTAGCTATGTACAAAAATGAGTATGAGGGGAAAATGCAAGCACTTATAGGAGACAAAAACACCTACAGAATTTCAAGAGCAGATCCAACTGACAAACTGCAGAAACAAAACAATACCATTATTTCTGACCTCTACAAAAATAATATTATTAATACAGGTGAAAAACGTAAACTTCTTTGTTCTGCGGCTACTGCACCTAGAATATACGGCTTACCCAAAATACATAAAGAAGGGACACCCTTACGACCTATTGTGTCGTCAGTTCAAGTACCATGTTACCAATTATCAAAATACGTTGGTAATATTCTTAAAGTCATAATTTCTGACAAATATAATGTTAAAAATTCGCTACGGGTAAAGGAGCAACTGAGCGGCGTGAAAATTAACAATAATGAAAATTTGATATCGTTTGACGTGATTTCACTATTCACGAACATCCCAATTCAGACGGCAATAAACACAATTATGAAAAAATGGAGTATTATTAAAAATCATACTAAGATGTCCAGCTCACAATTTTTAAGAATACTCAAATTTTGTCTAAATGACAATAATTATTTTATGTTTGGTGAAAACATTTATACTCAAATCTTTGGTATGCCAATGGGGAACCCACTATCACCTACTATAGCGGATATCATACTTGACAACCTACTTGACGATGCAATTACTGAACTGGAAAATGAAAATATTTACATTAAATATATCGCCAAATATGTAGACGACATTTTGGCGATAACTCGCATGGAAGACAAGGACACAATTCTGTCAATTCTTAACAAACAACACCCTTAAATACAATTTACTACTGAGATTGAGAAAAACGGAGAAATCGCGTACTTAGACTCAAAAATTATACGCAAAAATAATAAGATTCTGTTTGATTGGTACACTAAAGAAACATCTTCAGGAAGGTTAATGAATTACCACGCTACACAACCCAAAAATCAAATTATAAACACAGCAAAAAATTTTATTTCTAGGGTATACAACATAAGTGATACACAATTTCATAATAAAAACAAACACATTATAACAAACATTTTAAAAAACAATAGCTTCCCCACCAAACTCACATCTACATTGATAGACAATACGATTAAACAATTGGATAAGGACAAAAATAACCACAACAAATCTGCAAACATAGAAAAAGAAGAGAACAAATTTTACAGTGTAAAATACATACCTGGGTTAACCGATAATAATAATATACGGTCGTCAATAAAAACAAAAAACATCTGTTTTGCATACAAACCCAATTTGACATTAAGTACAATTTTTTCTAGAGTTAAGGCGCCAATTAATAAACAAAAACAAAGTAACATTGTATACGAATTACAATGTGAAGGAAATGACAAACAGCCATGCGAGCTAATTTATATAGGAACAACAAAACGTACACTGGAGACAAGAATGGGAGAACACAAGATGGACATAATGCGGAGAAAAGAGACAACAGCACTAGCACAACACATCCTACATACTGGTCACACAATTAGGTTCGATGATGTAAAAATTCTAGATAAAGAAAATAAAGAAAGAAAGAGGTACACAATTGAAAGCCTAAGAATCCAACAACAAATTAAATGCAAAATAAATGCGAGCTATATTGTTGCCATTACTTAAGCTGTGATATATTTAAAGTTTAAAGTAATATGTATTTTTTAAATATTAAAATTAATTTTTATATTTGTATGATCCTGAGTACATCTACAACTTTTTAATGTGATTAAATTTTCATATTGTAAGTCTTTAATGTTTATGTGGTACATTATTGTATTTATTTTATTGTTTTTATAATTTTTAAATAGACAATCCCTTGAAAAAGTCGACAAACAATCGACGAAACGTCGGGAACAAAATATTGTAATTAAAAATTGAATTTTGTTTACATTGAAGAAATTTAGGCCCTATTAGCTTGACAAAAATAATATTCAAAAAATATTAAATTTAAATTAAATTAAAATGCTAAAATAGCTCACTTTCGAAAAACTCAAAAGAAATGAATATAATGTCAAATTGCTTGTAAGTATCCTAAGCAGTTTGGGATTAAAATCAAGCCAAATCGGTTCAGTAGGATCAGAGCTTTGAATCAAAATGTGGAACCACCACCTCAAAAAATTGATAATTTTGTTACAAAAACTAAAAAAATGCACGGAATGATAAAAGATTTGCACAAATTCGTTTTATTCGACTGGAAATCACACTGTTAAATTTCTACTCTCGGAAAACAGTTTAGTACGCCTAAAACCATAATTAATAATGCTATCATAACATAAAACGTCATAGCTTAATTTGACTAGAAATGCCACTGTAAAATTTAGTGAAGATCGGTCCATAATTTACCCTAGGCCCATTCTACTCTTGGAAAACCGTTTAGTACGCCTTAAACCGTTATAAAGAATGCTATCATAATAATACTTGGAACGTAACAGTTTTATAGGTCTAGAAATTACACAAATAAATATCGTGATGATCGGTTTATAATTTACCATAGGCCCCATATAAACCATACTCTAGGAAAGCAGTTTAGTATGCCTAAAACCGTAATAAATAATACAATTGTAATAACGTCACAGAGTTTTGGGATGAATGGTCCAAAATTGATCATGGCTCCAATATAAATTCCCCTCCTGAAAAGCATATAAGTTCGGCTCAAACTGTAACAAATCATGATATTTTACTCCAGCTAGTTCAAATTTCTCAAAAGAAAAGCATACAACTTTCTGATTGTCAGTCAGTCAATAATTTAATATATGTTGATCTTACTTGTTTTATTTTGATTTGTGCAATTCAATCACATGTATTTCTTTTTATTTTTAGATGTACCGTTCCCTAAATATTTTCCAAGTCTATGCAGAAAAATATTGACTCGATTATTTAGAGTTTTTGTGCATGTATATATTCATCATTTCGATCGGATTGTCAGTATTGGCGCAGTAAGTATAATCAAATGTTTGTTTATAATTGTGATAATAGGTTTGTTCGACGTACGTTACTAAAAAGGGTTTCTTGTGCTGAAAACTATGTTAATTTATTAAATGAGAGCGCTTATTATACCCTTCACCTCAGGTGGAAAAGGGTATATATAAGTTCGTCTTTCCGTTTGTAATTTCTACACTATTGATCTAAGACCCTATAAAGTATATATATTCTGGGTCCTTATGAGGAGAGAACTTGATTTAACCATGTCCGTCTGTCCGTTGAAATGGATTTTCCGAAGACCCCATATATGATGGGGGCCAGGTTATTATACATTTATGTCACATATGGTCCGGAATTGTTTGCTCTTCAAATTCAGAAAGATCGGTCCACAAATGACTGAGATATGAGCAAAAAACCACGACTACCTCTAATTTTTTCCAAAAATCCCTTGTTGTTGTGGTATTTTTATTACTTTTTTCTGTATATATTGAGAACGGCAAAAGCCAATGCTTTCAAATTAGGTACACACATTTAGGTTATCAATACACAGCATCCCACAAAATGTGGGCGGGATCGGAGAAGTGGGCGTGGTATCTTCCGTACAAAAAATATCAAAAATTGTATAAACACCTGATTTTTTTGACTGTTATATGACCTATGGATATCCCTGGCATATCAAAAGATCGGAAATCTTTAGTAAAAAATATTTTCTGAAAAACTCGGAAAAATCGATTCAGTTACGAAAAGGTTATGGCCAAAATAATAATTTTTTTTTTAAATACCCACTTTCGGGAACCATAGATCTTCCCGAGTCCAAGATTTATAACCCAACTAACTGGCGAATTTGTTCTTAAACACGTAGGTATATAAATCTGTCAAATCGGTTAAAAAATGGCTGAGTTATAATCAAAATACTGAAATCCCAAAAATTACTCTTTTTATACCCTTCACCTCGGGTGGAAAAGGGTATATATAAATTTGTCATTCCGTTGGTAATTTCTACAATATTGATCTAATACCCTATAAACTATATATATTCTGGGTCCTTATGAGGAGAGAACTGGATTTAACCATGTCATGTCCCTCTGCCGCCCCCCCCCCCTTTCTATTGTTTACATATACTAGAATAATGCCCAATATTGGTATTTCCACAGAAATGTCTACTTTTTGTCACGTAACGTCACCAACTATTTTTAATTGTTTCTCAAAGAATAATGAAAATATTATTTACTTTTTTGCATTTAGGTGTAGAGCGCAACTAGGTTTTCATTTAGTGAAACAGAGGAAATATTTGGACAACGTGGTTCTAAAATACAAGAATAATTGCTAAGTGACGTGACGTGACAAAAAGAGAGCTTTTCTGTGGAAGTGCCCATATGATTTTCGTTATCACCCTTCTTTATTATTTCATCTATTTAGCGAAAGAATTTTAACAAATAGAAACTAGGAATTTTTGTGTTTTTTTGCTACTTAAAAACTCGCCAAAAAAGATAAAAGAAAACACAAAACCCACATACATGGCACAAACTATTTTGGTGAATATATTTCCTTATTTCGGTTCACAACTCAAATAAGCTGATCTGTAATTATTTTATTATGTGTTTGCTATTGCGGTCAACAAAAACATCAAAAGTAATTACAACTCAACTGTGTTGAATTTTGTGAACAGTGAACGTGCCATATTTCATTTTAATTATATTCAATTAACGTTCCTTCATGGTTCAGGTGTCTAGGGGGTGTGTTAAGTTAGAAACTGAGAGTTCCCTGGTTCGAATCTTGGTTTTTTTAAAAGAAAATTTTTTTTAATAGTTTTATTTTTTTTATGTTCTAAAAACGATTTAAAAAAAATATTTACCAGCTTTCGCTTTTTAAATTTTATTTATAATGAAGTTTTAAGTATTGTAAATATGTATGTATAGGTATGTAAAATTATTTAGTTTTTGTCTAGTTGCTCTGTATTCTGCTCGCACAATGGTGAAGGGTATATAAGATTCGGCACAGCCGAATATAGCACTCTTACTTGTTTTGTTTTATATGTATGTATATTTATTGAATCTCCAGAGTATAAAAGTGTAAGCTATCAACAATTAATCAAATATTATTCTAATTTTTAAGTTTACTCCGTGCCAATGCCGGACAAAAATTCACGGTTCTTGTTCACGAAGACGTTCAGACGTCTTCTGATCGAATAAGACATGCTGTATCTTTTCTCAACAATCGGGTATGCCCGCCATCATTTAAATATTTCGAGCAGGTGGATTTAGATGCGATTCAAGCCTTTTTAAGTATTAATTGAATACTTTTTGATTATAGTTGTAACTGATGGTACATTGAGGTCTGTTTGCACCTTTGGATTTTCTCTATATTTGAGGCCGGGCAGTGCCACATAACACGATACAAGAGTACCAGTAGCCCGTTTCTGTATTTCTCACATCGTAAAACTTTTCGCATGTAACGTGTGAATTGTGTTTCTGTATCTTTTCTTTGCGAGAATTATCTGTCATTTAAATAATTTTCCAGCAATTATTGGAAAGATGTGAGAAAAAGTGTTTCTGTAACAATATTTTGCGAAAAGTTTCTTACAAGAACTGTCAAAATAAGTCACATTTGAAATTAGTGCGAGAAAAACAAAATGAAGATATTTTAAATTTAAAATATGTTTATATACTATTTTTTAAAATAAATAAAAAATAGAAGGAATTTAAATGATTAATGCATAATTTATATGATGAAAATAAACAAAACACAATTGTTATATTTTGTTATTTTAAATTTTTTTTAGCCTTTCCTTGTTTTGGTTTTATTCAGTGCTGCCAGATAAATTTGTGTAACAATCGTTCAATTCCTGAAAAAAATAGTAAGATCTTCTTTTTTGTTTAAAACCCCTGAACACTTCGTAGTGCAAAAAAGAAAATAAGAAGTTCGAATTCATTTTAATCAGTGATTACTTGTTTTTATTGTAACACAACAAAACCGATGGTTTGCCAACGCGCGAACAGGCTACATACAACTGTCCATGTGAGAAAACTGGATACTCTAAATTCACTCCACAAATTCCCAATGAGTGGCTTTGCGCCTTATTAATAGTAACCGCAACCCAAGCCGAACAGGAAACTGAAGTCGTTTGAATTCAAATGGCATATCAGACGGACTCATTGGGATGCGTGGAAAGAATACATCTTCGCCTTTGAATTTTCCATTTAAAATAGTAGCCTCAATTACATAAGCCATCAACCTTTAAATAGCAAGTCTTGTGCCGTTACACAAACGGGGTTGATTGATATTGCGAAATAAAATAATAGTGACTCCAACTTTCAATTGGAGATTACGCGGAGGCAATCCTGGTAAATCCAAAGAATTCAACAACTCTGTTGGATAAATCACAACGTCTTCTACATTGGTAACAGAATCCACAGACTTGTACGAAACCAATTCGCCAGGAATCTTTGATTGTATAGCCATATTTAATTCACTAACACCTTTGTTCTTTGCCGCTAAAATTGCTCTGTCACTCAACCATGTATGGCATGTATATTTTTGTGCTATGTTAGGGAACACACGTTCAATCAATTCCTCTTTTGTCTGTACGAAATGGAAAAAATCATGTGGCAATGTTATTAATCCAGTGTCATTAACAAGCATTGCACCATTCCCAATTTTCAGCAATTGCTTAGGGAACTTATCAACAGATGGATCATTCTGGAACCGAACACGAACGTTAGTACTGAGTTTCAATGGTTTTACAAATCTCTATAAGCATGAAGGCTTTAAGCAAGCGTTAATTTCATCGGCAGCTGTCGATCTATAAAATCAAGGCACCATCAAACAACTCTGAATTACCTCGAAGGTCATTCATTGTTCTTTCCAATGCTTCAACAGATTTCTTATTCGCATTCATTACAAATAATGATACCGCAACGTTTCAATAATTTTGCCGTTTCAGATGTTTTTGAAACGTTACATCTGGGAGTTTCATTAAATTGGTAATTCAATGGCAATTTCAAAGCAGAATGTGCTGTGCGACCATCATCTAACAA
The DNA here is from genome assembly GCA_930367215.1 of Pollenia angustigena. Classification (NCBI taxonomy): domain Eukaryota; kingdom Metazoa; phylum Arthropoda; class Insecta; order Diptera; family Polleniidae; genus Pollenia; species Pollenia angustigena. The sequence goes on along the minus strand of OV884057.1, from coordinate 104,147,822 downwards.
AGTGGCTGTAATGTCAGAAGACGCCTTTCAATTTCCCAAAATATTAACTTAAATTTGGAAAATTTTCATGCACGAACAAATACATGTTTCGAAATTAAAGCAGTGTTCACTTAAATGGATATAACTTATGAAGATGTGATTTACAATACCTAAGTAGCTAAATTAAAGTAATGGTGTGACTAAAATCGAATTGTAAATCAAATTCAAAAAATTTCCATGCAAAAAAATAAATGTTTCGACATGAATGCAGTGTTCACTAAAATAGCTATAACTCATGAACCACTACACATTTAAAGACCGTTGACGTCACCTTCCACGTGAACTTTGCAGAAACAAAATCGGTTCACACATTACAGAGAACATCAATTACTAACACAATGCAACTTATTTTTATATATATACTTAGAAGATAATTAAAATTAATTTTAAACAAATTTTGCTCGATTATTTTTAAAACATAATCAAACAAAAGCATAGTTAATGTTCGTGCCCAACTAGCGTTTTGTATCATAATCTTATCATTTAGGAAACAGCTTCACGAGCAAAATATCCGTATATGAGCTCATTTTTCATTCATAAATGATACTCTCGTTGTGAGAAAATGGTACCCTACAGATCAAAGAATCATATGTGATACAATATTTGATAATTTTAATGTTAGTTTTTATAATCATTATTGAATCGTTTTTGTCTCATTTTTCAATCGTAAATTATATAGTTTTTGATTATATTTCATATCATTTTTTCATTGCCATGTTTTTTAATATTTCTCCGATAAAATTAGCACCATTATGGCTTTTGATTATTCAAATCAGCTTTATTTTTAACCAAAAAAGAAGAAAAGAAACAATTTTATCCAAGCTTTTTTTTTTGTTTTTTTGATTTGGCAAAAACAAAAATTCAAAATATTTAAAAATCATTATCTATATCTTTATATATAAAGAAGTGTACACTTTGATGTCACCACTAACTGCGGAAACGGTGAGGGTATGTTGGGGATGGTATGTAGAAGTCTGAAGTTAAGTTTGTACGAAATCGGCTTAGGGGTTCCTATGTATTCCCATACAAATGAGCCGTTTATTTTGAAAGTGGCATAAGTCATTTCGGTTTTTAAGTCGAGATATTTAAGGGTTTGCGTTTTAACACGTTTAAAAATATGGATGCTAACTTTCGAGAAGATTCACTTGTATTTGATACATCATGATAATGATATTTTTCTCAGTATTTATTATTATTATTATTTATTATTATTATTTATTATTATATTTATTATTAACTCGATTTTGTTTGAAAAAGTGACTAATGCCACTTTCAAAATAAACGGCTCAAATATCAACAAAATGTCTTCCATTTTGAACTACTCTGAAACGGCTTGACTGATTTTCATGAAATTTTGTAATTGTATTTGTAAGGTATGAGAACAGGTAGTAGAGTATATTTTGTATCGCTAGAAAGCGCAAAATATGGCATTAGCTCCCCCTCCCTATATCTTCTTAACTAATCAACTGATTTTCTTGAAATTTGGCGGGCAAATAGTGTAACATCTGGAAGGAACTATAACCTATAATTTTTATTATCTTCTTAACTAATCAAGCGGTTTTCCTAAAATTTGGCATGCAGACCCTATAACATCTGAAAGAAATAAGTTATATGGCAAAACAACGTTTGCCGAGTCAGTTAGTTTAAACATATAAATGAATCATATATGAATCCATTTTCTATCAATCAAGTGATAAATCAATTTTTAATCATCCAAACTGATCTGAAAAGATTCATTTAGGTGATTTTTACAAAAAACGATCACCCAAATGCTAGTTGGTTGGGTATTTTATACATACATACATATAAATTGTCTATTGTTCGACCTTAATTTTTTTAAATTTATATTTATTTTACTAAAGCTGTTATGATACTTGCTATTTTTTGTATTTTTTCTATATTGGAGAACAGTGCAAATATATTTGCATAGGAAAACTGACTAAGTGTAAAGAGTATGATTATATCATAAAAAATCTTGAAATGTCAAACAAATATACATGTGTTATCGATAAATAATCTAAGACTGTCAAAAAAAATATAAAATTTTTTAACTTAAAATTGACATTTCCAGATTAATTGTTAGCACTGTTGCCAATTTTTTTAGTTTTTGATCGAAAGATACGGTTTTTAACTTTTTTTTGCGATTTTTATCTTTTATGACGGTTTTTTGTGGGGAAAAAACGTCGGCAGTATTGTTTGTTTTGTTTACATTTTATCAAATTGTATTTCTTGTTCTTTCTCGCATTTGTTGTTTCATTCAGTCAATCCTAAAAAAATCCAATACAAAAAATAGCAAGTATCATAACACCTTAAGCTTTAGGTCTATTTTTTATAAAATTATTTATTTTCTTTAATCCGATAACAATTTGAAGTTGTTATTTTTCCCTGAAGAAGTCACACAAAGGCTTGACAAAATATCATATTGATATAACTAGCAATATGCCAAAAAAAAATAACTTTTTCGTTTTCAAGCTATTAATGCCGAATGATTTTTAATACTTCGGGGGTAGAGTCAAGTACCCTACTTGCTTATTAGAGTGCCCCTCACTTGTCCTAAAACGGATATTTAGGGTAGCCCTTAAAACTTGGATTTTTTGACTTTTTATGAATTTAACGCATTATTTATGTTGTTAGCTACAAAATCAATGTTTTTATGTATTGAATAGTTAGTTTGGGTAGCAATATTTAATTTTTGGGTTTTGTTGGAATAATACACTGAAAAAAACAAAGTGGCAAAAACAAAGCTTGAAAGTAAGAAAATACGACTTCTAACATTTAGCACGGCACAAATTGGACTGAATATTATGGCTTGCCATGCAACACAGTTGTTAATGACATCAAAATCTAAAATTCTGCGGTGGTGCGTGGCGATCGCATTTTTCGTTTACAAGAAAATTAGGAAAATGTAAAAAAAAGGCGAAAAAAATGAAAAAATTGGGTTTTTTGACCTTCATTCACTTATAACTTTTGAAGTAGGAGTGTTATCTTTAAGCACCACCGCAGAATTTTAGATATTTTAGTCATCAACAACTCTGTTGTCTCCCAAGGCATAATATTCAGCCGAATTTGTGCCGTAGTACAAACAGTACAGCTTATTTTCGACAAATTTTATTAATTGATTAAAAAACAGGGTGAATTTTAAAAAAAACGTAAATTTATGCTACTTAAATTAGTTTTTCATTAGTTATTAAGAACATAAACACTGTTTTCACTTTGGGAAACAAAATTTCTTTCCATGTGATAAGTAAATATACTTATATTTCATTTACTATTGTAATAAAGCGGCAGTAGATATTTTAGCCGTCACCTTTGCGTGCTCATAAATTACACAGCCTCACAAAAATATAAAAAGGTTCTGACCCAGAAACCAGACCCACCAATCCTTATAAGAATTGAATTCTAACGTTGGGTTTTCATGTAATTTACAAGGAAAGTCCGCAAAGTGACCTTACCTAATTTGTAAATTTGACCATGTTAAAAAGTGTTTGTTAAAATTTTTGACAGATTTGATTTTACATAAAGAAATACAATTTTAAAAAAATTTAACTAACTATAAGTCAAATTTACAAAGAAACCGATTTGCTATTTCAGTTTGTGCAAAAATATCCTGAAGCGTACACGGATGCGAAAATGATTCATGATTATATTACAGACACAAATTTTCTGTATCAAATTTTCTGTAGCAGCTTGCATTGAACCACTAAAACATATAAGCACTTGTAAATCAATTGTTGCTTGTGATCATTTTACTTTCAAGGACGTGCTGTATCAAATATTTGAATATTTAGAGTTCGAAGAAATAAATAAAAGATCGTTCTTGAATTCAATTCCCCACAAATTTCAATTTGCTTTTAACACAGGCAAGCTTAATTTGCTTACTGCAAATTTGAAAAAGATGTTAACATTTTCCAAACGGTTTTAGCGGATGCGAAAGATTCAATGTTAAAAAGATATATCGATAGACCTGTGGATGATGTATACTCATACCACAGTAATATTAATGTGGAGAGAGTGTTTGCGATGGCGAAGAGGAACGAGGGTATGGAACCTCATAAAGAAATATACACCATGTGTCAGCAAATAAAGGCCCGGCAAAACAAATGCATTCACTTCCTTTTCGATATTTTGCAGTTCTATCCAACGAAGCAAGATATGGAAAATGGTGTGAAAATAATGAAAAGGTTTTTCAGGAAAATAAAAAATAGAATGCTAAGGAACGAATAAAGAGATTGGAAGAGATGGAGCAAACAACAAGTAAAAAAACGACGTACGGAGAGTGAAGTCCTATTTCTTAATTTGCTTTATGTGAATGAGTCTGAGGAATTATTAAATTTATGAAATAAACTATCTGATGTCGATGTACAGAGTCTTCGGATAAAAATTCTCAAAAAGCAAATAAACATGTTGAGAGGTTTAAATTATAAATATCACGGTGAAAAGCTTGGCAAACAACAAATTTGGATTTAGAGTCCCAACTCAAAGAAAAGCTAAAGAATTTGCACTATTATGTAGATCTCTAAAAATTTTAAAAATAAAATAACTTGATGTTTTTAAAAGTATTAATTAAAAAAGGATTTCTGTTAAATACATTTCCAGTAAAATAACTAATTTTTTTTTCGCAAAACTAAAAATGTAAACTTTAATGATCGATTTAATAAAAGTTCCATACATACATATTTTAATATAAATTTGATACTATTTCATTTTCTTATAGATCTTTTCTTTCTCATTCGGTTATTTTCTTCCGATTTTTTGTTGGAAAGGTATTTAAATTACCTTTCTAAATGTAGAATATAGTTAGTAAAAATTATTGCCGCTAGATGGCGTAAAATTCATTTTTTGGAAAAATGCATCAAAACACCCTGTATTTGCAAATATTTTGAAATTATATGTTCCACAAAACTACTCGCCATACGATTTTGCACAAAGTGTCCAAACAACATTTGGTCGAATTCTGGAAATTAAACGGTCAAAATTTTGATTTTCTTCAAGCACCTAAAAATAACGGTAATTTTGTAAATAACGGAATTATATAAAAGTCGCGGAACAAAAGTTGGTTCTGATACCCTAAAGAACCATTTTCAACAATAAAAAAGTTCTTCTTCGCAAAAAGTCGATTTTGGCATATTGCTAGATATAACACAATCAATTCGACTCGGAAAAAGGCAACAAATTGTAGGGGAATGTAAGAAAAGATAAACTCACTGTTTATTGTTGGTGTTTTGTTTAAGCTTTGATATTGGTACAAGTAAGACTTATTCGCTTTCAGGGTTTTATTTGTATAATATTTTTGGCTTTCCTAAAATCTTTGGAAAAGGTTTCCTGATGAGCTGGGCTAAGCAACCAGTGAAATGCGCATAGAAGCTAGTGTAGTGTATCCACACAATTCCACTTAATACTTTCTTTGCAATAGTAAACAAACACATTCTTTTACTTGTTAAACAAAATGTACCGCTTGCAGAATATAAACAAATTGACTTGCAGTATTAAGATAGGTCAGTAAAAAACCAAATTGTTTTTACTTTGTCGCAAGCATAAATTCTTTTGGGCAATATGATATTTTAAATAAACAACGGTCAACGCTCGCTTATTCATAGTGACAAAATATCGACAAAAATAAGTCAAAGTACATTTCAATAATTTCTGCTGAACTAACAAATTCTTCACTTTGAAGAATTTGTATGATACACTGAACACCACTCAAAGCAAAAATACAATAATATTGAAAATAATAAAATTACTCAATTATTTATGTGTGCCTGTTACAATACTGTATATTTGTATGTTTGTATATTTGTATGTATGTATATTTGTATGTAAGTTAGTGCTAAGTACGTAATTGAGTGAAATTTGCAAAGTCACTCAATATTAGGTTAATCTTTATTCTCATAAGTAGTATATAAGACAAATAACTTGTAAATAAAAATCAATCAATTAACTTTGATTCAAGGCTTGCGCTTGTGTTCTTTATTTATATAATAGAACATTACATGGCGATCCTGCCTAACCTTCAATTTAATTAGACATAGCACATCTAAGAGACTACACAGCAGTCTTGCTTATCTCTTAGTGCTTAAATTAAATTAAACATAGATCCTTGACAGACACAGCTTAAGCTTAGTCAGGATCTATGAGCGTTTAAAAAAAAAAAAAACATTTTTTTTTTATTTTTCCCCACATATGACGGAATCCTGGGAGGAGATCCTTCGGAACCTAAAGGAAGCTGAAGAGCACTGGGCTAAACTGCTAGAAGAAGGAAGTACGGAGCAAAAACCAGCCATACTGGAAAGGGGGCCGAAACCAGTGAAGCCAAGAAAAAGAACAAGAACAGTTGAGAAGGAAGCCAAGCACCAAATATTTCCCTTGCCAAATACACGGAAATCAAGAGGTGGAGAAGCCAACAGGCTTAAAAAGCAGCTGGAAGTCTTAAAACACCAACAGACCTACGAACAAGGGGAATGCCTAGAAAAAATAGAAGAGGCGATAAAGAAGACGAAAATTCAAATAAAAAATTTAAAGAATAAGAAAAAAAAAATAAATAAAAAATAATTATATGTAAAAGAAAAACTAAAAATATAAATGAATAAGAAAATGATAAAAATTTTAATAATAATAATATTAATTGAAATATGTTTTCTGTTACTATCCAAAACAATATTACTAATGTTAGAAACATTATTTTAAAAAAATAAATATAAATATGTATAAATAAGAACATTACTTTACAACTATTAACAAAATCAAATGTATAAACCAAAAAAAAAAAAAAACCAAATAAGCTAGGAAAAGTAGAATTATTAATAGATAGAAGCATTTTTGAAAAACCACAATGATGAAATTTTTAATAACAATAATTATAATAGTATTAGTCATAGTACTGGTAGGCTTTTGGATTAAAGTTAGCATTGTTAATGCAATAGAACGAAATGTAAAAGAAATTCAAAATTTTATAGGAAGACAAATAGAAAGAATTTTCTCAATAAAAAATATACTACCGTTCTAAGTTTAAAATAAATAATGAATGTTTTAAAAGAATTGTACAATAAGTATATAGGCTGGATAGTGATATTTGTAATCTTAACCCCTGTAATCATAGTTTTGGATATGAAAATATTAAAGTTTGTGGAGATTTTTCTAAATGGAATTCATAGAGCAACTGAATCAGATTATTATTAATGCAAGAAAATCAATAGGAAGACCCTATACTACAGATACTATTAATGAGAAAAAGCTAGAAATAGAGAAGATTGAAAAAGATTTAAATATCAACCTAAGGGATTCAGAGGGAGAAGGAATAGTAGATGAATTTAAAAAATTAAAAGAAGAAGCACTCAATTTATTAAAAATACATTTAGATAGGAAATCTTTAATACAGAAAACACAAGTTGTAGTCATGGCATCCTTAGATTTAAATGAGCTTGCAACTATCACGAAGTTAATACCAATATTTTCGGGTAAAACTAATGAATTGCAAACATTTTTATCAAATTTGGAAATGGTATTTGAATCTATTTCGTCAGATAAGCGTATTTCTTTTTTTCAACTTTGTTTTCAAATCAAGATTGGGATTAAATGTACAAAACCGAATTAAACAAATACAAGTACCTACAACCATAGAAGAACTAATTAGAATTTTGAAAACAACATATAAATCATTAAAGACCTCAAACACTTTGCTTAATGAAATAACACGGATATCACAAAAGGATAACAACATATTGGGTTTTGCAGCAAAAATAGAGAAACTCATTACAGAGTTAAACGAGGTACAGGTATTAGAACAAGGTGAATCTAGTAGGAGCACTATAGTAAGCACAAACAATAAGATAGCGTTCAATGCATTTTTAAATGGATTAACTGACCCACAAATAATATCTACTATCTACGCAAGCCAAGTAACGACATTTTCTGAAGCTTTGAAAATTGCCAAAAACGCTCCATCTCGTGTAGAACAACAACGAATACTACATTACAACACACAACAGAATCAAAATTCGTCAAATAGAAACTGTAGAAAATGTGGAGGAAACCATAATGGTAGATGCCCCGCAGATGGAAGTAAATGTCATAATTGTGGAAAATTCAACCATTTTGCAAAAATGTGTATGACCAAAACACCAGGCTACAACAACAGAAATTATAACAACAGCGGTAACAATAATAACAGAAATCATAACAACAACAGTAACAATGGTAACATAAATTTTAACAACAGCAATAACAGAGGTAATAACAATAACAGAAATCATAATAACAGAGGCAATAACAACAACCAAAGAAGCCGAAACACAAACAACAGAAATTATAATATAAATCACATGGAAGATCAGGGAAACTTCCAAATCCCGGAGTCAACCCGCACAGAGACTCCATTGGGAATGAACTAGACACAAAAAGAATTTATAGCATATCATCTAACCTCAGAAATTATGTAAATTTACATATCGTTGGCGTAAAGAACAGCCTTACGTTTTTGATTGATACAGGAGCGGATGTCTCTCTGTGTAAAGAACAATTTTTAGAAATTTATGAAGAAAATCAAGATGATTATTGCAACTTAACAGGAATCACAGAAAATGTAATTAAATCACTGGGTTCCACAAAAATAAAAATTAAAATAGATAACGATGTAATTAGTCAAAAAATACAATTGGTAGAAAATAAATTTCCAATAAAGACGGATGGAATTCTTGGCAAAGATTTTTTAGTAAGATATAAATGCAATATTGACTATGATAAATATGTGCTAACATTTAACATCAACAACGAAACAGTAATTATACCGATACATGACAGTACTTACAAAATAAATGAAATTAGAATACCACAAAGAAGTGAAATAGTTTTACCAATCACAATCGAATTAGAAGAAGATGCCGTTGTTACAAACAGAGAAGTTACCAAAGGAGTATTTTTGGCAAATGTAATAGTACCCAAATATGGAAATCAACATATAAAATTATTAAACGTTACCGATAAAATAGTAATCATAGAGAATCTGAAGATAGAAACTGTCCCATTAAAATATTACGATATATGTACCATTAATGAAAATGAGAGTGACGAACAAAGTTCAAACAGTCGTTTTACAAAACTTTTAAATACACTTAATCTGGATGAAGTAAACGATGAGAACAAAAAGCAACTAATAAATATATTAAAGGAATATCAGTCAATATTCCACACTGAAGACGAATACTTAGGTATCAATAATTTTTATAAACAGACAATAAAATTGAACGACAGTAGTCCTGTATATATAAAAAATTATAGATTACCACAAACTCAGACAGCAGAAATAAATTCGCAAGTAAAGAAACTCTTGGAAAGCAACATTATTGAACCATCTTTAAGCCCATATAACGCACCACTGCTGCTAGTTCCAAAAAAAGGACAAACAGATTTAAAGAAATGGAGATTAGTTGTCGATTTTAGAAAATTGAACGACAAACTTGTGAACGACAAATTTCCTTTATCTCGTCTAGATGACATTTTGGATAAATTAGGGAGAGCAAAATACTTTTCAACATTAGATATGACAAGTTCATTTCACCAAATTGAACTTGATCAAAAATCTCGCCCTTATACAGCTTTTTCAACACCTGATGGGCATTATCAGTATACAAGATTACCATTCGGTCTGAAAATATCTTCCAACATCTTTCAGCGAATGCTAACAATAGCTTTATCTGGGTTGGAATCCGAAGCTTTTATATACGTAGACGATATAATAGTATTCGGATGCAGTCTAAAACATCATAACGAAAGTCTCGTAAAAGTATTTGAAAGGTTAAGAAAATACAATTTGAAACTTAATGCTAAAAAATGTTGTTTTTTAAAACCAGAGGTAATATATCTAGGACATTTAATAACTTCAGAAGGAATTAAGCCAGATCCAGAAAAATTTGATGCTATAACTAAATATCCCATACCCAAGAATGCTGACGATGTAAGAAGATTTGTGGCATTTTGTAATTATTACAGACGATTTATTGAGAATTTTGCTGATATAGCAAATTGTTTAAACAAATTATTGAAAAAAGGTCAAAAATTCGAATGGACTGAAAGATGTCAAAGAGCATTCGATACTCTAAAAAATAAACTTATTAGTCCACCTATTTTGCAGTATCCAAATTTCGAAAAACCGTTCGTCCTAACAACGGATGCATCAGAATTTGCTTTAGGCGCTATATTATCGCAAGGAGAAATTGGTGAGGATAAACCAATATCATTCGCAAGTCGCTCACTTAACAAATACGAAAGGAATAAATCGGTAATCGAAAAAGAATTATTGGGAATCTATTGGGGTATACAATTTTTTAGACCTTATTTATACGGCAGAAAATTTATCGTAGTAACAGACCACCGTCCATTAATTGCATTATTCTCACACAAAAACCCAAGCTCAAAATTAACCAGAATCCGAATGGAGCTATCTGATTATGATTTCCAAATAGTTTATAAAAAAGGAAAAAATAATACTAACGCAGACGCACTGTCAAGAATACAAATAGACTCAGATATATTAAAAACAATGGTACCTCAAACAATTGACGAAAATATAAAGAAAACGCTGGTGATTACAAGAAATATGAAAAAGAAAATGATACAAAATGAAGAAATACAAAATGAGGAAATAAGAAATGAGGAAAATAAAAAGAAAAACAAACAGAGAAGAGATCGATCCAAGGAAAATGGTAATGTGAATCCTGAAGAGTCTGATCAACTCAAAATATGGGATTGTACATCCATAAAAGATATAAAACTTGCAAGAAAATTGAAATTTATATTAGAAAAGTCAACCAAAGAATTCGTAGTAGAAAACAATCATGCATTAAATCAAACGGCCGTCAGATGTAGCGATAATCCCTATTATTAGATAATATGTTGGAGAAACTACCTTCTGTTTTAAGCAGATTGAATTGTGTAAAGTTCGCACTAGAAAAAAGTGACGAGATATTTAAGAAAATAAAGATAGAAAGATTGAAAGAAATCATAAATAAAAGTAAAGAAAAAGACGTCAGAATTCTACTATACAAAAATCCTCAAAGAATTGAAAATGAAAATAAAAAACATGAACTAATTAAATTGTATCACAGCACACCATGCGGAGGACATTTCGGAGTTAGAAAAACTTAAATAAAATTAAAACAGAAATACATATGGAAGAATATGTTCAAATAATTATGTATTAAAATGTGACCTTTGTCAAAGAAATAAACAGATGAGACACACCAAGGAACCATTATGTATCACAGACACTCCAAAGGATAGTTTTTCTACTATAGTCATAGATACAGTTGGACCTCTACGACCATCAGTAAACTACCGGTATACACTAACTATGCAATGTGAACTAACCAAATACATGATAGCCGCACCAATGGAAACCAAGGAAGCAAAGTCAATAGCAAAATGCTTAACAGAAAACTTGATATTAAAATATGGTATATTTAAAACACTAAAATCAGATAGAGGAACAGAATTTGTAAACGAATTGCTTAAGGAAATATGTAGTCTGTTGAAGATAGAACAAAAATTATCAACACCATACCATCATGAAACTCTTGGTACTGTGGAAAGAAACCACAGAGTTCTAAATGAATATTTTCTATCATTTGTAAAGGATGATAATTGGGAAGAATGGATTCCTTACTATGCATTCGCATACAACATAACACCCCCTGTAGACACAGAGTACTCACCTTTTGAGCTAGTTTTCGGAAAATTACCAACTTTGCCAGGGGATGAAGTCATGAATCATCCAAAGGTTTACAATTTAGAAAACTATGCTAATGAATTAAAGACAAGGTTAAAGCATTCTCTAGAAAATGCTAGAAAGTTAATAGAAATAACAAAAAAAGATAGAAGTATAGAATCGTACAATAAAATGAATAGGATAGATCTTAATATAGGAGATTTATGGCCATTTTCTCAATGTATCGACAAACTGTCTGTTACTTAATGTCAACATAAATTTATTGGACCGATAAACTGTCCGTTAACGATTTTGGGTTTCTCAATATACCGACAAAAAACAAAGTTTTCAGCTGGCAACGCCACTCAAAATACATGTAAAAGATGGGAGTCAGCTGATTGAATTTATCTGTACGGCAAATAAAAGGAAAATTAATAATTGGCAGATGAGTGCCGGTTAACTTTGCGATTAAAACGAAGCAAATGAGACATTGAGAAAACCAAATTTCTTTAATGTGCAGTTTTTCGTTGGGAAAAAAGATAATCGCCTAATGAGAAAATGGCCATTAGTGTTAGTAAAATTAGAAAATAGAAAAAAAAATGAAGCACCATACATTGGCCCTTATGAAGTAGTAAATATAGATAATGTTAATGTAGAAATAAAAATAAATGGAAAAACAAAAATCTTACATAAGAATTTATTAAAGAAATATAAGAAATAAACAAATAATAAATATTGTAAAATAAGACAAAACCAAAAATATTAGAACATAAGAATTACAAAAAAAAAATAAAATTAGTTATGCCTATTATAAAACAAAAAAAAAGAAAAGACATAAAACTAAAAAATACTAAAATATAAGAATTACATAAAAATAAATTAATTTCTTAAATACATATGCACTTATAAGAACAATATTTTTAACAAAAAAAAAAAAATAAACAGAACTTTTGTATACATTTTTATTACAAACTGTAAAATCTCTATAAATTGTTCCACGCACGCATCACATTATATAATAGATTAAAATTTTAAAATTTCTAAATAAAATTATAAAATTTTAACTGAAAGATTGGGGGTGTAGTGTATCCACACAATTCCACTTAATACATTCTTTGCAATAGTAAACAAACAGATTCTTTTACTTGTTAAACAAAATGTACCGCTTGCAGAATATAAACAAATTGACTTGCAGTATTAAGATAGGTCAGTAAAAAACCAAATTGTTTTTACTTTGTCGCAAGCATAAATTCTTTTGGGCAATATGATATTTTAAATAAACAACGGTCAACGCTCGCTTACTCATAGTGACAAAATATCGATAAAAATAAGTCAAAGTACATTTTAATAATTTCTGCTGAACTAACAAATTCTTCACTTTGAAGAATTTGTATGATACACTGAACACCACTCAAAGCAAAAATACAATAATATTGAAAATAATAAAATTACTCAATTATTTATGTGTGCCTGTTACAATACTGTATATTTGTATGTTTGTATATTTGTATGTATGTATATTTGTATGTAAGTAAGTGCTAAGTACGTAATTGAGTGAAATTTGTAAAGTCACTCAATATTAGGTTAATCTTTATTCTCATAAGTAGTATATAAGACAAATAACTTGTAAATAAAAATCAATCAATTAACTTTGATTCAAGGCTTGTGCTTGTGTTCTTTATTTATATAATAGAACATTACACTAGCTTTCCCTCAACAATAAATCTCAGTGTATTTATCAAATATGAAAAATTGGGAACTTAGTACGTCATACAAAAATCTTAATAATAAATTTTGTATTCCCGTAAATAGCTTTGATAATATACTTGCATATGCCCGTGCAGAAAACTGAATTGCCAAATTGGTTTTTTTTTTGTTGTTTTCTTGCGAAGACAATAGAATGAAACAATTTGTTTTTTAATTTTGTTTTTTCTTTTTACCCACTTACAACTACAATTCGAGTCGGAAAGAACCCAACCAATTGTAGGGGGATGTAAGAAAAGATTAACTCACTGTTTATTGTTGGTGTTTTGTTTAAGCTTTGATATTGGTACAAGTAAGACTTATTCGCTTTCAGGGTTTTATTTGTATAATATTGTTGGCTTTTCTAAAATCTTTGGAAAATGTTTCCTGATGAGCTGGGCTAAGCAACCAGTGAAATGCGCATAGAAGCTAGCTTTCCCTCAACAATAAATCTCAGTGTATTTATCAAATATGAAAAATTGGGAACTAAGCACGTCATACAGAAATCTTATTAATAATAAATTTTGTATTCCCAAAAATAACTTTGATAATTTAAGTAATATATATATGTTCCTCTAACTCCCATTGGAGCATAGGGCGCCAATAACAGCTGATCGCCAGCGGACCCGATTTTGTGCCGTTGATCTTAACTCGTTCCAAGATAGGCCAAGACTGTTCATCTCAGTTTCGGTGGAACGTCGCCACGTTGTACTTGGTCTGCCAGGTTGCCGGCCAGATTGTTGAAATGGGTTCCATCGAAGTGCCTGTTTGGCGACGTTGTCGTTGTTTCGTCGTATTGTATGACCAATCCATTGCCACTTGCGCTTCCGTATTTAAATTTCTATCGGAATCTGTCTTGACTGCACTAACAGGTCGGCATTAGAGACTGTCCGAGGCCAGAAAATGCGAAGAATTCTTCTGAGACATCGGTTGACAAATGTTTGTAGGCGGTGGGTAATAATATTCGTAACTTTCCAGGTTGTGCATCCGTAGAGAAGTACCGATTTGACATTTGCTTCGAAGATTCTAAGCTTAGTGCGAAGACTTATTTTGTTGTTTTGCCATATTGGGGCTAATATGCCAAAGGATGATCTTGCCTTGTTTATTCTACTCTCTACATCTAAGTCGGCACCTCCATTTTCGTCAATCTCACAACCCAGGTAGCAAAAGTTGGACGTGTAGTCGTAAATTTGGTCGCCTATATTTAGTGTTGATGGAGAGTCAACTCCTACACTCAGTGCCTTTGTTTTTCCGGTATTAATTTTAAGACCTGTACAGCGCAGTTTGTCTTGCAATTTTAGTGTTGTCTGTTTTAGATCACAAAGTCTGTGCGAAAGTAAGCATATGTCATCTGCGTATGCCAAGTAGTTCAGGTATTTGTTGTTGATTTGCCACTGGATACCATGGCTGCTATTTTCTATGGAACTTAGAACATCTTCTATCACGACAAGGAATAACAAAGGAGACAATATACATCCCTGGCGAACTCCACTTTGCACCATAAATGGGTCAGATAGCTTCCCCTTGTGAAGAACGAAACATCTGGCTTGGTTATAACTTTCCTTGATCAGCGATATAAGTTTTTCCGGTATACCTCTTCTTTGCAAAGCTAACCATATGAACTCCCGGTTAATACTATCGCAAGCTTTTTCAAAATCAATAAAAAGACGATGGAGCTTGGAGTTGAATTCCACACACTGCTCTGTGATTATTCGTAAGGTGTTGATATGATCCGCACAGGAATATCCACTGCGAAAACCGGCTTGGCATGAGCTGATGGTATTTTCTAGGTGCTCTTTAACGCGATTAAGGATTATTTTTGCAATTATCTTTGCTATAGTTGGTAACACACATATGCCTCGCCAATTGCTGCAGTTCTTCAGGTCTCCTTTCTTTGCAATCGTGACTATTATACCATCCTTCCATTCGTCTGGAAAGGACTCAATTTCCCACGATTCACATATAAGGGGGTGTAGTAGTTCAGCCGTAAGGTTTGGATCGCATGTATATATTTCAGCTGGAATACCATCAGTACCCGCAGCTTTGCCATTTGGAAGCTGTTTTATAGCTGCTATGGTTTCTGCAAGGCTTGGGGGCGAGATTCGAATCCTAGGGTTTGTTGCGGTGATATAACTTGCGAAAATAGGTGGTTGAGCTGCAGGATCAATCATGCTGTTTAATACCGTTGAAAAATGTTCTTTCCATCTTTGGAGTTGTTCCTGGTCCGTGATGAGCAGATTTCCACTTATGTCACGTACTGGGTGTTCGGTACGCATTCTTTGCTCTGCAAGTTTTTTCGTAATCTCAAAAACAGTTCGCGTATCGCCAGAGTTTGCTCCTTACATCGAGAAGACATTTCTTAAAGCGAT
Source organism: Pollenia angustigena (assembly GCA_930367215.1). NCBI lineage: Eukaryota > Metazoa > Arthropoda > Insecta > Diptera > Polleniidae > Pollenia > Pollenia angustigena. Next base: position 104,131,973 of record OV884057.1, on the reverse strand, counting down.
GGCTGATAGCACAATGGTCGATTTGGTTTGCGGTGCTATACCTATCGTGTGACACCCAAGTTACCTTATGACAGTCTTTGTGTTCAAAAAGAGTGCCTCCGATCACAAGTTTTCTAGCATTGCAAAAATCAATGAAGCGTTCGCCGTTGTCGTTTCGAGTACCAAGGCCATGCCTGCCCATTACGTGCTTCAGTGATTCGTTATCAGAACCAACCTTGGCATTTAAATCTCCCATAACGATAACAATATCACCCCGTGGAATGGCATCATAAGTTTTATTAAGCTGGCTGTAAAACGTGTTTTTAACCTCGTCTGTGGCACTTTCTGTGGGAGCATAGCATTGTATCAAAGATATATTTCTTACTCTGGATGCAAAGCGAGCAAGAATAAGTCTGTCCGAGACAGGTTTCCAGGTAACTAAGCTTTTATGTGCATTTGTTGTCATCATTATTCCCACTCCGGATTCGTGGCTGCTGCCCGTTTCCCTCCCGGAATAAATCATAACAGTCTGGGATGTAGTTGACGAGTATTCTCCAGAGCCTGTCCAGCGGATCTCACTCATGCCTAAGATGGCAAGGCCGTATCGCTGCATTTCACGTTCAACTTGCATGTACTTGGCATTCATACCTTACGTTCCAGTATCCAATCGTAGTCCTTGTTCGATATGCAAAGGTCGTCAGCGAGGGTTTCGGTTTTCCATTTAGAGGCTGTTTAATTAGCGATTCGTTAGCAATTTGTGATTCGGGAAAGTGGGCTGCTAACCCTCGTCCCCTAGATTGGTGATAGGGCTGCTATCTACGTGTCCAATCCCACGATGCAACCATGTTTCAGCGGTTATCGCCTACTTTCCTGAGACGTCCTTTCGACCATTCAGGATACATGGTTGTGGCGCCTTCTAACTCTGGCTAGCCTTAAAGCGGATGCTACAAAGCCATTGCCCGGGGGGTACTTGGTCTAAGACCGGAAGTAGTTAGCTGCTTGGACAGTTCAACAAAGGAATCGTCCTGGCCACTCCCAGTGAGTGGCAAATCAGAAACTTTCCACCTCTGCGAAAAGTCCCACCCCCCAAAGTAAGTAGCACATAATTTTTTTAAAAAACAATTATTGAGTTATTTTTGTCTACAAAAAATAATATTGATCACAAATTAATTATTTTATCTGACAGTTTGTTTTAAAGTTATTTAGATAACAAATTTTAAAGTATTTTTTTTTCATTTTGCTTTGAACTGTATGAAAATATTATTCACAATCAACTTAAAAAAAGCTAAAGGTTTTAACTAAACAAAAATTCCACCAGCAGAGCATAATTTATTTAAAAAGTTTACTTTTTTTAAATTTCTAGCGATTTATTGCGAAGATGTGTAATTACACAGTACAACATTTTTCAGTTAATTGATTGCCAACTCAATTCTGTGAACTGTATGTGAAATTAGACCCAAAAAGAAGAATTTCTGCATCATTCGTTTTGTCTTCTTACCTGCGATTTGAAGTTAGTATAGATTTGAAGTTAGTACTATCGTATAGGGGAATTTATCACGTTTTAGGCCCTGTTGTTTGACATAGCTCGACAACCACTAGCCCAATTTAGTTGAAATAAATTTTAAAAAAATAAGAATTACAATTCCCTTAATCTGTTCATATATTGTTTTCCTATACAAGAAACACTTTCGAAGTTAAAAATCAATGTATGAAGGAAAAAATTATTTTTTGCCTAAAAATTTTAATTTTTTTTTTAAAAATACATAAAAAATCCAAAATGGAAAAAAGTTTCAAGTCTAGTTATTTTTTCGCAAAGTCACATAACCTATGAGCAAAATGAGACAAAGATCATAAAAATCGATGCACGCGTTTCGCTTTTATTCGCAATTGAGTAAAGGTATGAATTTCAAAAATCAGTTATAGCCACCACCCTTAAAATAAAAATAAAAATATAAATTAAAAAATTATCATGCAAAAAAAAACTTTATTTATAAAAACTTAATGAAAATAAAATAATATGCAATTAATACGCAATTATAATATGCATAAAAACAAAATTTAGAACATTTTTTCAATTATTGGCAATATCCATCCTTGTAGAAGTTGACGCTTGTGGTTCTGATGATCTTGTTTTCTTCGTAGGTTGTTCATATTCATGGTCTGAGTCTGTATCGTCATCCGAGATACACATACTATTCAAGGGCGTGTTTCTTTCACTGTGTCCACCAATTTCAATGTCTTTATCTTCGGTGCTTTCTTCAAACTGCATAATTGTGGAACTCCACCAACAAACCTCCGCAAGCAATGCATCCAATTTTTTGCTTTTGAACGGCATGGTCACCTGGTGGAACCTCTCTCCTTGTTCGTCTGATTCCTGAGGTGATTGTGCCAAAAAAGTATCGAGGTGGTGGTGCAAGAAATGCAATTTCAGCGTCATGGATGCACCGATTTTTTCGAAATAAAACAGCAACCAACAACTCGTTGCTGTATCTCTTCTCGCTGGACACGGTTCTTTCCTAGAACGCCTTCTATTACTTCTTTCAATGCGTTCCATGCATGTTGGTGGTCGTGATGCTCTGAAAGCAAATGTGTGAAAGAATCACTTTTGATCAATTTCCGAATATCAGGTCCATTGAGAATACCTGTTTTAAATACATAAGAAAAACGAAAAAATTATTGGTAATGCGAATGTATAGAAATTAACAAATTTAGATATGACAATATTGAAATACAGAGTACGATACGTACCGTTTTTAATTTTCTCATCACTGAGTTTCGGAAAGATGGATTTCAAACAGTCAAAGGCGCCGTTAACTTTTTTGACCACCACTTCAACGAATTTCCCAGCTATTCCCAGTTTCATGTGGAGCGGTGGCAACAAAATATCATCCAGGTCCTTTATCATAGGTTCATTCATATAGGTAGCCACCGGAAAAACCCAAATAATAAAAAGGTCCACTTTCCGTTTAATTGTCCACGTACATTTATTACCGCAATCATAAAAATCAAATAACCTTTTGTTTATTCCTTTTTTTTTTTAATTCTCAGAATCATGAAAAAGGTGTCAATGTTTTCTCCAAATAATGTTGTGCATATCTCGAGCAAATTTTTGAAATTCATACATTTACTTAATTGTGAATAAATGACAAACGCGTGCATCGATTTGTATGATCTTTGTCTCATTTTGCTCATAGGTTATGTGACTTTGCGAAAAAATAACTAGACTTGAAACTTTTTTCCATTTTGGATTTTTTATGTATTTAAAAAAAATAATTTTAATTTTTAGGCAAAAAATAATTTTTTCCCTTCATACATTCATTTTTAACTTCGAAAGTGTTACTTGTATAGGAAAACAATATATGAACAGATTAAGGGAATTGTAGTTCTTAATTTTTTAAAATTTATTTCAACTAAATTGGGCTAGTGGTTGTCGAGCTATGTCAAACAACCGGGCCTAAAACGTGATAAATTCCCCTATACGATAGTACTAACTTCAAATCGATACTAACTTCAAATCGCAGGTAAGAAGACAAAACGAATGATGCAGAAATTCTTCTTTTTGGGTCTAATTTCACATACAGTTCACAGAATTGAGTTGGCAAATCATGTGTTGTACTGTGTAATTATTTCATTTTGGTCTGAACCATTATATGTATTTGATATTGAATTTCAGTGTAGTTATTGAGTTTTGGAATGCTTTATAATTAAGGTATTAAGGTATTCAATCAAAAAACTTGAAAAATTTAATTATTGCGTTTTGTTATGGATATTGCATTGGACTTAAATAAAACTCATTTGCAATTTTACGCCCCTACGACCACGCCTTCCCTAAGCGACGGGGCCTTTAAGGCCGAGGCCACGCAATGAGCGGCTAAGCGTCAAGCGGCTGAGCGATGAGCGTCAAAAAATTAAAACATATGAAATACTACTGAAGTGGCCACGAAATGAGCGGCATGCGAGCGAAAATTTTGAGCGGCTAAGCGGCGTCGCTCAGGAATAAAACTTGTTCTAATTTTATGTTGTTTTCTGAGCGTCAAAAAATAAGCATGGCAAAAGTGAATATGGAGCTTATAATTTCATCCGTACAAAGCCGACCGAATTATGGCAAGACAGATTACCAAATTTTAAAAATAAAAATATGACCGAGAAATTATTTTTTTGTTTTGTCAATTTGGTGTTAACTTTTTGCAACAGCAAATCAAGGGATATCACAGACATACGGCAGTATTGTATTGTTTAGGTTTGTTTATAAATGGTTTAATTCCCCTTGTTTGATTTATAGGATGAAACCAAACTACCCAATACAATATATTTATACCCACACCACAATAGTGGAGAGGGTAGTATGCATTTGTGCCGATGTGTGTAACGCCTTAAAATATTTGTCCTAGACCAATCGACTTAGAATCACTTTCTGAATCCAACTAACGATGTCCGTCCGGTGGCTTGCAGGCTGGCTGTCCATGTTACCTTGTGCGCAGGGTACAGGTCGCAATTTTGAAGATAATTTGCTAAAATTTGGGACATAGGTTCTTATTGGCACAAGGACCAAGCCTATTTAAATCATACATAGAAATATATTTATATGGACACATAAGCTATGTAGTTTTTCAAAAATAGGACCACAAGGGGAGGTAGGTGGCAATTTTTGCCTCTCACAAACTTTCAAACCGATTTTAATGAAGTTTATAAACATAGATAAATCCATATTAATATGGACACATTAGCATATGTTTATTAATACTGTGGTGTAGGGTATCATATGGTCGGGCTTAACCGACTATACTTTCTTACTTGTTTATAATTTGTTTTTGTTTTAAATGTAAGTTAAGCGAGCGAAGTCTTTGCTGGAAATCGACGAACAGGCTGCAATTTTTTTCTTCTTAAAAACGCATTAAATTTTTATGAATACGATTTTCGCGTACTAACATTAAACAAGCTACTCTTTACAATGGCATTTTAACATCTAACCGCTCAGAAGTGACGCTCAGTAATAAGCCACTTGCCGGTCAAACTTTTTTTTTTAAATTTATTTTTATTATTGAATCTTTCTTATCGAAATTTACAATATGTATTCAAATCTTAATTCTACTTGTTGTTTATTAGTTGTTACCAGTGTAACCACTAACTGCTGTATTAAAATTTTAAAAATGTCTTCTAGTTAGGCTCAAAGTATCGGTTCTTTTTAGCCCATGTTGACATTCGAACTGAAGCAGACCCCGAGCGAGGTAGTTAGGGTGGGCCATTAGTTTATCGATGTAACTTATTGAATAGTTTTTAATTTCCTCCTGGATTGTGGGGACGTTGAGATCTCTGTGGATAATATCATTACGTATATACCATGGGGCGGAGACAATTTGTCGTAGTATTCTAGACTGTCTTCTGTGAAGCTTTTGGATGTTAGATGCGCATGCAGTACCCCATAATTGGATGCCATATGTCCATATTGGTTTTATGATGGACTTGTATAAGAGAATTTTGTTGTCTAAGGACAAGTTTGAGTTTCGGCCGAGGAGCCAATGTAGTTGAGCTGCTTTAAGTTTCATAGCTGTTATTTTTGCTTCAATATGACGCGACCAGGTCAAGCGTCTATCTATATGAATTCCCAAGTACTTAACATGGTTTTCTATCGGAACAGTGATGTTATTTATTTTTACAGCTGGGCACGTTGGTCTTCTGAGCGTGAAAGTTAAGTGAGCACATTTAGCCGGGTTAACCTCTATTCTCCATTTTTCTAGCCAGGCCTCTAGTTCATTGATGTGGGACTGCAGATTTTGCGATGCGACTTTTGGGTCATGGTTAACGCTAATAAATGCTGTGTCGTCTGCAAATGTAGAGGTATGCGTGCTCAGGTTTGTTGGCATATCCGCTGTGTATATTATATATAGAAGCGGTCCTAATATGCTGCCTTGGGGGACACCAGCAGTATATTTCTTGAGGGGGGAGTATTTATCTTGCGACCTTACAATGAATGTTCTGTCTGTTAGATAGCTCTCTAGAAGCTTGTGAGTGTTTTGAGGAAGCATTCGTGTTATTTTGATGAGAAGCCCATCATGCCAAACTTTGTCAAATGCTTGGGAAATGTCTATAAACAGGGCTGAGCAGTATTGCTTTTTCTCAAACGCCGATCTAATAAGGGTGACAATTCTATGCACTTGTTCTATTGTACCATGTTTCGCTCTGAATCCGAACTGGTGATCCGGAATGATGTCGTGTTCATTTAGATGAGGAGTTATACTTAAAACGAATATTTTTTCGAAAATCTTCGATAGGATTGACAATAAGCTTATCGGTCTGTACGACGCAACCTGGCTAGTATCTTTTCCTGGCTTGGGAATCATAACAATTTTAGACCTCTTCCATGAGGATGGGAAGTATCCGACTCTTAATATAGCGTTAAAAATGAGCAGCAAGATTCTGGAAGCAGACGATGGTAGGTTTCTTATCATTGACCCTGTGATGCGGTCAGATCCGGGAGATTTTCTAATATTCACTTTTTCTATTGCAGATTTTACTTGAGTTATGTTAAATTTTAATGGATGGTTTACCTTATCGGGAATGATTGGACGACAGGAACAAGTATGTGCATCATGTGGCGTGAAAACTTTCTCAAGGTGGCCCGCGAAAGCGTTTAATTTTTCATGTGTGTTTTTGGCCCAAGTGCGGTTTTCCAGTCTTAATGGAGATTCTTGGGTTATAGGGCATTTCATATGCCGTACAGCCTTCCATAAGCTATAATTGGAGTTTTTTGTGGCGTCTAGGCTGTTTAGATAGCCTTCTATTGCAGACTCGTGGTTCTGTCTCAATTTGTTGCGAAGAGTGGTCAGGCATAATTGTAGTTGGGCCTTAGTGGTTGGGGAACGACTGTTTTGCCATTGTCTTCTTAACTTCCTTTTTTCTCTGATAAGGGTCTCTATATCCGTCGATGTATTGTATCGAGCGCGTTTAATTGTCCGCTTGATTGGGGTTGCATTTCTTGCTGCAGTATCCAAGACTTCTGTAAATCGGTCGACAGCAATTTGGATGTCAGATGAATTTTTTAGGGGAATGCACTGTGATAGGTGAGAGCTTACATACATTTTATACTTTAACTAATTTGTGTTTCTGTTTGGATAGGAAATAAAGTTTGCAGCTGCGGCGTCAGAGTTACCTTTTAAAATGAGGATTGAAGGTGAATGATCAGACGAAAGATCATAGGAGGAACTAACTAGTACCTGATCGCGCTTGATGTTTTTAATTACAGCAAAGTCAATAAGGTCTGGTAGCTTATTGAAGTCGGTTGGCCAACAGGTAGGCTCACCACTCGATACCACATCAAAATTATTTGAAATTACGGTATTGTATAGCTGATTACCTCTAGGACTAATAAGTCTGGAGCCCCAATATGTATGTTTAGCGTTGTAGTCGCCACCAGCAATGAATTTCTGGCCCAATGTGGAGAAGAAGTTGAGAAATTTATCGTGTACAATTTTGTGCCTCGGGGGACAATAAACGGATGTTAACGTTAGATTAAAATCAGTAAGATTTATAGATGTGGCCTGGATACAATCTTCTTCGAACTCTGGCAATGGTAAGTGTCTGATGTGTTTGTGCACAATTATGGCTGTGCCACCACAAGCTCGTCCGCTGGGATGTTTTGTGTCATACGTAAGGTATCCATTATCCTAAAGCAGTTTTTATGAGTAAAGTGTGTTTCAGAGACAAGAAGTACGTCGATCTCATGCCTATGAAGAAAGTTTGCAACTTCGTGTTTATGTTGGGATAACCCGTTTGCATTCCAGAAACATATTTTTAACTGGTTCATTTTTGTTGAGTAGAACTTGCAGGAGCATGTTCTGGTTTCGCATCATTTCCTGAAACACGTTCTGCATAGTGACCATGAAGTTATTCATGTTGGAAATACGTTAATTTTAATTCAACTTTATTTGTCAATTCCAAAATCGGTTTAACTTTACTTTTGTTTCACTGTATTCCCAAATATGTATAGCATATGGATATAGTGATTTGGCAACTCTTTTCATTTTTACATGACATAAAATTTTTATTTTATTTTCATATACTTTTCAATATATTCTTGTGAACAGTCGAGAATTTTCTGTAACGAAAATTCTTATAATAAAACTTTGCTTAATCTTTCAATTTAAACATAAAAGAAATTTGTCTTTAATTTCAAGAGGTTATGGGCCTCCTTTAATTACTTCTGCTGTGTGTGTTTTCCTTGTTTCTTGTTTTGCTGCTGTGGATTAATTGATTTCCTAAAATAAAAATGGCTGACGCAAGACTTTTGATGACGAAATTGAATCGTGACAACTACGAGCTGTGGAAATATCGGATGCAGTTGCTATTGAAAAAAGAAAAAGTATGGGACGTCATCGAGGGTGCGATTCCCGAGGCACCTGATGCAAAGTGGAAGAACGCGATACGGAAGCATCTATTCTAATTGGCTTGGCTGTTGAGGAGTCTGAAATTTTCCGTATTGCAAATAGCGTGAATGCTAAAGATGCTTGGAGCATTTTAAAATCATACCACGAAAAATCGACTTTGAGCAATAAGGTAAAACTGATGAGAAGCATTTGTGAGTTGAAACTTCAACCTGACGGTGATATGGACAAACACATTAATCAAATGAAGCTTCTATTTACGAGATTGCAATCGCTTGGCGAGAAAATGTCTGAATCGTGGATAATTTCAATGCTGTTGAGTAGTTTGCCTGATACTTATGACACATTAATTACGGCTCTCGAGGTAAGAGATGAAAAAGATCTCACTATGACCCTGGTTGAAAACAAATTGCTCGAAGAAAATGAGAAACAGAAAAAGAGACAATCTGGTGAAGATACCGTGTTGAAAGCCACTAACAAATTTAGACCAAAAGCAAATAATAAATCTAAGAAGATCCTATGCCATTAGAGTTGTGTCGGTCATGAACGAACTAGTTCAATTGAACGGGTCAGTCAGATGAACGATGAACGGCCGTTCAGTTTCATCGTTCAATTCCGTTCAATCGGTCACTTGCATGGATCACTTAGGTCTTTTTAGTCAGTCGGTCACTTGTTTACCAAACAACTGGTTGAAAAGAAACAACGATACTCAGGGTTTAAAATGCTATCGCCATATTAGCAAAAGCAGCCAAATTTTGCCTTTTTCCTATTAAAAAAAAAATCAAAAATAAAAAGCCGACAAGTTCCACTGCTAAAAAAGCCCACACTTTTCAAAAGCAGCAGCAAAATAAACACACTGTTTTTGAAAAGTAACCTTTTAATGGACACTGCTTTTTCCAACTATTGCTTTTTTAACAATAGCAAAAATTTCTTATTTGATGGAACTCAAAAAGCAACGGCAATAACTTTTCTGTTGTAGGAGAAAATATGTAGGAAAGAGAATGAAACAAAAAGATTCTGTCAAACAGCCGCCAAATCAAAAACCACTGCATGCTAATAGCCGCAAAATAGGAAATAAAAGCAGAGCAAAGGTAGCTGAAAGGCACATGATCAACGAAGACAAGTGATATTTTTCATGCAAAACAAATACAACAAGAATTTGTTTTTGTTTCTATACAATAAAAAATCCAACAGACACTTTGGCTGGTTGCCTTTATTAAAAATATTTAAAAAACACCAAAATACACACACACACATTTCGTGCTATAGTCATGCAAACTGTCGAGCAACAACAACATTACTGAAGAAAGGCAAAAATTTATTTTTCCTCACCACCATGAAAAAAAACCATGTTGCTTGTACACTGATCAGTATTTTTTCGTTGTAATCTGCCTTTTTGCAGAGCTAATAGCTCTGCTCAGACTGCTTTTAGCACACACTTCAGCGGCTTTTTGTTATTACCAGCCAGAGAAGAATTTTTGTTCTTTGAACTTTAGATTTTTTTTTTGGTTTGTTTTTTTTAACTAGCTCTTCTTTCAGGAAAAAGTAAAAAAGCAAAAGGCGAAATAATTTTTTTTAGCTTTTGCTTTTTATGTGGTTGTCCATTTTTGTCGCTGGCTGGTAAAAAAAGCAGTTGTCAGAAAATAAAAATATTCAAAATAGGAGATTTCGTTTTTTGCACAAACGAAAAGCAAAACATTGGCTATTGGAAAAAAATTAAAAATTTCAAAAGCTGTGGCAAAAGCAAAAATAAAAAGCAGCCAGCTGATGGATGCTTTTAAACCCTGACAATACTATTGTGATGTATATGTGATGCCAGTATAATATTCTTATTTCATTTACTCATTGCCACATTCTTTTACACATTTTCATAATACGATCAGGGTTGTCAAGTTTCTTGGCGACTTAATTTTCAATTTGGCGACATGCGATTTTTTTTTGGCTGATTTTAAAATATATGGCGATTTTGTTGTAAATTTGATAATACTAACTGCCTATTTCACGATGTCAATCGAACGTTTACGTTCGCACAAATAACATGTAAACCAAAAACAAATTTTTTAATTTTGTTTTTGATTTATATGTTATTTGTGCGAACGTATACGTTCGAGTGACATCGTGAAATAGGCAGTTAGTCCCAATTTACACTAGGGACATTTCTTGCCGGATATTTTTTGAATTTTCTTTTAATTTTACCTGAAGCGTTTACATATGAAACATTAGAAGTCAGACGGAAATTAATACTTGTATGTAAACTACAAAAAGTAAGAAAGAGAAATAAAAAAAATGTCCAGTACAGATAGTCATGTACTAAACACTCTACCTTTTCGACCCCTCGCCATCAAACTTCGTCTGTACAGCAAGAAATGTCCCTAGTGTAAATTGGGAATAATGGGTTTTAAAACGCGTTTAAGCTAAATGTTATTACATTAGAGATGATTAAGATGACAGATTATTAAGAAAAAAACCCAACAAACAAATTAATATTTCTTTTGAGTATTAAAAATGGATAAAAAATACTTTATAAAGTTATCAGAAGATTATTTTAAACATATTAATGATAAAATTGTAAAAATTTATGAATTATTTAAGAAAAAAAAAACAAAACGTTAAGCAGAGTTAAAGAACCCAAGTGTGAGCATAGTATAAGCCATGAATTTGTTTTGAGACTCGTATACAAATTTACCGTTTGTTATTTGGAAATACTATTTCAATGTGGTATTCCATGTAATATAAATTATTTTTTGAAAAAATATATAGCTATAAGGATACGTCCGGTACGTACCATTTTAAAGAACTCTTTATGTGCATGTTATTCCAATTGTTAATGTCTGTGTTGAAAGAGTTATTTTTAATAATTAACTCCACTAAAACTCGCTTTCAAAATTGAGTGCAGTATAAACTTCTTGGCACATTATTACGAGCTATAAATTATATGAATGTAAATAGCACGTTAATACCTTCACATGATAACTGAATCGTACACATTGATTTCCAAAAAAACAGTAAGAATGCCTTACCGGTGAAATGTATAGCATTTTAGATCCAATATTCATTTAATACTAACCACAAGAAATCGTTTTGCTGCTTTAGTTAGACTATTGTAAACTATTGTACCTTTTTTGTGTTCACCAAACATTTTAATTAAACAATTTATGTATCAACGCGACTTTTTCCCATTTTTGGCAAATTTTAGCAAATAGGAAGATATTTATTTTTTAGGATTTATAAAAAATATTTTTAAAACTGTTAAAGATATATTTTATATTGTCAAAAACGCAAAAAAAAAGGCTTTGGCGATTTTGAACAATAAATTTGTCAAAAAAGATCAAAATTAATCCGACAACCCTGGCTGCTATTCCCAATTTTACATGAGCGTTGCCAGTTGTTCTTAATATAAAACCCGCCAAATGCAAATTTTTTCAGGGGTGTGCTGGAAATCGCAAACGCAAAACGCAAGAATTTTAAAAGTGGGTTTTTAGTAAGATTTCTGTAATAAAAGAATTTTATGACAAATATTATACAAACATTTCCCTATTAAACAGAATTTTATAACAAAAATTATAAAAATTTGATCAAAAGTGTATTATAAACAGCCTCCAAATTCTTGCGTTTTGCGTTTGCGATTTCCAGCACACCCCCCTTTATTTGAGCAAAAAATTGTATACATATTTATTTCATTTATTTTTTAAATTAGACCTTAAAATAAATAACCAAATTCAATATTCGACAACTTTATTAATTAAAGCTTAGTCAAGTTTTAGAGCACGAAATTATTAGGGAAAGCCCATTTTTAATGTAGATATAACTAAAGCATTCGCTTATTAATGATGCCCCTAATTTTTAAAAAAGAAAGCTGGTCGTGTTCGTACCTAACAGTTAGTGCCGGTTCACACACGTCAAGTTTTACTCGTCAAGTCTTGAGCTTTTATGAGAGAAGAGAAAAGAGAATGCCATTTCATTTCCCCTCTCTCCAAAAAACTCAAGACTTGACGAGTCAAGCTTGACGTGTGTGAACCGGCACTTATATTTACCTATTTCAACAATCATTTAGCATTTTATCCTTCAGTTTTCATTAAAAATTACAGCTTTTACACTATTAATTACTATGCACTGCTAGATTTCTTTTTGTAGAAATTACAGGCAAAAGACTGGTAAAATAAAAAAAAATATTAGTTTATAAGAATCTACTTATGCATTTAAATTGCTTTTATTTAACTTGCAATATATGTTTGTGGGTAAAATCTTGCAACTCAAATTTAAAGCAGATTACTCGAACCGATTTAGCTGACATTTTGTAACACGTGTTCAGTTTGGATGACAATGCATGGTTAACTGTGTAAAGTTATTATACATCTAACATGTATTGACAAGCAACATGCTTTTATATCATATAAATTGATTAATGACATTATAAGTTCGAAAAACAGGCAGTAAAATTTTTTAAGTAATTATTTCTCTTTAAATAAAGTTACCTAAACATTTACAGCCGGATTCATAAACATTTTAAACTCCATTTCAAATCTGTTTTAAGCATAAATCGTTAAAATTGTATTCATAAACGAATATTACCTTAAAAACCCTATTTTAAACCTTGTGTAAATAAGCGAATTTTAAAATTGGTTCGACCCTTGTTTAAACCTATTTTAAAATGACATTTTTGCTTTTTGCTGTGTGTTTATGGTCATTTTGAACATTTTTGCGAGAAATTTTAAGACAATATATTATTATGTATTTAAACATTAAAAATAAAATGAAATTCAAAAATATGTATGTATGTATGAAAAATGTATATTATTAATAATATATTTTTCAATTTCACAAATTAAAGCTCAAAAAATTATTAATTGTACATTATGAACTAGTGATGTGTAAACGATCAAAACAAATAAAATAAAACTCGTTATTTGAATACTTTTTGATATCAGCAATAAAATCATCATCTAAATTGCACTTTGTTTTGTTTTGTTTGAACTCTTTATTTTTTTAAATATAAGAGACAACTATTCATATATAAAAAACAATTTTTTTCTCACACACGACAAAAAAAATTTTAGATACGAATACGAGTATGAATTAATAACCACTGTTTTACATCATTATGATTCATGTGACAAATAAAAGAGATAGCGTTGCCACCATCAAATTAAAAAATACGGTAAAACGTTTATAAGTTAAAATGCTGATTATGAATACGAATTTAAAAAAAAGCTTTTTTAGGCTTAAAATGTTTTTTAACTAAAATTCATCTAAAACCTGAATTATGATTTTTTTATGAATACGGCTGTTAGAATATGAGAACACCAAACAAGTATGAAATCCGCCACGTTTAGCGAGAAATCACTACATATGGCAGCCCAGATTGTACTATGAAATTTTCTAAACAATGTGGCAAATTGCCACTGGCAATGTGTTAAAAGAAACAAATATAGTATACTGGTACAACATAAACATTTTAATAGTATTGTTTCTTTTCAATCAGTTGTTGGGTAAACGAAAAAACAACTCAGAATTTTTCGTTTATTGTTTTCTATTTTTGGGTACACTCAAAAAGTTGTACAGTAACTGAATGTAATTTACTAAAATCATTTTCCGTAGAGTTAAAACTTAATAAAATTTGTTATTTTATAATTAAACTAATTCTTTAACTATTTCTATATGTTTCTCCAAAAAATATATGTTCAGTTATTTTTTATGCATAAAATAAAACTGAAATACTTAACTGCAAAGATATTTCAAATTATTTTATTATTTATGTACATACTTATAGGAACATGTGCACATAAATAAAAAAACACAAATTTTTCGCTGATTTGGTAGGTAATAATGACAGGTATAAATACTGTTTTAGCTGTTTTAGTATGTAATTTAAATTGAGTTAAAATTAATTGAAAAAACCTTTAAATGTATTTTTTGTAGTTTGTACATTGAAATAACAGAAAAATTTATTAATTTTTAAAGAGTTTCTCCGTTTTAAAATTAACATTAAAAAATAGCCGCAAAATTCCTTTATTTTAAATGAAATTTCAGTTTTTCAAACTTAATATTATTTTGAATTTACCTACATAATATTTTGAGTGTAACATCAAACAAATATGCTATACTTGTTTCTTTTAACACATTGCCGTATTCAATCAATTGTGAATGAATGAACGAAATCCACAAAAGACTGACTGACACAAAAGATAAACTGACCCAAAAGACAAGTGACCCGAAATGAACGACTGAACGAAGTGAACGAACTCGTTCACTGTTTTGAATTGAACGTTAATGACCGGTCACCTAAATGAACGATTAAGCCCAAGACTATATGCCATTACTGCCATGGTGTTGGCCACATCCGTAAGGACTGTTGGAAATTCAAGAATAGCAAATCAGACAATGGTCAGAATGCCAAGGTTGCTGAAAATGATGAGGCTAATTCTTGTTTTGTTTTGAACGTTAAATCAGGAGTTTGGGTAGTTGACTCGGGCGCTACTTGTCATATTTGTAGTGTTAAAGAAGAATTTATAAGTCTTGACTTATCTTGGCGTGAAAAGGTGGCTGTTGCTGATGGCGGTGTTGCATTTTCTACTGGTAAAGGTTCTTGTAAGATAAGGCTGGTGAATCGAAAGGGCGGTGAAGTGATCGTTACCGTCGATAATGTTTTGTATATTCCGTCGTTTAAAGGAAGTTTGCTGTCGGTAAAGAAAATGTCTGCTGTTGGTTTTAAAGTTTTGTTTTCTGGCTCAAGTTGCAGAATTCTTGACATGAATAATGTCGAAGTTGGTGTGGCAGATTGTGTTGACAATTTATATCAACTAAAAACTGGAAATCGTGAAGCAGCGTTAACTGCTGTTTGTAATCTTGATCGGTGCCAACATTACTACCACAAGCTTTTTGGCCACAGAGATTTTAATGCAGTAAGGGCTATGCAATCTGGTAAGCTTGAAAATAACTTTGATATAGTTGATTGTAAAATTCGGAAGACATGTGATATATGTGTGAAATGTAAGCTTTCTCGAAAACCATTTCCTAACAAATCGGAGTCTAAAACTGGGGAAGTCCTTGAGTTAATACATTCCGACATTTGCGGTCCAATGCAAACTGTAACCCCTGGTGGACGAAAATATTTTTTGACATTAATCGATGATTACAGTCGTTATACAACCGTATACTTACTTAATGAGAAGTCTGAAGTTTTTGAAAAAATTAAAACATATGTTGAAATCGTTAGAAACAAGTTTGGAAGGGTCCCTAAGTGCTTTAGATCGGACAATGGAGCCGAATATAAATCTAAAAGAATGTTGGACTTTCTTCAAAGCTGTGGCATTAGATCCCAATTTGCCCACAACAAAACGGTGTGGCCGAGAGGAAAAATAGATATCTGGTGGAAATGTCTCGTTGTCTTCTCGAAGAGGCTGGTTTGTCAAAAATGTATTGGGGTGAAGCCATTATCTGTTCAAATTATCTACAAAACAGACTTGTTACCAGTTCAATTACGTGTACTCCCTATGAGAGATGGGAAGGTCGTAAACCCAACATTACTAATTTCAGAATATTTGGTGCTAAAGCATACGTGTTAACTCCTAAGGTGAATAGGAAAAAATTCGACAACAAGTCGGTATTGTTAACGTTCATGGGTTATGACGAGCAGTCGAAGGGATTACGTTTCGTTGATACGAGTACAAATAAGGTCACTGTAAGTAGAGATTACAAATTCGTATCTCTGAACGCTGTTATGAGGTCGAAGGACAATCGTAATTCAACTACAAACAATGAAAACTTGGTGATCGAAATTTCTCCAACTCGAACTGAAGACGTTCCTGATAATTTTGATCAGGGCTCGTACTGCAGTGATCTTGAATATTTTGAGGCCGTGGTAGATCCAAAAGTGGTCGATCCAGTTGAAGGACCACATGTTATTAAACCGGTTTTAAGACGTTCAACTAGATCAAGCAAGGGTATACCTCCTTGTAAATACTCTGTAAGTTTGGTTAAATCTGATGATATCGTCGAACCTAGAACGTACAAACAGGCCGTAGTATCAGAACGCAAACTTCAATGGGAGTCTGCAATGAAGGAGGAGATGAATTCGCTTAAAAGTAATCAAACTTGGGATTTAGTCCGTGCTCCACCTGATGCGAATATTGTCGGTTGTAAATGGACGTACAAAGTTAAACGTGGAGTAGACGGTAAGATTCAACGCTTCAAGGCCAAGGGTTTAATCAAAAGTATGGCTGCGATTATGATGAGGTGTTCGCGCCTGTTGTGCGCCAACCAACTTTTCGCATTTTGTTGTCAGTTGCTGCTGAAAGAAAAATGTATGTTGAACATATGGACATAAAGTGTGCTTTCTTAAATGGCTGTTTGAAGGAGACAATCTACATGAAACAACCGCCTGGTTTTATTGAAGGTGATGGCAATTTGGTGTGCAAACTCAAACGCAGTATATATGGCCTTAAGCAAGCTGCAAACGTATGGAATAAGGTTCTGAACGACGTATTGTTAAATGGCGGTTTTATTCAGAGTAAAGCTGATCCGTGTTTATACAACAAAGTCATCAATGGGGAAGGTGTCCATGTGCTAGTTTATGTTGATGATTTGGTTGTTGCTGCTAGAGATGAACGTGAAATTCGAAATGTCTACGACATGCTGGGTGATAAATTTGAAGTGAGCAATCTTGGTGCCATATCACAATACCTTGGTATGGAAGTCGTGAGGACTAGTGAATTTCACTATAAGATACGGCAGAAACACTATATTGCCGAAATGCTAACCAAATTTGGTCTACAGGATGCAAAATGCTCAAAATATCCACTTGATCCGTCATACGGGAAAAATAGTTCAGAACTTTTATTACGTAATGATGAGTACCAAAGATTAATGGGATCATTGTTATATTAATCTGTAAATACACGCCCTGATATTTCTGCAAGCGTCGCAATATTGGCTAGGAAAACGAGTAATCCAACCCATGAGGATTGGAATGAATTGAAGCGTGTGGCAAAATATCTTAAGGGAACATCCGATATGTACTTAAACTTGAACGTTAGTTCTAATAAACGAAACGAACTTATCGGCTATGCAGATGCCAACTGGGCAGAGTGCAGAATTGATAGAAAATCAAACTCTGGTTACATCTTTATGTTTAATGGGAGTGCTGTCAGCTGGGCTTGTAAAAAGCAAACTAGTGTCTCATTGTCAACAACGGAGGCAGAATTTATTGCGTTATCCGAAGCTGCAAAAGAAGCTGTCTGGATCAGAAATGTGCTTTTCGATTTGGGATGTCGGCAAGAATGTCCAACAATTATGTTTGAGGATAACAGAAGCTGCTTAAATTTAATAAAAGACGAGAAACTAAGCAATCGGTCTAAGCATATTGATACAAAAGTTCATTTTGTGAAAGATTACATCGACAAGAAGATAATCAAATGTGAATACTGCCCTTCAGAGGAAATGATTGCTGACATGCTAACCAAACCCTTACCAACAACAAAGCTGGAAACCTTCAGGCTGAAATCAAACGTTTACTAATTTGTAATTGAGGAGGAGTGTTGGAAATACGTTAATTTTAGTTCAACTTTATTTGTCAATTCCAAAATCGGTTTAACTTTACTTTTGTTTCACTGTATTCCCAAATATGTATAGCACTAGCTTAACCCGTGCGCTTCGCTACACTGCTTTAACCACTTCTTCAGTTGAGAGATACTTAATATATGCATCCTATGGGAGGTATTTCCCCCTGCGCCTACCGGCTTTATTTTTATTTTCAAAAGTGTAGCATACCATAAGAGTGACTTTTACAAAGTTTGAACATTCTCACTTAACAGTTCTTAAGATATGCGATATTAAACATTGGTGTCCCATGGGGGGTAACACTTCCCCCGCTGCTATTTTATTTCAGTTTTGGGGCTCTGAAGATCCTACTATCAAAAGTTCAACAAAATCCGTGCAGTGGCTCTTAATTATATTTCTATCTATGAGGGGTACTGCTCCTTCTCTGTCAACCCCGCCCATTTTTATATTGAAATTTAAAGTTAACCATAATAGTAGCTTTAACCACGTTTGAAGACTCTCCCTTTAATAGTTCTTCAGTTGAGTGATATTTAATATATGCATCCTATGGGAGGTATTTCCCCCCCTGCGCCTACCCGCTTTATTTTTATTTTCAATAGTGTAGTATACCATAAGAGTGACTTCTACAAAGTTTGAACATTCTCACTATAACAGTTCTTAAGATATGCGATATTAAACATTGGTGTCCTTTTGGGGGTAACACTTCCCCCGCTACTATTTTATTTCAGTTTTGGGGCTCTGAAGATCCTACTATCAAAAGTTCAACAAAATGCATGCAGCGGCTCTTAATTATATTTCTATCTATGAGGGGTACTGCTCCTCCCCTGTCAACCCCGCCCATTTTTATAATGAAATTTTCATTTTACCATAATAGTAGCTTTAACCACGTTTGAAGGCTGTCCCTTAAATAGTTCTTCAGTTGAGCTATATTTAATATATGCATCCTATGGGAGGTATTTCCCCCCTGCGCCTACCGCTTTATTTTTATTCTCAATAGAGTAGTATACCATAAGAGTGACTTCTACAAAGTTTGAACATTCTCACTGTAACAGTTCTTAAGATATGCTATATTAAACATTGGCGTCCTATGGGGGGAACCACTTCCCCCGCTACTGTTTTATTTAAATTTTGGGGCTTAGAAGATCCTACTACCAAAAGTTCAACAAAATGCGTGCAGCGGGTCTTAAGATATGCGATATTAAATATTGGCATTCTATGGGGGGTACCAATTCCCCTGCCCCGATTTTGGATTTCAAAATCAACTAACCATCATCACTCC
Organism: Pollenia angustigena; assembly: GCA_930367215.1. Classification (NCBI taxonomy): domain Eukaryota; kingdom Metazoa; phylum Arthropoda; class Insecta; order Diptera; family Polleniidae; genus Pollenia; species Pollenia angustigena. The sequence continues at coordinate 104,112,776 of OV884057.1, read as the reverse complement.
TCCCTGTACCTTCCCTAAAAATTTTATGGCAATCGGTCGAGCCGTTCTCGAGTTATGGAGTGACAATCAAAATGTACACTTCTTTTTATATATATAGATATAGATTAATAAATTATTAAAAATAAGAACCTTTAAATTATGCAAAAAAAAAACACAATACGCATTAAACTTATTTTTGTAAATGTGACGAATTCGTTTTAAAACAAAATTAATTAAATCATAACATGTCTCCTATTCTAAATAAACTTGTCACTGTTACGATTTATCAACACCAAATATTTCCATACAGTGTAACCAAAATATGTAAAGACACAGAAAAGTTTGATTAAAAAAAACAAAAAAAAAGCTTCAAATTTCTGCAAAATTCCACAAAAGTCAATGCTACGAAGAATTTTTTATTAAAATATACTTTTAATTCTAATAATATTAACTGTCAGCGTGACAATTTTTGTTATTTTGTTGTTTTTTCCGATTTAACAGTGCGTCAGTGTTTAAAGATACAAATAGAAAAAATATAATTTTGCAATTACTTTAACTTGTCTGATTCTAATGCTGTAATTTATAAGATATTGTGTCTTGTTGTTGTATTAGAAAATCAAATTAGTAAATACAAATACAAAAAATATACCTCTAGTAGATATGAATGTCTGTGCCCAATTTTTTTTTTCGGATGATGTTTATTTCTCGAGTTATAGTTATTTATATAGTTATTTATAGTTATAGTTATAGTTATTTATAGTTATAGTTATTTCAGTTTTGGGGCTCTGAAGATCCTACTATCAAAAGTTCAACAAAATCCGTGCAGTGGCTCTTAATTATATTTCTATCTATGAGGGGTACTGCTCCTTCTCTGTCAACCCCGCCCATTTTTATATTGAAATTTAAAGTTAACCATAATAGTAGCTTTAACCACGTTTGAAGACTCTCCCTTTAATAGTTCTTCAGTTGAGTGATATTTAATATATGCATCCTATGGGAGGTATTTCCCCCCCTGCGCCTACCCGCTTTATTTTTATTTTCAATAGTGTAGTATACCATAAGAGTGACTTCTACAAAGTTTGAACATTCTCACTATAACAGTTCTTAAGATATGCGATATTAAACATTGGTGTCCTTTTGGGGGTAACACTTCCCCCGCTACTATTTTATTTCAGTTTTGGGGCTCTGAAGATCCTACTATCAAAAGTTCAACAAAATGCATGCAGCGGCTCTTAATTATATTTCTATCTATGAGGGGTACTGCTCCTCCCCTGTCAACCCCGCCCATTTTTATAATGAAATTTTCATTTTACCATAATAGTAGCTTTAACCACGTTTGAAGGCTGTCCCTTAAATAGTTCTTCAGTTGAGCTATATTTAATATATGCATCCTATGGGAGGTATTTCCCCCCTGCGCCTACCGCTTTATTTTTATTCTCAATAGAGTAGTATACCATAAGAGTGACTTCTACAAAGTTTGAACATTCTCACTGTAACAGTTCTTAAGATATGCTATATTAAACATTGGCGTCCTATGGGGGGAACCACTTCCCCCGCTACTGTTTTATTTAAATTTTGGGGCTTAGAAGATCCTACTACCAAAAGTTCAACAAAATGCGTGCAGCGGGTCTTAAGATATGCGATATTAAATATTGGCATTCTATGGGGGGTACCAATTCCCCTGCCCCGATTTTGGATTTCAAAATCAACTAACCATCATCACTCCTCCCTGTACCTTCCCTAAAAATTTTATGGCAATCGGTCGAGCCGTTCTCGAGTTATGGAGTGACAATCAAAATGTACACTTCTTTTTATATATATAGATATGGATATAGTGATTTGGCAACTCTTTTTATTTTTACATGACATAAAATTTTTATTTTATTTTCATATACTTTTCAATATATTCTTGTGAACAGTCGAGAATTTTCTGTAACGAAAATTCTTATAATAAAACTTTGCTTAATCTTTCAATTTAAACATAAAAGAAATTTGTCTTTAATTTCAAGAATTCATAGTTTGAATTAAATTTTCAATTGAGGTAGGCATATTTCCAGAAGGCATTTGTATACCTTCCCTAGGAACATTAGCGTATGGAGGTTGCTTTGCGTTAGAAGTACTCGGGGGATTTTTCGCATTAGGGTTTCCTTTTAAGACTTCGGCATATGATTGGTTTTGATTGTTTGCTTGTGAAGTACTAGCAAAAGAGCCAGCGGCTTGGCTGGGCGCATGTGACGGACCATATTGGGAGTGAGTATATTTTTGAACTAAAGCAGGTTTTCTTAAATGCAAGAAGACTCTACAACCCCTATAGTTTGCGGTGTGATTTTCGCCACAGTTGCTGCATTTCTTAACATTCGGGTCAGCTTTTAAACGATTACATTCGGCGGTTTTATGAGCGTCGCCACAAACCACACATACGTGAGCCAATTTACAATATGATATTGTATGCCCTTATTCCTGACAATTTGTGCATTGGGAGGGACCCTTTCGTTTTAATGGCTCCTCAACAGTTATTCTTCTGTTGAGTAGGTAGCGCAAGTTGTATATGGGATGAACTAAATTTTTGGTTTTGAGAACCGATGAATCAAACGATATTTCAACGCGGTGCATTGGTTGAGGAACTTTATTCCTGTTCAAAATGTTATGAACAGATTTTACCTCATACCCCTCTAGCTCTATGGCAGATTTTATTTCCTCTGTAGGAACAGAACTATCTATGCCTTTTATGACAATAATCAATCCCTTAGCACTTTTTAATTGATATGTATAGTAACTTTTATTTTCTGCGTCCAGGTGTCTTGATATAATACGAAAGTTCGTTTCTGTACTGGCTTGAATTTTGGTTTCTTGAATTTGCCCGCGTCGTATAGAAACGACGTAGAAATTATTCTTACCTACCAGTTGAATCAACATGTTGACTATGCTATTTGATGTTTGCTCCCGCAGATAGATAGGTGGCGGTTTAACTTCTTTAGTGGCTGTTCCATTAGCTGATTCTGCTTCTTCATCGTCAGGTATGGATAGTACAGAGAATCTGTTACCATTTGTTGGCAAAGAGACTACGTTAGAGCCTTTGTATTGTTTGGCCATGCGTTCCTGTTGGGTGGACCTAGGGCTAGCCTTTCTCTTAGTTATTGTAATATATCTGTCCATGCCTGTTTGCACTTTAGTACTTTTTGGCACAGCTCCTGTATTTATTAACGCAAATCGTGATGTTCCAGGTTTTTCGTTATTATTCCTCTGGTCAGACGACTTCACACTTTGAACCACATTTACGGTTGGATCAACACACTTGCTCAGGTTGGGCACACTTGCACTTAAATTGCTGTATGGAAAACCAGTTGCGCTGGCAATTTTTGCACTTAAATAATTTTTATATTATTCTGCGTATCGAATGTTTTCATTGCTCACGCTCGGCGAGCTTTCCACAATATACGCATTTCTGTCAAACTTGACGCTTTGACGCTCACCGCTCAGTCGCTTGACGCTTAGCCGCTCATTGCGTGGCCTCGGCCTAAGAGTGGCATATGCGTTTTTTTTTCATTATCGTGATATTTTTGGATTCACAAATTTCTTTGTTGTTTATTTTTGTAATAAATAAGAGAATAAGAAAGAAAGAGCTTAACTTCTTTTCAATCAGAGAAAAGATAAAACTATTATTACGATTAATTGAAATTATAAGAAGGTCACCAAAGCCAACCAAAGCTACTATTCAATTTTTTGATTTGTGTTTATCTTTTGTTTGCTTCTAATAAGAAATTATTTAAACAGTCAAACACAAAATCAACAAAAACTAAGAAAGGGGTTTCCCCGAAAACCGCAGAAAACAAAATTTTTTCCAGAAGGCATTTGTATACCTTCCCTAGGAACATTAGCGTATGGAGGTTGCTTTGCGTTAGAAGTACTCGGGGGATTTTTCGCATTAGGGTTTCCTTTTAAGACTTCGGCATATGATTGGTTTTGATTGTTTGCTTGTGAAGTACTAGCAAAAGAGCCAGCGGCTTGGCTGGGCGCATGTGACGGACCATATTGGGAGTGAGTATATTTTTGAACTAAAGCAGGTTTTCTTAAATGCAAGAAGACTCTACAACCCCTATAGTTTGCGGTGTGATTTTCGCCACAGTTGCTGCATTTCTTAACATTCGGGTCAGCTTTTAAACGATTACATTCGGCGGTTTTATGAGCGTCGCCACAAACCACACATACGTGAGCCAATTTACAATATGATATTGTATGCCCTTATTCCTGACAATTTGTGCATTGGGAGGGACCCTTTCGTTTTAATGGCTCCTCAACAGTTATTCTTCTGTTGAGTAGGTAGCGCAAGTTGTATATGGGATGAACTAAATTTTTGGTTTTGAGAACCGATGAATCAAACGATATTTCAACGCGGTGCATTGGTTGAGGAACTTTATTCCTGTTCAAAATGTTATGAACAGATTTTACCTCATACCCCTCTAGCTCTATGGCAGATTTTATTTCCTCTGTAGGAACAGAACTATCTATGCCTTTTATGACAATAATCAATCCCTTAGCACTTTTTAATTGATATGTATAGTAACTTTTATTTTCTGCGTCCAGGTGTCTTGATATAATACGAAAGTTCGTTTCTGTACTGGCTTGAATTTTGGTTTCTTGAATTTGCCCGCGTCGTATAGAAACGACGTAGAAATTATTCTTACCTACCAGTTGAATCAACATGTTGACTATGCTATTTGATGTTTGCTCCCGCAGATAGATAGGTGGCGGTTTAACTTCTTTAGTGGCTGTTCCATTAGCTGATTCTGCTTCTTCATCGTCAGGTATGGATAGTACAGAGAATCTGTTACCATTTGTTGGCAAAGAGACTACGTTAGAGCCTTTGTATTGTTTGGCCATGCGTTCCTGTTGGGTGGACCTAGGGCTAGCCTTTCTCTTAGTTATTGTAATATATCTGTCCATGCCTGTTTGCACTTTAGTACTTTTTGGCACAGCTCCTGTATTTATTAACGCAAATCGTGATGTTCCAGGTTTTTCGTTATTATTCCTCTGGTCAGACGACTTCACACTTTGAACCACATTTACGGTTGGATCAACACACTTGCTCAGGTTGGGCACACTTGCACTTAAATTGCTGTATGGAAAACCAGTTGCGCTGGCAATTTTTGCACTTAAATAATTTTTATATTATTCTGCGTATCGAATGTTTTCATTGCTCACGCTCGGCGAGCTTTCCACAATATACGCATTTCTGTCAAACTTGACGCTTTGACGCTCACCGCTCAGTCGCTTGACGCTTAGCCGCTCATTGCGTGGCCTCGGCCTAAGAGTGGCATATGCGTTTTTTTTTCATTATCGTGATATTTTTGGATTCACAAATTTCTTTGTTGTTTATTTTTGTAATAAATAAGAGAATAAGAAAGAAAGAGCTTAACTTCTTTTCAATCAGAGAAAAGATAAAACTATTATTACGATTAATTGAAATTATAAGAAGGTCACCAAAGCCAACCAAAGCTACTATTCAATTTTTTGATTTGTGTTTATCTTTTGTTTGCTTCTAATAAGAAATTATTTAAACAGTCAAACACAAAATCAACAAAAACTAAGAAAGGGGTTTCCCCGAAAACCGCAGAAAACAAAATTTTTAAATTACCATCACATAAAAATCAGTGCGACAGAACAACAGAGAGCAAACAATTTCTACTTAAGGTTTAGAGTTTTTTAATTTGTATTTTAAGCGCGTAAAAAATTTAATTCTGTTAAAAGTTTGTGGTAAAAAATTAAAAAAAAAAAAAAAATAATATCGCAAGATTTTCGTGGCAGTAAAAAATAAAATTATATTTAATTGGAAATGTTAACCACCGAATACCGGGCATGAAACATCTTTCAAACCGACAAGTTCTGGCTGTTTTATTTTATAATATTCGCTAAGGAATATTAACCGTGCAAGAAAGTGCTAATTTAGCTATAAAGGAATGTATGATTTTCGGGGAAAAAGCTCGAATACCCACGAAAATACCCACGAGTTTGGCAAAATTTGCAAAAAATTCAAAGAAGACTTGGGTGCTCAAAGATAAGGAAAATTTGTTTGTACATACATTGGACGATCTTTTTGACATAGCGCACGCTGATGCCATAAATATAATAAATAAAATAAATAAAAACAGCGAGAACCTGGTAGACCAGGCTCTTTGACAGGAGTGGATTACAATTTATGGCGTAGAGAAGAAAGAACGAAATCGCGGTTATTAGCAGAAAGAAACAGGCAGCTAAATGAAACTAAAACACCAGTCATATCACCAAATTCAAGTTTCGCATCAGATTCGTCATCCATCAATTTCGTTGAAAATCACCAAGATCATAGTCAACAGACTTCGGAAGAAAATGTATTGCATTTGCAAAAAAAAAAGGACACAATGATTTTCTTTCCAGTTGAGCATTCGTGATTCCGTGTATATTCTGGAAGCAACACTTTAAGCACTTGGGAAGAATGTAGACAAATTTATAATAAATAAATCTACCATGCAAAGAAAAAGAACACAGATGAGAAAAGATCGTGCCGAAAAAATAAAAGCAGATTTTGAAAGTAATGTTCCTGAAATGGTCACTATTCATTGGGATGGGAAATTATTGCACCCAACAAATGCAAAAAATGTTAAAGAAGAGAGACTTCCAATTGTAATCGTGTATGAAATAAAGAGAAACTTATTGTAGTACCTAAATTAGATCATGCAAGTGGAAAAGAGCGGCTGTAGGAAATATCGCCCAAAGAAAAATGGCCAAAAAAAAAAATGAAAAATCGCCCAAATGAAGAATCGCCCAAAAGAACATGAAAAATGACCCAAACAGTTAAATATGAAATTTTGCCCAAATAAAACGAAAAAGGGCCCCAAAAAAAAAATTAAAAATGACCCAAAAAGCAAAAACGAATTTTTTCCAAAAAAAAAAAAAAAAAAAAAATTACCCAATTTGCAAAAAGCCAACAAAACTATTTTTAAAGAAACTTGTTTTACCAAAACAAAAACCGGCTTCGCTAACTAAAGCTTCTCTGCATAGCCGGCCTTCGGCCCGGCCCAAGGATTTTCTACTCTATGATATAACAAAAACCGGCTTCGCTAACTTAAGCTTCTCTGCATAGCCGGCCTTCGGCCGGGCCATAGGATTTTCTCCTCTATGGTATAACAAAGACCGGCTTCGCTAACTAAAGCTTCTCTGCGCAGACGGCCTTGGGCGGGCGCAAGAATTTTTTCCTTTATGGTACACCAAGTACCGGTTTCTCTTAGTAAAGCTTCTAAAATCTGCTTTGTTTCCGAACGAAGGCCGTTGTGGACATTATGACACTCTACAAAGTGACATAACGTCCACGGACTTTATGACACTGCTCTGATGGGCATTATGACACTTAAAAGTGTCATAAAGTCCATGGACACTCTGATACTTTTTGGAGTGTCATAGTTATTTTTACAAATAACATGTAGGAATTCGACGTATAATGAATGATTTAGACAAATAGTCTGTAAGATTTGGAAGCAATTTTAAAAATTAAAGATGGCCCGAAAAAATGGGCTATTTTTCATACAATTTAAAAAACGAAAAATCACCCGATAATAACGAAAAATAGCCCACAAATTTTGGGTCACTTTTCATATGAATTCAGGCCCAATTTTACATGGAATTTTTTTGGGAGATTTTTCATTATTTTTTTTTTGGCCATTTTTCTTCGGGCGATTTTTCCTACAGCCGAAAAGAGCAGGCTGCAGCTATATTGAATGCAATAAATTAATGGCATATCTCCGATAAAGTTCAAATTATGTGCTGTGACACCACAGCTTCTAACACGGGTCGCTTTAATGGTACATGTGCGCTACTGGAGCGATCACTAGAAAGAGAACTTATTTTATTTGGGTGCAGCCATCATGTGTACGAGTTAGTGTTGAAAACTGTATTCGAAACAAAAATCCCTCAAGTCACGGTTAGCGCTGATGTACCGCTCTTTAAAAAGTTGAAAAACAATAGTGGGGAATGTAAGATGAGATAGACCCACTTTTTTATTGTTGATGTGTTTTGTTAAAGCTTTGATATTGTTACAAGTAAAACTGTTGCTATAAGTCTTATACGTTTAACAGTTTTATTTGGTTTAATATCTTTAGTTTTTCTAAAATCTTTATGGATGAAGTTTCCTGATGATCTGGCCTAAGCAACCAGTGAAATGCATAGGAATAGCTTATCCCATCAACAATAAATTTCAAGTGTTTTTATCAAGAATAAAAACTGGGAATTAAGCACGAATAACAAAATCTTTTGAAATTAAAATTTTGTATTCCCAAAAATTGAAATTACTTTTTGATAATAAACAGGCAAGTGCACGGCCTAAAAAAACACTTAATTGACAACATCTTTTGTAAGTTGTTTGTTTTTTATTTTGTTTTTCTTAACCTACTTACAACTACAATTAATGTTGAGAGAATTTCAACTAATTGTAGTGGGGAATGTAAGATGAGATAAACCCACTTTTTTATTGTTGATGTGTTTTGTTAAAGCTTTGATATTGTTACAAGTAAAACTGTTGATATAAGTCTTATACGTTTAACAGTTTTATTTGGTTTAATATCTTTAGTTTTTCTAAAATCTTTATGGATGAAGTTTCCTGATGATCTGGCCTAAGCAACCAGTGAAATGCATAGGAATAGCTTATCCCATCAACAATAAATTTCAAGTGTTTTTATCAAGAATAAAAACTGGGAATTAAGCACGAATAACAAAATCTTTTGAAATTAAAATTTTGTATGCCCAAAAATTGAAATTACTTATTGATAACAATCAGGCGCGGATCCAGCTCGAGCCTTACGGGGGGGAAATTTTGTATGATACAAAAAAGTAAAAAATTTGTTTTTAAAAATTTATTAAAAACAATAAATGTATATTACATAATTACATAAAAAAAAACAAAAGGGTTAAATAAAATATAAGATCCGTTCAATATAAATTAAAATAAATTAATTTTTTTATATAAGTAAATTGTGATTTTCTTGTGAGGCAAATTGAGATAGTACAGTCTATCTTCGGTCATTGTTGATCTGAGCCATGTTTTTATTCGACGAAGGGTAGGAAAGGACCTCTCGCTTGTAGTATTACTGACGAGCATTGACACGAAAATTTGAAATATTTTTCTTAGATTTGGGAAGATGTCTTCATCATAGTTTATTAAAGCATCTACAATGTTATCTGATAGATTTTCAGATATTTTCCATGTTTGTTGCCAATGCAACAGTTCAGGCTCAAGTTAAAATGTGTTAATCTCGTTTATCAAATATAATAAGCTCATCAGCTAGTTGTGATTTTAAAATAAATGGTATATGGGCAAATCTCAAAAACAGTCCACAAACCAAAAATTTTTCAAATTAATTTTTTTAGATGTATAATTTAATTTTTATATTTAAAAATATGTATTTCGACGATCATTAATACAATAATTTTTACCAAATATAACCCCTTCCCTGATCTCTTGATGTTACACATGAATTTAACATTATTTTAGGTGCTTTTTGAGCTTGAAATAGCACTTACAGCCAGCGGACTCATCACAATATAAATTTCGTTAAAAAAAAGATTGATATTCATTCATACATTCATTAATGATCACAAAATAAGTTTATATATATAATTTGTTTTGTTAAAATAAATAAAATTGTGTTTATTATATAGTACTAAAATCTGTAGCGTGCGTTGTAAGGCGTGCGTCACAAAGGGTTCACGGCTTTTATCAAAAAATTACAACATTTTTAAGCTGCGAATAAGTGATTTTAGAGTTCTCTTATATTCATCTTTCTTTTAGGAATTAGACTTTGTATACCTTATCATGCCAAATTCGCTAAAAATTAGGAAAACACACTTCAACTTTGAAAGTTGCTTCTAAGTTTTGTGGCGTGCGTCATATATATATATATATATATGTCATTCGTAAGTACATATTAATGTCACTAAATACTATATATAAGTTAAAGCTATCTCTTTTGAAAGGCCAACAAATGTTTATATATCAATCAGAAAACACGTGCGAGTGTAGCGTTCGTTACGCAGGATTTGTCCATATGACTTGATTACACTTTCAGGTTGAAGTTTAGGATATCTATTGGGAAAGATGATTTTAGATCTTGTAAAATAAATTCAATAAGAGGAATGTAACCTACAACTCGGTAGTAATCTTCAACATTTTGGAAGTGATTATTTCGTTAAAATTTTGCCTTTTCGATTGGAACCTCGATTTGAACGCAAATAACTTTAACTTTTTCAAAAATAGCTTTAAATTGTTCTTCGGCCTTATTTCTTTTTTCTTCAAGGCACATGATAAAAATTTTGATAAGGCTTGATCCTTTTTAAAGATCTATATCTTGCTTTTGTAAACTGATACTAAGTGGCTGTGTTACAATAGGTATCACACTTAAATGTATATTCCGCAAATAAATTTAAAAGTACTAAGTGAGTTCCTTAATATAAAGGTAGAGATACTACCTTTCCACTCAGATATTTTTTCCAAAGCTTCTACTATATGATTTACACTTGTTGCAAAGACGCACAATGAAGAGAGTTTGGCTCCCAAATACTTTGCTAAAACTGTTTTTCGCTTGGGATGATTATATATAAAAAATTTTGTCGTTTTTTTAACTAATGATACAACTTTTTGTATTAATGGCACTTTATTGCTTTTAGAAATTGAGTTTTTCGATTTATGGGAATAGCAAGGCGCTTGTTTCGCATTTGTCGCTTTTCCAGGAATTTTGAACAGCTCCATTTTCTGCTGACATCCGAGGACACCCATCTGTTCCATCTCCTACACAATTTTTTAGGTCAAGACCAAAATTTGTCAAAGTTTTAAGAACTATTGATGATAGTGCCTTCGCATCACTTGACACATCAACGTCATCCATATACTTTGAAGCCTCTTCAAATGCGTTTACAACAAAGCCCATAAATTCTTCCCTAAAAACTTTTTGTTGTATGTTGAAATATCTAAAAGATAAGGAAATCTGCCTTTTCCCCGACAAATCAGTGCTTTCGTCAAAAATTATCGAATAGAATTTTGATTCATATAACACATTTATACATAAATATTGCAAATACTAAGGCTTTTTAATAATTTAGCCGCACGCATTATCAAGTCAAACGTTTAGTCTTTGAATATAGATGGCACCTGCTGGGATTGAATGTAGAATAATAAGTATTGAATACGGTAAACTAGATGTTTCTTTAGAAATATCTAATAAATAACTATTAGGATTAAGATATGGATACTTATTGAAAATCTTTAGAGATTCAATAAAAAAACAATAAAAAAATACCTTTTGAAAAGTTCGTTAGATATTCCATAAAAAAAAAAAAACTAAAAAAACCTTGCTGGGATTTCCAAAAATTTTGTACATAAAAAAAAATATTATTATGGGAATTCTTGTATTATCGAAATTAACAAAACATATTTTTATAATTTACGGGGGGGAAATTTCCTTATTTCCCCCCCCCCCCCTGAATCCGCGCCTGATAACAATTCGAACAATATTAATCATAACAATTTTCAAAGTGGTTCCTCTATTTCAAACCAGCATTTTCAACCATCGCAGATTGAGAAATTGATTAGCTTTTACCTCTCTGAACTCGAAAAACCAATTATGAGAGGTGATTACCGTGAATTAATAGAGCTTTCAATATTATTTTTGAATGGAAACTATAAAAAAAAATTTAAAATAAAACCCCCTGGGGCTATGCATCAAGCACGGTGGATGGCGAGAGCTATTTATGCGATAAAAATGTTTTTGTATCGCGATCAGCTTAATTTGACCGCCAAAGAAAACGAAGGGTTACAAGAAGTTTCTCTATTCATTGTCACAACTTACGTTAAACCATGGATGCAATGCAACTTAGCCATAAAGGCTCCCCACCAAGATTTGTGTTTTATAAAAGCTGTTAAGAGCTACGAATGTGTTGGCTTTGTTTCAATAAAAAGCAATGACATGTTTTTCCGATTGAAAATAAAAGTAGATTTTCTCACCGAAGACCCATCAACTTGGGAAGACATCCTTTTAAGAAGCAAAATCAAAAGTGATTCACTTGAAAGCAGTAAATGACAACGCTGAAAGAGCTGTTCAGCTCACGCAACAATTCCAAGGACTTCTTACAGTACAAGAAGAACAGAAGCAATATTAATTGCAATGTGTACGGGAGCACAGACAAATATTTCCAAATTGTTCAAAACTACTTTAAAAAATAAATTTGTTTCAACCTAACACACCGGTTTGCAACAGTTCGATTTGCGACGACCAAAAATGTGATAAGATTTTGAAATAAGGTTGTCGAAATTTGTTTTTAAACTCACCAATTTTGGATAGAGACTTTTAATTTATACGGTGAATTCCTTATTTTCAGTTTTTATATTAATCTTTAGTTCTTATTATTAATTTTTTTAATATTATTTTAATGTAAACTTGTTTTCCTAAAAAAAAATTAAAAACATGTTTATTAAAAAAAAAAATTGTTTAGCTAAAAATAAAAATCAATACAATTTAAATAGGAAATCTTTACTCGGTTTGCGTCACAATAATCCGGATCCAATCATCGACAAACTCACGACAAAAAATCGTGCACGACAAAAAGAAAATAGGAAATCTTTGTTCGGTTTGCGTCACAATAATCCGGACCCAATCATCGACAAACTCAGTTTTTAAATGCAAAAACAATACGACCATAGAAAAAACGCATATTCCGCTCTTTAAGGCCCCGTCGCTTAGGGAAGGCGTGGTCGTAGGGGCGTAAAATTGCACATGAGTTATATTCAAGTCTGTTTGAAAAAAATTTGCGGGTACCGTTTCAACATTTCCAAAATTTAAAAATAAGGGACACTCTAGTGGATAGTCTGCATGCTTAGCAGTAGGATTATAAACACGAGCCTTGGGGATCATGTGATAAGGAGGAGGATTACCAGGGGGACACCACAAGGGGGTTCTATCGCCTCTACTGTGGTTGCTTTCGGTCAACGGGATACTCAGGTCATTTGATTCCATGGGCAGGAAAGTTGTTGCCTATGCGGATGACATAGTTCTGCTGGTCAGGGGAAAATTTCTGTCCACGATCGGGGAAATTATGCAGGTGATGCTGGGCGAACTCTCGGCATGGGCAAAGGACAGGGTGCTGTGTGTTAAGCCTGTGAAGACTGTGCTGGTGCTATTTACCAGAAGCTACAGTATAGAGGGATTTAGGAAGCCAGTGCTAGATGGCGTCAAGTTACCTCTATCGGACGGTGCAAAGTATTTGGGTAACTTTCTGGACTGCAAACTGTCTTGGAAGAGAAATACTCAGGAGAGGATGAGAAGGGGACTCAGTGCCTACTACACATGCAGGAACTCCATCGGTAAGAACTGGTGTCTGAGACCGAATATGGTAAACTGGATTTACACATCGGTGGTTAGGCCTATACTTACCTATGGATGCACTGTTTGGTGGGGTGCATTGAGATTGGATAGCTATAGGAAGTTGCTCAGCAAGGTTCAAAGAAGTGCATATTTTGGCATCACAGGCGCAAGGAGAAGCACTCCACAGGCAGCACTGGACATACTTCTATATCTGTCTCCTATCGAGCATTATGTGAGGAGTGTGGCTGCTAGGAACTTACTTAGACTTTACGAGTCTTCCTTAGTTAGACCTAGGCGGGATGATCACACAAGAATTTTGTACGAGGTGGGTTTGCTTGATCGGAGTATTATTCTCCAGGGAATTTCAGATCATAGGACTATGACCTTGGACTTCGGTGTAACACAACCTGTGGAGTTCCCGAATAGCGAGATCTGGCTTGGATCCAATGGACTGTTTGAGGGGTGGGCAGTATTTACGGATGGATCCAAGATGGAAACCGGCACTGGTGCCGGTGTATATATCGCGGAAATCGAGGTAAAAAGGTCACTCAGACTCCCTAATGAGTGCAGTGTCTTCCAGGCTGAGATCCTAGCGATCTGGAGGGCGACGGGGTGATACTGGATCACATCGTGGGTGGATCTGTGGTGACAATTTAAGTCGATAGTCAGGCGGCGCTTATTTTCGAGTCATGCCTAACGTGACCATACGTCCCGGTTTTACCGGGGCAGTCCCGATTTACGGATTTCCGTCCCGGTGTCCCAAAAGAGAGCTTCGGGACGCGAAATTGTACGATTTGACATTTATCATGACAACAATCTTATAGACTCGCAGAAACAGCGTCCACATCAAAGCAAATTCACTAGAAGGTGGGTTCAAGTCAACATATGGTTTTTTCGGTGGACGGCTTGTCAAAGTTTGTATACAAACTACAGTTTTTGTGATATTGTGACAAATGGACCACAAAAGTCGAGTTGTTAAGTCTTAAAAAAATAAGTGTAGAGCAGTAAACAAAACAATTTTAAAAATTATTACTCAAAAATATCTGAAACAAGGCGCTCGAATTAGCGGCGGCGAATGGGCTACCTGTAGATTACGAAAGTATTATTGTAAAAATATATATAATTTTGTTATATGTTGAAAGGGTTTTAAAAATGTACCAGCCATTAAAAAATTACTCTTTGAGCATTGAAAAGTGTCCTCAATAATTAAACTTTTTTTTAAGACCCCACATCAGAACTGTGCTCAGTTTTTTACACGCTCAGTCAGCCAGATTCCATCAAGCAGTATTGAAGGTAGAAGGTCAGGCGTCATCAGCAATTAAGGTTTAAAAAGAAATTAGCCAACTGAAAGATAATTTGGCTTAGAAGCAGGTTAATCAGTTTCTTCCATTTTCAGTCCGTAGTTTGATTGCAAAATTTAAAGTTAGTGGCACTAATATTAACGAAGAGTTTGTAAAAAGTACGGCAAGAGAATTTTATAAAACAAATCGTGAATATTTGGAAGAGTGGACCTGGTTTTTCACTGTTAATGTTACATTATAAATGGTAAAAATAGCCAAGTAAATCGCCAGTTGTACCACAAATCGCCAGTCGCCAAATGGAAAATCCCACCGCCAAACACGTTTCATAATCGCCATATCTGACAGCCCTGCTCGAGTGAGCTGTCTCTCGATGGCTGCCAATGAAACCTAGCCTTACCTAGTATTAGTACAAACAGTTAAAACTTTGTACTTTTTATTAAAAAAAAATACCGCCCACATCAATAATAGTGTAATTTTTCCAACCAAAAAATTTTGAAATAAATACCTTTAAAGTAACATTGGTGTTATCATTTTAGTACTGTAAACTCATTGTAACTTTGGTAAGTAAGTTGAACCACTGATGTAAGTTGTACTCTCAATCCATACTAGGAAGATCGAACGGCTATTATTCGACCTGTTTTGACCGGTTTTTAAAGTTTTGCTCAAATTTCATTTTTCGAATATCGAATTTTGGTAAAATGACCCGGTTAATAGTCTATCAGATAACTGCAAAAATCACTATTTTTCTTTATTCACTCATACGCTTAAATTACCTTCAAATCTATGCCTGCAAAACAAAGTTAAACGTTGGTTATATTGACATCGTTTCGTTAACATTTTATTTGTGCATGTGTGAGTTTGATGATTGAACGTACTTTCCCAGTTAGCCACGTCTTTAAGACATCCACGAAGACGGATGCACTACAATGGTTATTTCTACACGACATGTGAGGGACAGCGATAACAAATCGTCAACGACATCTTCAAAAAGAAAGACAATGTCGCATTTCCTGTCGTTCATTCGATCGAAAGATTACGTAGACAACATTGTCGCCTACTTTTTCAGACAGTTTTTTGCAATAGTTAGAATTTTAATTTCTGTTACATGTTTTATATTCGACTCTTTAAGCAATCCTTAAGTTGACAGTTAAGTATTAACTGCATGTAATCTATTTTCCAGCCCGCGAATAACTTCATCATTTTCGGCTTTACTGGTTAGTGCTTGTTCGTAAATTTTATGTTTGTAGATATTTAAATCCACAATTAAAAAAAGAATGTAAGAATTTTAAGAAAACCAAGCAAGCAAGTGATTGAAAAGCATTCAAAAAAACTTTGTCGTCAAAAGGTTTATACAAGACAACTAAAAGACAATGTCGCTCATGCTGTCCCACATAAAGCCAAATAGAAGACAACTTATAGAAAATGTCGCTCAAACTGTCGTGTACGACGATTTCCTGTAAATTGCCTTATAGAAAACCTAAACGACAGGGTACAAGTCGGGCAGACATTTTGTCGCTTTGTTAGTACGATTGAGAGTTGATAAACATGTTGTATGCATAAGTTCAAATAAACTATAGTTTTTGTGTCCAATTTGTTTTTGTTTTAGTTTTTTTTTTTTTAAGCAACATTAACAACAATACATTGTTGATTCATTAAAATTAAAAAAATCCGAAAATGAGATTGATTAAAGCAAAATTAAAATTGAATCAATCTCAAAATGCGCTTGATTCAAGTATTATAAAGTTGATTTTATCCCTAAAGGCTCAGTTAGGCGAACGTTGCTGTACCCGTACTGTACCGCACCGTACTGTAAGCACGTTGGTGCACTTATAGAACGTTTAAAAACGTGTCATGTGTTTTCCCACACATAAACAAAAAGCAATAGTATACATAAAACAAAACACACAGTGATGGGAATCAAAAATGTTAATATGGTGACCGTTGTGCAGAAAAGGTACCACGTGATTTAAATGGTATAAAAACAGTATTTTGTGTATGTAAAAAATGTTTATAATTTAATATTTATATTATAAATTTACAATAAATAAATTTGTATTTTAGCATATATAAATTTTTAGCATACATTTATTGGGAACAAGTCTAGTTTACCAACGCAGCTCTAAATAAAAAAAAGTACATAGGGTGATAGAAAATTGAAAAATAAGAAGAAAAAATAAAATGGCAAAATTCTCGGAAACGCATAGTTTCCGAGTTATGGACCTCGGAAGTTTTCATATAAACTTGCGATTTCCCTCTACATTTCTGAACGTATATGGCCAATATTGGTATTATTTGAAAGCATTTGAACATATATTTCTGGAAATGCAAAATTTATTTAAAACTTTTCAAATCTTTAGCTCCTAATACTGTTTTTACAAAATGTATATCAAAATGTTACGGAAGTGCACTAGGTAATAAAAATGTAATCAAAAACACCCCAGCTTCTCTAAATAAAGCTTCTCTGCATAGCGGGCCTTCGGCCGGGCGCAAGGATTTTATCCTCTATGGTATAAAAAACACCGGCTTCGCTGACTAAAGCTTCTCTGCATAGCCGGCCTTCGGCCGGGCGCAAGGATTTTCTCCTCTATGGTATAACAAACACCGGCTTCGCTAAATAAAGCTTCTCCGTATAGCCGGCTCCTTAATCCTTAATGGATTGATAATATTTAAATAAAATGTTTATATCTAGAAAAATTTTTTCAAAAGCTTTTAAATGATACCAATATTGGCTATATACGTTCAAAAATGTAGTGGGAAATCGCGAATTTATATGAAAACCTCAAAGGTCCATAACTCTGAAACTATGCGTTTCCGAGAATTTTGTCATTTAATTTTTTCTTCTTATTTTTTAATTTTCTATCACCCTATGTACTTTTTTTTTTATTTGGAGCTGCGTTGGTAAACTAGACTTAAGCCATATATTGTAAATGTGCACACACAAAACAATGTTTTGATACCATTTAAAGTCTTTTATATGTTTCACATTTCCATTGTATGTGTATATGCATTTGTTTATTTTAAACATCTAAACATATGTATATTTGGAAATATGTTGTATCGTAAGTGGTTTTATCGCAATTCCATAGCAATACTGAAAAAAGTACCAAAAAAAAAGAGCAAAATTACCCGCATTCAATGTTACATACACGCCGCCCATCACTGTCTTACAAATGTCACGTAACAACGGCATGAAATTCTATTTTATACAGATTGGTACGTTGCACAGTGCTTTGTCCTCATATAACGAAGGCACATAAATAGAAGAAGTTGTCAGAAATTTTTTAAATTTCGTACACTAGCATAAAATAGCTTAGTTAAGAAAAATATGAATTTTTGGAGAAATCGGTTCAAGGATACGCCTACCTCCCATGTGTCCTGAAATGGAAAAATGTAAATTTAGCTTCAATAATGTCCACAAAACTACAAATCAGGCTAATACACACACAACTAGCAACGTGTGTGCAAATTTTCATTTAAATCTGAACAAGGACTCAAGGTCCTGCCATATATCATTTTCTTAAAAATGCTATAACACCTTCAAAAATTATCCAATCGTAATAAAATTTGGTATGGAAATTGATATTTGTTAGATATATATGTGTGCCGAATTTTGGTAGAATCGGATTATTAATGTGAAAAATACAAAAACATCATTTAATAAAAAATGAGTTAAAAACGCTTAAAATGCTCTTGCAAAAATAACAAGTAAGAAAGTATAATCGGTCAAGCCCGACCATGTGATACCCTATAGTATAGTATTTAAAAACAAATTTCCTAGAGTGTAATCTATTTGGGACCCATGGGCAATCATGGACCCGCCAGAACAAAATTATGTTATGAGGTTAAGATTCGTTGAAAAGTTCTTTCTCCCGAATATTGTTTAGATATCTTAAGCTCCGTATATAAGTTTTTTGGATGAGGGTTTATATGGAACCTATAGTTTATTTTGGACCTATCTGGACAACATTTTGTCATGACTTAGTAGCTATCGTAAAAGTCATTGTCGCCAATTTGTATGTAAATATTAATATTTTTAAGGAAGCTGGCATTAAAAGCTTTTTCGGGAGAATGATTTGTATGGGAGCTATGTTCAAAAATAGAAAGATTCCAATACAATTTGATAAGCTGATTTTGATTGCAATAAAATTAGTTTGGTTTCGACCAAATTTAATCTTGCCGATGTAATAAGATGGCTTTTGTAAAATTATGGACCGATTCGTTCCATTTTTAATAGGCTTGGTCCTTGTACCAGTCAGAGCCTCTGGGACAAATTTCATCAAATTGTCTCCGAATTTGCGATCTGTATGGACAAGGTTGCATGGACCGCCAGCCGGCCGGACGGACATCGTTAGATCGACTCAGAAAGTGATTCTGAGCCGATCTAATGAATTATTTCTTATTATATTCCTAATTTATTTTCTTTAAACTAATTTATTTATTATTTACATATGTTTGTTCATATTTTTTAATTACAATAAATCATCTTCAGTACTGAATTCTTCCAAAAAATATTGCCGCTCAACGAAACATTTGTTTCGTCATCTTTAACTGGTACATTTTCTCTCAGTATATATTTCTCAACTTCTTCAAAAAATATATATTTTTTAGGATTCCTGTTTGAAGATAACAACGGATCTGAGGAATGTATTAAATGAGTCATTAAATCTTTATGAGTGTCGTCGTGACGTTTTTCTCGTATGGGAAAGTCTGGCTTTTCTCACGATTTTGTGGTTGGCTTCGAATGCTTCTTCGGACAAGTACCCTGAAATTTATTTTAGTTATTAGTTACGTTTCATTATAATTACATAAAGCCACTTTTATACCTTAATATTTCTTATTATGTTCCTAGTTTATTTTTTTTAAACTAATTCAATCTATGAAAATTTGAGCGAAAATCACGAAAATAGCATTTTTTTTAAATACATTTTTTTTCAAGTTGTGGTAAAATTTTTTAAATCTTTTTTCTTGTAGTTATTAGAAAACAGTCTAAATATTCGAAATCAGAAAAAACCCATAAACGGTATTTTTCTTTTTTTTTTTAATATTCCATCAAAGTTAGGAAATTTTTAGAGTTTAAGTAAATAATAAGCATTTTTCAAACCATTAAAAAATAAGTATAGGAGCATAATTCCCCTAAAATAGTAGGTTTAGAATATAGTTAGGTGTTACAGAAAAAATTTTTAATCTCGTAATCCAGAAAATGAATTTTTTACAATTATTTTCTTGAAACAATAAAAAACCAAGGGAATTTGTGATTTCAGCGCCCTCTCATGCCGTAAAATGCAGGCAAACACAAAAAATTTTTTATACATATTTTGATTTTTGTAGTTTTTTATTGAACGGTATAAGTTTGAATTAATATTTCACAGTATTTGTAGTTAATTATCTTTTAAACTCCTGAAAACTATATAAATTTGAGCAAAAATCATGAAAATAGACATTTAAAAAAAAAATTTTTTTTTCAAGTTGTGGTAAAATTTTTTCAATTGTTTTTCTTTGAGTTATTAGAAGACAGTTTAAATATTTGAAATCAGAAAAAAACCCATAGACGGTATTTTTCTTTTTTTTAATATTCCATCAAAGTTAGAAAATTTTTAGAGCTTAAGTAAATAATAAGCATTTTTCAAACCAATAAAAAAACACTTATGAGAAAATAATTCAATAAAATTTTTTTACAGTTAGTTCTAAATAAAGTAAACTACTACAGAAAAAAATTTCAATCTCGTGCTTTAAAAAACAACAGTTTTACAACAGTTTTCCTAAAACATGTAAAACTCAAGTAGTTGTTTGGCCATTTTTACTATAAATTCTCAAACTTTGGCGCCCTCTAGCGCCCAAACGTATGGAAAAACATGGTCTATTATATATTGTTTGTATTTTTTCTTTACCAAAGTAATCATTGTCGGACCAAAAACACAAACATCTTAATTGACGAACGAAGCTAAACGATGTTATAAATAGCAAGCCACGATGTGCATAATTTGAATGATTGCCAACCAGCAGCGAATGTGTGTGGTTGCGCAAGTTTGATTGCATGAACGCAAGCGAGTATATTTGATGGTGTTCATTGAATGCGAATTTTTGGCAATCACACAAAGCTGTTCTCTGATACTCACTTTGAATAAAAAAAGGCGGTGTTAGATGGATTTGGTAAGAAATCGCCATATTTTCAAAAACAAATCGGAAATTAAATTAAAAAAGTCGGCGAATAAAAATTACTATTTTAAACACAATAAAACATAAATGACAAAAATAACAGAGCAAAACCATTAACCATTACCTAATGCTTTAAAAAAAACAATAAAAATAAACGTTTTATTGTTCGACGGCTGAATAAAATTCTCGTTTTTAAAGTTTTATTCGATCTTTTATTCCTCCACTGAGTTTAAATTTATGACGGCTTAATAAAACACTCTTTTTATACCCTTCACCTCAGGTGGAAAAGGGTATATATAAGTTTGTCATTCCGTTTGTAATTTCAACAATATTGATCCTACACCCTATAAAGTAGATATATTCTGGGTCCTTATGAAAAGCGAAGTTGATTTAACCATGTCCGTCTGTCCGTTGAAATGGATTTTCCGAAGACCCCATATATGATGGGGGCCAGGTTATTATACATTTATGTCACATATGGTCCGGAATTGTTTGCTATTGAAATTCAGAAAGATCGGTCCACAAATGGCTGAGATATGAGCAAAAAACCACGACTACCTCTAATTTTTCCCAAAAATCCCTTGTGCTTGTTGTATTTTTATTACTTTTTGCTATATATCTGGGGAACGGCAAAAGCCAAAGTTTCCAAATTAGGTACACACATTTAGGTTGCCAATACACACCATCCTACAAAATGTGGGCGGGATAGAAGAAGTGGGCGTGGTACCTCCCGTACAAAAAAAATAAAAATTGTATAAAAACCTAAATTTTTGGGCTGCCATATGTCCTATGGATATGACTTATATACCAAAATATCGGAAATTTTTAGTAGAGCATATTTTAAAACTCGGGAAAATCGGTTCGGATACAAAAAAGTTATGACCAAAATTAAATTTTTTTTTTTTAAATACCCACTTTCGGGAACCATTGATCTCACCGTGTCCAAGCTTTATAACTCAAGTAAATGGTAAATTTCTTCTTTAAATATGTCAAATTGGTTCAAAAATGGCTGAGTTATGATCAAAATACTGAAATCCCAAAAAATATTTTTTTTATACCCTTCACCTCAGGTGGATATGGGTATATATAAGTTTGTCATTCCGTTTGTAATTTCTACAATATTGATCCTACACCCTATAAAGTATATATATTCTGGGTCCTTATGAAGAGCGAAGTTCAAATCCGGTTGTCCGTCAAATCAAAAGTAATTACAACTCAACACAGTGAACATTAAACGGGCCATATTTCATTTTAATGATATTCAACGTTCCTTCATGGTTTAGTTGTCTAGGGGGTGTGTTAAGTTAGAAACTGTGAGTTCTCTGGTTCGAATCTTGTTTTTTAAAAATAAAATTTTTATTTTTTTATGTTCTAAAAACGATTTAAAAAAAGTATTTACCAGTTTTCGCTTTTTAAATTTAATTTATAATGAAGTTTAAAGTACATATTGTTAATATGTATGTATACATATGTAAAAATTATTAAGTTTTTGTCTAGTTGCTCTGATTTTTGCTCCCACAATGGTGAAGGGTATATAAGATTCGGCACAGCCGAATATAGCACTCTTACATGTTAAGAGTTATATTTGACCTTTTATTTTTACGTTGAAAAATAACTGTTTTATATGGACTTTTTTTGTTATTAATTCAAAAAATAATCCAGGGACTGAAAACAATTACTATTATTATTTTTTGTAAAGGTTACGAGAAAAATTCCCTTATTTTCAATTGGGTTATGGTTACCAATCAAAGTAAATTTTTTTTGTTTTGGATTGTTGATACTTAACTAATTTTTTGGTTACAAATATCTATTGAAACAAATTATTTATTTTTTTGGTTACAAATATCCATTTTAAACAAATAAGAAAGTATAGTCTGTCAATCCCGACCCTATGATAGTCCACACTACAACATTTAGTGTTTGGGGATTTTTGACTGTTGCATTACACTATCATTCGTTTTTGTATGCAAAGTTTAATAAAAAAAAAAAAAATGTTACGAAAACTGAACAAAATTGACGTTTGGCGAATTTTGGCGATTTCTGACTGGTTTGGCGATGGAGCTCAAAAAAAAATCTGACAACCCTATTAAGTACCGGGTGATTTTTTAACTATTATCTTTTTGGCAAAACTGGTTTAAACAGCTGACGCGCGTTTCGTGTTTTGTTTCACTGTCAAACATCTTCAGTTTGGTTTATAATTTAACCATGAATCGTCTTACAAACGAACAACGCAAATTATTGAATTTTATTAGCAAAATGCGTGCTCTGTTAAGAAAGTTCATCGCGCGCTTCTTCCATTTTATGGTCAGTTTAATCGACCCACTAAAGCGGCTATTC
The DNA here is from genome assembly GCA_930367215.1 of Pollenia angustigena. NCBI lineage: Eukaryota > Metazoa > Arthropoda > Insecta > Diptera > Polleniidae > Pollenia > Pollenia angustigena. Next base: position 104,089,621 of record OV884057.1, on the reverse strand, counting down.
GGTACCTTAATAAGCAGAATTGTCTATTTTGGAGTGAAGATCAGCCAGAAGCATTGCAAGATCTACCAATGCATCCAGAAAAAGTCACAGTTTGGTGCGGTTTATGGGCTGGCTGCATCATTGTACCGTACTTTTTCAAAGATGATGCGAATCGTTAATTAACCGTGAATGGTGAGCGCGACCGTGAGATGATATCCAATTTTTTCCCCCAAAATGCAAGAGCTTGACTTGCATGACACGTGGTTTCAACAAGACGGTGCCACATGCCACACAGCACGCTTAACAATGGACTTATTGAGAGGCGAGTTCCGTGAAAATTTTATTTCACGTTCGGGACCGGTCAATTGGCCTCCTAAATCGTGCGATTTAACGCCTTTATACTTTTTTTGTGGGGCTATGTTAAAGCTCATGTATAAACACACATGCCCGCTTCAATTGACGCATTGGAAGACAACATTGAAGCATTTATTCATGGGATGCCGGCCGAAATGTTGGAAAGAGTATGCCAAAATTGGACTAAGCGTATGGACCATTTGAGGCGCAGCACGGCCAACATTTGCATGAAATAATCTTCAAACATTAAATTATATGGACCATACTACCGATTCAAATAAAGATTTCATGCATTTTTCGGAATTTTATGTGTTTTTTTTAACTTTCCTATATCTCTTAAAAAATCACCCTATACATACTATTGGAGGACTTACAACCCGTTCATGGATTTCGAACGTCATCGTTCGCATAGAAGATAACTTTTAAAACAAAAACAAAATTCGAATATTGTTCGAGTTTGTTTTTGTTTTGAATGTAATTTTCTATGCGAACGACGACGTTCGACATCGTTAAACAGGCAGTTAATGTCAAGTGACCCAATTTTTAAATCGATGTCTTCCGATTTAAAAACCCTCGTCTAGAGTTAGAAATTATTTTTGTTTATACATATTCCACTCGCATCCCAAAAAGCGACAAAAAAAAATTTCGGATAAAAAAAGTTTTAAATAAAAAAAAAAAAAATTTTTTTTCAAAATATTTCTCAAATAGCTATCGAAGCTACTTGGGACAAATTTTGCTAACACTAATAGGTAATAAGTAACATGGATGAAAAAAAAAAACACCTGTTTGGCCAAAATGTCAAACTTTGACCCCTTTTATCAAAATCGGAAGACATCGATTTCAAAATTGGGTCACTTGACTTGAAATCCCCCATATGTATTATGGTAAAAACATAGCCCCTATTACGGTTCACTCAGTTGAGTTGTAATTTCTTAATTTTTGTATTATGATTTACAACTTTGCTATATTGCGGCAAACAAAAACTTAGGCCCCTATTACGGTTTACAACTCATAAATAATAAATACAACTGGTTGTGATCAGTAATAGGGGCCTTAACACAAATTGCAACTGATCACAACCAGTTGTCCTAATAACAACTCAACTGAGTTGAGTTGTGAACCGTAATAGGGGCCATAAGTGTAAGAAATGATTTTTTTATGTTGTTCTATTGATGAATTGTTTGTGTTAAAAAAGTAATAAATATATTTGGCCAATATACAATAAAGTTGTTTCTTATTATACGTTAAAAAAAAATAGAATTTGTTTTTTTTATTTTGTTTATGTCTTTTTAAGTTGTTGTTATATGTTTTTCTCTGCACATTGTTTTTTATGGTGTTTCGAATATTTTTAGCAATTCTCAACAAATTATTTTCTTCCTCAAATGCAACTGGCATGTTGGAATTAAAAAGACAAATATCTTCATGTTCAAGCTGGGGACTTTCAGCGTTAAATTCCAAACAAATATTGTGCAATGCGCAACATGCATTAAGTATAAGCACCAGAGTACGAAAACAAACAAAACGAAACGTTTGCTTTCGTTTTGTTTTGTTCTTTGCAGTGAGTAAAACAAAAACAAAACCAAAACAATGAGAATGATTGTGCCATTTTGTTTTGTATTATTTTTGCTCGTGAGCGCAAATTGTACATTAATATAAACGTACACAGCTGGAAAAGAAAAGAGTAAGAACAATATTGAAACATTCAGAGAAAAAACGTTTGACAAACGTTTGGTAATTGATTTACTATTGTTTCTAAAGCTTCGTACAGACGATGGTCAGATCTTACAATATTGGTAAGCAGCGTTGCTTAAATTGCATTAAAATTGGCTAAAATGCCTTACAACTGTGTGAACATTGTAAGCTTATTTGTATTTGTATTTGCATCTGACAATGGACCATTGTCAGAAAAATTTTGCTGTTGGCAACGCCTGCTTACAATATTGTAAGATCTGACCATCGTCTGTACAAAGCTTAAGTGAAATAAAAAGAGAGGTTTTTAGGTTTTTTTTGTTTTTATTAATGCTTATTTTGACTGTAATTAAAAAAAAAAACAAATAAAATAAAATAAAAAGTAATTCAAAGAAAAAATAATAAAAAATAACGTAACTAATCTTTTTTGGACGAGGCATTGTGGATTTTACTCTTGTTATGCCACTACAAAAACCATACAAGAACTAAATCAATTACTCAAAACAAAACGTTTTTCTATCTGTTTTGTACTCAGATGTACGATTGTAACGGTAAATTAAATAATGAAGATGAGTGGAAAGCCAATTGTTTCGTTTTCTGTCTTTGACACTTGAAAAGTTTTTGTTTTGGTTTTGCTCATGTACAATACAATTTAAAAATTTTGAATAGTTTTGTACATTTTGCAAACGTTTGCGAAATATTTTGTTTGTTTTCATACTCTGATAAGCACTGCTATTACTGGATTATAATGCAATTCTCTTGCGGCTAATAGGCATCGAAATCTTGCTTTTAACAGTCCAAAAGCTCTTTCGAATATTGACATTCCTTTTGAATGTTGCTAATTAAAATAAGATTCGGCTGAATTTCCAAATAAATTTCTATATGGAGTAATAAGATAGGGCTCCAAAGGATACCCAGAATCACCTAAAGAACATAAAAAGTGTTTAAAAAATGTACTACATATTATTAAATGAAAAAACTCACCAAGCATACGTGTAGTTTTATCTACTCTCTGGAAATTGTCCATTAAATATTTTCTTTCATCGCTCAAACTCCAAACCTATGAGTCGTGGCAAGTGCTACCAAAACGGCCATTGACAGCCCTTATGAGCATTTTGCGGTCATATATCTAAATTACAAAATCAAATTGTTAAATGAACATTTTGTCCATTTATGTTGTTCTAACGGCCATAGCATTGATGTTATGCTTCAACTTTCGATTGAAATATAAATGTTCGGCACCAATAACTCCCGGAATTCCACATTTATTGAAAAATTATATGTCTGCTTTTCTTTTCTCTTCTTCCTAAAATTCAAAGGATATGTCTTTGGGACAATGTATTTTGTTAATATATTCAGAAACTTCCGTAATGCAATTTGAAATTGACAGTTGAGAAATTCCCAGAAGTCGATCCTGTACCATTTGGTGCTAGTATTCGCCTCGAGCAAGAAATTTCAACCTTGCTGCTAATTTTAGCATAGGTGCAATGGATGTATACCTTTAAGGATATTCATGTCGTCTTTAGTAGAATCGTACACATATATAAATGATTCCTTGTTAAGGCTAAAATTCTTTACACAACTAAAAGAAAACACATTACAGTAATCTTGGTAAAAAAAACATTTTTCTTACTTACTTTTTTTCGCTAAGATTGATGATATTGGACTTATTTATCTCTTATAATTTTTCTTTGACTTCATTCTTGGAGGCTAACCTCATCAGTTTTTCATTCATAAAAAACAGAATTCATAGTTGTTTGAAAAATCACTTCACTTGTATTTTTTTTTTTATTTTGTTTATTTGTAAAATATTTTTGGTTTAGGCGTTTGTTTTATGAATATTTATGGTTTTCCCCAATTTTTTTGTTTATTTTTACAGAAAAGTAAAGTGATGCCAAGGTTTGCTGTGATTTGATCCTTTTTTAAGAGATAGAACTCTATACACTGTTCGAAAGTTTTACACAGTACGGAATACTTTTCGATTCGTCAGTACCGTTTGAAACGATTTTCAATACGAACAAAATTACGCGGTAAGGCCCCTGTTTTGCCAATACTTTGAGATACAGTCGTGCAGGTCTATAATAGATACATACATAGTACATATGAGAGTAGCCAAATAAACGAATCGAACAGGCAGTCTCGCCATGAATTGCATCATTGATGAAGGAAGCTACTTTGCAATGGAAGGTCATGAATGGACACCATTTGAAACTTTTAAGGCGAATTTGAAAAGAAATATCTATGAAAAGAGATAGGAACTAAGAAATCTATATTGTTCAAATTAAATGGATGCTTTACAAAAAAACACAATGGGGATGCGAAGGATGCCTCAAAATATGAATAAACCCCATCGTGGTTTCGTTAATTCGTAAAATTTCCATACATTTTGGTCCCCTCGTTGATTCGTATTTTTTTTTTTTCAAATAAAATCTTCATCTTCAAACATGGAAAGAATGATTTTTTTTTACCGTTTTTTTTGAGTGGGCTTGTGTCTGTGTTTATTTTCTTAAGATCAGTTTGTTACATGAATAACTTTTATATATTTTATTTTAAACAATAGTTTTTTGTTTTTTTTTTATCCTTTTAGTAAATAAATTGAAAAACCCCGTTAATTCGTATTTATTTTATTTTAACCCCGTTAAATCGAAACCCCGCTTAATCGAAAACCCCTATAATTCGTAAGAAATGGCTGGTCCCTTGCGATTACAAATTATCTGGATTCTAATATATGCATACATACATGCCCCTTTTTTCCCAGAATATCCATTTTGTGCCACTTTTAGTGAAAAATCCCCTTTTTGTACCCCTTTTTAAATTTTTTTAACGGGAATGTTTTTCGTGCCGAGCTAATATAGTGACATATAAGAACTATTATTTATGAGACAATCTTTAGGATTGCACTTTGTATCTATGTATTTACTTTTATTTTTTAATAATCATAATTTTTTTTATTTTTAGGAAGCACATGTGAATGCGTGTTACAAACATTTTTTTTACTTCGTTCAAGAATTTGATCTAATAACTAGCAAAGAATTGGAACCATTAAACGAAATGACATCGAAAATATGTAAAGATTAGGTAAATGAAGTATAAAAGTCATAATTTGTTATAAGAATAATTTATAAACATACGTTTTTGAGTTTGTGCTATTAAACACTATTGAATGTAGTCACTTACCCATTAACTCTGGAAACTTAAAAGTATCAAATAAAAGTAAGATTTTTTCTTTATTTAATAAAACTTTATTTATAGTTACATAAAACTTTATTATACCTTTTGGAAATTAAACCTTATAAGAATAAAGTAAGTTGGGAATTTTATACATACATATTTATATTTTAAGTTTTATTTTTCTAAACGGAAAAATATTCCCGGAATTTTTTTTTGTTTTAAATTTCTGAACTCTTATAAATGAGAAATTTTAGGAATGAAAATTAATGAGCGTCAAAATATATAAAATTTTAATTGTTCGACTAAGGAGATGAAGTTTGGTTTCAAGACAGCATATAGTTTTCAATAGGGGTGAGATGAATGTTTGGCATTTGCAATTGCGAACTATAGTGTACTCGGGATAGAGGAAATAAATTTGTGCTTAGACTATTTCTCAACTATTTCTCAACTACTGTTGCCAAAACCCCTAGAAATCGCTAAAAATTTAATTTAGCTTTTTTATTTATTTTTTTTTTTAAATTACTTTAAAATTTAGCTAAAATATGCTTTTTTCAAGGAGTACGACAAATAACGTTACATACATACTACTAGTTTTTCTAACCGCCCTTTTTATTTTATTCCCCGGAAAAATTTTTCTTTAATAAAAACGCGAAATATATGTATAAGATTAACGGTGTTTTTTTGCAATTAGCTGGCGTTTTAAGCAATATAATGAAATTATTCTGTCTGTCCCTGCCAGGTAGTAAGAAAATAAAATCTACTTGGCAGATAAAAAGTCCATAAATTTATTTACAAAATCAAGAAGTTCTTTTTTTCCAAATAGGCGAATTTTATAACCCAAAGAAAAATACAATACAAATTAATTTTATAATGTAACTAGCATTTAACCCGCTACTTCGTTAGCGTCTCTTTTTCCTTCGTGGACAAATATGTATGCCAAAGTTTATTTTTCTAGGTTTTAACTTGTTTCAGCTCTGGCATTTAATCCCGTACTTTGTAATCGGTCCTTTTTGGCATGAACATATTTATATGCCAAAGCTTACGCTCCTTGGTTTTAACAAAAAAGTTCCAAAATTTTTCATCTCATAGGTTGATTTTCACACAGGACTTAATCATCATCATATGAGCCGTTTATTTTGAAAGTGGCATTAGTCACTTTTTCAAATAAAATCGAGTTAATAATAAATATAGTAATAAATAATAATAATAAATACTGAGAAAAATATCATTATCATGATGTATCAAATACAAGTGAATCTTCTCGAAAGTTAGCATCCATACTTTTAAACGTGTTAAAACGCAAACCCTTAAATATCTCGACTTAAAAACCGAAATGACTTATGCCACTTTCAAAATAAACGGCTCATATATAATAATAGGCAAGTTGATGTCTTTTGCTCCCTTTTACGACTATACTTTTCACTGGATTTAAACAAATGATACATCATTTGAAAGATATTTTTTGGTAGAAGAGCACAACGTATATTTTATAACTGCGGGGGGCGCTGGTTTCCCTGGATTACGAAGTTTGTCGGGTTTTTACATTTACTCATCGTGTTTTGTTTTACCAGAGCTGCTACAAATTCAAAAATTTCCGTACTTAGATATTCCTTAAAATCCCCAAAACATGTCATACACTGTTTTGTGTTACTTCTTTTTAGAAGGTTTAAAATAGAGAATATAAATAAAAAACAATTTTCTAGAAGTCAAAACATAAAGAAACAACAATTTTTACATTGAAATCAAAGTGTTAAAAAAATTACCGTATACCACATACACGTATTTGTGTGAAGGTGTTTTCGCTTAATTACTACTGCCCACAAACTGAACATCTTGTATTCATTTTTTCATAAATAAAAAGTACAATAAGCAACCCTAAATACAAATACCAAAGAGAGAAAAACATAAACTTTTTTTCAGTTGCTTAACCCTTCATCTTACTCATTAGTCTGACAAGATCTTTTTCAATGCATTTTGAATGGAAAATCAAAACATGTGTAAGACGGAGGGTTAATAAATTTAAGCGAAGCAGGTTGTTGTTGGTTTTTGAGCCAATTATGCAATTTTGTTGTGGTACACTGGTAAAATATTAATTGTGTTGAGATAAAGCTGTGTTTATGTATATTTTTTTCAGCTTGTTTTAAAAATTCTTTCGTGTAGGAATTTAATATATGTTTGTTAATAACAACATAGGCAATCAAAAAAATGATTTTGAGTTGTCACTAAAGGCCTTTTCGATTAAAGATGACTATATGTATACATATATTTTTTACCGTAATTGAAAATTGGATAGTTTATATGATAATATAAATGTCATAACTTGTTTACTGAATTAATTTGTTTTCATATTTAAATACAGTTTGAAGAACTTTCCAAAAACTTCTCTAAGTGTAAGCAATTTACATATTTACTCTCTTTTATTCAATGTTCTCTATCTGCCCTTCGCTGTTTTATAAAAATCGGTTCAGTACCCTGCAAATAATAGGACCAGTCCAAACACGCGTGTAAAGAGTAGTCCACAAGGGACCAGGACTAGTCCACAAGTAACCCAAACGTATGGAAAAAACCTGGTCTATTTAACATTACGATGTCCTAGGAGAGGACCATATAACCCACCTTTGGACCACTAAGGAGTAGTTTTAAAACTACTCCATGGTATATAACCCACCTTTGGACCAGTAAGGAGTAGTTTTAAAACTACTCCATGGTATACTCAAGAGGATTAGTTTTGAAGTCGTTTAAACACGAAAGCATGTCGTTAAAAAACGAAGACATTTCGTCTCACTACAAACACTTTTTAACAATGGCATGGTCCATGCTTGCATTACATCGGACTAGTCCATGGAGTAGTCCATTTTATCAAAATGGGTCAGGTGGTCCAATTTTATTTGCAGGGTATTTATAGGCGTTGAAAGTGTTACTAATACATAGAAAATACTCACATACGTGTGAGCAACAACAAAAAATGTAAATAAATAACACAGTTATATGCTTTTTTTGTGTTAATAGCAGTGATGCTCCCCTGCAAATAAAATTGGACCACCTGACCCATTTTGATAAAATGGACTACTCCATGGACTAGTCCGATGTAATGCAAGCATGGACCATGTCATTGTTAAAAAGTGTTTGTAGTGAGACGACATGTCTTCGTTTTTTAACGACATGCTTTCGTTTTTAAACGACTTCAAAACTAATCCTCTTGAGTATACCATGGAGTAGTTTTAAAACTACTCCTAAGTGGTCCAAAGGTGGGTTATATACCATGGAGTAGTTTTAAAACTACTCCTTAGTGGTCCAAAGGTGGGTTATATGGTCCTCTCCTAGGACATCGTAATGTTAAATAGACCAGGTTTTTTCCATACGTTTGGGTTACTTTTGGACTAGTCCTGGTCCCTTGTGGACTACTCTTTACACGCGTGTTTGGACTGGTCCTATTATTTGCAGGGTCATTCAGGCAAACAATTGTTTCGAAGCCCCACCCCTTTGTTTTTTACGCTCATTACTTAAGTTGCACATGTACGGAAGATGAGTTGATCTTGTTTCAAATACAGTGTGTAGGATAAGTAATAAACTTTAAAAAATTTGTTTAATGCTTTAACGAAACTGTCATAAAAGCATAAATGTACAAGATTTTAGTGCAGTTTTTTTTAGATATAATTCTTACTTTTAATATACAAACATGCTCGCAGTTCACATTAATTTTTTTTTTATAGTAACATTGGAAAACTTCCAATTCTTACTGTTTTTTAAAATTTTTAAAAAGTTACAATATTAAAAGCCAAAAAAAAATTAGACAATTTAGTTTTGACTGCATTATTATAAATGTTTTACAACCAACACAATTTATTTTTATTAAATTTAAATAAATCTGGTGCGCATAGTTTTGCTTACTTCTGTACTTTAAGGTTCTCTCTCAATACATATGCAAAACATTTTTGAGCACCAATGGTTTATAGGTATATAGTAAAAAGAACAACAACATAAGATTTCTCTCCTTTGCCTTAAATTGGAGAACAGTAGAAAATAAGAAAAAAAAGAGACAGACAATTTAAATCAGTGTTGCAAAATTGAAATTTTGAAATGGTACTAAACTTCAACAAAAAGAGTAGTTTTCCCACCAAATGGTACTTTTTCAGAAAAAAGCAATATTATTTCTATATTGTCCTATATTATTCAATAAGTGCCACAATGTTTTTAATTAAAATATGGAGCAACTCTTATTAAAAATAACATTGCCTTTTAAGATAGTTCAGATTTCACTATCGATATACATATCGATATTACTATCGATTGAATGTTTGTACTTGTGCAGGAAAACTTTAACTAGTTTTTTATCAGGCTGCAGTTCGTTGTTTTTAACACTTTCTTGAACGTATGAGACGTATGTTTATACGTACGTTATTAAGATGACAGTTTTTTAAAAATTGATAAGTACCTTTATGAAGGAACCAAAGTATCAGGGACTATAAGATATTCTATTGCAACTTTAAATAATTTTCTAAATTGGTTTTGATTCTCAACCCAAAAAGGTAATCAGTCTAGCGGACTTATCCTCTAATGGTCGTTCATTGTTTTGTCCAATGCTTGCAATTGCATTTGGATTTGCATTTTTTTTTACAACATTACAAAAATATTTGATATTTCAGTCCCTATATAAACATGTACAAATGTCGACTTAAAGGCCTTTAATTAGCAGTAAAAAGCACTGCTAAGCAGTCCATACCACTTGCAATTCTTGTTGTTTGTATTCATTGCTGTAATTCAGCGCGAATTAATAACAGCAAGTAAAAATTTGCGGCAAAAAACTTTGTGTGTATAGCTGCTTTTAGATGTCTTCATAGCTGTATTTTAAATAATAATAAATTTCCCAGCACTATTGCCAACACATTTCGCAGTATATTGTACTTCTTTTCTGATTTCTATTCTTGCCAATATATGTTGTGTCACCTTCGAATATCACATACACATTGGCGATAAAATTAAACAGTCATGTATATTGCAAGTGTATGAGCCGCTAAATGTACGTTATTTCAGTATTTTCTAAAAAAAAATATGAAATAGTTCATATATTTAGGAATAAGTAAATAAATTAAAAATTTTATTTTAGTCAACATAAATTTATAGTTGTGTTTATATTTATATTTTAACTTTTGCAAAGTTACATTATTCAGTCTTTTACGTATATTACATACTTAAAACTAAGTTCCAAAAAAGTTTTAAACATTAATGTTTAAAAATAGAGCTTTTAATTTAGTGTTATAAGATAAAGCAAATTTACTTTAAGAGATTATAAGAAATATTATAACTAAAACAGCAACTACTAGTTGATTTAAATAGATCTTTAGTTTTTACACAGAAAGAAAAACACTCGGGATAAATCAAGTTTTTTATGATTACTTTAAGTACAAGGCGTACACAAAAATTCAAGTACGAATAACACTAAAACGTACTCAAAACAATCCTAAATGGGACTACTTTCCGAAATCAATCCCGGAATTTCTTGAAATAAGTATAACATTCTTAAATCAAGTAAAAAAAATTAAACTTTTCGTTGTGTTTAACCCTCCGGCTTACGCATATTTTGATTTTCTATACACATTGAAAAAAGGTTTGGCAAACTCTTGTGTACCACAAAAGGGTTAAAAAGTAAATTTGAACTCTTGCTTCTCATTTAGTTCATATTTTTAGTTAAATATGTACATGAGATTTTTAAAGTAAAAACCATATCGGGCATGATGATGGTGTTTTATCATTCTGTAAGATGTAAAACGGGTATGTAAATCAGTTAAAATAATTTTTTCTTTCTAATTCGGGATAACATCCACTTTATAATACTTGAATCAAGGGCATTTTGAGATTGATTCAATCTTAGTTTTTTCTTAAACCAATCTTATTTTCGGATTATTTCAAGAACGAATTCGGATTAAAAAAATTTTATAATTCTTGAATCAAGTGTTACTTAAATCAATCTCATTTTCGGATTATTTCAAGTAGAAAATCGGGATTGAATATGGATAATTAGTATTTTGCTAATGAAAATCCGTACTTGAATCAATCTTTCTGTACTTGATTCAAGAAAATCCGTACTCACCGTACTATTAACCCATTAAAGCCCTGCGTTTCGTTTCGTTTTCGCAACGTTTAATTAAACCTCCCCTCAGGCATTTTGTTGTTACGTGATATTGTTATAAAGCACAGTGAAATAAAATTTAACTTAATATCTAATTGACCTGTTTTTGGATTTGTTTCATACATAAGTTTTTTTATAAAAATTTTTAATTTTTCCTGTTTTTTTTGGTAGTTTTGGAAAACGTTAAAAAAATAAAGTAATATATAATATACCTATCAGAAAATTCTGAACAAGATAGCTAACATACGAACATTATTATTTCTACTCAAAAATCCAATCATCGTAGACATTTGAGACTTTTTTTGTGATTGGATACATCCGTGATGCGAAAACGCAACACTGGGCCTAAACCATATACAAATTACATAAAATTATCAAATAAAATATATTTATACAATCACTTGCTATTTAAAACAACATAATAAAACATGTATACATGTAAATTATAAGTTGTTGTTATTACGCAATAGGTAAATTCGCTATGTCAAGTGTGTTATTTTCCTAAAGGGAACGAACTTACACCAAAGTAGTCCCGTGATAGGTCTTTGGGGGTAGAGACCGGTTCTAGTTCTAACACTTTATATGAATAAGACCTATCACTTTTACATGGGGTTGTGATTGGTCAATTGACACCATTTGACCAGTCACACATCTATTCTCAATGAAAGTGTTTAGTGTTAGTTATAACAATGTAAGATTATTTCGACACAATGTAGTATTTACCGTAATTCATTACTTTTTTTACCTTCTTGTTCTTTATATAGCAGTTAGATGATTAGTTCTCCTTTCACTGGTCATGAGTTCTATCTTTTTGAACTTGTTCTATTTTCACAAATCCAAGAACAATTGACACAAATTTCCAGCAGGGTTACTTCAATAGCTACAGTAATAGAAAACTGAACAAGTAATGTGAAATTATCCTCTCCCAGGATATTAAAGAAAAACCAGTTAGAGTGCTGTATTCGGCTATGACAAATATTTGAAACCACTGGTAAATTATGAACCGATCTTTACGAATGTTGACAGTGTGGTTTCTAGTCATATAAAACTGTGACAGAACAAAATTTATAACAATAGAATTATTTGTTTTGGTTTTAGGCGTACTAAAGTGTTTTTCGAGAGTGGGCTTTATATGGGTCCTATGGTAAATTATGGACCGATCAATTTACAAATGTGAAAAAGTGACGTAGCAGTGCACCCAAAGTTTCTTGGAGCATATCATAATTGAATAAGAAATAAAATGTAAATGAATATCTTTTTTAATTTTTTTCCTAAAGACGTGAATAAAATACAGTCGAACTTCCATAACTCGAATCACCATTATCCCAAAAAAAAACTTAGACTTATGGAAACTTCGAGTTACCGAATTTTCTTGCTGAAAAGAGAATAAATTGCAAACATGTGTACATTTTGTATTTTTTGTTTAAAAAAGGCACTATTTGAAAGCTTCATACCTAAGCATGTAGGTATGTATTTGTAATAAACAAGTTACAATGAAGTAAAATATCGGCATGGTTTGACTTCTAGCTGCTGTAAACCAATTGAGGACTGCTATGTCGATAATTTTGTATATTTGGGTCTTAATCATTTTACTAAAGAGATGAGATACCGACTCAAACGAGTTGATAATTAATTATTTATTGTCTGCTTCCTTTTTCTTAAATCCACCCTCGACTTCTTTTATAAACTTATATTTCCCTCCATCGACAAACATTATAAAACACGTTTACTTGCCATGAAATAAACACATACAAATAATTTTAACATATTTAGGCAAACCAAAAGACACACGTAATGTACAAAAAGGGATTTCCCCGAAAAAAAAAGAGCAAAGTAAAATATACAAACCGGCTAAACAAGCAAAAGAAAGCGAAATAAATAAACAAAATAAACAAAACAAGCAAAAAACTTCGAGTTATAGAATACAAATTTGAGTATTTGGTTCGAGTTATGGAGAATTTCGAGTTATGGAAGTTCGAGTTACGGAAGGAGAATTGTATGTAGTTTATTGTTTTAGAGCTACTGCCAATCAAATTGGTTCGAGTAGGAGAAAATTCGAGTAAGAGAAGTTCGAGTTATGGGAGTTCGACTGTATTTTAATTTAAAATTTTTACAAATGCGCTTAATTTGTATATCGTTAAGGCCCAACGTTGCGTTTTCGCAACGGGGGTTATATGGGCTCCCACGTATCCGATTTGCCCAAAATTTGTTTTCTTTCATGTTTAAGTATAAACAATCAAATTGTAAAAGTTTCATCATTCTAGCTCAATGGGATCATGGCTCGGGCCTTAATGGGTTAATACCGCTTCGGATTGATTTGAGTACGGATGGATTGATTTTTCTTTTGAGTGTATCAAACTTGAAACAGTTTCTACGCGTAAGCGATTTCTTCCTTTGCTTTTTACATCATTTTGCATTTAAAAATGTGCATTCAATTGACGCTCAGGAATGTGGTATCGATAAAATACCAAAAGCAATATGTGAAATGTCAGCAAACATTAGTTTCGTTCTTAATTTTGGCTATATTTTTTCAAGAAATTTAAACATATTCAGTTCTGAAATGCTTTATTTCTGAAAGAACCGCTAGAACACGGAATTGAGAATTGATAATATTATAGTTTTCTTAATCGTTTGTAAAAAACATTAAAAACAACAGTATTATGCTATTGGTTTTCCCCGAAACAATATTTTCTGGAGTGAAACTGATTATTACTTTTAAAGATTTATTTTTAAAACAAAATTTAGTTCTAAATGTTTTGCAAATTGTCGAATAAAATGATTTCGCAGTTTCTTTTACTTTATAAACCATTTCCTTAACATTGCATGGTTCAATAAATATAGTTTTAATTTAAATTTTCGACTAACATATTATCCAATGCATCCTTTTTATGAATTCTCCTGCCACTTGTAAGAACAAAACTTCCATTCTAGAAAGCAAAATTTGAATCCTGGCGTCCACGCTTTGTATTTCAATATTAACGTCGTTAATTATTTTTAAAATGCAAAAACATAAATTTAGCAACAAACACATGATGACCAAAGCCTGCTACCGAAATGCTATCGAAATATCGAGTTAAAAAGTTAATAGTTAAAAAACTCAAAGAATAAAAAAGTACTGAAAACAACTCGGGGTACTGCGGTATTTTTAATATGAAAAAGTACCAAAGTACTGAATTTTTCAACACTGATTTAATTGTTTTATATTCTTTTTGGAAGAGTTGTTGTTTTTAAATGTTCCTAATTCGGTGGCGCTTTGCGATTGTTGTATTGGTGCTACTTTAAATTAATTAGTGTTTGGTGTTAATAAGTTTAGACTTAATTTTAGTAATTTTAGTATTTTTTGACTAAATTTATAATTGCATGAAATAATATAATTTTAAATTTATACTGATTTATAAAAATCTAAAATTCTTAAAAAATGCCTCGTGAGTGCACCGATTTCAAGAAAACCTGGTAAGATGAATAGAGCTGCAATACAATAAATGTTGGTCGAATTCAATCTAAATACCAACATTATTAGATGGTACAAAACTTTAAACAAGGGAGAATTTTTTATGACGGTTATGTGGAATTATGGTCCGATTCTCCCTATTTGCAATAGGAACAATTTTGTATTCAGTACAAACGCATAACACCCTGACCAACATTGGTGGTGTGGGTACAAAAACAACAACTCTGCAAAAAAAAAACTAAATACATATGTACCCTTCAAACATTTTTGAAATTTTTTGGCGATTGCTTGTTTGGCGATGATTACGAGATTCTTCTCAGGGAATACGAATCGCTAACCATCGCCTACGGCGATGAATATGCTAGCGCACATAAGTCGCGGCAATCATACGTGTTTTTTTATAACTTTCGATAGAATTTTTTTTTCTTGTTGTTTTGTAACGTTAAAATAAATATTTGGTTTCAAGGGCAATTAGCAAAATTGTCATTCCAGTTGAGCAAGTGATTTGTGAAAGGTGTGTTATTGTAATTCATTTAAATAATATTTAATATATCCCTGAAAGCAATTTTCATCGCCGAATCATCGCCCGCGAATCGCCGGCAAACTGTCTAACATCGCAGCGATGCATCGCGTGGAAGCTAAATGCGATCCTCTGGCGAATCGCGAAAACGTTCGCATGTGTCAACCACGCGATTCGTGTACAGCGGCACACGATGTACACGCGTCGCGGCACACGATGTTCACGCGAATCGCGGTACGCGATGTCTACACGAATCGCGGTACGCGATACGGCAATTCGCGTGGTTGACACATGCGAACGTTTTCGCGATTCTCATTTAGCTTCCACGAGATGCATCGCGGCGATGTTAGACCACTTGCCGGCGATGATTCGCGATGGAAATTGTTTGCAGGGTATTTACAATGATTCGATTGTACTGATTTGGGTATTAAATAAAACCAGAGTTCAGAGAAATTCATATGTGATCGCTCATATTCATCCATTCTTGAATTTTTTTCATAAATGAAAAATGTAAAATATGTAACTTTTTTTACAGTCATAAATGAATTGTTAATATTTCGCCAAATTCATTCATGTTTTTGAGGAAAAATCCATTTTTGCATTTCTTCAGTTATGAAAAATGAGGAAAAAAAAGTTTTAGAAACGATCCTAGTAATGTTGTTGTTGCTTGACAGTTTGCATGATCACAGCTCGAAATGCCTGTCTGTATTTGTTTGTGTAAAATATTTTTGGTAAAGGTCTGTTGAATTTTCAGAAACAAAAAGACGTATCATTAACGAATGTACATATACAGCAATTCCATATGAAAACGATCAAAATTGGCAAACTTTTGGACGACCCCTCTCCGATTTTAAAATAAATAGTCTCAATCGATTGCATAGCAAAAAATAATGTACCTACATATTTTTTTTTTTTATAGTGACTGGTTTAGTGGTGGTGTACACCACTTTCATGTGACAAAATTGAAGAATTCTTCATAAGGGACCTCATTGAAAGTTGTTTTAAAAAAACTACTAAAGCGATCGCAACGAGTGATAGCTCGTTGGAAAGGTATTGAATCAGGCTTTAATTGAAAAATAAAATTTTCCTAATTTTTCTTAGAAATTTACCTTTAAATTTTCCCATGAAAATTAAATTTTTCGATTTTCTACAGAAGCTCCTAAATTTTCCGGCAATTTTTTTTTTTTTTTTTTTGGACTCTTCATAATTTTTGCTTTAAGAATCAGCAATAAAAAAATGGGCCCCGACTCCTTGTTTGGACAGGAGAAGAGCATTTAAGAGACCACCTTGTTAAAAATACATTTTAAAAATTATTTTACAGTTAAAAATACATTAATGAAGAAAAAATCTTTCTTATTTTGCTGCTTATACTTAATTACAATATATATTAAAAATTTCAATTGTCTTGGCATCATTATAAAATTAAAGTAACTTTAAATTTAGCACGTCGGCAGACGAAGAGTACCGCTTTACATTAATTGACATATCAGAAATATTTGGTATGAAGCAATGAAACTTTTGCGTTCCAGTTATAGTTTTGACATTATTATATCTGTTTTGAATTCGTCGCTCCATGGCATCGTGTTCTTTTTGAGTGCATAAAACTGTGTTAATGGCAATTTCCTTGCTTTGAATCCACGAAAACAAATGTTGTACATTTAAGATCTGGTCAGTATATGGCCTTTGCAAACTTGCCTTAGTCGCCATGCGTTTTAGGGTTCCCCCTAACGCATCGCATGGGCCCTTACCGTGGGACGTCGCGAAAAAGTGCCACTCGACCTTGCAGTTTTGTTCTTCTTCAATTATGCAAAGATTGTAAAAATTTTTTTTATTCTTGTACTGAGAAGCCGCGCCGTCTGAGAAAAACGTTACTTTGTCGATTGCATCGAATTTTGATCTTAAGAATTTAAACAGTTTCATTTGAAATAAATAAACGTACACATAATTATGAGCTAAACTCTCCGCGACAACAACAAGGCTTACGGTCTGTAGTTCGTTATCTTCGTTTTTGAAATAAATGCAAAAAGGATGCAACGTGCACTGGTCGTTTGCCCAATGATAAGCCTGAATTTCATCCTGAACGAGAAAAGTGTAATTCTCGGCAAAGTCGCTTATCACAATGAATTCATTTTGGGCTAATTTCTCCTTACTTTCCTTTAGAAATTTCGATTGCATCTCGGATATGAAATGGTGCGCCTTCAGTTCATTCAACTTGAATCCGAATTCCTCGATGAATTCCGGAATCTGCTTTACCACGGTCTCAAGGGAACATCTGCCGCTGCTAATTATCCACTGTTTGAAATGCACCTCCTGAATTAACAGCTGTTCAAACTTTTCCGCCAAATATTGCTCTAGCTCGTCAATCTTCGGACAATTGTCGCATTTGGACAGATGACAATTTTCCGTGGGGTATGCGCACAACGACTTCGACAGGAGGTCCCTATATGTTTCAATTTCACCGTGAAATACTTTCAATTTCTTGCATGGATAGAAAATTAATTTGATGTTTTGATGAAACATGCAAACGCAGACTGAATGCGTTCCGTGCCTGTCTAATGCCAGCACGCATTCTTTTGGTCGTAGGATGGCAAACTTAGAAAATCCCACTTTTTCTGCTGGGTATTTCTCATTGAACTGATGGTATGCTTCGGATAGATTACATAATAATAATCTGCGCTGCTTGTGTACTTTTTCTCCATCTTCACGTGTGATAACATAGTCACGTGTACCTGGGCAGGCGCGGCTGTTGTCATCATTGCAGTAAAAATCTTGAATCAATTTCACCGTTGCTTCGCTGAGGGTCCTTGAGCCAAATTTCTTGGTGGGAGTCGCCAATATGCCCTTCTGTCGAACTTATTCTTTGCTTCTTCTCGCGATGTAAAAAGATGTTTGAAACTGTTCAGAAATCTTGCGTATAGACCATGATTGAGGCAACACAGATAAAATGAGATATTTCTCCGGAAAAGTGGTCGCTAAATTGAATTTTCTTTTCAACTGCTCAATCATTTCTTTGCCGTCATCAACGTCATCTGCTTGACTGCATTCGTTATCAGAGCCTTCATCAAATATTGTCGCGATTGCACTCATAACCTTGCCTTTTTTCTCTTTCCTGTATGTTTCACTTCGCAACTTTCTTTTTCTAATAGGCGTTTCACCTAAAGTGGTAATAGCCTCATTCAAAGGACTCAAAGACATATTGACCATCGGAATGTCTGCCTCACTATCAGATGAAACATTTTGTTCGCTTGTCATTTCACTCTCGGATTGTGGCTGCATTTGTTTCAATGCATTTGCTTGTTGAGACAAATCGATTTTACACTTGGGGCAAATGAATTCTGCTTCTTCACCGTATTGTATATTTAATTCATTCATGTATCGCTTCGAAACACCAGTTAATTTTAATACTTTTATCTTTTTCGAACGATGTCCACTCTTGTTAAACGGATTGCAGCAAAATTTATTCATTTTACTTTAAATTGTCTTTACAGCTTCACTCTTTACTTTACAAAAAAAAAAAACACTTTAACACTTTCACGTTTAGTATTCAAATGAAAATTGACTCAGAGTGTGTGAAGTATTTATATTTATTTTTTGGTAAAAAATAGGTAAAAAAATAAGCGATATTTGCTTTTCTTTAATAGGAAAATTTGCGTGAACTACTGGTCATAAAATGTTTTTTAAAGAGGGGCTTAATTGGTTACTGCCAATAAGCCGACCACAGGTCATAAAATGTTTTGCAAATTTTTTAAATTACCAGGTAATAAATATTTCGCCATATTTATGGAAAATCCGTGTTTTATGACTTGTTTCTGCACGTGTCATTTTAGGCGAAATATTTATAACCTGGTAATTTAAAAAATTTACAAAACATTTTATGACCTGTAGCCTCAGTCGGGTTTGGTGTGCCATTACATGCCACTGCTGCTATTATCCATGGATTTATGGCCGATCTTGTGAAGGCAGGCAGACCATATTCACTACACACTCAACTTGGGGCTCTTAAAAAAAAAATTGATTTTTTCTTCATAAATGTATTTTTAACTGTAAAATAATTTTTAAAATGTATTTTTAACAAGGTGGTCTCTTAAATGCTCTTCTCCTGTCCAAACAAGGAGTCGGGGCCCATTTTTTTTATTGCTGATTCTTAAAGCAAAAATTATGGGGAATCCAAAAAAATTAGCCGGAAAATTTAGGAGCTTCTGTGGAAAATCGGAAAACTTAATTTTCTTGGGAAAATTTAAAGGTAAATTTCTAAGAAAAATTAGGAAAATTTTATTTTTCAATTAAAGCCTGATTCAATACCTTTCCAACGAGCTATCACTCGTAGTTTTAGTAGTTTTTTTTTAAAACAACTTTCAATGGGTCCCTTATGAAGAATTCTTCAATTTTGTCACATGACAGTGGTGTACACCACCACTAAACCAGTCACTATAAAAAAAAAATATATGTATTCATTTGTCCTTCAAGTTGTGCTGAAAAAAGGTCAACAGAAAAAAGAACGACAAAAATGAAAAAACAAAACAAATGTACTTTCCACTTCTTGACAAAAGTACGAGAAAACAGAAGTAAAGGAAAAAAACACGTAAAGTCGATTAAAAATGGATAATCATTCAGAAAATCAAATTTCGATCTACCAAAGGTTAAAATACAATTTGGTTTAAGGATTGATGTTTGACTATTGACGTCAGCGGTCGTCGATGGCTGCGAGTGTAAGACGGCAAATCCATCTGAGGAGATCGAGTGGTTGCGATCGAAACATGTCATGGTAACCTGCCGGCCGGGGTTCGAGCCCCAGCCACGTCAAGAATGAAAGATTATCAATAACAATTTTAATTGATTTTCATGTTTGTAAAATTCCTTTCTTCATAAAAATAATTTAATGAAAATTAAATTTGATGAACTTAAGCCTAATTATTAAAATTTGGATTAATATGTAGGTACATTATTTTTTGCTGGGCAATCGATTGAGACTATTTATTTTAAAATCGGAGAGGGGTCGTCCAAAAGGTGATCGCTTTCATATGGAATTGCTCTATATTAGTATTAAGTGAAGCAAACATTTAAAATCTATCTATCTATATATATAAAAGAGACGTGTTTGTTTGTAATCGCTAAACTCAAAAACTACTGCACCGACTTTGACCATAATTTGTGTGTGTTGTAGTTGAAATTAGAAGATCTTTTTGTATTTTTCCTAACCTGGAGTGTTCCGTGGAGATCGCAGGTAGATTTTTATTTGCTTGCTAATTACAACTCAACTTAAAA
Organism: Pollenia angustigena; assembly: GCA_930367215.1. Lineage (NCBI taxonomy): Eukaryota > Metazoa > Arthropoda > Insecta > Diptera > Polleniidae > Pollenia > Pollenia angustigena. The sequence continues at coordinate 104,069,062 of OV884057.1, read as the reverse complement.
TTATTCTTACCCGCTATTTATACCTAGTTCTTATAATTAAAATGCTGACTGTGCTAAAGTCAGCAAGTGTCTAAAGTGCTGACTCGTATAATTGAGTCAGCCTATTTTTTTTTTTTTGATTACTTAATACTAAATAATGTCATACTTATTATATACGAGGGTGACTCTCAACATCCCTCCCCCCTTTATGGAAAAGTGCGGTCCTTCGTCTGGTGTTGATGCGCTTTGATGTTTATTGACGTTGTGAACAAATTTCTCAATATGTTGTTGTTGCTGCGATCCATCTAAGCTATTTTCAAGTAGTAGTGATTCTGAGATATGGTTTCGGGTATCGGATTCTGTGGATTTGTGTTCCGGTGTATTTGGATAAGCCACGCATTCAGAAACTTCTGGTCTACATTTGGCGAGCAGTGGTGCAGTAAAATATTCTTTAAAGGAGCCAAGGTAATTTTGCCACTGCCATCCAGTAACTGGTTCATGTCGTGCACATTAAATTTCTTCATTTTCGTTGTAAGATCCTGTTTGTGAATGATGGTAGTTTGTCACCTAGATTTTTTCGAGCAGCTAGACTGGAATTTATTTTCCTTGTTTTATACGAATTTTTGTTTGGCAGGACTTCTATTAAAGTCTATATGCGGCTTAGAATAATGGCTAAATTATTATTTGCATCCCGATATATTACAAGAGCTGCTCTAAGCTTGACCATCTTGTTACCGAACTGAAACAAGAACATTTATATAATTCGGACTTTTTACCTTTTTTATCATCACATTTTTCCGTCTTATGATCTTGAAGTTCTTTGGACATGTATTCAATCAGAGTTATCGTTTTGCAAAGCTATCCTTCATGTCATATACATCAGAATTAACATAATCCAAGACATCCGAACGAGAATCAACATTTTCATTTGGCATGTGTGGAGATATCATTCGCGGTTATCCCATCGGTTGTTGAGCGAATGAAGGCAGGGTACTTATTGATACTCATAGGAATTGACGCTGCTAGTGGATTAAACGCGTCTTTATGGAGACGAACACCAAACGAAGACGCACTATAGAATGTAAAAATTTTTTTTTTTTTTTTTAACTATTATGTTGTGCATTCTTAATTCTAATTTTCTAATTGTGGTGCAATTTACTTTTTTTTTATTTACTATTATTTTTAATTTTTAAAGATTTCATTCATTTCTCAGTTATCTTAATAACTTATTGATGTCATAATATAGTAAATAGTAATAATAATAATAAATTTAAAAAACTGAAAAGTTTAAGCTACAATTTTTAAATATCAACAAATCAGTTAGGGAAAAGATGTATATATATTTCTTAATAGCTATGGCAAGAGAAACAAAAAGAAAAGCAAACGTAAAAACAGCTCAAGATTGCATTGTTTTTAGATTTTCCTTTTTTTCTATTTAAAAAAAGTTATCAAATAAAAGAATTACAATAGATACAATAATAAAATCTATATGTTTCATTATAATTTTTTATTAACACATCTCAATGAAATGAAATGATTTATTTATTAAATAAATAATAATCAGCATTATTATTCTAAAGTCAAAAAAAAACTACATTGCAAACAAATTTTTTTTTTTTTTTTAATAAAAATATTTTTTATGTTCCTCTTTTTTTTAAATTAGAGGCCAAAAAAGTTATTTTGATTTTGTGGTGGTCTGTCTTTAAAGTGAAAATATTTGAAAAATATAAATACAAAAACATACATATATACAAAATCAATTACTTTTTTTTTTTGAATTACTTGAACTTTAATAAAGATTTTTGTAAAGATAAAAATCTTTTAAGAATTAAAAAAAAAAAAAATAAAAAAATCTTAAAACTTGACCCAAATATTTATTTAATTAAACAAAAGGCAAGTGATCGAAGTTTTAAACAAAATGCTTGCTGGGATCTGCCCAAAAATTAAATATAAAACATTCAACGTCTATGTTATAGTGCTCAGGTATGCACATTCTAAAATGTATATTGCTCTGCTGAAATGCACTGATTTTTTTTTTTTTTTTTTATTTGGGCATTGTAAATATGTATAAAGAGTTTTGACTCTTTGCAAATATTTTATGCCCAGAATGACATAAATTCTTGTTATTGATACATCTGTTTCTCCCAGTGTATAATTTTATCACTCAAAAGCAACAAGTATTTATGTTTATGTTTATATTTCTTTTGTCCAGCCAACAGTTTATTTGGTTCTTATTCATTTTTTTTAACCAAAGAAAAAGGTAAGTGATCATAGTTTTAAATAGAATGCTTGCTGGGATCTACACAAAAATTAAATAAAAGAAATATAAAACATTCAACGTCTGTGTAATAGTGCTTAGGTATGCACATTCTTAAATGTATATTGCACTAGTGAATTGCACTGGGCGTTGTAAATATGTATTATTTCAGCATTTAAACGATTAACGTTGAGACGCGCACGTGGAGTACAAAAAGTTTAAATAAAAAAAAAAAACGGACGCGAATGAATATAAAAAACATAAATTTTACGGTTAAATTTATTTATATCAAATGTGGCCTAAATGCGAAACAAATATTCTTTGAATAATTAACGAAGTAAAGTTATCTACGTATTCCACGGATAATTACCTCGACAAAAATGCCAATATTTTTGGGTAATTATGCGGGGTAAGCATTTAAACGAATACGCTTAACTACCTCGTTGAGGTAATAATAAGAATTCGTTTAACTACCTCATTGAGGTAATTAAGCGAATTCGTTTAAATAGCTCAGTGAGGTAATTAGACGTATTTACAGTGCGCTCGCGGTAACGTGAACTAATTAAAACCTAGGGAGTTCATGTTAGCGAAATTGTTCACGTTAGCGATTGTCGAATTTCATAAAAATATGTCTGTTTTACACGCTTGAACGTGAAATGATTTTCTGATTATTTCCATTATTAAAATATAAATGTATATATTTATGTGTTTTATTATTATTTCCATTACTAAAATATAAAAATAAAATTATTAATTAGAATTCATTACAAACCAAAATGAGATCACGAGAATATATCTATTGAATTAAAATTACATTGCAAATATAATTACTCATAACATTTAGGCATTAAAAAACTAGGTTATCTTTTTCTACTGCTTTTTCTTTTCTAATAAGTAGTTGAAATACTGTTTTCTCCCTTAAGCGTTTAACTACACTCATGTCACTTTGATCCACAATTGTATCTCCTGCCCATTGTAATGCATTGTTAAAAATTTCAATTGCCTCACTTGCAGCAATTTTTTTAACAGGATCATCGGAAATGCGAACTTTATAGGGTGGTGTAGGATCATTATTGTAGAAATTACAAACGGAATGACAAAGCAATTAATACCCTTTTACCTTCGGTGAAGGGTATAAACAATTGTTCACGTTATAGAGCTTTCTGAGTTTGTTCACGTTACAGAGTAGTCAATGTAAAAAAATCTTGTTCAAGTTAGGCGGTGTTCACGTTAGACGGTGTTTAAGTTACCGCGAGTGCACTGTATTTACAAGATAACTTAACTTTGATGTATGAACAAATTTAAGAAAGGAATTTTTACATGTATCCGCTAAATCTTAAGAGATATCAATAAAAAACAATGGGATTTGTTGTTTTAAATTTTATCTGTAGTGCTTTTTGAGATGTCCTGTCATATCCTACTACTAAGTACTCATGGAAGCCGTAAATATGCAATTGCATGGTTTTTCTTGTGCGACCAATAAATCCAGAAACAATATATTTATGCGTTTAGAGCTTTTAATGAATTTTGGTATCGATTTGTTTGTAAATAATTTCTACATTTTAGCCATTGCTGCATTTTTATTGCACACATATTTTAAGTTTTTAAAACATATTTTACTACATGCTAAGCAAATAAAAAAATTGCTTAAAATTCTGGTTAACAGATGAATTTTCTGTTGGTTTAATTTCGCCACCTCTATTAAATTTTCACTGTTCAATTTTTAGCCAAAGCAAGTTTTTGTTGAAGATAAATGTTTTTCGCAACTTATAACAGAAACGTAGACGCATCGTTTAGTAAACGATCGAATCAGAAACACTTTTTAAGTAATCTTTTCGTGTCCGTCCGTCCATCTTGCTGGTTGTATGTCCATGTAAACCTTGTGATAAAAGTAAAGGTAGCAGTTTTTAGATAATTTGATAAAATTAGGTAAATACGTTTAATTGTCATAAGAACGAAATTTGTTGAATATTTTGCTTTTAATCAAGCCATATTTTGTTTTTTAGGCATATTTAAAAAAAAAAAATTTAGTGCATATTTTCAAATTATTAACATGTAAAACTTGGTTGCATTACTTGCTCAAATTTTTTGTCAAATAGTACTGAGGCAATTAAACGAATGAAATTTAGGTATAATTTTGTTTTGGGAGTTAAATTTTTAAGGCAATTATCCGAATCGGGTAATTAAGCGTATGGCAATTAAACGTGGATTTTTGTTTAAAAAATGGATGAAAAAAAACGGGGATTTAAAACTCGAGGTAAATAAGCGTGAAAGGCATTTAAGCGTGGGGTAATTAACCGGGTTATACTGTATTTATTATTTTGCTTATTGAAATCCAATTAAAAAAAAAAAAAACATGAAGAAAAAAAAACATAAGTGGAAAAGATAAGGAACTGTTTTAGCCCCCTGTTCCCCTTATCTGGTGTTGGTTAATGGAGAGAAAAAGGTTTTATAAACGATGCCAATATTTTGTTTTTTCAATAAAAAGGATATTTAATAAGAACTTCCGTTGTTTTTTATGTGTTAAAAGATGTCCACGTGAAAGGAAAAAAAATGAGAGTAAAGTTATATGTTAGCCACGGTTACATTCTCCCATCCTAGTTACATTGGCTCGAAACCAAAGCTACGAGATGAGGAGTGAATGTAAAGGCGATACTCGAGAAAAATAACAGAAAATGTGGGTAAAATTAAGGTGATAAACCAAGGGAAAAACAAAAGGGGGAAATATGACCAAACGGGTCATTAAGAAATAAAGAAATTAACCAGAAAGAATATTAAAAATAAAGACAGGACCGGGACGGTCACAAAAGGAAAGTTTAAGCAAGATACTCGGGAGTAAAACTAAAATACATAAAGAGGGGGAAATTACTAGAAGGGTCATATAACGAAGATAAAACGCAAGGTAGAAATCTAAATAAACTCCCCCTTTTAAACGCACTCTGCACTAAAGCACTTTGACAGGAGCTTCTTGGCTCCTATGTAGTAAAATTACAGATGTACATACATATATTTAATTTTCGAATTTGTGGACTTACCCACAAATTTCTTGTCAACCAATTATTATTTCCAACATTGGCATTAACAGAAAATCTCTTCCGCAAACGGCTTGTCCACCAAATGTTTACATTCTAAAGTGCGTCTTCGTTTGGTGTTCGTCTCCATAAAGACGTGTTTAATCCACTAACAGCGTCAATTCCTATGAGTATCAATAAGTACCCTGCCTTCATTCGCTCAACAACCGATGGGATAACCGCGAATGATGTCTTCACACATGCCAAATAAAAATGTTGATTCTCGTTTGGATGTCTTGGATTATGTTAATTCTGATGTATATGACATGAAGGATAGCTTTGCAAAACGATAACACAGATTGAATACATGTCCAAAGAACTTCAAGATCATAAGACGGAAAAATGTGATGATAAAGAAGGTAAAAAGAGCAGCTTAGAGCAGCTCTTGTAATATATCGGGGTGCAAATAATAATTTAGCCATTATTCTAAGCCGCATATAGACTTTAATGGAAGTCCTGCCAAACAAAAACTCGTATAAAACAAGGAAAAGAAATCCCAGTCTAGCTGCTCGAAAAAATCTAGGTGACAAACTACCATCATTCACAATCAGGCTCTTACAACGAAAATGAAGAAATTTAATGTGCACGACATGAACCAGTTACTGGATGTCAGTGGCAACTACTTGTACATCCACCACTTTGTATTTTCACACAGATACTGCGCAGCTATCCCCGACATGGAGGCGACAACAGTGGCAAGAGAGTTCTTCCGGGAAATAATTGCACGATTCTTCATCCCCAAGATCCTGGTGACGGATAACGGAAGTAATTTTGCTTCGAAATTATTCAAAGAAGTTTGCAAAATGCTTGGAGTGAAAAACATTTATACAACACCGTATCATCCCCAATCCAATGGATCTTTGGAAAGGACGCATAGGCCCCTGGCAGAATATTTAAGGAGTTTTGTGAAACTTGACGGAACTAACTGGGATGAATCGCTGCATCATGCCATGCATGTGCACAATAATACCAGACATTCGTCCACTAAGCAAACACCGAATAGGGTCCTGTACGGATTCGAATTTGAAATACCGGTGAGGCTCAAAAAACAGTCAGCGCCTCTCTATAACATAGATGATTACAGCAAGATCCTCAGGTACCAGATTCAACGAAGTTATGAAGTCGTGAGGCAAAACCAGGTTCGAGCAAAGGAAAAATCAAAACAATATTATGACAAGGGCACGAGGACTAGACATTTTAGGACAGGACAAATGGTTTGGCTAAAGAATCAGGCGCGAAAAAATAAATTCTCACCTATATGGTTGGGTCCCTACGAAGTTACGGGAGTACCAACACCGGTCAATGTAAGAATAAGACACAAGAACTCGGAAAAGGTTTATCACAACATGTGTTTGATGTATGAGGCATAAGGAGTGTTTCTGTGTAGTTTCGCGTTTGTTAAATAAATTTTGCGATTTTTAATAAAAATTATTATTGGTTTATTAGATGTTTTTGCATATATTTGTTTTAAAAGTCAATTAAACACGTTCATATTTTATAAAATTTTAAATCTTTACTAGGGGCCATCAACGCGGACCGGGTCCAGCTAGTATTAAATAATTAAATATTTGTGTTAAATTACCGGAAAAATAGGATAAATATGTATATGATAATTTTTTAATGATTTTATTACTAATAAGTAGTGGTTTAAACTAGAAAATGTAACTCCATTTAATTTAGCTATGAATTGATTATAAAAAGCCATATTTTTCATTCTAATTAAAAAGTATTTTGATATCCTTAAAATGATTTTTTTTACAATGAACAAATTTAGCAAATAAAAATTTGACTCATATAACATAACATGTATAAAATAACTCCGTATCGCATTCTTACAACGCTATGTACGTTGCAAAAAGTAAATTTTAATTAGGTAATTTCTGAAAAATAATAAAAAGAAGGAAAGCGTAGTGTTGATAGCAGCTCCCATATTAAGTTAACATAAATGTTGGACAAAGTAGTACTTCTCCAAAGTAAGATATTATTACAATTTAATAATTCTAAAGGATTAACATAAAATAAAGCTAAACAGTCTATATTTCACTACTTTATAAATAAAATATAAAAGGCAATTATTCCAAAAATTAAGAATAACTGTCTTTTTGAGGATATTGATGAAGGGCCACTTGGAAGAATGCAATCCTAATTAAAAAAAAAAAAACAGATTATTTTAAATAAACTAATGAAAATATTTCTTTTGCATTATAAACTTTTTATATTATACCTAATGAAAAAATTTTATGGTCCCATACAGATTCATTATAGGGAAGTTCGACTTTATTTAATTTTATTAAAAAGGAAATACATACATAGATATTATAACTCAGAAGGTACATACATAATATACCTTATAAGTATGCTTATGATAGTATACTATCATAATAATGATGACAGTCTGAGGGAAACAAAAATCTGAGGAGGAATGGCAATATCTGCACATTTATTCTTAGAAAGTCTTAGCGTTTGGAAGTACAATGGGGTAGGCTGCAAAATTTCTAACAGTCCTATAAGGGAGAAGCTGATAGTCACACTTGTTAAAAATTTTGTAATACATAAGTATATGGATTCGGCTTTTATAATTTTACAGCACTTTTATTACTTTTTCTTATGCAATCATTTTTAGTCTGATCACTAATTCCACTAACACCCTGGTAACAGTTATAAAACAAATTACCCAGTTTTAACGTTTAAAAATATTAATGTGTTCTTATAAAAAGAATTAAAAACTCTGCTAATTTTTTTCCTGAGTGTGATCATACATTATGTTGTTAAAAAAAATTATAATTTTGATGAAACGTAATTTTTAATTTTGTAAATAACTTGGATATTGTTTTAAGGTAGCAATTTAAAATTTTATAAAAATATGTAATGTGAATCGTAATCAACAAAACAAATCAATTTAAAATTTTTTAATAATGTTTTGCATATACTAACGATATGTTTTTTGTTTGTGTAAACAATTCTTTGGTGCCTTTAAAAAGGGTCACTTTTTCACTAACAAAGTCTTGTTTCGCCACAAGCAAAGCGACAGTAAGTATAGTTGATGGGTAAGAAAATTTGTTTTATTGTTGCATTAATGTAATTTTATTGTTTCGCACCAAATTGTGCCAGTTTTTAAAAGTTCAACGTAGTCTTTTGAACACCGATGCGCTTGGTCCAGAAACAAAATTTTTTCACAAGTTTTCATCTTTAGTTGTCTTCAGTTCTTGCATGTAGTGATTTTTTTTCAATTATTTTTGCCTCTATGTCTTTTAAACGAAAAAACAGACCCTTTAGAGGCATCAACAAATTTTTCACAAAATCAAAACACATTTTTGTTTACCAGCCAACAATAATTTTACAAAGCACACACAGGCTATCGTGCTGCATTGCGGGAAAAATTGCGAGCGCTTTGACTTTTCAGGCCTTAAAGAAGGTTTACAACTAGATTTTTAATTAACTTTTACTTATTCCGCTCTGCCTCCTTCGAAAAGGTCTTTTAGAATGGGTTTTATGAAATATTTTACAAATTCAAACTATCTTTTCTGAGATAAGGCCTGTCGAAATAGTTTTATTAGCAGTTATGTTAGAATGTGTAGCAAGTTTAGTTATTAATTTACTAAGTCTGGGATCACACTATGAAAGTTTTCTTTCAGAAAGTCTATGTTTATGGGTGAGAGAGGAGAGAAAAAAGCATGTTCTCTTCCCCTCTCACCAATAAACTCAGGCTTTCTGAAAGAAAACTTTCATAGTGTGAACCCAGACTAACTTCGCGCTAGTAGCAACAACAATTTGCGACCTTAGGACAACAAGGTTCTATATGGGTAAATCCAAATTGTTGAACGTGACAGTCGTACGCATCAAAAATGGAATAACATTTTATACAACAAATATTTTTGCTTTCTCTGAACCCTTAAATTTTAGCACTAAGAAAGCACTGTTATCCATGCTAAATATTATGGAGGGCGCCATTCAAGGTCAAAGATAATGGCAAAAGAAGTAGCGGTTCGAACGTGAAAAAAATAGAAGTAGTTTTTGTGGCCATGAATAAAAAGGCGTAATTCAGCGAAACCTGACACAATTTTTTAGTCAACCTACTTTCAGAATTTTACGTAGGAATGTAACTGATATGTATTTAACATAAAGTTCTCTTTATAAATAACTTCTCACTTAGTGTTCTCTTGGTTATATTATTAATAAGTTCATGTTTATAATTATGTCAATAAGAATAAATAAATCAGTCTTCAACTAGCATTAAACTACGTTGTTTGTCTATACTTATCTTTGGCGACGAGTAAAAAAAGTACTTGTAAATGGTAAAGGAAGAAGACAAAGTAAATGAGGAAAAAGTAGCAGATGAAGTAGAAATGGCTAAATTTATTGGTTCTGCAGACCCTTTTTTACTAGGAGAAGATTTTGATCTTTATGCTCGCAGATTGGATCATCTTTTTAAATTAAATTCTATAAAAGATCCCGAAAAGATTGGATTTTTGTGCAGTTTTGGTGGTGCAGAATTATACCGGGTAATTGTTTCTTTAACGGCTCCTAAAACAGAAAATGACTATACGTATTCAGAGTTGGTGAATAAATTAAAAAGCCATTTAAAACCAAAAAGAAATATTATTGCAGAATGTTATAAATTTTTAAAAAATAATAGAAGTATGGATCAGAAACTAGCAGATTTTGTTATTGAGCTAAAACAACAAGCACAATATTGTGATTTTGGTGACTTTCTGGATAAAGCATTATTAATTCAATTTGTATGTGGAGTTGGAAACGAAAAAATACAACAACGATTATTGAGTGAAGTTGATTTAAACAAATACCAACAAGCAATAGAATTGGCAAATGCAGTGGAAATAAGAACAACGAACGTAGCATTGATCAAAGAGGAAGACGAAAACATTAATGCGTTGAAGAAAAAAGGTCATGGAACGTCAAGAAGAGGGGAGCAAGCAGAACAACAAAGCAGCGCAGTCAACAACAACTCAAATGGTAGCTACAACAAACAAGCGGGTAACGGGAAGCAAAAATTTTATAAAAATGTGATTTGCTTTAATTGTGGTAAGCAAGGCCACATGCAAAAATTTTGTAAACAAAAGAGAGGACAACCGAAAATTAAGAGTTTGGAAGAAGAGGATCAACTGTGTAATTATATAAATAACATAACATCTCTTAAAATTAAACCTTTAAAACTTAAATTAGGTATTGAGAACATTAATGTAGAATTTGAAGTAGATACAGGGGCGTGTGTTACCGTGATTCATAATGGAGATTTTTACAAGTATTTTTCAAAATATAAACTTTTAAAGGATGAATTTTCTATAAAACTAATTTCTGGAGATAGAGTTAAAACGCTTGAAGAATTTACGGTTAAGGTAAATTTTAAACGTTGTAATTTTAATCTAAAACTAATCGTTTTAAATACAGAAATGTATTTTTACCCATTACTGGGTAGGAATTGGATGGATGTAGTTTTTAGTGGTTGGAAAACTTTTTTTACTGAGTATGAGTATTGTAACGTTAATTTGGCAATAACTGATTCTGAATTGAAATTGAATAAAATGAAATTTTTAGAAAAGGTGGAGTATTGTCTCATGTTATTGATGGTGTGGAACGTCCAGTGATGTTTGCATCAAGCACGTTGAGTGCTGCAGAACGTAACTATTCTCAGCTCCATAGAGAGGCATTAGCCATTATATTTGCGGTAAAAAAATTCCACAAATATATATTTGGGTTTAATTTTACTATACACAGTGATCATCAGCCTTTACGGGCAATTTTTGGTGGGAGAAAAGATATTTCGGGTGTGGCAGCAAATCGTCTTCGGAGGTGGGCTATTTTCTTATCAATGTATTCATATGACATTAAATATAAAAAGGCAAAGGATATCGCTAATGCAGATGCATTATCAAGATTGCCAATGGGTTATAACACAGGTATTGAATATGATAGCATAAATAGTTTGAGCACTTCAACTTTTCCATTGAATGCAGAAGAGGTAAAAGAGTCGATGAAAAATGACTCGTGTATGACAGAAATTTATAATTCTATTATAACGGGCAAGTGGCCAACAGAAAAGACAGGAGAGCTACAAAAATATTTGCAGGGGTCTACATTGAGGATCTGAACATAAGAAGGTCATATAGGCTTCCTGACGACTGCAGTGTTTTTCAAGCGGAGGTTCTGGGGGTCTGGAGGGCCGTGGAACTGATGAGGGACAACATTGATAGGGGCTCGGAGGTCACTATATATGTGGACAGCCAGGCAGCTCTTATGGTCGTAAGGGGCTGTTATGTGAACTCCAGGCTAGTTGATGAGTGTAGGAGGGCTCTGAGGGGAGCCTTAGGGGAGTATCTGCTAAGGTTGTGCTGGGTGCCGGGTCATTGCGATATAGGCGGCAATGAGATTGCTGATGAGTTGGCAAGACAGGGCTCAGAGATGGAGGATCCTGACTGTGTGGAGGCGGTTAGGCCTCCATTGGGCTTCTATTTTGGTAGAATAAGGGAATGGATACTGAGCGTGACCAATCGGGCCTGGGGGAGCCGAACGGACTGTCGGGTATCACGGACACTGTGGCCGGTGCTTAGGAAGTCCGATTCGGTGTCGCTGTTGGGCAGGAGCAGAGTCTGCGTTAGGACCATGATAGGAATTATCATGGGCCACTGTATGATAGGCAGGATGGCGGTGAGGATGGGATCCGACTTGTCGGATATATGCAGGTTGTGCGAGGACCCTGAGGACTTGGAGTCAGTTGAGCACTTTCTGTGCCACTGTCCCAGGTTGCAGGGTAGCAGGTTGAGGTGGCTGGGCAGTAGATTCCTGGGCGAATTAGGGGATGTCTCGGGTTGCGGACTCGAGAATCTGATGGGATTCGTAATGGGGATGGCCTGGCTGCGCGAGGGGAGACTGGGTGCTAACCGCACGTAGGGCGGAGTTGGTTTAAGTGGGATTTCTCTCGGGGTTGGTCCTTTACCTTCTTTTCTTTCCTTTCTTTTCTACCTATCTTTCGGATCTGTCTTATGCTTTTGCTGCTTACTTCACCTACTTTATACCTTCATAGCTTTCTCTAATTAAGGCGTCACAATGGACCATATTGGTCTCTGGGTGAAGGTGTGAAGGAAACTTCACACCGGCCTTTCTACCTACCTACCTACCTACAAAAATATTATTTAAAAAGAGATTCACTTGCTACAGGGTGTTTATTTCACGGCGATAGAATAGTAATACCGGTTACTATACGTAATGATGTTTTGAAATTAATTTTATTTTTTTTTTTTTTTTTATTTTATTCTTATATTTTTTTTTTTAATTCCCTAAGTTCAACCCTGCGAAGCTCTGCGCTTGTCCGCAGGAATGAAACAAGAGTCTCTGGCGGGAATCGAACCCGCAACCCCTGCGTTGATAACCTAGGTCATTAGCATCTAGGCTACCGGCGCACTCATGGTCAACATATAGGAATAGTTAGAAGTAAGGCTTTGGCAAGAACAGTTGTTTGGTGGCCAGGTATTGACCAAGATATTGAAAACTTTAATAATAAGGTGATTTTTGTCAGTCCACGCAAAACTCAAAGCCGGATAATCTATCAAAATGGATAGAGGCAACATATCCATTTGAAAGAATTCATATCGATTTCTGTTCTTTAAAGGGACAACAGATTTTTATTTTGTATGATGCGTATTCAAAATGGATGGAGGCTATTCCTTTTAAAACAACTACAGCAGCTGTAGTAATTGAAAAACTTCAATAAATTTTTTCTACGTTTGGGCTTCCATTTAGTATTGTAAGTGATAATGGGCCTCCTTTTAGATCCAGAGAATTTGTTGAATTTTGTAAATCTAACGGTATAGTTCCTCTTAAGTCTCCACCATACCACCCCCAATCTAACGGCAGTGCAGAAAGAGCTGTGCAAACTTTCAAAAATGGATTGCGGAAATCACTGTTGGAGCTAAAAGAGACCGGTATATCTTTACAACTAAGAATCGGTCAATTCGTATTAAAGTATAGAACAACTCCGACCTCTTCAACTGGCTTAACACCTGGAGAAATGATTTTTCAATACAAACCACGAACATTGCTTAATGTGTTAAATTCTAATAAATTGAATGTTGCAGCGGAAACCAATTCAAAATCAGTTAAACCAAATATGGGAACTAAACACGGTTCAAAAGTTTATCAGAATAAAGTAGTACAATTCAATGTTGGGGAGGAAGTATGGTACAGAAATGTTTTTTCCAATTTTGTTAAATGGGTAAAGGGAAAAGTTATTAGTAAACTAAGTACTTACAGGTACCTGATTTTAGTCAATGGAATACGGATCAAATGAGAAAGAATACAAATTTGGATAGAACTTTGGTTGAAACTCGTAAAGACTTAAATAAAACGACTACAGAAATTCAAAGTAGTATTACTGATACGACTACAGAAATTCAAAGTGATATTACTGAGGAAGAGGGGCAACGAATTGTTACTCGAAGTATGGCTAAGAGGACTAAAATTATAGGTGGGAAATGATTTTATTTAAGTTGGGAGGAATGATATGTATTTAACATAAAGTTCTCCTAATAAATAAGTTCTCACTTAGTGTTCTCTTAGTTATATTATTAATAAGTTCATGTTTATAATTATGTCAATAAGAATAAATAAATCAGTCTTCAACTAGCATTAAACCACGTTGTTTGTCTATACTTATCAGTAACATTAAAATGTCTTTGGTTTGATTTCAAAATCTTCTGTATTTTCTTTTTTTTAATAATAATGAATGAAATTTTTTCCATAATAATTGAACTGAATAATGATTAAAACAAAATAAAAGTTAACCGTTAATCCGAATAACATATTGCTCTTTGAACTCTTCCTTAGATTACGGACCAAGTAAGAACATTTTTTTGGAATAATTTTTATCAAATATCACCTCTTTTCAGAAAGATAATATTAAAAAAAACATACAATAAAACATTCTCACAAATAAGAAATTACGTTTGCACAACTTTGCAGTCTAATTGTTCATCTAAGTGAACAAAGTTATGAGTAAATTTATAAAATTAGTAAAATCTAAATATTTCTCTATAACAATATTGTAAAATAATCAGCTTTTAATAACTTTACAACTTTGGGTCACGGTGGACCTTTTGACGGATATGCCCATATGCACCTAAACAGCATGTAAGATAGAACCTTGTTGTCCTAAGGTCGCTAAATACACTGGATACAACTTTATTCTTAATTATTTAGATGCGAGAAGGCAAGGCTTTGGTCTTGTTGGAATGCGACTGGAAAACTTTATATCGGCAAAAAGGCCTTCTATAAGGCCTCTTTACTACTTCATTTTCCCGCTGTTAATGGTCGGGCAAATCGCGTTTTTTTCATTATGAGGAATTTGAATGTGAATTTTTTTAAATTTTTCATATCTGACAAATTCACATATAATTTTTTTTGTTTGCTCATTTTTCATGAATGAGGAAATTCAAAATATATTTTTTCCTCACCCTCATGAATGTGAAAAAGCAGTAAAATTTTAAATTTTTCACGCTCGCTCGTGACTGAAAAATGAGTGAACGTTTCGGTACTCTGAATAAAACTATTGATCATGGGAATCACGAAATGCAGTAATGAGTTTAGGATTCATGTAAAAGTTCTTTCTGCCCAATATTTTCTAAGTATCTACTTCTTTGTTCTACATTCAAAGAGACGTCGCCTGACAAAATATTGTAGGCGAATTCCACTTCGTTGCTCCAAAAATTTTAATATACATTAATTTTTATATTGCAAGTGATAGCAGAGAAAAGTAGAAAAATGGCTCTCCTGTAAAATTTGGTTTTTGTAACATACGATAATTTCGCGCAAAGGGGTCGATATGGGACCAATGGTGTGAATGGATGTACCAACATGAAGTGCACATAGTAGCTGTTACAAAAGTATTCGCTGCCAAATTCGATATTAATACCAACATTTCTAAGGAAGAGTATTCCAGAAAGACTTTTGTATGAGGGATATGTGTAATTTTGGACCAATTCATAATAAATAATAAGCACCATTTTTGTTTAGCATAAACACATAATATACATTCTACCTTTAGTGGTGTGGGTAGAAAAACAAATTTTCCAAAAAGAAAATTACAAATTATTTCAATCATTCTGTTTTAATACCCACACTACCATACATAGAGAAGATATTATGCGATTGTACCGAAGTATGTAAGAGATACAAATATTGGTTGTGGACCCCCTTCAGTGTACCAATCAATTAAGTCCGTTTGGCTGGCTGGTATACACTAAGCAAAGTCAGTATTTCTAGATTGCAGTCGATTGTGTCGACTGCTGGCCCCTATAAGTACACAGAAAAATTACAAATTTTCTCTAATCACCAATTTTATACCAAATTAATAGAATCAAGCAACCCGTTTGTTGATTTTGCACCTATTACCAAAATGATTATATTGATTACTAAAAATTGTAAAAATTTTATATTTTGAAAATTTTTTTTTAATAAATGATATTTTCAATTTTAATTAAAAACCAGGGTTTAAAAGCATCCATCAGCTGGCTGCTTTTTATTTTTGCTTTTGCCACAGCTTTTGAAATTTTTAATTTTTTTCCAATAGCCAATGTTTTGCTTTTCGTTTGTGCAAAAAAGCAAATCTCCTATTTTGAATATTTTTATTTTCTGACAACTGCTTTTTTTACCAGCCAGCGACAAAAATGGACAACCACATAAAAAGCAAAAGCTAAAAAAAATTATTTCGCCTTTTGCTTTTTTACTTTTTCCTGAAAGAAGAGCTAGTTAAAAAAAACAAACCAAAAAAAAAATCTAAAGTTCAAAGAACAAAAATTCTTCTCTGGCTGGTAATAACAAAAAGCCGCTGAAGTGTGTGCTAAAAGCAGTCTGAGCAGAGCTATTAGCTCTGCAAAAAGGCAGATTACAACGAAAAAATACTGATCAGTGTACAAGCAACATGGTTTTTTTTCATGGTGGTGAGGAAAAATAAATTTTTGCCTTTCTTCAGTAATGTTGTTGTTGCTCGACAGTTTGCATGACTATAGCACGAAATGTGTGTGTGTGTATTTTGGTGTTTTTTAAATATTTTTAATAAAGGCAACCAGCCAAAGTGTCTGTTGGATTTTTTATTGTATAGAAACAAAAACAAATTCTTGTTGTATTTGTTTTGCATGAAAAATATCACTTGTCTTCGTCGATCATGTGCCTTTCAGCTACCTTTGCTCTGCTTTTATTTCCTATTTTGCGGCTATTAGCATGCAGTGGTTTTTGATTTGGCGGCTGTTTGACAGAATCTTTTTGTTTCATTCTCTTTCCTACATATTTTCTCCTACAACAGAAAAGTTATTGCCGTTGCTTTTTGAGTTCCATCAAATAAGAAATTTTTGCTATTGTTAAAAAAGCAATAGTTGGAAAAAGCAGTGTCCATTAAAAGGTTACTTTTCAAAAACAGTGTGTTTATTTTGCTGCTGCTTTTGATAAGTGTGGGCTTTTTTAGCAGTGGAACTTGTCGGCTTTTTATTTTTGATTTTTTTTTTAATAGGAAAAAGGCAAAATTTGGCTGCTTTTGCTAATATGGCGATAGCATTTTAAACCCTGTTAAAAACATTATCAAAAAACTTGGCCGTTTCAAACAATTTTTTTTTCATTACTACTTTTTATTGAATCTTCATAAATTAAATATAATCTAACAATAACACTGGTTTACAGCCAAAAAATACCAAGAACGCCACTTGCCTAGATAAGTTAGTTGGGACCTCCTTAAGACGAAAAACGCTGTAATTTTTTTCCTAAGTTTTTTAGATAACCGTTTTTTAGATAACGGTACTTTTGTGTTTTTCGGTGTATGATCCCACTCAAACCCTTGTGGAGCCCAACCGCCTATTTTTTACGTTTTTTTTTTTTAAATTTTTCATTTTTATTTCGTTTTTTTTCAACGTTATATTAAATATCTGGAATGTTTTATTTTTTAACCAAATATTATATTTATTTACCAACATTTTAAGCGTAATTTGAAAAAAAATCTGATGAAAAATAAAGTTTTTATTAAGGAATTGTGGAACGACAATATTTTTTTATACTCAACAAATGCAAAAAAAAAAAAAAAAATAATGAATAAAATTGCTACGATACATAGCACATGAAAGATCTAGAATGTTTTATTTTTTAACCAAATAGTATATTTAATTACCACCATTTTAAGCGTGATTTGAAAAAATCGGTTGAAAAATAGAGTTTTTATTAAGGATTTTGTGGAACGACAATATTTTCATCTTATATCAAATTCCGTTTTTTGAGGTGCCATTACTCAGCCATTTCTTATCAGATAGAAATTTGTAGCATATCGAAGGAAAAGGCATTCAGTTACTTTTCCAACGACGTGCCATTTTTTGAACTTTTCGGTTGGGCTCCACAAGGGTTTGAGTGGGATTATACATCGAAAAACACAAGTGTACCGTTATCTAAAAAACGGTACTTAGGAAAAAAATTACAGCAGGTTTCGTGTTCAGGAAGTCCCAATTAACTTATCTAGGCATCTGGCGTTCTTGGTACTTTTCCAAATTAAAAATTTGTAAAGCAGTGTAATTAATCAAATCTAAACCTAATACTTTATTTTATGTCCTGCCAGTGCCAGACAAAATTTTTCTTCATCGCGGGTTCTGTTCTTATAAATAAATAGGTGTTTATCGCTCATCTTAATCTTCACCTTAAGCGAGTGTGGCCGCTATCATTTAAAATATTTCGAGCTATTGGGTTCGGATGCAATTCGAGCTTTTTTAAGTATTTTACTGCATATTTCTTAATTATAGTTTTAACTAATGGAACATTAAGATCCTTGTGAATATTGGAGTTTTTAACATACCAAGGGGCAGCTGTGATTAGTTTATTTTGGCGCCTTTGAATTTTTTCGATATTAGAGGCCGAGGCAGTGCCCGATAACTGAATACCAAAGAACCAGATTGACTTTAAGATAGAGTTGTAAAGTAGCAGTTTGCAGTCGAGACTAAGGACAAAGTTTCTTCCAATAAGCCAATGAATTTGAATGGCTTTTACTTTCATTTGAGTTAATTTTGACTATGTATGGCTTTTCCACGTTAGACGGCGATCTAGATGAATACCGAGGTATTTAACATGCGCATTTTGAGGTATTATTTGATTATTGATTTTAATAGGGAGGCATGATTCCCGACGCAAGGTGAATGTTATATGTACGCATTTTTGCTCATTGACCTTTATCCTCCATTGTTTTAACCATAT
Source organism: Pollenia angustigena (assembly GCA_930367215.1). Taxonomy (NCBI): domain Eukaryota; kingdom Metazoa; phylum Arthropoda; class Insecta; order Diptera; family Polleniidae; genus Pollenia; species Pollenia angustigena. The sequence goes on along the minus strand of OV884057.1, from coordinate 104,050,522 downwards.
TTCTAGTTGAAATATATGATGCTGTAAGTAACGAGATGCTTCATAACGGTTTTCGTGGACGCTTAGAAAAGCTGTATCTTCTGCAAATGTTGAAGTTTGGATGTAGTTGTTTGTTGGCATGTCCGATGCATAAATTAAGAATAATAGAGGGCCCAGAATGCTGCCTTGTGGGACTTCAGCGCCAATTGGCTGAGGTGAACTTAAGAAAGTTCCTTCTTTAATAATAAATTGACGACCGACTAAGTAGCTTTCTAAAAGCTTGTGTGTGTTTGCTGGTAAATTTTTCTTCAATTTATGTAATAAGCCTTCATGCCAGACTTGATCAAAAGCTTGAGAAACATCGATGAAGAGAGAGGAACAATATTTTCTTTCTTTAAAGGCTTTTCTTATAGCGCTTACTATTCGATGGGTTTGTTCAATTGTGCTGTGTTCTCTTCTAAAGCCGAATTGGTGGTTAGGAATACATCTATTTTCATTTGAAATTGGAGTTAATTTTGACACTAACAGCATCTCAAACAGCTTTGATATATTAGCAAGTAAGCTTATAGGCCTATATGACTCAACTTTTGTGTGATCATTTCCTGGTTTAGGTATTATGGTGACTAAGGAAACCTTCCACTTTTGAGGATAGTATTCAAGGCGTAAAATAGCATTAAAGATAAAAAGAATTATTGTCTTTGCTATGCTGGGTAGCTCCAAAAGCATTTTGTTGCTGATCTTATCAAAACCAGGAGCCTTCTGGGGGTTTAAATCACAAATAGCCTTTTCGATTTCTCTTATTTCAAATCTTAGGGCAACAGCTGCTCTAGCAGCAACAGATGGTAACTCGACCGCAATATCGTAAGATATATTTGGAGTAAATACGTTTTTTAAAAGATTAACAAACAGATTTCCTTTTTCATTATTAATGTTTTTTCCAAAGAATTTTGTGGAGATCTCGAGCAGATTTTTGAAATTCATACCTTAATTAATCGTGAATAAAGGCCATGTCAGATAAAACTTCATCGCTTTGCGTGACGTTTCTAACTTTGACTGAAAAGCGTAACGCAAAAGGTTCATGTCACAATAAACACTTTGACAACACTCACGCATTGTGTGTTAAAAAAAATAAACCAAAAAAATGTATACTAGTAGATTGTCAAAGCACGCAAAAAGATGAGAGTTGCCTAACTTTTTCCTCCGCTCTGCCTTAAAATTACTTTATGTGACATCTTTCGTATAAGTATGTATAATTTCTCTTAGATGTCAAAGCGAATCTCTAACGCAAAGCGAAGCAAATGTTTTATCTGACATGGCCTTAAAAGCGAAACGCGTTAATCGATTTTTATGATTTATGTGTCATTTGGTTCATAGGTTATGCGACTTTACTTAAAAGTAATGGGACTTGACACTTTTTTTACCGTTTTGGATTTTTTATGAATTAAAAATAAAAAATTTAAATGTTTTGACCAAAAAATATTTTTTTCCCTCATACATTTATGTATAACTGCGAAACTGTTGCTTATGTAGCAAAGCGTTGTATCAACAGATTAAAGAAATTGTAATTCTTAATTTTTTAAATCAAGTTATGACAAACAAAAGAGCCTAAAACGTGACAAATTCCCCTATACGATACTTACTAACTTCAAATTAATTTTTAAATTATTTATTGAGCTATCATGAACAAACTAATACTGCAGAAGTTCTTCTTTTTAGGTCTACTCTCATAAACAATTATCAGAATTGAGTCCCGAATCAATCACCTGAAAAATGTTGTACTGTGTTGTTTATCCTATGCTCGCAATTGCATTTGCATTTTTTTTTTTAACCACATTACAAAAATATTTTACATTTCAGTCGCTATGTAAACATATACAAATTTCCACATAAAGGCCTTTAATTATCAATCTTGCCATTCTTGTTGTTTGTATTCATTGCTGTAATCAGTGTTACCGTCGGATATTTTAAAAAAGTACCAAAAAAAAGGGGACATCTACAAAAAAAGTGGCACCAAAAAGGGGATTTTTAAAAAAAATGGGCACATCGTTATGCATTTTTTACGTTTTTTTCTATTTATTATAATATTAAATGGTATTAAAAAATAACAAAAAACATTGTATAGTAATTTTATACACTAAAAAAAATTTATTGTATTACAATAGACATACATACTAACTTACAAACGGCTCATTTTTTGTAAAAACTAAAATAAATATTTTGGAAATATTTCTCTCGAGAAGTAATTTTTATAAAATATTGACTTTAATGTTTTGGTAATTCAAAAACGTTAAACTTGTCTTCTCCAAACATGTTTTTTGATTATGACATTGTTGCTGCAAATAGAAGATATTTATGTTATGTGCTTTATATATACATTTATTAATATATTTCTTGTTCTTTTCCTTCTGAATACATTTTTTTTGATTTATTAAAGGCATTGTATTGCACAGGTAGATATTTAAAAACTTTTTAGAAATTTATTTGCCCATTCCCCCAGATTCTCCCATCACGTCTAATTAGTCAGATACACCAATTACTGTAATTTCCGAAGATGATTTGTACCACAATTAATAACAAAATCCATAGTTTTATAATTTTATTCTACAGTCAACCTAATTACAAAAGTTGTAGGCCCAGGCCCACGATGTCGACAAGAACATTTCTTTGGTATATTTGTATTGAAAACAAAAACTAATTTTAGTTTTTTTATAAATATGCGAAAGAAATGTACTTGTAGACACCGTAGGCCTGGCAGCTAATCCTATAACAAAAAAAAACGAAAATATCACTTTTTCAAATACTTTATATTTAATCAGTTCCGCAATTTAATACAAATAAATGCATACATGCTACTGAATTTAAGTGCGAGTGTTTAAGTATCTATACTAAAGCATATTTAGTTTTTATCCAATTTCGTCTATTATTGCTTAAAATTTTTGTAATCAGTGCCCATGTTCTGTAACTCTCGCGTCGAGAAAGTTTTCGATTGAAATGTGTGAAATGAAACAAAAATGTCATAAATTGAAACAAACAGCTGTCACGTAAGGAAATCAACGCCAATTTACAGAAAAAGTGTTTCTGTAACATTTTGTTGAGAAAAGTTCCCGCTTTGAACTGTCAAATAAACTCACGAATAAAAATGGGGCGAGAAAAAATTTTAACACTAAAAACAATTAAAAATGCAAACTGCAAAGAATAATAATAATAATAATATTTTATTCTTGGCACATTTTTCATTGTTTTATTATTTTGCTTTTAACATTTTTATAAAATATACGAATGTCTTCAAAGCTCGTTTGCAAAAAACAAACATTAAAGTCGCTCTTTACACAATTTGGTATAGCCGACGGTTGTGTTTTCGCCGCCGTCGTTGAAAAATTTTCAATTTAAGTAAATTTTTTGGTCGCCGTCAACGATATGTGTTACTGGCGTTCTGAACGTCTGCAGTGTCACATCGGCTTCGATTGAAATATTATGACATTTATAACGTAACGAAGTAATCTCTTTTGATAGTTTTCGACATGAGTTACAGACACACATTTTCCTCACTTTTCGAGAAACGATGGAATGTTTTGTTTCACAACTTTTCGATGCAAGAAGTTCTCACTAAAATTACAGAACATGGGTACAGGTTTATAAACCAAAACTATAAAACTGGATTTTGTTATAAATTGTGGTACAAAACATCTTCCGAAATTACAATAATTGGTGTATCTGATAAATGTGACGTGATGGGAGAAAACTGCGCTGATACTCGTCCTTAGCATTCCAAAAATGTAAGAATCCGTTGGAATGGTTAAACAAACTTTTTCAATGTAGTCCTGTGTTATTTATTAATGGTCAGTTTCATACAAATTTTTTTACAATTGATTGTTCTTAAAACGACTATATAGTATACTTTCGTAAAATGCCTTCACTTGGAACCCAATCTTCAAAGCTAGTATCTAACAAATTTAAAGATAAAAGCATGGATTCGCAAGTATTTACTTTTAACCTATTTGTTACTTTATTTTTAATTAAAGCTAACTTAGTAAAAACACGCTCAGAAGACCTACTGTGTGGCTATATAAAAATATGAAAGATCAATTTGTAAAAGTTTGAATATATGTATATACAGGTATACTCATCAAATCTATTTTTCAATGTTCCAATTTCACGCTAAAAATCTTCACAGTATTCGAAATTTTAAATATGTGTTAATAATTCGTGTCACTTACTTTACTCTCTAGAAGTTTAAATTCACGTATAAATGCATCTGGGTCAGTTATAATATCTTTAAACTCTGAAACCAATTCGAAATAGTTTATATCTTCATTAGGCACTATAAATAATGGGTCTAAATACTTCAATATATTGAGCTTTTGGTTTTTTATATCAATTCTTTACACAATTTTTGGTAAAAACTTAGATTTTAAAATGGATTTTAAAACAAAACCACAATTTTTGTAATGGGTCTGGTGTGGTGTATAGGTGAAGGATATTGTATGTGTGTATTTATTTTCCTATAGCCCAATATAATTTTAAACTTGCGACAGCTAAATTAGAGACTAGGAGAATCAAACAAGGCAACAAGTGCCGCTTTAAGTTTTCAAATGCAAAGTCTGATTTATTTGTGGACTACTGCCCTTTTTATACTAATTCTATCCTATTGCCTACTTATTCTAACTTATAGTATTAATTCTTAATATCTATGTCTCTTTTTCAGTACCATGGAATTATCATGGCTTTACCCTTTGCATAATGCTGTGACCAATCAGAATGCATGAGTGAGGAATGTACTCATTAGACAATCAAAATTGTGTCACTCACATTCTGATTGATCTGCTTTACCATTGTATTGACTCATGTGTTCGAACACATTGAGTCATTGGGTAAATGCCGTTATTTGATCTTTTGTGTATGGCATTTACCCTACAGTTAGTGCCAATTCACAGGTTGCAAGTCTTATTGATCAGCTTGCTACCTTATAGCTTATAGGCGAGAGAGAGTGAGAGAGAAACGTTTATTTTCCTCTCTTTACTCTCGTTATAAAGTAGCAAGCTGATCAATAAGACATGCAACGTGTGAATTGGGACTTATTCGGGTGGCATGTATACATTTTAGGTTGGTTATTGGGTAGGCAATGGACGCTTAGCAGGTATACTACACCCTCACCGTTAAGAGAAAAATTAGGGGAGTAATTTTTCTTGATATTTTCATAGTACTGTTAAAAATTTTCTTATAAATATAATGTGTTGTTTTAATTAACGATTCTTAAAATCTATTTACATTATAAATTTTTATATCTTTATACTTTTGATTTTATATAGTTTTTTTTCTTTTCTTTATTTCTTAATCATAGGTATGGTTTTATATTTTTCTTTTATATAGTTTGTTTTATTCATTAGTTTTTAATCCTAAGTATGGTTTTAATTGATTGTTGTGCATTTCTTTTTCTTCTCCGTTATAATCTATAATAGTATTTACACCATTACTCCTAATTATTCTATATGGGCCTTTGTATGGGCTCTGGTTTTTCTTTCTGTTTTCTACTTTTATTAAAACTAAATCTCCTATGTTTAAATTTAATCTATTATTATATTCTTTTGTCTTTATTGTCAGTTCCTTAGCTCTTTCTAAAGAAAACTTTAGTTTTTGTTTCAGCTCTTTTGCATAATCATTGTAAATAGATTTTAATTTCCTCATTGTTACTGATTTCTGATGGTAAACATGGTAATTTACCATAAACAAGTTCGAATGGCGTGTAACCTGTGTATATGTGTGGTGCCGTGTTATAGGCGAAAGTAAAATAGTTTATCCACTTATCCCATTCATAATCATTTGCTGTTGTTAGCAAGAATTCATTGAGAACTCTATGATTTCTTTCTACCGAACCTATTGTTTCATGATGGTAAGGGGTTGAAAATGTCTGCTTGATTTCAAGTAACGAGCATATGTTACGCATCAGTTCGTTTTTAAATTCAGTCCCGTTGTCCGATTTGAGCACTTTAAATTTGCCGTATTTTAAAATTAATTGTTCTACTAATGTTTTGGCAGTTGTAAGTGCATCTTTTGTTGACATTGGGTGCGCAATAACGAATTTTGTTAGTTCGCATTGCATTGTCAATATGTATCGGTATCCGTTTGAAATACGTAGAGGTCCTATAGTGTCAATTGATATTATCTCGAAACTTCTGTTTGGGGTGTTTGTTAACCTAAGTGGTTCTTTAATGTTCTTTGTTTGTTTGTTTATGTTACACTTGTCACAATATCTTACAAATTGTTTAACCATCTTGTTCATGTTTTTCCAAATGTACCGCTGCAAAGAGGAGTATTTGGCCTGAAAAGCTGGCCAAAAAGGCAAAACTGAATTTTAACAAATCTTAAGAACTAAGTACGCAATATTTTACATTATATTGTAAATTTTGAAGACTTTTAGTTGCGATTTGTAGCTCTGAGACCCTGCTAAAGTCAGGAAAGTGAAGAAAATTATATGAGATTTAAATGTTTTTTTTCGGTTTCTGGCTAAACGAATAAAGAATTTTAAATATGTTGAATATTTTTGCAAAAAAAGGAAAAGAAGAGGTTTTTAAAGGTGAGGTTAGCATGTCTACGAATTATGTTTGATACCACAATAAAATTTGGAATCTCTAGTTTTAGAATCCAAAAAAAAAAGTTTGCGCAAGTTTGCGCCATTATTTTTGACGATTTTTTTAAATTTTCACATTTCTTCTATTTTGCTCTTATACCTTTATATCGTCATAAACTTTTATGTATTTTGAATTATTGATTTCAGCTGTTATTCACATCACTTTTAACACTTCACAATATTAATACCTGCCTATATGTATTTATAAATTGGAAAAATTCTTAATTATCCAAAATAGTTTTAAGGGAATGTCCCACACATCCCCATAAAATATATTTTTATATACCTGCTCTAAAAAACAAAAATAAGTTTACAAAAAATAAATATAGGTACATAAAAAATACATGGGCACCCAGGTATCAGGCTACCATCCAATTAAGGCATAAAAGCATGCGCTTGCAAATACTTATAAAGGGTTATTGCACCCATTTTTTATCAAAACCGTTTTGTAACTTCGAGAGTCAACATGGAACAAGTTTACACAAGATTACAGCTATTCCAAATAGTGAAAAAATCTAATGCTGGAACCATGGACGACAAATTGGATTTTTTGGTCAGAAAATTGAGCGAAATTTCAAAATGTCTAGGGGATGGGGACATATTAGCACTGAAGCAGTGTTTGAAAAATTTCAAAAATTGTTTCAAAAGATATTGGCTTTCGGCACAACGAAAAGAGGACCGCTTTTTAAACACACACGCTAAATGGCTGGAAGGAACTGTAACAATACCAGTATTTGGCAGTTCGTCTTCAGGGCGACCACGAAAAGAATTTAATGAAGCTAGTGATAGAACAAAGCGGACAAAAACTGAAGAAGAACAGAGGAGATCACATTTGCTGCATCCATGAATCAAAGAGCAGCGGGACATAATGATGCGGCTAAATTAATAATGGATATAACGAGATCCCCAAGAAAACAAGAATAATATATTTTGTTAATTAAATTATTTAACATAATAGTGAACAATTTAAAACGATCAAATTAAATAAAATAAATCAGTAAAAATATATATCAAAGCAAAACGGTGAAAAACAAAAACAACTCTTTGCATGCGTACAAACAGTGAAACAACACTAAGACAAAATGAAAGAAACGTTTACGTTTTAGTTAATGCAAATGAAAATAATGCAGAAATAAATAAAACAAAACAATATTAACTACCTAACGGCTAAGCCAATTACTCGAACACGTTCCCTCTCACCCTCGGTATTTACACAAACGGTGGATAGTGACTCATTAAAAAAACTACAGCAAGATTTGGTGACAAGTGTTGCCAGGCCAGCAAGTATTGCCGTGACGTCAAAAACAAATTTAGTGGGCAATGATACCATGAACTTAAACACAAATGCAATGGAAAACCCCCCTGTAAAAAGTTGTCAAAAGCCTACAGTACAAGTTGGTATGGACAGGTGCATAACAGTGCTTAAACGGGGACGCAGCCCTACCTCTGCAGCAGTTGCTTCGGCCTCAAAAGTACCATCTTTTGATAAAGTAAATACACAAAATCGTTTCGCGATTCTGGAGAATGAATCCTCTGAAGCACCAAACGTCATTAAATCGTCTAAGCCACCCCCGATATACCTTAGAGAGCAAAACTCTAATGAGTTAATAAAAAGTTTAATTTCGGTGATAGGTGAAAATTCCTTTTATGTAGCTGCAATAAAGCGCGGTATCATTAACGAGACTAAAATACAGGTGAATCACGAGGATGATTTTCGAAAGGTAATTACAAGATTTGAGACTCTGAATAAAAACTTTTATACGTATCAACTGAAGAGCAGTAAAGGTCTTCAGGTAGTAATCAAGGGCATAGACTCATGCGTTGACCCAAGGGAAATTAAAGCTTTTTTGGAAGAGAAGGGCTTCAAAATCAAAAACGTAACAAATATCAAAAATAGGGGAAAAAATCCCCAACCACTATTTCGAGTGGAGCTTCAACCCGGCGACGTTAAGCTCAAAAAAAAATGAAACGCATCCAATTTATAATTTGAAATATATTCTGTACAGAAGGGTAACTATTGATGAGCCTCACAAAAGAAATGGTCCTGTTCAATGTCTAAACTGCCAGGAATTTGGCCATACTAAGGCATACTGCTACTTACCCCCTGTTTGCGTAGTATGTGGTGAATTACATGGAACAGTTCTTTGCGACAAGTCTAAAACCGACCCCAACGTAAAAAAATGTAGCAACTGTGGTGGTAATCACACTGCCAATTATAGAGGATGCCCTGTATATACTGTCGTCAAGCAGTCGGTCGGACCGAAAACTAATCCCCCTCAAATGCGGGTAACAAATCAGGTTAACACAAATGCAATTCAAGCCCCCTGGCCTAGTAAAAACAGAACCTCTTACGCTAACGTCCTAAAATCAAACCATGAGCCAATGCAAGGTGCCTCGCCAAGTAATGATGAAACTCAATTTTCTAATTTAAGTCGTTTAGAAAAAAACCATGGAAACATTAATGCAAACAGTAAATGTAATATGATGCAGGAAATGCTTAGAATGCAATCGATGTTATTGCAAGCTGTACTTAACAAACCATGAACTGTTTAAAAATTTGTTTTTGGAACGCAAACGGCATCCGCCAACATAAAAATGAATTATAATACTTTCTTAAAAATAAACAAATTGATGTCATGATGATTTCTGAAACTCATTTGACCTCAAGAAGTACGTTTAAAATAAATGGTTATATACTATATGATACCAAGGACCCTCGAGATAGAGCTTGTGGAGGTTCTGCCATTTTAATAAAGGCCCGAGTCAAACACTACCTAATTCGTGATCATCGTGAAGATTATCTCCAGGCAACGAACATTTGCGTTGAGGAATTAAATATAAACCTAATAATTTCATCGTTATACTCCCCGCCTAGATTTTCAATATCGGAGGACCAATATTGTAAATATTTTAAATCATTAGGACCGTGTTTCCTAGCCGCTGGCGATTATAACGCTAAACATACCCTCTGGGGGTCGCGACTTATAACACCAAAGGGTCGTGTTTTATTTAACATAATTTCTAAAATGGATTTAAATGTGGTAGCGAGCGGACAACCAACATATTGGCCCACTGATCATCAAAAAATTCCAGATGTCATAGATTTCGGCGTGGTTAAAAACATTCCCATAGAAACGATTCAAGTTGAAGCCTCCCTAGATTTATCTTCCGACCACACACCTACAATTGTTACTATAATGAACCCCAATAGAATTGTACCTCCGACGACAGCTACGCAAATTAATTGGTTGAAATATAAAAAAATATCTCAGTACCCATTGCACAGAAAATATTCCGCTCAGTACACCGGATTATGTAGATCGCTCTATTGACAATTTTGACAGTTTTCTGAAACTAGCTGTTCAACATTCCAATATTGCCCCCAAAAAAACAAAAACTATTAAAATATATTCCACAGATGTTGAGCATATTTTGTCTGAAAAAAGGAGGGCTCGAAGAGAGTGGCAATTGCACAGATCCCCTCAACTTAAGAACTTACTTAAAGAGTGTACAAAAAGACTAACAAAGTTACTGCAGACTAAGAAAACGGCTTCTCTGGAAAAATATCTTAAGGAACTTGATGCAACCCCACAATCAGACTACTCATTATGGCGTGCAGCTAGAAATCTCAAAAGGCCAGTTGTCTCTAAACCACCATTAAGAAACTTGAATGGAAGTTGGGCAAGAAATGATGTTGAAAAAGGAAATCTGTTTGTCAATCATTTAAAAAACGTATTTACCCCAAATATATCTCACGATATTGCGGTCGAGTTACCACCTGTTGCTGCTAGAGCAGCTGTTCCGCTAAGATTTGAGATAAGAGAAATCGAAAAGGCTATTTGTGATTTAAACCCCAAGAAGGCTCCTGGTTTTGACAAGATCAGCAACAAAATGCTTTTGGAGCTACCCAGCATAGCAAAGAAAATTATTCTTTTAATTTTTAATGCTATTTTACGCCTTGAATACTATCCTCAAAAGTGGAAGGTCTCCTTAGTCACCATGATACCTAAACCTGGAAAGGATCACACAAAAGTTGAGTCATATTGGCCTATAAGCTTACTTTCTAATATATCAAAGCTGTTTGAGAAGCTGTTAGCGTCAAAATAACCTCAATTTTAAATGATAATAGATGTATTCCTAACCACCTTTAGAAGAGAACACAGCACAATTGAGCAAACCCATCGTATAGTAAACGCCATAAGAAAAGCCTTTGAAGAAAAAAAATATTGTTCCGCTCTCTTCATCGATGTTTCTCAAGCTTTCGATAAAGTCTGGCATGAAGGCTTATTACATAAATTGAAGCTAAACTTACCAGTAAACACACACAAACTGTTAGAAAGCTACTTAGTCGGTCGAAAGTTTATTATTAGAGAAGGTGATTATTTAAGCTCTCCTCAGCAAATTGACGCTGGAGTCCCTCAGGGAAGCATCCTGGGCCCACTTTTATACTTAATATATACCTCGGATATGCCAACAAACAACTACACACAAACTTCAACATTTGCTGATGATACAGCTTTTTTGAGCGCGCACGAAAACCGTCAAGAAGCATCTCGATACCTACAGGATCATATATTTCAACTCGAACTATGGTTAAAGCAATAGAGGATAGAGGCCAATGAGCAAAAATGCGTACATATAACATTCACCTTGCGTCGGGAATCATGCCCCCCTATTAAAATCAATAATCAAATAATACCTCAAAATTCGCATGTAAAATACCTCGGTATTCATCTAGATCGCCGTTTAACGTGGAAAAGCCATATAGAGGCAAAATTAACTCAAATGAAACTAAAAGCCATCCAAATTCATTGGCTTATTGGAAGAAACTCTGTCCTTAGTCTCGACTGCAAACTTCTTCTTTACAACTCCATCTTAAAGCCAATCTGGTGCTGTGGTATTCAGTTATGGGGCACTGCCTCGGCCTCTAATATCGAAAAAATTCAAAGGCGCCAAAATAAACTACTTCGAATAATCACAGCTGCCCCTTGGTATGTTAAAAACTCAAATATTCACAAGGATCTCAATGTTCAATTAGTTAAAACTATGATTACGAAATATGCAGTAAAATACTTAAAAAGCTCGAATTGCACCCGAACCCACTAGCACGAAATATTTTAAATGATAGCGGTCACACTCGCTTAAGAAGAAGAGACACTGCGGCACTTGTCCAATTAGATGCGCGATAAACACCTATAAAAGTGAACAGAACCCGCGATGAACAAAATTTTTGTCTGGCACTGGCAGGACAAAAAATAATATTAGGTTAAGATTTGATTAATTATTGTTAGTTCATATTTAATATATGAAGATTCAATAAATAAATAATGAAAAAAAAAAAAAAAGGTAATGACAATGGTCGACGGAAAAGTATGCAATGCTGCAACGGACACAAAATCGAAAATGAGGTGTTACATTTGGGGTCAAACTTCGAAATATTTTAACCCGTTGCAGAAGAATGTTCGTCTGAACTGTGATGCCTTGAGTTTTGGACTATCAACTTTACATGCACGCATACGCTTTTTAGAATCGATACTTCATCTCTCATATAAACTGCCAATTAAAAGGTGGCAAGCAAGGAGCGATGAAGATAAAGCAATTGTTAAAGAGAGGAAGATATTCATCCAAAAAAGACTTAAAGACGAGATAGGAATACTTGTAGATGTTCCAAAACTTCACGATGCACAAGATTCTTATTCATGGCGGTAGTGTTATTAAGCAAGCAATCTTGAAAATTGGACAATTGTCAGAAGAAGCTGCCGAGGCCAGAAATAAGCACTTACGATTATATCGCACGAATTATTCGAAGAAATTCAGCAGAAACGATACAAATCGAGATGTCTTGAATAGGTTATTTCTGAGCAGTGACCCATTTATAAGCTGCAGTACGCAAAGAGAACGGAATAATAAAAAAGCTTTTTCATCAGAAACCATCACACTTCTTCTTCCTGACACCGATGATGCAGCTAATGAGGATACACATAATAATTAGTAAGGAATTTTTATTAGTTTTACTTTTCGTTTATAAAGTATTTAATAATATAAAATAAATATAATAAAGCATTTTTTCATAAAAAAATACTGTTTTATAAGAGCCTTACAATTTTCAAATTTTTTTTTTAATTAGACTGTAAATCATATGTATGTATGTACATACAGTCTGTCAAGAATGAGTTTAAACCTTTAAAATCAACATTTGTTAATTGAGTTTTGCGATTTATACCAACTTTTATTCCTTAGGAGTGTGGCTTTTAGAAAAATCTTAAAAATTTAAACTTTTTGGTTCTTAAATTTTTTTATTGCATTTTGAAAACAAAACAATTTTACGCATTTTGCATGTAAATTTTTTTTTTCGCCATTAAATTTTTAATAACTCCAAAATAGTAACAGATATAAAATAAATGTGTATGGTTTTTTCCGGTGCATGATCCGAAAAAAATACCTAGAAAAGGGGAAATCCCCTACTGTTGGCATCACTGAATGTGGTTGTATTCTTTCAAATAACAAACAAAAGTCCGACGAATTTCATCGATCGCTTAAAAAAAGTCACAAAAATTGGAGTGCAGGTTTGTGATAAAATCTGCTGAATACATCCAGGCTTGAAATTTTTTTTGCACTTATCAATTATAATTCTCCACAAATTTATTTTTACCGGCAAAACCGTTGATTATAAAGAAAAACGTTATATGAACGGATTAAAGAAATTGTAATTCTAAATTTTTTTGAGTTTGTTTTAGCAAAATCGGACAAGTGGTTCTCGAGTTATGTTAAACAAAAAAACATCAAGATAAGGAAAAAATTTAAAATGTCATAAAAAAAACTGACACATACGAACGCCAAACCCTTTGAGGGTTTTACTATACTGACCTAGTACCATCACCCTGACTTGTAATTTCTCACCCCCCAGTGTGTGTATAGCTGCTGTTACATGTCTTCTTAGCTGTATTTTAAATAATAATATCGATATTTATATTTTTCCCAGCACTAGTGAGAGGTGCAATTGTTGGGCACGACGACTTGTTGAGGTGGACGGCTCTTCAGCCACACTATCGCGAACAGCAGCAATATTTTCTGCAATACGAGCTTACGAGCATGCACTGGTGTTTTCACATCTCCTACAGACCCGGTTTGCTCAAATTTCGAAACTTTGATAAAAAAAATAATTTTTTTTCCAAAAAAAATTATGTTTCTAAAACAACGGCGCATATTAGAAAAAAGTTTATTACTAAACCGTTTTTGAGTAACGCTAACATATGTTGTGCAACGTCCTCCATTTTCGAAATAACGGCATGTCTCGAAAACCAGAGCTAACCTAAAAAATCGGTTAGAACCCCTGGGTTCAGCGTACCCGAATTAGGTTAAAACATCAGGTGCCCAGCGTGTCTAAAAAAGGTGTCAATATCTAGCACAGTGTTATTTTACATAAATGGATTTGTTTGAATTTGTCTATGATTTTTAGTGGTGTCCCGTTTTCGCAATTTTAAAAGGTGGTAAGCCTATTATAACGACATCACGAAAAATGATGTAGAATGAGAAAAACCTTATCATGTAAAAGCAAAATGTATTGAGTAAGAGAGAGTACGGGTACAAAATCTGACAAGCGGTCGGTAAATGTTTTTTTTTCTAAACCATTTTAGAAATTTATGTATTTTCATCAAACCAGGGGTGTTTTTTAATTGAAGGTAGTAGCATTTTTATACAATTACAAAAACAACTTAGGAAATTTTCATGTTCTGTTTGTAAAAATAATAAAACTGTACCCATCTGCTTTTTTATCAAAGTTTTTCTTGGGATTCAAAATTAATAATCAAGGTTTCGTTATAATGTGCTAAATTCCAATTTCATACTACAGTATTTTTCGTTTAGCTGCACATTCAATTTTGCACGAAAATTCGTGCAGGTACGCAAAATATTCTGTTACGCAGTATTCACTTAGCCGCATAAATAATACTGCTAAGAGAATTCACCTACCTGATTAAATGTGCCCTTATTTACAATTTTGTTCTTATTACAAAAATAGATTTTAATACAGCTTTGAATGAAAGTAATACCTATATGTATATAAAACAATTCATTTAAAAACAATTTAAAGTGCTAAATCATTGATACCCTCTACCGACAGTTCTAATATTTCAGGAGTACGTCCTATATGATATCTAGATATTATTAATTAAAAAATTTAATTTAATTTAAAAAAAAATAACGGCATCAGCATATAAATTATGAACCAATCATCCCAAAATTCTGTAGTGTGATTTCTGGGGATAAAAAACTTAAATTAGAATAAATTTCAATACAGCAGTGAAATTAGTTTTCGAGCTTACAGTGAATTTCAGAGGGCTACTTAGTATGGGATCTAAGGTAAATTATGAACCATATATCACAAAGTTGCATGACATTTTTCAGGCCATATTAAGCTAAGTTGAAAGAAATTTTACCGCAATATCTATATTTGCTACAGTTTTAGGCGCATATAATTAATTTCCCAGAGTAACTTTATATGCGGCCTATTGTAAATTATGCACCGATCTTCCCGAAATTTAACAGCAAAATTTCCAGTCGTATAAAACGAATTTGTGCAAGATCTTATATTATTCCATGCATTATTCCACCATTTATGTTAGTTTTTGTAACAAAATTATCATATTTTTAGAATGGTGGTTTCACATTTTGATTCACAGCTCTGATCCAAACTGATTACACAGAAAACAAATATCAGTAGTTTTTTTTATCAATTAAAAAAAAATTATTTAAAATGTATTTAAATTTAATTAATATGATAATTGAATTAATTAGTTTTATGTTGAAAGAAAATTAAAAATATAATTTTGATTTAATTAACATTTCAGTTGTTTGGACATACAGTTTTAATTAAAATATAATTTAAATAACAAATAATCTTAATTGATTGAAAAACTTTACTTTAAGTGAGCGATAAAGTAAATTAAGAATCACCCTAAAGTAAAGTTTTATACGGCTGATAAAATCCTACGTTTAGCTATCAGTTAGTTGTGAAAACGGGCCTTAGAATAACTCAAGGAGCCAGAATATATGTACTTTATAGGGCCTTAGATGTATAATAAAAAAGTTCCACGCGGAATGACAAACTTAGTTTACCCTCATTCACCACTAGTGGTTCTGCTTTTAGCAGAACATGTATGTTTAGAATGTTTATATGTGCACACACAATCACAGCTGCTAGATCAAATTAATTTTTAATTCAGCCATTTGTGTTACCATATCAGCAAATTTAATTTGTTTGCCTTTCTTTTTCATAAAATAGCGATTGATAAAAACATGTTTTTTTGTTGTTTCGAGGCACTTAAAAAAATTATTTTATGAGGCACTTAAAAATAATATTTTGTATTCAAAATAAAAATTGTTGACCAAAAATCGAATGCTGTTATCCAATATATGCACTTAAGCAAAATGCACCTACAAGATTTTTTTCTAACAATATTTCGCCTTCATACACAATTATTTGTATTTCGTGTATTTTAGGCAAAAAATGCAGCTAAACGAAAAATACTGTATTGACAAACTGAAGTTTATTATTGATGGGATCGTCAGGAAACTTTATCCAAAGATTTTAGAAAAACTAAAGATATTATACAAATAAAACTGTTAAGCAAATAAGAATTATAAGCCCCAGTTTTACTTGTTACAATATCAAAGCTTAAACAAAAACAACAACAACAATAAACAGTGAGTTTATCTTTTCTTACAGTCCCGACCACAATTGGTTGATTTTTTGTCAACTCTAAATGTAGTTGTAAGTGGGTAAAGCCCTTAAGACACTACATTTTTAATGCGTTGTTCAAGTTTTAGTGAACAGTGCAAATATAAAATAATAGAAAAATGTACCAAGTGCGAAGAGTTCAGCTGTATTAAGATAATTTCAAACTGTCAAAAATTTAACTAAAGTTATCGATAAAAAATGAAGTTATGTCAAAAAAATGTAAAATTGTTCAACTTAAAATTGACATTTAAAGCTTGAAATATTAAAAGTGTTGCTGAATCAGCGGTTTATGGGCAAATTCATTGACTTACCGCTAATTGTTTTTAGGTTTCTCATAAACAAAAAGTTGGCAACATTTAATAAAATTAACAGAACAGGGATGGCTAAGTTATTTCAATTGTACTTTTCTGTTGATACTTTTTAAATTAAGATTTATAATACCTTTTTGTGGTGTCTTTTAAGAATTAATTTCAACTAAAAAAATCTTTTAGTACAATTAGGGTAAAAAAGTAAAATTTTTAAAGGTTGCTGGTACAATTTTTAAAATTCTCAACGCCATCCCTGAAACAAAACCATAACAAGAGAAAAAAAACTAAAAAACTTTGTTTACATTTTTTATAGTTTGCTCTTTCTAGCATTTACTGTTTCTTTCTATCAATTCTATATCAATTAATGATTAAAAAATGAAGTGTCATACGGGCTTAAAGAAAAAACAAAAATAAAACAAATTTCTTTATTTTATTCTGCCAGTTCAGTTGTTGTTTTGTCTGCTAATAATGCTGTTGTTATTGCTGCTACTGCGCCAAGGAATTTGGGTCCCGTTAGATTTTGTTCACTTTTAACTTTGCAAATTTTGCTTTTTAAACACAATTTTGATTTAATAAATTTTTTAATAAAAAACTTTATGTTTCGTTGCGAAAATGACCAAATGTTTGGGGGTTGATTTAATTAATTTTTATTTTTAATTTTTAATAGAAAACTACTTGTTGAATTCGCCTTGACTGTCACACTACACTTTATGCTTTTGATTTTAACGGTCACCCTAGTGTGTTATTTGTTGTTGTCTAAATAAAACATTTTGGTTTTTGTAAACTTTTTGGTAAAAAACTATCCGGGTCGTTAGGACCAAATGTTGAGGGCTGAACTTTAATTTTCAATTCCTCAAAGTTAAAGGCAGAGTTAGCCGAACGTTCACGTCCCCTAATGGAACGTCTGGTTCGTTTTGTCATTTGCAAACAATGCAAATGCTTACTGAATTTAAATGTCACGTTGACGGAACGTCTCGATCTGTATTAAACAGATTTGCATGCCGTTGTTACGTGACAGTTGTAAAGCAGTGATGGGCTGCTTGTATGTTAAATTGAATGCGGGTATTTTTGCTCGTTTTTGGTACTTTTTTCAGTTAAGCTATGGAATTGAGACAAAACAACTTAATATACAACATATTTCCATATAAACAAATATATTTATGTTTAGATGTACAATACATATAAACAAATGCATATACACATACAATGGAAATGTGAAAAGAATAAAAGGCTTTAAATGGTAGCAAAACCTTGTTTGGTGCATACACCACAATACAATATATCTATTGTTATAATATACATATATGCTAAAATACAAATTTGTTTATTGAAAATCTATAATATAAACATTAAACTATTAACGTTTTTTACATACACAAAATACTTTTTTAATACCATTTAAATCACTTGGTACTTTTTAAAACATTTTTGATTCCCATCACTGTGTGATTTGCTTTATGTATACTATTGTTTTTTGTTTATGTATAGAAAAAACATAAACCACGTTTTTAAATGTTCTATAAGTGCACCAACGTGCTTACAGTACGGTGCGGTACATTACGGGTACAGCAACGTTCGCCTAACTAGGCCTTAACACGGTTCACTATATTTTAGATTTAAATAAAAAACACTTTGTTTTATTTTTATATTTTAGTTTTATTTAATATTAAGATTTTGAATGTTAATTTATTTTTTGTACAATATGTTGTTTAAAGTTTGTTTCACTGTCTGTTGTTTACGCGTTAACGATCGAAACTAGAGTAAATGGTTTTGATTTTAAACATTATTTAACAAGCTAGGCTTAGTAAAAGAAAAATAATGTAATGACAGAATTAAAGATTAATGGCCAATTTTCAGGACTGATATTAAAACACATTTATTTTTAAAATCGTTTTAAATACAAAATTCTCTTCTTCACTAAAAACTTAAGTCACCGATGTGGTACACTTAATTTCAACTTAAGTTTCCATTGCAATATTTTGTCACGGTGGCTTCAATATCACAACAATACAACAACAACAGGCAAAGCATTAACAGTCATCTGTTTTTTTCAGACCAACTTGTTAATAAATACAATTTTTTATATATTTTTTTTTTGTATTTAGTAGTGCTACCATACTTTTATCTTAATTAAATAAGACTTTTCAAATAATACTCAAAAAACCAATCTGTTTTAAATACGATTTAAGTTTGTTATGAAAATTAACTTAATATTGATTTAAATACTATCCTGAAAATTGGGCATAAGTAAATAACAATTAAAGTACCGCTAGGTTTTTACAGGGTGCTGCGTTATAAATGAGTCATCATTAAACATTCCGGCACCCATGACTTGGTGAAGTTCACCATAGGTCAGAAAAACAGTTTACAATGAAGCAAGGTGTTGTGATTAATTTGACAGATATGGCATCTGGGATCTCACTTCGATTCAAGTTTGCGGGTCGTGTGGGGGTGAATATATTGACAGCAATCAAATCTGTTGATGAGAAACTTAGAAATGTTTGGTGGGATGCCATACCTGTAAGTAGGAATTCAGTGTAAAGTTAGTTTGAAAAATTTTTAAAAATGTTAAATGTATTTTAAAACAAAACCACAATTTTTGTAATTGGTCTGGTGTGGTGTATAGGTGAAGAATATTGTATGTGTGTATTTATTTTCCTATAGCCCAATATAATTTTAAACTTGCGACAGCTAAATTAGAGACTAGGAGAATCAAACAAGGCAACAAGTGCCGCTTTAAGTTTTCAAATGCAAAGTCTGATTTATTTGTGGACTACTGCCCTTTTTATACTAATTCTATCCTATTGCCTACTTATTCTAACTTATAGTATTAATTCTTAATATCTATGTCTCTTTTTCGGTACCATGGAATTATCATGGCTTTACCCTTTGCATAATGCGTGACCAATCAGAATGCATGAGTGAGGAATGTACTCATTAGATAATCAAAATTGTGTCACTCACATTCTGATTGATCTGCTTTACCATTGTATTGACTCATGTGTTCGAACACATTGAGTCTTTTGTGTATGGCATTTACCCTACAGTTATTCGGGTGGCATGTATACATTTTAGGTTGATTTTAGGTTCGGCTGGGGTCAATAATGGAGTGCCAATAAGGAAGTATCCAGGGGTCAATGGGTTAAGGTTGTTTGGGTCATCGCTAGCAGGACTAAAGGGTCTAGAGTTTAAACACGATTCTATGCGAGTGAGAATTGTTGACAGCTCTTCAAAGGTGAATTTCATATCTGGTATCATTTTCTTTAGGTGGGTTTTGAAGGATTTTACACCGGCCTCACAGAGTCCGCCCATATGTGGGGCACGAGGGGGAATGAATTTACAAATGATGTTTTAATGGCTATAGTTGTGAGTTACTTGGGTTTGAAGAGTTTTTATAAATTCTAGACGATCCCTTTGGATGAGTTCTGCTGCTCCGACAAAGTTCGTACCGTTGTGCGAATATATGATTGCTAATTGTTTTTAGGTTTCTCATAAACAAAAAGTTGGCAACATTTAATAAAATTAACAGAACAGGGATGGCTAAGTTATTTCAATTGTACTTTTCTGTTGATACTTTTTAAATTAAGATTTATAATACCTTTTTGTGGTGTCTTTTAAGAATTAATTTCAACTAAAAAAATCTTTTAGTACAATTAGGGTAAAAAAGTAAAATTTTTAAAGGTTGCTGGTACAATTTTTAAAATTCTCAACGCCATCCCTGAAACAAAACCATAACAAGAGAAAAAAAACTTTGTTTACATTTTTTATAGTTTGCTCTTTCTAGCATTTACTGTTTCTTTCTATCAATTCTATATCAATTAATGATTAAAAAATGAAGTGTCATACGGGCTTAAAGAAAAAACAAAAATAAAACAAATTTCTTTATTTTATTCTGCCAGTTCAGTTGTTGTTTTGTCTGCTAATAATGCTGTTGTTATTGCTGCTACTGCGCCAAGGAATTTGGGTCCCGTTAGATTTTGTTCACTTTTAACTTTGCAAATTTTGCTTTTTAAACACAATTTTGATTTAATAAATTTTTTAATAAAAAACTTTATGTTTCGTTGCGAAAATGACCAAATGTTTGGGGGTTGATTTAATTAATTTTTATTTTTAATTTTTAATAGAAAACTACTTGTTGAATTCGCCTTGACTGTCACACTACACTTTATGCTTTTGATTTTAACGGTCACCCTAGTGTGTTATTTGTTGTTGTCTAAATAAAACATTTTGGTTTTTGTAAACTTTTTGGTAAAAAACTATCCGGGTCGTTAGGACCAAATGTTGAGGGCTGAACTTTAATTTTCAATTCCTCAAAGTTAACACGGTTCACTATATTTTAGATTTAAATAAAAAACACTTTGTTTTATTTTTATATTTTAGTTTTATTTAATATTAAGATTTTGAATGTTAATTTATTTTTTGTACAATATGTTGTTTAAAGTTTGTTTCACTGTCTGTTGTTTACGCGTTAACGATCGAAACTAGAGTAAATGGTTTTGATTTTAAACATTATTTAACAAGCTAGGCTTAGTAAAAGAAAAATAATGTAATGACAGAATTAAAGATTAATGGCCAATTTTCAGGACTGATATTAAAACACATTTATTTTTAAAATCGTTTTAAATACAAAATTCTCTTCTTCACTAAAAACTTAAGTCACCGATGTGGTACACTTAATTTCAACTTAAGTTTCCATTGTAATATTTTATCACGGTGGCTTCAATATCACAACAATACAACAACAACAGGCAAAGCATTAACAGTCATCTGTTTTTTTCAGACCAACTTGTAAATAAATACAATTTTTTATATTTTTTTTTTGTATTTAGTAGTGCTACCATACTTTTATCTTAATTAAATAAGACTTTTCAAATAATACTCAAAAAACCAATCTGTTTTAAATACGATTTAAGTTTGTTATGAAAATTAACTTAATATTGATTTAAATACTATCCTGAAAATTGGGCATAAGTAAATAACAATTAAAGTACCGCTAGGTTTTTACAGGGTGCTGCGTTATAAATGAGTCATCATTAAACATTCCGGCACCCATGACTTGGTGAAGTTCACCATAGGTCAGAAAAACAGATTACAATGAAGCAAGGTGTTGTGATTAATTTGACAGATATGGCATCTGGGATCTCACTTCGATTCAAGTTTGCGGGTCGTGTGGGGGTGAATATATTGACAGCAATCAAATCTGTTGATGAGAAACTTAGAAATGTTTGGTGGGATGCCATACCTGTAAGTAGGAATTCAGTGTAAAGTTAGTTTGAAAAATTTTTAAAAATGTTAAATGTATTTTAAAACAAAACCACAATTTTTGTAATGGGTCTGGTGTGGTGTATAGGTGAAGAATATTGTATGTGTGTATTTATTTTCCTATAGCCCAATATAATTTTAAACTTGCGACAGTTAAATTAGAGACTAGGAGAATCAAACAAGGCAACAAGTACCGCTTTAAGTTTTCAAATGCAAAGTCTGATTTATTTGTGGACTACTGCCCTTTTTATACTAATTCTATCCTATTGCCTACTTATTCTAACTTATAGTATTAATTCTTAATATCTATGTCTCTTTTTCGGTACCATGGAATTATCATGGCTTTACCCTTTGCATAATGCGTGACCAATCAGAATGCATGAGTGAGGAATGTACTCATTAGATAATCAAAATTGTGTCACTCACATTCTGATTGATCTGCTTTACCATTGTATTGACTCATGTGTTCGAACACATTGAGTCATTGGGTAAATGCCGTTATTTGATCTTTTGTGTATGGCATTTACCCTACAGTTATTCGGGTGGCATGTATACATTTTAGGTTGATTATTGGGTAAGCAGTGGACGCTTAGCAGGTACACTACACTGGTAACGATCCCATTTTTTGTCTGGATGTCGACAACTCGACAGTTTTGATCAGTTCCAATATGAGTCTTAGTAATTCGAAACATTTGCCATTCGTTGGGTGGCAAGTTGTTGTTTTCGATGACTACCAAATCGTTGACTTTAACGTTACCCTTCTGAGACTTCCACTTGTACCTGCGATGAATTTCGGCAAGATACTCGGATTTCCATCTTTGGCAAAATGAGTGGTAGATGACCTTTAGGCGTTTCCAGCGGTTGATGAGGGTCAGGTTTTCGCTGCTTACATCAGGTTCGGCTGGGGTCAATAATGGAGTGCCAATAAGGAAGTATCCAGGGGTTAAGGTTGTTTGGGTCATCGCTAGCAGGACTAAAGGGTCTAGAGTTTAAACACGATTCTATGCGAGTGAGAATTGTTGACAGCTCTTCAAAGGTGAATTTCATATCTGGTATCATTTTCTTTAGGTGGGTTTTGAAGGATTTTACACCGGCCTCACAGAGTCCGCCCATATGTGGGGCACGAGGGGGAATGAATTTACAAATGATGTTTTGATGGCTATAGTTGTGAGTTACTTGGGTTTGAAGAGTTTTTATAGATTCTAGACGATCCCTTTGGATAAGTTCTGCTGCTCCGACAAAGTTCGTACCGTTGTGCGAATATATGATTGCGGGACATCCACGTCTTCCAATAAAGCAGGAGAAAGGTGCTAAAAAAGCTTTGGTCGATAGGTCACTTACTGGTTCTAAATGTACAGCTTTTGTGTCAAAGCATACAAATATGCAAACATACTGTTAACACATGTTAACACTAATTTCAAAACAATAAACAATTTCTTTTGTTAACACATGTTAACATTAAATATTCAATTTCAAAACAATAAAAAATTTATAAAACCATGACCTACTTATTAATTTATGCTTATACGACAGAATTCAGTCATTTACTTTTAAACTGTTTATTGTAAGTCATTTACCTTTATTGTTATTTAATAAAATGCAAGTAAAGCAGTCATTTACTTTTAAACTGTTTATTATAAGTCATTTTTTACCTTTATTGTTATTTAATAAAATGCAAGTAAAGCATTTATTATAATTGCAATCGCAAATTTAAATATTGTTATTATTATTATTGTTATTTTAATTTAGACTTAAGAAATTTAATTGTATAAAAAGCAATGAAAAATAAAGAACTTTAGGCAAACAAAGATTAACCTTTTTGATTGCTTGATCAGTCTCGGTGCTTCTACCCAGGCTTATTTTAAATAGTAACTAGCACATGGTGTTTCTACCTGGGCTAACTCAAATTTACAACAAAACAAAATCTGAACTCCAAAGGAAACCTTTGGTGTTCAATCGTTATTGCAAACAACATTTGGTGACCCCGACGGTCCTGTTACAAGAGACAGGATCTCATCAGAAAACGCAAACCGACGGTCCTGTTACAAGAGACAGGATCTCATCGGAAAAACGCAACCCAATGGTCCTGTTACAAGAGACAGGATCTCATCATCAATCTTAAGGTCCTATTACAAGAGATAGGATCTCATCAACTTCAACGGTCCTGTTACAAGAGACAGGATCTCATCATCAAGCTTAAGGTCCTATTACAAGAGATAGGATCTCATCAACTTCAACGGTCCCGTTACAAGAGACAGGATCTCATCATCAATCCAAATGTCCTATTACAAGAGGTAGGATCTCATCAACTTCGGCGGGCCTGTTACAAAAGACAGGGTATCATCAGAATCCGGCGGTCCTGAAACATTTAGTCCTGAGGCTACAACATTTGTCCTGAGGCTACAACAGGGTTACATCAGAAAACGCAGTCAACTATATACTCAATAGCGTTCCTAACTACAGTTTAGTATCTTACAAACAACTATATCAATCGAGTTACCACTGACAACCTATCAGCATCGCATTCAGCAACTAAGATCATGGAATCCTTTGAAGAACTTGTTGCCATCCAACAGGAGACGGCGGAAAAAATAAACACAATAATCCGTAACGTTAAAAAGGACCCAGCCACAAGAAAAACAAAAGAGTACTATTTGGAGCGTCTAAAACGACTTGACATGCAATGGCTAGAATTTGAGAACATTGACAACAAAATAAGGTGTCTATCAAATCCACCTTTGCATCACGTGTATTTTACTGAGCAATACTTACGCATTTCGGATGACACACTCAAATACAAAGAATTGTTTGAGTCCGAAATAAGAAAATTGTCGCAACCAATAGTTAAATCGTCAATAAGACAATCCATAGAAACCGAAGGTGCAAATGGCGGTATGCAGAAAGAACCAAAACTTGATGAAATCACGAGCAAAGTTCTTCGTAATCAACGGGCTCTAATGAGAGCACTAAGGCGAATAATCGACGAGGTACAGTCTGAGGAAAATCGAGAGGAGTCGTATTGTCAGAGCAAACTAACGCTCATTGACAAATATATGCATGATTTCTCGTCAAACAACGACACTTTATGGCAGTTAACATCTGAAGAGCAAATTGACGGTTATACGTTGGATGAGTTTTACGAGCTGCAAGCGGAGGTACACAACAAACAAGGTGTGTTACAATCAAGTGCCAATATCGCCAACGAAACTACTTCACGAATCGTCAGAAGAAGTTAACATTGTCAACCACAGTTGCCAAAAATTCAAATACCCAAATTCAGCGGCAGTTACCTACAATGGGTAGCTTTTAAAGACCTTTACATCCAGCTGATCCACAACGCGACAATGAGCGAAGTGGAGAAAATGTTTTATTTAACTACACACTTGGCAGACGAGCCAAAGAATTTAATAAAACATCTACCGATTACATCAGCAAATTACGAAATCGCATGGAATATCTTGGTGAGCAGATACGACAACAAAAGAAAATTGTGACCACATTATTGAACAATTTGTTATCACATCCACAAATTAAAAATGAGACAGCACAAGCACTCAAATGTTTACACGACCTCGCGAAAGAATGCACCCATGGTTTGTCAGCACAAGGCCTCCCAGTGGATAAATGGGACGCCATAATAGTTCACATATTACTGAGGAAACTTGACTCCTCGACCCAAACACTGTTCGAGCAATCTCTTAAGGACAACAAGAACCTTGTAAGTCTAAGCGAGTTACTTAGGTTTATAGAGCATCGATTCCAAGCTTTAGAAACGCGCGGAAAGACTCTAGAAGCTGGGGTGAGTAGAACAAAACTAACAACAACAGCAACTACATCTACATCAAATTGTAAAATATGTGATCAACAGGGCATCCCATATATTATTGTGAAAAGTTCCTTAAAATGTCACCACCAGAAAGATTACAATGGACACAACGGAAAAATCTATGCGTCAATTGCTTCAGACCAGATCACAACGCCAAAGCATGCACATCACGCTCCTGCCTAAAATGCACGAAGAAATACAATACGCTATTGCATTTGGAAACATCAAAAGGAAAACCATCATCATCCTCGGGGGGAAACCCTCAAAAGACCAACGTAGAGTCCTCTTCAAACGGAAATACAAATGCCCCAATCGTAGCTTCTGCAAACAAGGAAGGTACGGGTAACAGCTACACAGTCTTAGCCACAGCAAGGGTAAAGGCGTGTGGACTCAATGGCCGCACATGTACAATCCGAGCCCTACTGGATTCCGGATCACAAGTTAATTTAGTAACAAACAGATTACTAAATAAACTATCGCTGAAGTCATCAGATTTAGATCTGTGTGTGGAAGGGATAGGACGCAAGATCCACAACGTATCCCAACGAGTAAACCTCGAGCTTCAAGCATGTTCAAGCAACTATACTACAAGGGTCGAAGCATTCGTGCTTCCAAACATAGTGTCACCACAGCCCACAAAATCATTTGATATATCGGAATGGAATATTCCTGAAAATATAAAATTGGCAGATCCCTGGTTCAATCGTACGGACAAAATTGACATGTTAATTGGAGCAGAATTTTACCATCAATGGATGCGCCCAGAACAAATAAGGATCGATCACGAATTACCAATTCTACAAAACACAGTGCTAGGCTGGATTGTAACAGGCAGACTACAAGAAAGCAACAACAATGCAGTCACCTGTGCAGTATTCAGCCCAGAATACCAAACAACAAATCAACTAATAGAGAAGTTCTGGAAGCTTGAAGACACAAATGATACTGAACGAACATTGTCTCAAGCTGAGAAGCGATGTGAAGAACACTTCATGCAGAATGTAAGAAGAAATACAGAAGGCAGATTCATTGTTCGCCTTCCATTTTCCGAAAACCCAATCACTCTCGGAACATCAAAATCAATGGCTTTCAATCGGTTCTTATCACTTGAAAGGCGACTGAACAACGATGGCCCACTTAGAACAGAGTACAACAAATTTATGCAGGAGTATGAATCCTTGGGACACATGGAGGAAATTCAGGAAGAGGACATTCCGGATTCACATTACGTAATGCTTCACCACTGTGTCCTGAAGCCCGAAAGCTCTACAACGAAACTACGAGTAGTTTTCGACGCATCGGCCAAATCATCTACCAGCACCTCCCTCAACGACATACCACATGCCGGACCAACCGTGCAAAGTGAACTATTTGCCATTTTGTTACGTTTTCGTATGCACAGATTTGTATTTTCGGCGGATATCGAGAAAATGTATCGGCAAATACAGGTAGCCGATGTTGATCAGATGTTTCAGCTGATCATTTGGAGATACAAAAAACATCAGGACATCAAATATTATCGCCTTAAAACGGTAACCTATGGCACCTCGTCAGCACCATATCTAGCAACAAAGTGTCTTCAACACTTAGCTTGACAAAATACCACAAGATACCCCTTAGCAGCAAAAATACTACGCGATGACTTCTATGTAGACGATTGCCTTAGTGGGTCTGATTCTATCCATACTCCACTAGAATCACAACGTCAACTTAACTTATTATTGGGAGAAGCTGGATTTAAGCTTAGGAAATGGTGTTCAAATCATCCTCAACTACTAAGCGGCATTGCTCCTGAAGATAAGGAGGTCAATCTAGACTTGGACGAGAGCTCCAATTGTTCAATCAAAACACTGATATGGCTGCCAATGTCGGATCAGTTACGTGGACGAGCACAAACCTCAGCAAGCACAAGCGTGACGAAAAGAATAGTCAGCTCAGAACTGGCCAAGATCTTTGATCCATTAGGACTTTTCGGACCGGTCATTGTAAAGGCAAAAATATTTTTACAAGAATTATGGCAATTAGCAATTTCGTGGGACGATGAATTACCCATAAATCTTCAAGACGAATGGAATAAGTTCCGAAAAAACATAGCAGCAATAAATAACATTAAGATAGACCGATTCGTGCTGAAACATGAACGGGCGATAGCAGTACAAGTTCACACGTTTGTTGATGCCTCTGAACGAGCCTATGGAACAGCAATCTACATGCGTTCAACATATAAAGATAAAACGGTAGAAGTTAGATTGATTTGTTCCAAATCACGAGTTGCACCAATCAAAAAACAAACTCTACCAAGATTAGAATTATGTGCCGCAGTACTAGGGGTGGAACTAACAAATAGAGTGAAAAAAGATTTATGTCTACAAAATGCAGCAAACTTCTTCTGGTCAGACTTAAAAATTGTCCTCTCTTGGATAACTTCACCAGCAGCATCTTTTCACACCTTCGTGGCGAACAGGGTAGCAAAAATTCAAATGTCAAGCAGTCCAAGTCAATGGAGACACGTCAATTCCAAACAAAATCCAGCTGACGCAATTTCCCGAGGAATCACCAGAAACCTTATCACAACATTCAATGTGGTTTTATGGTCCATTATTTCTCTCAGGATCCAAGGATGAATGGTCAAACTCAGTCTTTCAAATCAGTAACATACCTTGCGATGAAGAACGGAAATTGACGAAACGAGTTTTAGCACTAGCAACAACGCAACAGCATGGCGAATGCATACTCAATCGAATTAATCATCGAAATTCCTTTAAAACTCTTCAGCGCACAATGGGATATATAATACGGTTCATTAAAAATGCAAAAACAACCAATAACTTTCCTTCAACTCACAAGGCGCTCGATGCTCATGAAATGAAGGAAGCTTTACTCGTTATTATCAAGCTCGCTCAGGCAACGGAATTCGAGGAAGCACTGAAAAACTTGTTACGTAAAACACCTGTCCATAAATCAAGTTCTTTGGCATCATTAAATCCATTTTTAGATGAACATCAGATAATCCGAGTCGGTGGCCGACTAGAACAATCAATGTTAACCTTTAATGCAAAATACCCCGCAATTTTATCTCACAATCATTTCACATCAAAATTATGAATGCACATGTTACACGTAGAAAATCGTCACTGCGGTCCACAGGCATTATTGGCCGCGTCTAGAACACAATTCTGGATCACGAATGGAAAGACTTTAGCACGCAGCACAGTCCACAAATGTATACGATGCACTAAAGCAAGGCCAGTATTGTTCAAACAACTGATGGGAGATCTGCCAGCGGCCAGGGTGACACCCGCGCGCCCATTCATAGCAACCGGAGTGGACTATTTTGGGCCTATCTGGATCCACCACAAAATTAGAGGGAAAAGACCAGATAAGGCCTATATCGCAGTCTTCTGTTGTTTCGCCACCAAGGCCATTCATATGGAAGTCGTGTCCAACCTATCGACAGAAGCCTTCATAGGAGCGTTACGGCGTTTCATCAGTAGGAGGGGTCATTGTCAAGCTCTGTACTGCGATAATGCTACTAATTTCGTAGGAGCGAGCAATAAATTGTGTGAACTAAAGGAGTCAATATATTCACAATCAGCACAAGAGAAAATCACACGGATATGCAGTGATCAATCTATAAACTTTAAATTCATTCCACCTAGAGCCCCACATTTCGGTGGACTTTGGGAAGCGGCAGTCAAATCCGCCAAACATCTCTTACTGAGAAGCGTGTCTGCGGCGTCACTTACCTATGAGGAATTAGAAACTATAGTGGTTGAAATAGAAGCCATTTTAAATTCTCGACCATTGACTCCGCTGTCATCAAATGGTGATGATCTCCAAGCTCTTACACCGGGTCATTTCCTTGTCGGCGAACCTTTAACAACAGCCGTAGATGCTAATGCTCAAGCACCAAAATTATCCTTAGATGCAAGGTGGAAAATAACCTCAGAAATAAAACACAAATTCTGGGAGGAATGGACACAAAAATATTTACATGAGCTACAGCAAAGGGGGAAATGGAAATCATCTTCACCGAACGTCATTGAAGGCATGCTCGTCATCATTAAAGAAGATAACACTCCAGTTTTACAATGGCCACTGGGCAGAATCAGCCGAATTTACAAGGGAGAGGATGGACTTATCAGAGTCTGTGACGTAAAAACAGCCAAAGGAACCTTCAAGAGGCCAATTCATAGATTGGCTCCATTGTTCAACGATTCCCACATAGAATCTCCCGAATATGAAACTCCAACCTCGCAAAAGAGGCAACACTCATCAGAAGGTGCTGCTATACCGCCAAAACGAAAGACAGTACAATATGCTTCATTAGGAGTTTTCAGCACAATTTGTATTTCACTCCTCCTGCTGCCGATAATACTAGCTTCTCCAATAAATGTTACAGAATTTTCTACTGGTCCAGGGTTGTATTTCGAAGGCGTAGGATCAGCAAAATTAATTACAGCTAGCTGGAAATTTATTATATATTACGATTAAGCACCAATTTGGGATAGGAATAAGGTTCTGCAAGCCGGAATAACATCATTTTCAAAGCTCTGCAAGCAATCAATAGCTATTGAATCGTGTGAGACACTCTTTTTACAACTTCAGCATACTTGGGACAACCTTATTCAAGAATCAGACCTCTTAATCCCAAGAAGAAAGCGGAGAGCTCCGTTAGATATCATGGGGAACGTGGCTCACGCTCTATTCGGAGTCCTTGACTCAGATTATGCAGAACAAATGGCTCGAACTATAGCCAACGTAAAAGAAAATGAGGAGTATCTGCACCTGTTACTAAAAAACCAAACTTCAGTAATAGATTCGACAATAAATATTCTCAAACAAACCGAGAACAACACTGCGGTGCGCTTTTCAGAACTTAAGAAAGACATCTATAATGACTTAAACACAGTCCAAACTGAGAACTCAAACATACGACAAGTCCAGAATCTAATATCTCTGGCAATTCAATTAAATACACTTGCGTCAGATTTACAAATAATTGAAACAGAGCTGATCGCTGCCCTCACACATACGAACCACGGTAATATAAGCCCACTTATCGTCACACCAAAGCAGTTAAAATCAGAAATTTCTAAAATAAAAGGACATTTTCCCAAGGGTCGCGCTTTACCAGTTGAAGATACAGATTTGTTAGAATTATACAATATCATGACTATCAAAGGCACAGTAGCCCAGGGAAGTGTTATGTTCATCATTGAACTGCCTTTAGTGAATCAAGAACATTTTGAACTCTTCAAGGTTACCCCTATACCCACCAGGCAAAACAACCACACTATTGCCATAGCAACCAACTGTGAATATCTGGCTGCGAATCATCACCGCGATGAATACTTGACATTAAATGCTCTTCAATTCAATAAATGCATTCTAGTTAAAGGCGATATATACCTATGCTCTATGTTACAAGTCAGCGTCACTCGAGACTCAAGCAGCATTTCCTGTGAAATCGCTCTATTCAACAACAAAACATCGCCACAATGTAGTTTCGGTCACATACCGGCTAAGGTCTCCTTTGTCGCACTGAACACCATCAACCATTGGCTTTATTCAACAATCTACCCATTAGAACTAACTGCAGTCTGCGACTCTGAAATCATACACCTCCATATCAAACATTCTGGTCTTTTGTCCATGAACCCAACCTGCATCATAAAGGGAAATATTCTGACTATCCATGGACATGAAACTAGTGTCACTAATCTTCATAATTCATATGCCATGTTTGGAAATATTACGGCAATTGGTAAACCGCTAGAGGTTAAGCGGCTCCTAGCACCAAACATCAATCTAGACACCAAATTGGATGAACTCACGAACATCCAAAAGCAACTAGCAGAGATAAAAAATCTTCCAAGGAATACAAAGTACCCTATTCTTCATCATCCTTACATCGGCTCGTTGGCGCTACTTTTGTCATTTCTGTTAGCCATGATCCTAATATGCTGGCGGCTTAAATGCTACAAAGGTGCATCAATCAACCTTGCTTCAACACCACCACAGCCTACGCCACGCCAGCGTAGCTCTGAAGTTAAAAAAAAAAAGAAAAAGGGGCTTAAGTAATATCCATTAATTTTGTTCAATTACATTTTCGCTATTCGCTCAACGCGGCGGAGAATGTTAACACATGTTAACACTAATTTCAAAACAATAAACAATTTCTTTTGTTAACACATGTTAACATTAAATATACAATTTCAAAACAATAAAAAATTTATAAAACCATGACCTACTTATTAATTTATGCTTATACGTCAGAATTCAGTCATTTACTTTTAAACTGTTTATTGTAAGTCATTTACCTTTATTGTTATTTAATAAAATGCAAGTAAAGCAGTCATTTACTTTTAAACTGTTTATTATAAGTCATTTTTTACCTTTATTGTTATTTAATAAAATGCAAGTAAAGCATTTATTATAATTGCAATCGCAAATTTAAATATTGTTATTATTATTATTGTTATTTTAATTTAGACTTAAGAAATTTAATTGTATAAAAAGCAATGAAAAATAAAGAACTTTAGGCAAACAAAGATTAACCTTTTTGATTGCTTGATCAGTCTCGGTGCTTCTACCCAGGCTTATTTTAAATAGTAACTAGCACATGGTGTTTCTACCTGGGCTAACTCAAATTTACAACAAAACAAAATCTGAACTCCAAAGGAAACCTTTGGTGTTCAATCGTTATTGCAAGCAACACATACCCTTTTGTGATAAGGCAGGCTCGACCCGTAAAGTTTCGAATGTTGAAAGGTCCAGCGTAATTAACACCTGTAACTGTAAAGGCTCTTGATATTGTTGTGCGTTCAGGTGGCAGGGATGCCATTATCTGACTTTGAGTATGTTTTTTATAAAGAACACATGTTTTGCAATTATTTATGATGGTTTTTACTAAGGGCTTTAGTCGAAAAATCCAAAATTCTGTTCTTATTACTCGGGTCATGAGCTGATTTCCACCATGCACATTCCACCTGTAATCAATCTGGCCAATTTTGATTCGTATGGCAACAGAATTGGGCAGCGTTCATTGAACGTTAATGCTGGGGACTGCGCTAAACGTCCATTGGGCCTTATAATCCCAATTTGATCGAGAAATGGCCAGTTTTGAGTCCCGACTTTTTGTATTATTTCCGGTACTCGATTTCCAACAAACGTGTTCCAGGTACATGGCGGTTTCTTAAGCCACGATAACACAATTGTCGAGTCAGTCCAATGGAGGGTTACTACATTTTGAAATTTACTGGTTTTTAATAGACTTGATGCCAGGTTAGCTAGCAATACAGCTCCACAAAGTTCTAAGCGTGGTAGCTATAAGCTTTTGAGAGGTGCGACTCGAGTCTTTGACACCAAAAGAGTTGTGTGTATGGATGTTTCTTCATTTTGTATTCGAATGTATATTGAAGCAGCATAAGCTTTTTCGGAAGCGTCGCTAAAGCCATGTATTTCGATGTGACTTAAGGGTGTATATTTAATCCAACGGGGTATTTTTATTGTTTTAATATTGGGAAAATTGTTTACGAATTTTTTCCATTTATGTTGAGAAATTGGTTTTAAATGTCATCCCAGTCTGTTTTGTCTAACCATATTTGCTGCATGATTACTTAAGCGTCTATTATGATTGGAGCTATCCATCCACATGGGTCAAAAATTTTGGCAATTGTAGACAAAACTTCCCTCTTTGTATACGCTTCTTTAACTTTTATGTCTGGGGCTGTGAATGTAAAGGAGTCTGATGAAATGTTCCATTTTATCCCTAGAGTCTTGGTCCCGTCATTTTCGGACAGCTTTAACCAGTCGAGTGGTAGTAGAGTCTCCCTAGGTAAATCCTGAATGACTTGTGGCTCATTAGGTTCCATTTCATTAGTTCAAAGCCTGCTCTTATAGCTTCTTCTATAGTATGACCTCCTGCTAAGACGTCATCCACATACTTATTTTGTTTAAGAATCTTGGACGCTAAGGGATGAGTCATTTGTACATCTTCAGCTAACTGAAGAAGCGTTCTGATGGCTAAAAATGGGGCACAATTAACTCCAAATGTGACTATGAGAAGCTCGTAATCTTCTATGGGGTCATTTATGGATTTTCTGAATAAGATTCTTTGAAAATTAGTTTGAGTTGGGTCGATTAGTATTTGTCGATACATTGTCGATCAATCGGTCTGGTTTTATTATTGCGTGATGCGGCAGATAATAATTTGGGGCTTTATTTATATCCAAGGGTTCGATTTTTCTCATGTGTCCTAACTCAAGATATTCTAAAATAACGTTGTCATATAATTGCTTTATTTCGGGTTTTTGGCTGAGTGTGCGTTCCATTCTTAGGTACTAAACCATGCCAATGCTGCGAGAAGAGCCTATTTCTTCTGTAACCAGGGTAACCATGTACCTTCCAGTATCGTTTCTACGAGTTGTTTGTTTAAAATTGTGTTCCACAATAGTGTCCTCGTCTGACCTCAAAATCTGTTTTGGGTTTTCCTCCACCTCCCAAAAGCGTGTGAGGATTCGGTCAAGGGACCATGTATTTAATAAAGAAATTGTTGTTCTGGTTTGATTTGTTTTTGGTGTTGGTCCCCCTACAATCCTGCCAAATACTGTTTTTTGTGCCAAAAGGGATCCAATAGACCGCATCGGTGTGTCCATGCAATAAATCGAGGGGCCTACGTCGAGGCCTAGCATGTCGATGGGTCTACTTTGATTGAAGTGAGGGTCTGCAATTTTGCAGCCTCGGTTAGCTTTAGCATGTAAATTAGAGGGAAGGGTCTTGAGAACTGGGGCCCAAACTTCTAACTTAAACGATGTGTCCACCCGTGAGCAAAGGTTAAGCAAACATGCTTTAGTTGAAGTTTCAGAAACTGTTTGACTCAAACCAGTAACGTGAACTACGTTTCTTTAAGTAGGTAATTTCAAGTTTTTTAGTTTGTCCGATACAAAGGTTGATTGTGATCAAGGGTCGATGATGGCTCTAGCCTGGTATCTTTGACCTCTAGTTTATATTTCGACAATGGCAGTGAAAAGCAACGTTTCTTGTTTTGAACGATTTGTTGTCGATTGGCTATTTTCGCGTAGGGTCAGGGAAGTAAGGTTTGGAATGCCTGATCTTGTAGTGGACTGTATGTATTGGGCTTGAGCTGCGGCACTTGTACTTGGTTGCACGTCAGCGTTATTTTGTGGCAAGTTTGTAGGCTGGGTCACTGTTGCCTTGTGCAACAAAGTGTTTTGATTTTGTTTACACAGCCTACAACTGTATTTACTAGGGCACTCTCTGACACTATGATTGATCGACAGACAGTTGTAACATGAATTTGTGACTCTTACGATATGAATTCGATCACTAACATTTTTTTCTAAAAATGTGGGGCATGATCGTAGGGTGTGTGACTCGCTACAATGTTGGCACGT
Organism: Pollenia angustigena; assembly: GCA_930367215.1. Classification (NCBI taxonomy): domain Eukaryota; kingdom Metazoa; phylum Arthropoda; class Insecta; order Diptera; family Polleniidae; genus Pollenia; species Pollenia angustigena. Next base: position 104,015,361 of record OV884057.1, on the reverse strand, counting down.
TATGGCGTTATTATTAGCACTTCTGACGGGTTTATTGTTGTTATGACTTTGACTCTCAGATTTCGCAATATTCGTTTGGAATGAATTGATGCTTCGTTTATTTTGGGTATTTTTTGCGACTTCAGACTTGGGAGGAATGGGTTTGTCCTTAAATCACTTAATATTGTCTACTGATTCTAGGGTCTTAAATTTGTGGATCAAAAACTTGTCGAATTCTTGCCATTTGGGTACTTCGGCGTAATCTTCACGAGAATTTTCAAATTCTTGAACAAGGGCCCTGGAAAGTTTTTGAAAGCATATATAAATTAAAAACGACTCCCATGTTGAAGTGTCAATGCCTAGGGTGCCTAATGTCTGCCTACAATCGTTTATTGTTCTTTCTCATTTTTTAATTGAGGCTCCAGAGTCTGTAGAGTAGGCCTGCCATACGTCCTGGTTTTCCAGGATTGTCCTGGTTTTAGACTACTTGTGCTGGTGTCCTGGTCCACTATTAAATTGTCCTGGTTTTTTGTGCAGGTCAAGACAAACAAATTTGTTTTTTGCTTTAGTTGTTAACAAAGGTTAAGATTTCTGTTATAACACTGCTAACATAAGGTAATACCATGTTCACACGGACAGCAATATTCGTGTTTCGCTCTCTTATTCCTGTTTCGCGCCCCAAACATGATTGAAACGACTTGTTTCCCCATACAAAATTTTGTGAGCGAAACAGGTCGTTTCATTTTGAAACAGGCTGCGAAACAGGAAAAATGTACTATCATCTCCAATTTTGATAACATTTATCGTTAGTTTATCTGAACTAGCTCTCAAAAAAGCAAAACAAAGAAAAAAACAAAATAAAAATTGATGTCTAATAAAATAAAGTGATAATTATAACATAATAATATCAATAAAAGTGTTAAATAATATATGTTTAAGTTTTATTAACTTTTTTTATCTATTTAAAAAAAATCACACTAACAACACAAAAAAAATGTCAAAATGAAACAGGAATGAATCGTATGAACAGCATGTTTGGCAAACTAGTTTCAACGAGCGAAACGAGTGGTTTATAACGTCGTATGAACATAGCATAACTGTATTAAGAACTTTAATTAAATTCAACTGTTATTTGGTGGAAAGTTATACCGTGTAAACAACTTTTATAAGTAATCGAAAAGCGATAACAAATTGCTTTCTCTAAGGCAGCCCATACACGTTTCAATTCAATTGTCAACTGAGTAGGTCGTTGTCCAAATCAAAGCGTGTATGTCCTTTCAATTGATTAGTTTGACAGTTGTCCAGTTGGTTGAAGAAAAATCAAAAGAGTTTGATTTTTTCAAGTTGAGTTCTTAGTCTGCTCAATGGACAAAAGAAAGAAACTCGTTAAAGATTGAAACACTGGAGAGTATTATTCAATGTAAGTTTGATTTTAATATGACATGCTACCTGTTTTATAACTATGTATATCAAACACCGAAATGAAGTTCTAGAAAAAGTGCAATCTTCTGAAAATTATTTTAGTTTAGAACATTTTAAGCTCAACTTTTTATTATTTTTCATCGTTTTTATGTATATCAAGTACACGTTAATTTTTTTTCTATATATTGTTGGATTTAAAAAAAAACTGGATGGTTTTTACATATCGCACCCTAAATATTAAAGGGTAACAAATCAAAATTCTTAAATTTTCAGGAGAGCCAAAAAACTGTTTATGTAAAAATGTTGATAATATTTAAAAAAAAAATTAGTTCCCTTATTAAAAAAGTCAAATTTAAAGAAAGTTTTGCTATGCCTTTTTCAATTTTGTAAGTAGCTAGAGATGTGAAATGAGAATAAATTTATGAAAAAAAGTCATTTTTGAAAAATTTTGAGTTGTGACCCTTTAGTATTTAGGGTGCGATATAGTTTTAATTTTGGTATAATTTTTTATTTTTATTACACGGTGAGACAGTCCAAAAAACCTGGGACCGGATATCATTTTTCTTGTAGGGCTTGTCGAGTAAAACAAGATTCCAATAGTGAAATATGCCGGACACCTCCAAAATCCGGATTTACGGGTAAAAAACCGGTTTTTGTACCTTTGCGCAGTTATAAGCTTGTAATTTTGTTGATAATGATCCGATTTTCAATTGCATACTAGATTTGGAAAGAAGAAACTGAGATCTTTCGAACGATATTTGATTAAGAAGACTGGAGAAATTTGGGTGTAATTGTCGAGCAAACACAAATTTTGTAGATTTTTCAAAAAAAATTCAAATTTGGTGACGTTTTTATACATTATTTTCTTAAGAAACTATAATACTATTGAGTTTATTCAAAAAGTACGTTTATTAACAATTACAACGCATATTTGGGTTTAAAAATAGATAAGTAATTGACTGAGTTATTTAACTTTTCATGAAAATAAACTTTTAAACATTTCATAAAAATTTTATTAATCAATTAATCAATGTTATCCTAAACACAAAAAAAATTTGTAATGAGAGTTTGTCATTCAAAAATATTGTTTTTTTTCGTGTTCTTTTTACGCACTTTCTTTAAAATTACAAATCACTGTTAGCCTAAAAACAACTTAGATTTACAACAAATATTTGTAATGAGAGCTTTACTCATGTAAAATTATTGTTTTTTTTTTAATATGACGTTTTGTTAATGTCTTCTTTTTCACTTTGAATCTGTGTATTAAAAAAAAACGTTTGCAATTTAATAAAAATCGTGTGCAATTTAAATTAAAATTATGACAAAGATGACAAAAAGCATCGCCGTTTACATCTAATTTTTTACAAATTGTTTCATGTATCCCAGTTTAAGATGCAGTGGTGCCAGAATAACGTCCTTAACTTTAACTAAATGGTAATTTAAAATGTTTTTGCTACCTTTTCTATGTGACTCGCGAGATGGCCATAGCTTGCGATCATAACGATTCGGCGCACGACATATTACATTACAAATCTTAAATTAATAAAAATAAAGTCATAAATTTTTATAAGAAAATTTACTTTTAAATGAACCATCAATAAAAAGTCGCCATTCATCTGCATTATAATTGTGATTTAATGCCGAAAATAGTTTCGGTACATCAACGCAATACACGAGATCACTGTCATTGGAAATAGTCTTAAATCTTTCTTCAGGTAACCAAGTCCGGTAACTTGTTCTACCAGATGTTATAACGAAATCCTTTTCCAGAAAATTCTACTGTTTTAATCGCGACCAAAGGACTTCAGATTGCCGCTTTGACAAGTGTAATTCGCGAACAAGATCGTAGAAATCAGCATTTGACAAAATATGCCGCTCCGTTGTTGTAGACCTGGATGGAAGGAACTTTCTTTGTTCAAAATCTTTTTCTGTTATATCGACAGATTTGCTCGTTGTCGGTAGATCATTACTTACAGGTATCGGTTTTGTTACAGTTACAACATTTGCGTACTTAATGTTTTTGCGTGTTTTAAAACTGTATTGTTTTTAAAATCACGCAGGTGAGTGATATCAGTAAATGAGCCAAAAATTTTTTACAATTGTCACACATTTTGTATATAATTTTAATTTAAATTGCACACGATTTTTATTAAATTGCAAACGTTTTTTTTTAATACATAGATTCAAAGTGAAAAAGAAGACATTAACAAAACGTCATATTAAAAAAAAAAACAATAATTTTACATGAGTAAAGCTCTCATTACAAATATTTGTTGTAAATCTAAGTTGTGTTTAGGCTAACAGTGATTTGTAATTTTAAAGAAAGTGCGTAAAAAGAACACGAAAAAAAACAATATTTTTGAATGACAAACTCTCATTACAAATTTTTTTTGTGTTTAGGATAACATTGATTAATAAAATTTTTATAAAATGTTTAAAAGTTTTTTTTTTTCATGGAAAGTTAAATAACTCAGTCAACTACTTATCTATGTTTAAACCCAAATATGCGTTGTAATCGTTAATAAACGTACTTTTTGAATAAACTCAATAGTATTATAGTTTCTTAAGAAAATAATGTATAAAAACGTCACTAAATTTGAAATTTTTTTGAAAAATCTACAAAATTTGTGTTTGCTCGACAATAACACCCAAGTTTCTCCAGTTTTCTTAAATAAATTATACACTGTTCGAAAGATCGGACCATTATCAACAAAATTACAGGCTTATAAGTGCGCAAAGGTACAAAAACCGGTTTTTTACCCGTAAATCCGGATTTTGGAGGTGTCCGGTATATTTCACTATTGGAATCTTGTTTTGGTCGACAAGCCCTACAAGAAAAATAATATCCGGTCCCAGGTTTTTCTATTTCATTCAATTTTGTAACACTGTGTTATTTGTTGTTGTCTAAATAAAACACTTTGGTTTTTGTAAAAAAATTTTGTAAACTTTTTGGTAAAAAACTATCTGGTTCGTTAGGGCCAAATGTTGAGGGCTGAACTTTAATTTTCAATACCTCAAATTTAACACGGTTCACTATATTTTAGATTTAAATAAAAAACACTTTGTTTTATTTTTATTTTTGTATTTTAGTTTTATTTAATATTAAGATTTTGAATGTTAATTTATTTTTTATACAATATGTTGTTTAAAGTTTGCTTCACTGTCTGTTGTTTACGCGTTAACGATCGAAACTAGAGAAAATGGTTTTGATTTTAAACATTATTTAACAAGCTAGGCTTAGTAAAAGAAAAATAATGTAATGACAGAATTTAAGATTAAGTAAATAACAATTAAAGGACCGCCATGTTTTTACAGGGTGCTGCGTTATAAATGAGTCATCATTAAACACCATTTTTAAGATTTAATTAAACACAAAACAAGTTGCATTCGGCAGTGCCGAATATTACATACCTCCAAAATTTAAAAAAAAGGCGACGGCGTTGATGGGGAGAACTTTAATTTCAGATTAAATAAAAATTATATGTATTTGCATTTGTATATAAAGATTTTAAAATGTATTACACTGGCTTACAGTCAAAAAATACCAAGAACGCCACATGCCTAGATAAGTTAATTGAGAACTCCTGAACACGAAAAACGCTGCAATTTTTTTTCCTAAGTACCGTTTTTTTAGATTTTTTTTTTTTCATTATTTATTTAGTGAATCTTCATATATTAAATATGAACTAACAATAATTAATCAAATCTTAACCTAATGCTTTATTTTATGTCCTGCCAGTGCCAGAAAAAAATGTTCTTCATCACGGGTTCTGTTCACATATGTAGGTGTTTATCGCTCATCTCAATGGGTAAGTGCTGCAGTGTCTCTTCTTCTTAAGCGAGAGTGGCCGCTATCATTTAAAATATTTCGAGCTAGTGGATTTGGGTGCAACTCTAGCCTTTTCAAATATTTTACCGCATACTTCGTAATAACAGTCCTAACCAGTGGCACATTGGGATCCTTGTGGATATTTGAGTTTTGAACATATCAAGGGGCAGCTGTAATTATTCGAAGAAGTTTATTTTGGCGCCTTTGAATTTTTTCGACATTTGAGGCCGAGGCAGTGCCCCATAGTTGAATACCGTAGCACCATATTGGCTTTAAAATAGCGTTGTAAAGTAGTAGTTTGCAATCGAGACTAAGAACAGAATTTCTTCCAATAAGCCGGTTAATTTGAATTGCTTTTAGTTTCATTTGGGTTAATTTTGCTTCTATATGGCATTTCCATGTTAAACGCCGATCTAGATGAATACCGAGATATTTGACATGCGATTGTTGAGGCACTAGTTGATTATAGATTTTAATAGGGGGGCATGTTTCCCGACGCAAGGTGAATGTTATATGTACGCATTTTTGCTCATTGACCTTTATTCTCCATTTTTTTAACCACAGTTCTAGTTAAAATATATGATCCTGCAGGTATCGAGACGCTTCACGACTGTTCTCGTGTACGCTTAGAAAAGCTGTATCATCAGCAAAAGTTGAGGTTAGGGTGAAATTGTTTGTTGGCATGTCCGAGGTATATATAAGGTAAAAAAGAGGGCCCAGGATGCTTCCCTGAGGGACTCCAGCTTCAATTGGCTGAGGAGAACTTAAAAAATCACCTTCTTTAATAATAAATTTTCGACCGACCAGGTAGCTTTCTAACAGCTTGTGTGTATTAACCGGTAGGTTTAGCTTCAATTTATGTAACAAGCCTACATGCCAACCTTTGTCAAAAGCTTGAGAAACATCAATGAAAAGAGCAGAGCAATATTTCCTTTTTCAAAGGCTTTGCTTATGGCGTTTACTATCCAATGGGTTTGTTCAATTGTGCTATGCTCTCTTCTGAAGCCGAATTGATGATTAGGTATACACCCATTGTCATTTAAAATTGGGGTTAATTTTGATGCTAAGAGCTTCTCGAACAGCTTTGATATATTAGATAATAAGCTAATAGGCCTATATGACTCAACTTTTGTGTGATCTTTTTCTGTCTTTGGTATCATCGTTATTAAGGAGACCTTCCATTCCTGAGGGTAGTATTCAAGGCGTAAAATTAATTTATAAAGAATAATTTTCTTTGCTATGCGAGGTAGCAACTGATCTTATCAAAACCAGGTGCCTTCTTGGTGTTTAGTTCACAAATAGCCCTTTCTATTTCCCTTATCTCAAATCTTAGGGGGATAGCTGCTCTAACATAAACAGGCGGCAACTCGTCCGCTATATCGTCAGGTATATTTGGAGTAAATACGTTTTACAAATGATTTACAAACAGGTTTCCTTTTTCATTATCATTTCTTGCCCAACTTCCATTCGGGTTTCTTAATGGTGGTTTCGAGATAACTGGTCTTTTGAGTTTTCTAGCTGCACGCCATAATGAGTAGCCTGATTGTGGAGTTGCATCCAAGTCCTTAAGATATTTTTCTACGAAAGCCGTTTTCTGAGTCTGCAGTAATTTTCTTAGCCTTTTTGTACACTCTTTTAATTCATTTTTAAGTTGAGGGAATCTGTGCAATTGCCATTCTCTTCGCACTCTCCTTTTTTCATTCATTTTATTATAATTGGTTTTATTGACGGGTTTGCTGGAATGTTGAACAGCTAGTTTAAGATAACTGTCAAAATTGACAATAGAGAGATCCACATTTTCCGGTGTGCTAAGCGGTATATTTTCTGTGCAATGGGTACTGAGATATTTTTATATTTTTTTTTTTCTTCATAATTTATTTATTGAATCTTCATATATTAAATATGAACTAACAATAATTAATCAAATCTTAAAATAATACGTTATTTTTTGTCCTGCCAGTGCCAGACAAAAATTTTCTTCATCGCGGGTTCTGTTCACTTTTATAGGTGTTTATCGCTCATCTAATTGGATAAGTGCTGCAGTGTCTCTTCTTCTTAAGCGAGTGTGGCCGCTATCATTTAAAATATTTCGTGCTAGTGGGTTCGGGTGTAATTCGAGCCTTTTTAAGTATTTTACTGCATATTTCGTTATCATAGTTTTAACTAATGGAACATTAAGATCCTTGTGAATATTTGAGTTTTTAACATACCAAGGGGCAGCTGTGATTATTAGAAGTAGTTTATTTTGGCGCCTTTGAATTTTTTCGATATTAGAGGCCGAGGCAGTGCCCCATAACTGAATACCATAGCACCAGATTGGCTTTAAGATGGTGTTGTAAAGAAGAAGTTTGCAGTCGAGACTAAGGACAGAGTTTCTTCCAATAAGCCAATGAATTTGGATGGCTTTTAGTTTCATTTGAGTTAATTTTGCCTCTATATGGCTTTTCCACGTTAAACGGCGATCTAGATGAATACCGAGGTATTTTACATGCGAATTTTGAGGTATTATTTGATTATTGATTTTAATAGGGGGCATGATTCCCGACGCAAGGTGAATGTTATATGTACGCATTTTTGCTCATTGACCTCTATCCTCCTTTGCTTTAACCATAGTTCGAGTTGAAATATATATGATCCTGTAGGTATCGAGATGCTTCTTGACGGTTTTCGTGCACGCTCAAAAAAGCTGTATCATCAGCAAATGTTGAAGTTTGTGTGTAGTTGTTTGTTGGCATATCCGAGGTATATATTAAGTATAAAAGTGGGCCCAGGATGCTTCCCTGAGGGACTCCAGCGTCAATTTGCTGAGGAGAGCTTAAATAATCACCTTCTTTAATAATAAATTTTCGACCGACTAAGTAGCTTTCTAACAGCTTGTGTGTGTTTACTGGTAAGTTGAGCTTCAATTTATGTAATAAGCCTTCATCCCAGACTTTATCAAAAGCTTGAGAAACATCACCACCACCTGGATAACTATCTTGCCGCGATGTGGTGGCTTAAATGCTGGCTGTAGTGAATGTCTTGTAACTTGAGTCGGCAAATTCTAGCCGGGACAAGTTGGAAGGTATTTGCTTTAAGGCCAGCACGACTAAGGGTTATCCATCCTCCCATCCCCCATCCCATTACCTATGATCCTATCAATCCCCCTTTATTTCCCATTTCCCCCACTTTTAAGGTCAAGGTGGTTGATAGCAGTGCCGAGGACCTGAATGGCTGGTTAGTGGTTAAAGAAACTGGTCGCGAACAGCTACCCTCTGGCGCCGATGGCAAGGGTCAGTTGTAACTTGGCCTAGTCCGTGCAAGCCGTCACTGCGCGAGACGGTCCTTTTTCTTTACGGCTTACTCGTGGGACCAAAAAACTGGAAAAATTTACAGAAAAAACCAAGGACGCGACTCTAAGAGTCGATGCAGGGAATATCTCTGACAACTCGGCAGTTTCGGTGCCAGATCCAGACGCCGATTGGCTGATTATCTACAGAGATATTCTTGAGCAAGAAGGTCAGTTATTGACAGAACTGACAGAGACAAGCGGGACGAACGACCCCCCAGTCGGTTCCCCGTCTCGAACAGGGGTCTCGGAAAGACTCGATGGTCTAGCTCTGGGATCTGATGATGAGCATGAAATTACCCATTGTTCGGCAGGATGCGACAGAACAGGTCGCATCAGAAGGCCGAACGAGTCTTGAAAAAGCCAAGAGTGGTGTAAGGGCCTCCTTAGCCTTTCTAGAAAAGATAGCTAAGAAAGACTCCTCACTACACGATGGGCGGGATAGGCACTTGCTGAGGAAGCACCGAAAGAACGTTGCCAGATTCGAACGAATCCACGGATCTGTCGGTGATATCCTAGGCATTCCCTATCCTGTGGGATACACAGCAAGGGCTGCTGAGGGCTCAAATGTCAGTATGGACAACGAACCCTCAGTAACCCCTGCTGATGAATCCTCCAATAATGGAACGGGAAGTAAGAAAGGGGGTACAGAATCAACACCTGGTTCTCTAAACCGAGACAGTACGGTCACGGATAAGGGAACCAAGCCTGATGATGTACCACCCTCTACTAGCTGCCTGATGAGGACTGGTAAAGTCTTGATAATCTCTGACAGTCCCCCCCTAAGGGAGGTCACAAAGGGGATTACTGAGAAATACCAGCCAACATCTGCAGGGAAATCGGGTGATCACCGACAGAGCTCTGCTAAGGCCCCCAAAAAGGAGGTATTTAAGAGAGTTAGGTCTGGTGATGACCAGAAATCCCCAGCGGCCAAAAGGAAGGATCCCCGAAAGGAGATCACTAAGAGGGCTGGTTCCAGAGAGGAACAACCCTCTACGTCAAAGAAGCTAAGGGCGTCGTCAGGTAAGGACGGTATTCTAGCAGCTGTCATTGATCGTATGGATCCCGATGGAAGGATCAGTGTCGAGAAATGGCAGGTGCTTGAAAACAAACTACTCGACGAAATCTTTAGCGTCAAAGGAAGGTGTCAAAACTGTCAGTTGCGGCAATCTAAAAACCTTTGAGTTTTTAAAGGCTGCAATCGGCAGCGCTTATCCTGAAGCCAGATTGGACGTCATACTCGCGTCTGAGTTGCCATTAAGGCCGGTAGTCACTGTATGGATTCCTCCACCTATAAAACCGTTGGAGGTCATACTGGGGTTACTGGCCAATCAGAACAATGGGCTCTTTACAGGCCAGTGGAAGATGATAGCTTCACTGGGTTGTAAGGAGAACCAAGGAAGAGATGTCAGGTTCGCAGTAGACCGGGAATCTCTGAAAAAACTGAAGTCAATGGGAGGGGTTGCTGTATTGGGGTTAGGGTCTATCAGATTTAGGTTTCCTAAAAATGATAAACCCTAAGAGGCTGAGAGTGGTGCAGATAAACTTGCACCACTGTGAAGCGGCCTCAACCGAATTAGTAACCCACCTCATTGACAACAGTGTGGACGTGGCTTTAATCCAAGAGCCCTGGATTAACAAAAACCGGGTAGTTGGATTAAAGATCACGGGGAATACCTTGTTCGTATACTGGCGAGAACTGAACATAAATTTATGATTTCTCATTCTTTCAGTAATGGAGACCTCATGGTTGTGACAGGGGAAGCCAAGGACAAAGCGGTCCTGGCACTGGTATCGGCATACTTGCCATATGAAGCTGCCGATCCACCTGGTGAAAAAGTGCGAGAGTTGGTGGAGCACTCGGGCAGAAGCGGCTAGAGGCTGGTACTAGGATGTGACGCCAATGCACACCATTCCCAATGGGGTAGTGCCGACATCAACAAAAGAGGTGGGTCTATGTTTGATTTTATTGTTGCCAGCAATCTTTTTATCTGTAAAAGGGGGAATACGCCAACGTTCAGAACTAGGGATAGAGAGGCAGTGATAGATATAACATTGACGAACTGTAGGGAATTAGTAGAGGACTGGAGGGTGGCTTTGGATTTTTCCTTCTCTGATCATAGTCGTCTGTCCTTTAGTCTAATGTTTGAGAGGTCGAAAAGGTGTCCATATAGGAATCCGAGAAGGACGGATTGGGATTCGTTTTCGGGACTAGTGCAACGGAACCTTAGGGTTACACGGAACTGGGGGTCGACTCCGGCCGGTGTGGAGCAACTGGTAAACACCTTCACGGGGGTATTGACCAGTAGCTATGAGCGATCCTGTCCGTTAAATTTTCCGGGCAGGCGTACACAGCCAAGATGGTGGACAGACGAGTTGAAAACTCAAAAATCCACCGTCAGAAGGCTGTTCAATAGGGCGAAGTATACGCGCAGGGATGAGGATTGGAGTAACTTCAAGTTGAGTTACGGGAGGTATAAGGGAGATATTAGAAGGGTGAAAAGGGACTCGTGGATTAAGTTAAGCGAGTCAGTTGAATCCGTGAATGAGAAGTCTAGGTTCAGAAGAATTTTATCTAAGGACCCTGTAGTCCCTGGATTTATTCAGACCCCTTCTCTGGTTCGGGCTCAGGCGGTGAGGAAAGCGAGACGGTGGGGGATATGATTACCTTGGATAAGGTAACATGGGCGGTAAATACCTTTGGGTCCAACAAATCGGCGGGGCCAGATGGTATATTTCCGGCGATGTTACAGAATATCGGGAAATCATCACGCCTGTTGTTGGTGGAACTGTTTAGGGTATGTGTACTGAACGGGTACATTCCTAGGAGGTGGAGGGAGGTTAGGGTAGTTTTTATTCCCAAGGCGGGTAGAACCGGTCACTCTAAACCCAAGGATTTTAGACCAATCAGCTTGTCGTCTTTTCTCTTGAAGACGTTGGAAAGACTGATTGATCTACATCTGAGGACGTAGATTGACGCCGGCATCGTCAGCGGCGCTCAACACGCCTACCTTAAAGGTAGATCTGTTGAGAGTGCGTTGCATGATGTGGTTGGTTTTGTGGAGCGGGGTTTGCGAACCAGGGAATACACCCTGGCGGCATTCCTTGACATAGAGGGCGCCTTTAACAATTTGAGGATAGAGGCCATAAGGCAGGCACTGATTGACCTAAGGGTTCCGTTGTTCTTGGTCGAATGGATAACTATGATGCTTAGCATCAGAGTTATTCACTCGGACTGGGGAAACGAACGCTTAAGGAAATCGGTGACTAGAGGGACCCCACAGGGAGGAGTTCTCTCTCCCTTATTGTGGCTCTTGGCCGTCAATGTCGTTCTGAGACGTTTTGACAGAATGGGTCAGAAGGTCGTAGCCTACGCGGATGATGTGGTGATATTGGTGTCGGGCAAGTTTCTGCCGACAATTAGCGACATCATGCAAGGGGCGCTGGGCGAACTGGCGGCATGGGCAAGTGACAAGGGACTGGGAGTAAATCCGGAGAAGACAGAGTTGGTTCTTTTCACTAGGAGGTACAAGGTGGATGAGTTTAGACTGCCGGTACTGGGAGGAGTGGTGCTTGGACTATCTGATAGTGCTAAGTATCTGGGGGTTTTTCTGGACAGCAAGCTGTCATGGGGTAGGAATACTCAGGAGAGACTCAAAAGGGATCTCAATGCTTACTATGCTTGCAGATCATCGATAGGTAGGAGCTGGGGACTCCGGCCGTCAGTGGTGGGATGGCTGTACACTTCGGTGGTAAGACCCATTCTAACGTATGGATGCTGTGTTTGGTGGGAGTCATTGAGATTGGCAAGTCGTATGAACCTTCTTTCTAAGGCTCAGAGGTGTGCTTCAATTGGCATGACAGGTGCCTTGAGAAGTACTTCTCAGGCTGCCCTGGATGTCATTCTACATCTTCTGCTCATTGAGCAGTATGTGATGGGAATGGCGGCCAGGAGCATTCTTAGACTGAGGGAGTTAGGACTTACGAGGAATGACACTCAGGGTCACTCACGGATCCTGGGTGAGATTGAGGCTGGTGGCTATTGCCTGGGACCGCCGGGATCCACTGATTATGTTAGCACCAGTTTGGATTTTGGTCGGTTGCCAGAGGTAATAATGCCCTCTAGGGAGAGCTGGTCGGGCAGGGGCAGATTATTTGGTGGATTTGCTATTTTCACTGATGGCTCAAAGATGAGGGGCACGGGTGCAGGGTTCTACATGGAGGATCTGAACATAAGAAGGTCATATAGGCTTCCTGACGACTGCAGTGTTTTTCAAGCGGAGGTTCTGGGGGTCTGGAGGGCCGTGGAACTAATGAGGGACAGCATTGATAGGGGCTCGAAGGTCACTATATATGTGGACAGCCAGGAGGCTCATATGGCCGTAAGGGGCTGTTATGTGAACTCCAGGCTGGTTGATGAGTGTAGGAGGGCTCTGAGGGGAGCCTTAGGGGAGTATCTGCTAAGGTTATGCTGGGTGCCGGGTCATTGCGACATAGGCGGCAATGAGATTGCTAATGAGTTGGCAAGACAGGGCACAGAGATGGAGGATCCTGACTGTGTGGAGGCGGTTAGGCCTCCATTGGGCTTCTATTTTGGTAGAATTAGGTAATGGATACTGAGCGTGACCAATCGGGCCTGGGGGAGCCGAACGGACTGTCGGGTATCACGGACACTGTGGCCGGTGCTTAGGAAGTCCGATTCGGTGTCGCTGATGCGCAGGAGCAGGGTCTGCGTTCGGACCATGATAGGAATTATCACGGGCCACTGTATGATAGGCAGGATGGCGGTGAGGATGGGATCCGACTTGTCGGATATATGCAGGTTGTGCTAGGACCCTGAGGAGTTGGAGTCAGTTGAGCACTTTCTGTGCCACTGTCCCAGGTTGCAGGGTAGCAGGTTGAGGTGGCTGGGCAGTAGATTCCTGGGCGAATTAGGGGATATCTCGGGTTGCGGACTCGAGAATCTGATAGGATTCGTAATGGGGATGGCCTGGCTGCGCGAGGGGAGACTGGGTGCTAACCGCACGTAGGGTGGATTTGGTTTAAGTGGGATTTCTCTCGGGGTTGGTCCTTTACCTTCTTTTCTTTCCTTTCTTTTCTACCCTATCTTTCGGATCTGTCTTATGCTTTTGCTGCTTATTTCACCTACTTTATACCTTCTTAGCTATCTCTAATTAAGGCGTCACAATGGACCATATTGGTCTCTGGGTGAAGGTGTGAAGGAAACTTCACACCGGCCTTTCTACCTACCTACCTACCTTGAGAAACATCGATGAAAAGAGCGGAACAATATTTTTTTTCTTCAAAGGCTTTTCTTATTGCGTTTACTATACGATGAGTTTGCTCAATTGTGCTGTGTTCTCTTCTAAAGCCGAATTGGTGGTTAGGAATACATCTATTTTCATTTAAAATTGGGGTTAATTTTGACGCTAACAGCTTCTCAAATAGCTTTGATATATTAGAAAGTAAGCTTATAGGCCTATATGACTCAACTTTTGTGTGATCCTTTCCAGGTTTAGGTATCATGGTGACTAAGGAGACCTTCCACTTTTGAGGATAGTATTCAAGGCGTAAAATAGCATTAAAAATTAAAAGAATAATTTTCTTTGCTATGCTGGGTAGCTCCAAAAGCATTTTGTTGCTGATCTTATCAAAACCAGGAGCCTTCTTGGGGTTTAAATCACAAATAGCCTTTTCGGTTTCTCTTATCTCAAATCTTAGCGGAACAGCTGCTCTAGCAGCAACAGGTGGTAACTCGACCGCAATATCGTGAGATATATTTGGGGTAAATACGTTTTTTAAATGATTTACAAACAGATTTCCTTTTTCAACATCATTTCTTGCCCAACTTCCATTCAAGTTTCTTAATGGTGGTTTAGAGACAACTGGCCTTTTGAGATTTCTAGCTGCACGCCATAATGTGTAGTTTGATTGTGGGGTTGCATCAAGTTCCTCAATATATTTTTCCAGAGAAGCCGTTTTCTTAGTCTGCAGTAACTTTCTTAGTCTTTTTGTACACTCTTTAAGTAAGTTCTTAAGTTGCCACTCTCTTCGAGCCCTCCTTTTTTCAGACGAAAGATGCTCGACATCTGTGGAATATATTTTAATAGTTTTTGTTTTTTTTTTTGGGGCAATATTGGAATGTTGAACAGCTAGTTTCAGAAAACTGTCAACATTGTCAATAGAGCGATCTACATAAGCCGGTGTACTGAGCGCAATATTTTCTGTGCAATGGGTACTGAGATATTTTTTATATTTTAACCAACTAATTTGCGTAGCTGTCGTCGGAGGTACAATTCTATTGGGGTTCATTATAGTAACAATTGTAGGTGTGTGGTCGGAAGATAAATCTAGGGAGGCTTCAACATGAATCGTTTCTATGGGAATGTTTTTAACCACGCCGAAATCGATGACATCTGGAATTTTTGGATGATCAGTGGGCCAATATGTTGGTTGTCCGCTCGCTACCACATTTAAATCCATTTTAGAAATTGTGTTAAATAAAACACGACCCTTCGGTGTTATAAGTCGCGACCCCCAGAAGGTATGTTTAGCGTTATAATCGCCAGCGGCTAGGAAACACGGTCCTAATGATTTAAAATATTTATAATATTGGTCCTCCGATATTGAAAATCTAGGCGGGGAGTATAACGATGAAATTACTAGGTTTCTATTTAATTCCTCAACGCAAATGTTCGTTGCTTGGAGATAATCTTCACGATGATCACACATTAGGTAGTGTTTGACTCGGGTTTTTATTAAAATGGCAGAACCTCCACAAGCTCTATCTCGTGGGTTCTTGGTATCATATAGTATATAACCATTTATATTAAACGTATTTCTTGAGGTCAAATGAGTTTCAGAAATCATCATGACATCAATTTGTTTATTTTTAAGAAAGTATTCTAATTCATTTTTGTGTTGGCGGATGCCGTTTGCGTTCCAAAAACAAATTTTTAAACAGTTCATGGTTTGTTAAGTACAGCTTGCAATAACATCGATTGCATTCTAAGCATTTCCTGCATCATATTACCCATTGTGTTCGTAAAATTATTTACTGTTTGCACTAATGTTTCCATGGTTTTTTCTAAACGACTTAAATTAGAAACCGGAGTTTCATCATTACTTGGCGAGGCACCTTGCATTGGCTGATGGTTTGATTTTAGGACGTTAGCGTAAGAGGTTCTGTTATTACTAGGCTGGGGGGCTTGATTTGCATTTGTGTTTACCTGATTTGTTACCTGCATTTGAGGGGGATTAGTTTTCGGTCCGACCGACTGCTTGACGATAGTATATACAGGGCATCCTCTATAATTGGCAGTGTGATTACCGCCACAGTTGCTACATTTTTTTACGTTGGGGTCTGTTTTAGACTTGTCGCAAAGAACTGTTCCATGTAATTCACCACATACTACGCAAACAGGGGTTAAGTAGCAGTATGCTTTAGTATGGCCAAATTCCTGGCAGTTTAGACATTGAACAGGACCATTTCTTTTGTGCAGCTCCTCAACAGTAACCCTTCTGTAGAGAATATATTTTAAATTATAAATTGGATGCGTTTCATTTTTTTTGAGCTTAACGTCGCCGGGTTCTAGCTCCACTCGAAATAGTGGTTGGGGATTTTTTCCCTATTTTTGATATTTGTTACGTTTTTGATTTTAAAGCCCTTCATTTCTAAAAAAGCTTTAATTTCCCCTGGGTCTACGCATGAGACTATACCCTTGATTACTACCTGAAGACCTTTACTGCTCTTCAGTTGATAGGTATAAAAGTTTTTATTCAGAGTCTCAAATCTTGTAATTATTTTTCGAAAATCATCCTCGTGATTCACCTGTATTTTGGTCTCTTTAATGATACCGCGCTTTATTACAGCTACATAAAAGGAATTTTCACCTATCACCGAAATTAAACTTTTTATTAACTCATTAGAGTTTTGCTCTCTAAGGTATATCGGGGGTGGCTTAGACGATTTAATGACGTTTGGCGCTTCAGAGGATTCATCCTCCAGAATCGCAAAACTATTTTGTGTATTTATTTTATCAAAAGATGGTACTTTTGAGGCCGAAGCAACTGCTGCAGAGGTAGGGCTGCGTCCCCGTTTAAGCACTGTTATGTACCTGTCCATACCAACTTGTACTGTAGGCCTTTGACAGCCTTTTACAGGGGGCCCCCACCGCAACTGTGTTTAAGTTCATGGTATCATTTCCCACTAAATTTGTTTTTGACGTCACGGCAATACTTGCTGGCCTGGCAACACTTGTCACCAAATCTAGTTGTAGTTTTTTTAATGAGTCACTATCCACTGTTTGGTAAACACTGAGGGTGATAGGGAACGTGTTCGAGTAATTGGCTTAGCCGTTAAATAGTTTATATTATTTTGTTTAGTTTTATTTATTTCTGCATTATTTTCGTTTGCTTGAACTAAAACGTAAACGTTTCTTTCATTTTGTCTTAGTGTTGTTTCACTGTTCGTACTCATGCAAAGAGTTGTTTTTGTTTTTCACCGTTTTGCTTTGCTTTAATATTTTTATTACTTATTGTATTTTACAACAACAAAAAAAACAAGAAATTTAAATGTTTTTGTTCTTAATATGTATACACATGTATGAACATTCATACATACGTTTATATTTCTACTGTTTTATTTTATTTTATCGTTTTAAATTGTTCACTATTATGTTAAATAATTTAAGTAACAAAATATGTATACAATATTTTTTTTTAAGCGTCCATTCGCTGCTTATATTACAAAATCAAATGTGATTAATTAATAGTTCAAATCGTATGCGGGGCTAAAATACACGTCTGTATCACAACAAAGCACAAACCGAACATGATTTTTTATTTTTTTATATTTAACCAATTTATTTGTAAAGCTGACGTCGCTATGTAGCCAGAGGGAGATACAATTCTATTGGTGTTTGTTATAGTAACTATTGTAGGTGTGTGATCAGAGGATAATTCTAACGAAGCTTCAACGTGAATCGTTTCTGTGGGGATGTTTTTAACCACGCCGAAATCGATGACATCTGGAATTTTTTGCGGATCAGCAGGCCAATATTTTGGTTGTCCGCTCGCGACAACATTTAAATTCATTTTAGAGTTTGTATTATACAAAACACGACCCTTTGGTGTTATTAGTCGTGACCCCCAGAAGGTATGTTTAGCGTTATAATCGCCAGCAGCCAGGAAACAGGGCCCCAATGACTTATAATATTTATAATATTGGCTTTCTGATATTGCAAATCTAGGTGGTGAGTATAAGGATGAGATTACTATGTTTCGATTCAGCTCTTCAACACAAATGTTTGTTGCTTGGAGATAATCTTCACTATGATCACACATTAGGTAGTGTTTGATTCGGGTTTTTATCAAAATGGCAGAACCTCCACAAGCTCTATCTCGAGGGTCCTTGGTATCATATAGTGTATTACCATTGATTTTAAACGTATTTCTTGAGGTCAAATGAGTTTCAGAAACATGACATCAATTTGTTTATTTTTAAGAAAGAATTCTAATTTATTTTTATGTTGGCGGATGCCGTTTGCGTTCCAAAAACAAATTTTTAAACAGTTAAATGAGTTTCAGAAACATGACATCAATTTGTTTATTTTTAAGAAAGAATTCTAATTCATTTTTATGTTGGCGGATGCCGTTTGCGTTCCAAAAACAAATTTTTAAACAGTTCATGGTTTGTTAAGTACAGCTTGCAATAACATCGATTGCACTCTAAGCATTTCCTGCATCATATTACCCATTGTGTTCGTAAAATTATTTACTGTTTGCACTAATGTTTCCATCGTTTTTTCTAAACGACTTAAATTAGAAACCGGAGTTTCATCATTACTTGGCGAGGCACCTTGCATTGGCTGATGGTTTGATTTTAGGACGTTAGCGTAAGAGGTTCTGTTATTACTAGGCTGGGGGGCTTGAATTGCATTTGTGTTTACTTGATTTGCATTTGAGGGGCATTTGTTTTCGGTCCAACCGTCTGCTTGATGATATTATATACAGGGCATCCTCTATAATTGGCAGTGTGATTACCGCCACAGTTGCTACATTTTTTTACTTTGGGGTCGGTTTCAGACTTATCGCAAGAAACTGTACCGTGTAGTTCACCACATACTACGCAGACAGGGGGTAAGTGGCAGTATGCCTTGGTATGGCCAAATTCTTGGCAGTTTAAGCACTGAACTTAATGTCGCCGGGCTCTAATTCCACTCGAAAAAGTGGTTGTGGATTTTTGTCCATATTTCTAATATTTACCACATGTTTTATCTTGAAGCCTTTTTCTTCCAAGAAAGTTTTAATTTCCTCTGGGTTTACGCATGAATCAAATCCCTTAATCACCACCTGAAGACCTTTACTGCTCTTGAGTTGGTATGTGTAAAAACTTTTTTTAAGTGCCTCAAATTTGCTTATTATTTTTAGCGAAAGTCATTTTCGTGATTTACTTGAATTTTAGTTTCATTTATACTTCCTCGCTTTATTGCAGCAACATAAAAAGAATTTTCACCAATCAACGAAATTAAACTCTTTATTAGATCATTTGAGTTATGCTCCCTAAGATATATCGGGGGAGGCTTGAACGATTTTATGACGTTTGGTGCTTCAGAGGATTCATCCTCCAGAATTGCAAAGCGATTTTGGGAATTTATTTTATCAAAAGATGGCACTTTTGATGCCGAAGCAACAGCTGAAGAGGTAGGGCTGCGGACTGTTATATACCTGTCCATACCAACTTGGACTTGAGGCTTTTGACAACTTTTTACAGGGGTGGTTTCCAGTGCATTTGTGTTTAAGTTCATGGTATCATTTCCCACTAAATTAGTTTTTGACGTCACGGCAATACTTGCTGGCCTGGCAACACTTGTCACCAAATCTAGTTGTAGTTTTTTTAATGAGTCACTATCCACCGTTTGTGTTAATACCGAGGGTGAGAGGGAACGTGTTCGAGTAATTGGCTTGGCCATTAGGTAGTTAATATTGTTTTGTTTTATTTATTTCTGCATTATTTTCATTTGCATGAACTAAAACGTAAACGTTTCTTTCATTTTGTCTTAGTGTTGTTTCACTGTTCGTACTCATGCAAAGAGTTGTTTTTGTTTTTCACCGTTTGCTGTGCTTTATATATTTTTATTATTTATTGTATTTTACAACAACAAAAAAAAAATGTTTAACTTAAATGTTTTTGTTGAGAATATGTATACATACACATGTATGAACATTCATACGTATATATTTTTACTATTTTTCTTTATTTAATTTTATCGTTTTAATTGTTCACTATTATGTTAAATAATTTAAATAACAAAATATCTCATTTATGTTTAAGCGTCCATTCGCTGCGTATATTACAAAATCAAATATGATTAATTAATAGTTCAAAACGTATGCGGGGTTTAAAATACACGTCTGTATCGCAACAAAGCACAAACCGAACTTTTTAGATAACGGTACTTTTGTGTTTTTCGATGTATGGTCCCACTCAAACCCTTGTGGAGCCCAACCAAAAAGTCTGATAAATGGCACATCGTTGGAAAGGCAATGCCTTTTCCGTCGATATGCTGAAAGTTTCTATCTGATAAGAAATGGCTGAGTTATGGCACCTCAAAATTTGCCTATTTTTTACGTTTTTTTTCAAAATTTTTCATTTTTATTTCGTTTTTTTCTACGGTATATTAAATAGAATGATAGAATGTTTTATTTTTTAACCAAATAGTATATTTAATTACCAAAATTTTAAGCGTAATTTAATTAAAAAAATAGGATGAAAAATAAAGTTTTTATTAAGGATTTTGTGGAACGACAAT
Organism: Pollenia angustigena; assembly: GCA_930367215.1. Taxonomy (NCBI): domain Eukaryota; kingdom Metazoa; phylum Arthropoda; class Insecta; order Diptera; family Polleniidae; genus Pollenia; species Pollenia angustigena. The sequence continues at coordinate 103,994,990 of OV884057.1, read as the reverse complement.
ATTTTCATCTCATATAAAATTCCGTTTTTTTTTTAAATACGTAAAAACTGATATAGTGTGTGAGCAATGAAGATAAAAATATTGTCGTTCCACAAAATCCTCATATCGACGGAAAAGGCATTCAATTACCTTTCCAACGATGTGCCACTTGTTTCGATCGGACTTTTCGGTTGGGCTCCACAAGGGTTTGAGTGGGACCATACACCGAAAAACATAAAAGTACCGTTATCTAAAAAATGGTACTTAGGAAAAAAAAATACAGCGTTTTTTTCGTGTTCAGGAGGTCCCAATTAATTTATCTAGGCATGTGGCGTTCTTGGTACTTTTCCAAATTAAAAATTTGTAAAGCCGTGTTATTATTATCTTCAATAAAAATAATACCATCCAAATCATTTGGATCATCATCAGCTGAGTTTGAATTGGCCATAAAACAATTTTAAAGTAATACAGTGCGAGCTCGATTTTCGTAACTCGAAAAAATCTGACCTGCTCCAATTACCGACCATTGTTTTTAAAACTTAATAACAGCCTATATTTTATTAAAAAAAACTTTATATTTTATCGTTTAAATAAATCTAATTTAAAATCGTGAAAAGTTTAATAAAACAATTGGCGTATGATATTATCCAACTATTTTAACCTACATATGTAGGCTTCTGAATAAAGTACACACATAAGGTGTTAAATAGAAAAAACATGTAAGTTTGCATTCTGATACTTAGTCAAACCTTTTTGCAATAGCACTAGAGGTAGAAGTGCACAACACGCGGAAAACTAAAGCGCATCAAAAATGGCAGGTTACACAACGCTCTTTATAAAAGCCTTTTCTATCAGCTGTTTTTAGTTTATTTAACACTTTGCTTATACCAAGCTACACAGAAAACATTATTTTTCCAATTCAAACAAAAAATTTGTGGAATCAAACAATTTTTTGTCTGAAATCGGTCCTATAAACAAATTTGCATATTCAAACAATTTATTTGCATTTTGTTTATTGAAAAAAAACACTGATTTTTTCAAACAAATAATTTAACTGAATCCAACAAAAAGTTTACTGAAATTCATATATAAAATTTCAAAATCAAAAAAAAAGAAGTTTTTGCACAAGCAATGACGCGCACACAAGTAAGAACTGTATGAGAAGATGACGGCAGAGCAGAGCCGCCGCACAGTGGCGCCATTTGAGTTTTTTCGTTGCAAAAATCATATCTTTTGAACCGAATAAGGTAATTGAACAGTTTAAACAGCATATGATAGATAACTGTTCAGCCTATGAAATGTGCATTTGAAAAGGGTGCTACGCTGTGTAGGGGCCTACTTATGGGTTATCAAAGTTAAAATTAGTAGAAAAATCAATTTTATGGTACCTAAAAAAAAATTATTTTTACATTTTTAGATTGTTTTTATTTTTTTTTTCTTTAGGGTTCTAAATTATTACCCAACAAATTAAAAAAAAAAAATTTTTTTTTTTAAATTTATTTTTTCAATTTTCTGTATTTTCGGTATATGGGTAATTCCATGTCACACATATATTCGCGTAACTCAAAAATGGTTTAGTTTATTGAAATAACTAAAAAAACCGAAATTCGGCAATAAATAATAAAGTGGGGTTGGTCATACATTTGACCCATCTAGGAGCATCCTACGCGCTGTAGGGGCCAAATTAAAGAATTTTATTAAACCGCAATATTAGTATGGCAACCATGTCTTTTTAACCTTTTTTACCTCTAGAAGCCAAACGGGCACGTACGGGCAGATAAAATTTTTGAATTATGTAAAGAAATAATCAAAGAACAGATTTTGCAAATATGGCAAATATAGAAAAATATAGATTTTTGTTATTTTCCGTCAAAGTTGAAAAATAGTGAAAAAACGGATAGTTTTTAAATAGTGATTTACCAGGAGAAACACAAAGCAAACAGTTCATTTTTTTTTTATCATTACACATTTAATAAATGCATCAATCAATACAAACAAAAAATAAGGCGATTCGTTACCTATTTTTCGTGATATTACACCTGAAATCGCAACAAATTTACTAAAAATTGTGTGTTTTTTTGAAAACCGAAAGTCGGTCAACTTTGAACGGCTATATCTTCTAAACTAAAAATGTGATATTATTAAGAGTGGCAGATTTGAAATCGTTGAAAAGTTTCCTATAACATGAGTTTATTCAAAACTTCGTCGGTGCTCATGAAAATTTTGATTTTTGCAACCTCGTTTGCTCTACGGGCGCTACTGTGCGCCGGCTAGCTTTGAGACACATTTTTTTTTGTGAAATAATTTTTGAACGAAGTCTTATTTATACACACAATGTTTTTCTTTATCACTCACTCAATGTTGCTGCATCCTTTCCTTTGCTAATGAAGAAGAAATGTAACCAAAAACGGCGGCAGACCGACTCGTCATCATTCTATTTTTGTATTTGATGTATTTAAGTAAACAGTGTGAAAAAATTGAATACGGGATTTTGTTTCTTATAATGCTGTTTCTGCTATTGTTTTTCTTATAGTTACACTTTTTTAAAGCGTCCAAAAATAGACTTGGTGTGTTTTTTGTTGTTGTTCTTATAGTTCACATAAAGAAGCGCTGCTTACGATCAAATAAAAAAATGCAAAAAGACGACAACATTAGGAGCGTAAAATATTTCATACAAAATTATGAAAACTTGAAACCAATAACGCGTTTATTATATTTTTGAAACGTTGTCCACATTTTTGTTGGTTAAATAAAAATCAAACAAAAATATTGATTGAATCAGTAAAAAAATTTATAGAAATTAAAAAAATTTTCAAACAAGCGTTTGTTTGAAAATAATTCGGCAATAATTTTTTCTGTGTACGGCTCTTTTTTTGTTTTTAAAGTCTTTGCGTTTTTTTATACCGTTTCCGACTGCATGTTTTTTAACAATTCCTAATATTTTCCAAGACATTTTCTATTTTTGAAACAGTGTCTACATCTTTAAAAAAATGTTTACCTAAATATATCAATACAATATGTTGTAAACGCTAAAACGTACAACGTTTCGTAAAATTTCCAAATTGCTAGGAAGCCTATCTCTAACCTCGTATATTTTTTGGTAAAACGAAAAATAACGAAAAATTGTACCCCAAATAGCAAAGGTCATCTAAATCATCCTCTATATAATCGTAGTTTAAACAAGTAAGAGTGCTATATTCGGCTATGCCGAATCTTAAATACCCTTCACCATGGTGCGATAAGAACAGAAAGTTACATAAATAGCGTTCTTTGGATGTAAATAAATTTATTTTGAGCTATCCCCACATTTAATTTCGTCGTGCCGTAGTTTTTCACTGTTTCAAAAAATTGAGATAAGTCTGTTTCCAGTTTTGCCAAAGTTTAAGTCTTCAAATCGTCTTCCCTTGCAGACGTTTTATAGAAATAAGCGGTATTCAGTATTGGTAGTAAAATACCCTTGCAGACTTTGTTAATCTTATTTTTTCTATCTCTCTTTTTTAACAAATTCATTACTTTACAATAAATACCAAAAAGACACTCACTTTGTGGTATAAAATCGAATTAAGTAAAACGGACATTTACACTTAACACAAGGGTAAAAACCGCTATTGTAAATAGGTACATATGTATTCAAATTCCCATAATATTTTTCTTATGATAAACCTACGTCAAGATAATTTTGGCACGACGTTTTGCCTTTATAAAATGTTTTCGTGATGACATCTTTTGAATAAAAAAGAAGAAACCCAAAGCAAACGATGAAAACATCTTTTATATAGGTAAATTGTTACATATGTATGCAATGGTCTTGTAGCATTGGCGTGCTAAATAAGTAAAAAAAAATTCAAAATTCAAAAATTCAATTCTTTGAATAGGTAATTGAATATTTAAATAAGAATTAAAGAAAATTTGCTCCGATCTTTAAGATATGAAACGGAACTATTTAAACAAAATTAATTACCTATAAAAAGAGAAAAATACCTATAAACAAAATTAATTAAAAAAGGGTATAAAAATAAAATAAAAAGAGGGTAAATTAAAAGGCGTAAATATGTATAAAATATATGTAGGTATATAAAATTTATAAATATATTTATTTTTTACAAATTTTAAAAAGTCAAAAACCGTACAATTTCTTTTTAGTTTAAAAAAAAATGTTAAAAACCAAAAAAAAAAATAGTAATGAGTGGGACTCGAACCCTCAAAGCTAACACAAAATTGTTAAAACCAGACTGGCGGCTAGACCATTCGGCCATCAAGCCACATAAAGAACTGTTGTTGATATGAGTACTTGATATCAATTAAATTAATCGTAAAATTAAGTATGTGTTAGTTGTTTTTGTATAATGCAGGAGGTTTGTAATGTTAAGGAAAGAAATTCACCACGAATATTTTCAATGAAAAAAACCACTAACAAACAAAAAAAAAAAAAACACACAACTATTTTACAGGGCTACCATCACATATTTTTAAACGTAAAGGCACAAAAACGGTCGTTTTGGTTAATAAAAGTCGCAAACATATTTTAATGATTGTTATTAATCAATAATGCAACATAAACAAAACAAACAATGGCTTAAATTGTGTATGCTTTGAAATCACTTTTGTGATTTACTTGGTTTATAAAATTCGGACTCAAAAATACCTATGGATCCCGCAAATGGTTATTTGAAAAAAAATGTAGGTATACCTATTTAGGTCATACGTTTTTTGTAGCTGAATCGATTTTTCCGAGTTTTGCAGAGAATATGTTTTACTAAAGATTTCCGATGTTTTAATAAATAAGGCGTATCTATAGGTCATATATATGGCAGGCCTAAAAATTAAGTTTCTATAAAAATTGACAAACGGACTGACAGACGGACATCGTTAAATCCACTTTTCTCCTCATAAGCACCCAATATATATGCATACACTTTATATGGTCTGAGATCAATATTGTAGAAATAACAAACAGAATGACAAACTTATGTATGTAAACGAATTACCTATAAAATAAAAAAATAAAATAAGTAAAAAAAATTAAATCAATAAAAATAAGGGTATAAAAAGGGTAAATTAAAAGGCGTAAATATGTATAAAATATACGTATAGGTATGAAGTTCATAAATATATTTTAAAAATTTTAAAAAGTGAAAAACTGACCAATTTCTTTTTAGATAAAAAGAATTTATAAAAAACAAAAAATAAAAAACAAAAAAAAAATGGAATGAATGGGATTCGAACCAGTAAACCAATAAGAAATTGTTAGGAGGCAGACCGTTTAGACCGTTCGACCATCGAACCGCATGTAAAGCCGTTGTTGATTTGAGTTTGTGATATCAATAATTATTAATAGTAAATTAAAGTATGGATGTGTTTGTTGTTTGTGTATAATACAAAAGGTAATATTAAATAAAAAAAAAAAGAAGTTTACCGCAAAGTATTTTAAATGAAAAAAACCACAAAAAAACAACACACAACTATTTTACAGGGTAACCATTAACCGTTTTGAAACGTAAACTGTCGTTTTGGTTAATAAAAGTCGCAAACCAATTTAAATGTTTTTTATTTATCAATAATACAACATAAACAAACCAAGAAATTGCTTAAATTGTGTATGCTTTTAAATCGCTTTTGTGCAGAAGATATTATCAGGCCTGTTCTGAAAATCACTTTAACTCAAATCACGTGATTTGAAATCACATGTGCCTACTAAAATCACACGTGTGATATTTTAGCGCGTCCCGTTTTTGTGTGATCTTCAATTGCAGAAACACAACAACGGTATGACTTTCAAAACACCACAAAGTCACAGGTGTGATTTCAGAACAGGCCCGTATATAGGTATATATGAATATATTTTTGTATAAATTGTCTAAAAAAGTGACTAATATGTTATCAATGTCAACAATAAAAAGGCAAAGATTGCTTTTAATATTTTGACGACACTAGATCACTGTTCGTTATGCTAGCGGTTTTTTGTAGTCGTAAAATTAGATGATGAGGGCATTTCTAATATTCCCTAAATACAATTTTTTTAAAAGTGGATAGCCCTGCTTGTTTGTATGGTTTTTAAGCAGTGTGACCATTTTGGCAATTTTGCAGCTTAACTTAGATTAAAAATTTTAATTTAGCTAAAATACTTTCATTAAGCACTTCGCATTTTTTTTAACATTAATTAAATGTTTCTAGCTTTTTTAGAATTATTTTAAAAATTGAAGAATAGGTATTGATATAACTTAAGTTTTTTATGTATTATAATAAATTTTGACTAAAAAAAATAGTTGTAGTCAAAATGAAATTTCGTATGGAAATGGATAATTCTTATTTTATTGTAAAAAAAAATTCATATTATTTTTTTACAAGACGATAACCCTGCATGTTTGGGCGATTTTTAATGAAGACTTTTAAGTAGTGTGGGAATTTTTTATTTTTGAAAGTAAATTCAGCACTTAGATTTAGCTGTAAAATTTCCATTTGGCATTTTATTAGCTTTTTAGAAAAATGTTTTAAGCTTCTTTTGATTAATTTTTAAAGTTGGATGGAATAGTCTTAGCGATTAAAACTAAAATAAATTGTTATAAACTAACTTTTACGCAATTAATGATGACTGTTTTTTTAAAATATAAAAAAATAATCTGGTATAAATATGTCTGTAAATTCTTTTAAATCGAAATAGCTATAAAACCGTTTGTATTTTGTTTTTATTAGAGGGCCTTCCAATTTCAAGGCTAACCAATTGTGGTATTTATATATGATGCTATATCAAATCTACCTAAATACTTGTTTAAATATTACCATTTATTTTAATTTTGTTTAAAATGAGTCACTTAAATGTATAAGGATTTAAAACAATATAATGAACAACTTTAAGAATTATTTGTAGCGTTTTTAAAATAATTTTAAGCATTTCTTTGCCTTGCCTAATGTCAGAGTAAGCTGTGAACAAAATTTTAAGATCTGTTTCTATGTCATTGGTTTCGTCAATAAAATTATCCAAACTTAAATGTTTCTAGCTTTTTGATTAAATTAAACATTTACGTTCGCAAATACTTATTGTTGAATGTTTTGTTTTCAAATAACAAATGGGATTTTTTTTAGAAATAATAAGATTTTTTAAAAATAATATGGCAACACGTGTAAGATTTTTGAATTGAAATGTAAGAAGAGATGATCAAAACAAAGCAACAATCAGGGTTGTCAGATTGATTTTGACCTTTTTCGCCAAATTCAATGTCAAAAATCGCCAAAGCCTTTATTTTCAAGTTTTTGGCAGTAAAATACATATTTTTTAATTTATTAAAAATATTCTTTATAAATTCTAAAAAAATTAATTTCTTCGGTATCGCTAAAATACGCCAAAAATTCAAAAAAGTCGCCATGGTATATATTTTGCTTAATTTTTATTTAGAAAAAAGTAAAAATAGCTAGTGAACACAAAAATGGTACGATGTTTACTACAAAAAAAGTTTTTTTTCGGCTAGTTTTAAACAAATATTGGATATATTTACATATTTATATATGTATGTAGTTGCAGTTTTATTATATATCTAAAATGCTTCACCGGCAAAACTACCTATTTGTCTTCTTTTTTGGAATACATTGTAAGGGTTTTTCATTTATTCAACGATGGTACAAAAGAAGTGCAACTTATAACTCGTAACAACGCGTCTAGAAGTTCGTATTGCATTCTACTTCAAAGCCGAGTTGTAGTGGAGTTCATAGCTTAAACACAGGCATTACTTATAATAATATAACGAACATATAAAGAACAGTCAAAGTAAGTTCCTTGAAATTGTACGTACCTGCCGTTTCGTTGCAGCTTTAAAGTTTTGGCACAAACTTATTTATCTTTGCAATTAACCAACTCTAACTTTTTCATTGGGTTTCCAAAATGTCCAAAGGTATGTAAGAGTTCATAAAAATCTTTAAAATATCACTGACAACAACGTATTGTATCTGGGATAAAAAATTGCCACATACATATAATGAAAAACTGTTCATAGACTTTAAATATATTTATGTTAATTTCTATTTATTGATTCTTTCAAGAGCACTTTTAAATATGAAAAACTATTTTCTCGAAGATATTCATTATCTTCATCAGCCATTTGAACTTTCAAATACTTACCATACATATGAATGCCTCAAACTTCATACATAAAAATAATATAAGTATAATAAAATTAATATTATTTCTCAGTATTGAATTTAACGATTTTCAAAACAAATGCATAGCTCATCAAAAATAGCCAACAAAATCGCCAACTTTTTTGTTAAATCGCCAAAAAATCGCCATGTCGCCAATTCAAAAATTAGGTCGCCAAACAAGTTTGAAAATCGCCACGTTTGGCGAGAAATCGCCACATCTGACAACCCTGGCAACAATCCGTCTCTAAAACTGAAAAAAACAACAATCTTGAAAACAATGCCTACCAATACACATAAATAACTTTTGCATATTCGTACATTCTACATACTTAGGTATTTACATTTAAGCCAAAAGCAAATTGTAAAATATGGTTTTTGCTTCACATGTAAGGCGAACGATTCATATTTATATTGTCAATAAAATGAAAAAATCAAAAATCGCTGAATAATTTTAAAATCGTTTATAGAAATATTTATAAAAAAAGTAAAAAATTTTTTTTTTTGGAAAAGGTGGAGATGCCGAGATTTGAACCCCGGCAATACAACAAACAAACCTTCTTGGGCAACCGCCCAGACCATTGAGCTATTAACGTTGTTAAAAATAAAGAATTATAGTATAATATACTCCGTCATATTATTAGTTTAATATGTAGGTATGTATTATTCAATTAAAGCGAACAATCATGTGCAAGCATGTGTACATGTTTCTTATGCTTAACATTCAACTCGTTCAAATAAAAAAACAAAAAAACAACAACCACAAGGGATTTTTTTGGAAAAATTAGAGGCAGTCGTGGTTTTTTGGTCATATCTAAGCCATTTGTGGACCGATCTTGCTGAATTTCAATAGCAAGAAATGGTGGACTGTATGTAACATAAATGTAAAACAACCTAGCCGCTATCATGTCTGGATTATCCGGAAAACACATATCAAACGTAAGACGGACAGACGGACATCGTTAAATCAACTTCTCTTCTCATATGGACCCAGAATATGTATACTTTATGGGGTCTAAAATCAATATTGTGGAAATTACAAACGTTATGACAAACTTATATACCCTTTTACACCTGTGGTGAAGGGTATAAAAATGGTAGAAAAAAAAAATAAAAATTGTAAAAAGCACTAAAGGCACCAAGTGCTTTTCCTTATATAGTGCCAAAAGCACTAAGTTGGCATCACTGGTTGGTGATACGGTAAGTCCCCTTTCACACTCGGCAAGTTACTTGCCGACAACAACAAAGTCTTTAAGGAAAAAAAAAAATTTTAAAAAAATTTTTACAGACTTTGTTATTGTCGGTAACTTGCGCAAGTAGCTTGCCGAGTGTGAAAGGGGGCTAAAAATAGCATTGGAAAGCATATTAGGTCTGTCTATTTTTTTCTTTTATTTTTCCAAATAATTCAAATCATCTTAGATGTTGTTCATATTTCTTATGTCTTAAGTACCTATTTCTTTTATATTTTTAGAAAGGTTAATAATTTATGATCATTCAATTCAGAAACTTCGTCTGATTCTTCAGATTAATTCGAGTAATTTTGTATATTATTATCATAAAATAAAAAAGTTACTATTTGACGAAAAATTCCCCAAGTAAAAACATAATATAATTTTTTTTTAATTTTATACGTCGTTAATTAATCCGAGTTTTGATTAAATCTGTAGAAAAACACTTATTTTTTGTTTCCGAAGTTTTAATCAGGAACTGTAAGATACAATACAGTTCTTTTAAAAAGGCATTATCTCTTCCTAGATCCTTAATTGCTATATTCAGAGGCTTTAAAGCATTACTTAAATCTGAATGCAATGAGATTTCATGATCTATATAGCCCGTTAATCCGTTAAAATGATACGACGCATGCCCACTTCTACAACAAAAACTTTTGCGCTATATAACTGTCGAAAAAACCATACCAAAATCGTGTGCTCATGTTTTTATATGGAGATTGAGAGTTACATAACGTTTACATTTGACAGTACTGGAAAGACAGTAAGAAAATACATATCAATTTCCAAAAACACTACTAACTGTCTTCGTGACGTAGGCGTCCAGACAAATTAATATAATTTTTTTAATAGCTTTCAATGGACTATTCGACTATGCTAGGGCAATTTTGATATTTGCAAAAAATTTGAATAAGTTATACCCTAATGTACACATGTATTTACAATCCGTACGGATTTAATTAAATAACATAAGTCTGGATTCACATTAAGGTTTTGTTTCAGAAAGTGTAAGTTTATTGGTGAGAGGGGAGAGAATAGCAGCATGTTCTCTTCCTCTCTCTCCCATAAGCTCAGACTTTCTGAAAGAAAACTTTCATAGTGTGAACCCAGACTAAAACTGTTTTATGTATGTACATAACACTGCAGTTACACGCTCAAGTTTTTCTTGGTAGTCTTTTACATATACTGTTTGTCAAAATTTCCAAAAATTGATAGTTGTGACGTAGGCTGCATTAAATTTTTGAGCATTTTACTTTCAAGATGCCATCAGAAAAAAATTTATAAAGAGAAACGAAAAATTAACTCACTAACCTTGAAATCAGCTGTTTTCTTGAACGTAAATTGAAACACTCACTGGAAGGAGAATTTTAAAGGCAAGTTCGTATCAATTTTTAAAAGTATGAGTGTATTGGTAAAAAAGTGTGAGTGTATTAAAACTTGATAGGCAAAACTTGATCGTGTAACCCTCAAGTTAGGGCGATAACTTTTTCACACTTTTTGTGAATATCAAAAACGGCATAGTGTATATAGTGAACATTAAAAGTTATTAATAAAAAATATGATAGTTTTTTCGGATTGTTAAAAAAGTTCACGCAGGGATCGGGTTGAAAATTGAAAACAACCATTTTTATCTCACGGAAATTCTAAAAAATATACATGTGGCACCCTGTGCTCAACTATACCCAATCAGATACTAAATACTGAATACTTTTTATTGTACCAAATGCGCGGTTTCTTTAACTTGATACAAAAACTTTTTGATCACATTTTTTTATTCCTTTTTAGCCTACACGCGTTGTAAATTCGTTTTTTAAATTGTAAGAAATTAAATTTAGTGTGTAAAATAAAATTGAATTAGATTTGTTTATTTATAGATGGGATTGCATCAAACGAGTTTCAGGTAAATTCAGGGGTACCGCAAGGTTCTGTCCTTTCTCCTACGCTATTTCTTATATTTCTTAATGACCTTCTTGGTCATACTTCAAATCCTATCTACTCTTTTGCAGATGACAGCAACATTTGTCATTCATATTCCTTCGATCATAGGCCAAGCCTTGTTGAGATTGGGGGCAAAAGGCAAAATATGAATGACACTCTTAATCAGGACCTAGCTGCAATCTCTGAGTGGGGTCAAGCGAATAGGGTCGAATTTAATGCGCGCAAGACCCAATGTTGTATGTTGACCCACAGACGGGCCGTGGGACCAACTATGTCATCTGTATTAATGGGTGGCATTGATATTAAGGAATCGGATACTCTTGATGTTCTGGGCATGAGAATACAGTGCGATGTCCGCTGGAATAAACACGTTTTCAAAGTGTCGAAAGAGGCATTCAAGTGTTTAGGTTTTTTAAAACGGTGCAAGAATTACTTCACTTCCTTCGATCTCCTTACTATCTATACCACCTATATCCGACCGAAGATGGAATACAACTCCCATATATGGGCAGGGGCTTCAAAGTCTATTTTGAACCTTCTGGACCGTGTACAAAGGAGGGCGGTGAAGCTCATCAATGACAGTAGGGTATCCAACTCTATTGACTCATTGGGGCATCGTCGGAATGTGGGTTGTGTGACACTTTTCTATCGATATTACCATGGGAGGTGTTCCACTGAGATAAGTGAACTTATTCCACCCGCCCGAGTATTTCTTCGTAATACTCGCTCATCCAGTGGATCACATCCGTTTGTAGTCGATTGTCCTGTGTTTCGCACAACGCATTATAGAGAAAATTCGTTTTTCAGTCGAACAATCCGTATGTGGAATAAACTTCCCGCAGAGGTCTTTCCCGGTACTTATAATTTATTAAGATTCAAGTCAAATGTCCACAAACACTATTCCCTCTTTCCTCCTTCCCAAACCTTATTTTCCTGATCAACACAATGCACTGCATATATAGGGGCATCCCCTGAGTATTGGTTTATCGTTAAAAAAAAAAAAAAAAAATTTATTAAAAAAATATTAAATTAAACCACCAGGCCTGCTTTATTTATTAATTGGTTAAACGAAATAACCAAAAGTGGTGACCCCGACGCACAGTGCTTTGTCCCCATATAACGAAGGGACATAAATAGAAGGAGTTGTCAGAAATTTTTGAAATTTGGTACACTAGCATAAAATAGCTTAGTTAAGAAAAATATGAATTTTTGGACAAATCGGTCCAAGGACACGCCTACCTCCCATGTGTCCTGAAATGGAAAAATGTAATTTTAGCTTCAATAATGCCCACAAAACTACAAAGAATGGTCATACTGATACACACACTACTAGCAACGTGTGTGTACATTTTCATTTAAATCTGAACAAGGACTCAAGGTCCTGCCATATATCCTTTTTCTTAAAAATGCTATAACACTTACAAAAATTGTCTGATTGTAATAAAATTTGGTATGAAAATTGATATTTGTTAGATATATATGTATGCCAAATTTTGGTAGAATCGGATTAATAATGTGAAAAATACAAAAACATCATTTAATGAAAAATGAGTTAAAAACGCTTAAAATGCTCTTGCAAAAATAACAAGTAAGAAAGTATAATCGAACAAACCGGACCATGTGATTCCTTATAGCATAGTATTTAAAAACAAATTTCCTAGAGTGTAATCAAATTTCAAAGAGTGAAATCCATTTGGGCAATCATGGACCCGCCAGAACAAAATTATGTTATGAGGCTAAGATTCGTTTAAAAGTTCTTACTGCCGAATATTATTTAGATATCTTCATCTACATACATGAGTTTTTTGGATGATGGTTTATATGGAACCTATGGTTTAATTTGGAACTACCTAGACAACATTTTGTCATGACATAGTAGCTATAGTAAAAGTCATTGTCGCCAATTTGTATGTAAATACTAATATTTTTAGTGATTCTGAGCCGATACTACGAATTATTTGGAATTATTTCTTATTATATTCCTAATTAATTTTCTTTTAACTAATTTATTTATTACATTTACATACATATGGTCATTTTTTTAATTAGAATAAATCATCTTCAGTACTGGATTCTTCGAAAAAAATATTGCCGCTCAACGAAACATTTGTTTCGTCATCTTTAGCTGGTTCATCAACATTTTCTCTCAGTATATATTTCTCAATTTCTTCAAAAAATATATTTTTTTTAGTCTTTGGATTCCTTTTTGAAGATAACAACGGATCTAAGGAAAGTATTAAATGAGTCATTAAATCTTTATGAGTGTCGTCGTGGGATAGTCTGGTTTTTCTCACGATTTTGTGGTTGGCTTCCAATGCTTCTTCGGACAAGCACCCTGAAATTTATTTTAGTTATTAGTTACGTTTCATTATAATTACATAAAACCACTTTAATACCTTAATATTTCTTATTATGTTCCTAGTTTATTTTTTTTAAACTAATTCAATCTATGAAAATTTGAGCAAAAATCACGAAAATAGCATTTTTTTAAATACATTTTTTTTTTCAAGTTGTGGTAAAATTTTTTCAATTTTTTTTCTTGTAATTATTAGAAAACAGTCTAAATATTCGAAATCAGAAAAAAACCCATAGACCATATTTTTCTTTTTTTTTAAATATTCCATCAAAGTTAAGAAATTTTTAGAGCTTAACTAAATAATAAGCATTTTTCAAACCATTAAAAAATATGTATAGGAGCATAATTCCAGTAAAATTTTTTTATAGATGGTTTAGAATATAGTAAGGTGTTACAGAAAAAAATTTGAATCTCGTAATCCAGAAAATGAATTTTTTACAATTATTTTCTTGAAACAATAAAAAACCAAGGGCATTTATGATTTCAGCGCCCTCTTATGCCGTAAAATGCAGACAAACACAAAAAATGTTTTATACATATTTTGATTTTTGTTGTTTTTTATTGAATGGTATAAGTTTGAATTAATATTTCACAGTTTTTGTAGTTAATTGTTTTTTAAACTCCTGAAAACTATCAAAATTTGATGAAAAATCATGAAAATAGCCATTTAAAAAAAAATTTTTTTTTTCAAGTTGTGGTAAAATTTTTAAAATTTTTTTTCTTGTAGTTATTAGAAAACAGTCTAAATATTCGAAATCAGAAAAAAACCCATAGACCATATTTTTCTTTTTTTTTTAATATTCTATCAAAGTTAAGAAATTTTTAGAGCTTAAGTAAATAATAAGCATTTTTCAAACCAATAAAAAAACACTTATGAGAAAATAAATCAATAAAAATTTTTTACAGTTAGTTCTAAATATAGTAAACTACTACAGAAAAAAATTTCAATCTCGTGCTTTAAAAAACAACAGTTTTACAACAGTTTTCCTAAAGCATGTAAAACTCAAGTAGTTGTTTGGTCATTTTTACTATAAATTCTCAAACTTTGGCGCCCTCTAGCGCCGCCAAAAAGAGTTAAATCTTAAAAATTCTTCAAAATTCATTTTAATTATTTTGTTATCTATCGATCTGTACATTTTTAAGCACAATATAAGACTTGTTTTTTTTTTTTATTTATGTCTATGGGCCAAAGCACTGTGCGACGTGGTCTGGTATCTTACAATTAAATTCTTCCTTGCTACAAAATCGATTCGGCCATTTTGTTTTCTACTTTAACAATTGAAGCACAGCCGCGAATAACGTTGTAAACGCCACATTTTGAAAAAACTGTTTTTTGCAGATAACCGTTGTCCTTACTCTCTTACACAGTTTAAACATAAAATCAAACAAAATTGTGCACCTTAACGCCTTCAAAATGGCGTACAAAGTGTCAGCCAGTGGAAGAGCATTGCAAGTTACTAAAAAAATGATGAAACCGAAATGGGTTTGCAGTGCGGAATAATGTTTTAAAAGCCTTTTGCATTAAAGTTTTTATTATTATTATTATTTTTAATAAAAGAAAAAAAATGTTTTAAACAAATAATGCTGCATGTCAAAAAACGTTTTTTTGCTCTCCTGAAAAATTATTATTTTGTAACTTAAAACGTTATTCGCGGCTGTGCTTCAATTATCTAGAACGATCTGTCCGCCATATTTTTTTTCTCGATGAATAACGCAAACGACAGCGGCAATTGTACCGCAATGGTAACTGACGGAACCGCTGGCTCACCACAGCACCATGGTCTCGCACAGAACGTTTCCGCTGTTTACGCACTTTTGCCAGTTCCCCAGGTGTCAAACACCATCATCGAGGCGTGGTTTACAACGATGGACTTTTGGTTCACCGCGTCCGGCATCGTGGCCGACAAGCAAAAAACCGCAACTATATTGGCGGCGCTCGATCCTAATGTAATTTCGCAGTTGGCCGACGTAATTGCTTCCATGCCACTTACCGATAGGTATGAATGAACGCCGCCTTAACCGTCTTCTTTCGGAACTTCCGCTCGGCGATAAAAAGCCTTCAGATCTTCGAAATGAAACGTGCAGCTGGAAACACGTTGGGAGACGCAGCTTTGAAGGGTTTATGGACTAAACGTCTTCCAGAATTCGCTCAACCCGTCGTGGCTGCTTCAACCGGTAGCGCATCCGAGTTTACAAAAATCGCCGACTCCATTATAGACGCAATGGCTTCCAATCGAATACAACAACAACCGGCAAGTGAGATAGGTGAGTTACGTGAAGCAATTATCAAGCTAGGTAAACGGTTTGAAAGATTTTTCACACGATCGCGTTCACGTTCTCGTAAACCTACAACTACACGCAATCGATCGCCAAGCTGTCCCGCTTACGCTTCTGGTGCAAGAGGTGATGAGTGCTGGTATCACAAAAAATATGCCGCAAATGCCAGAAAGTGCCGTAGCCCCTGTAAGCATAAAAACAGGTAAACACGGTGTCTACAAGCGCCTCATCATCATCGGATTGACTTGTCCGGCCAGCGGAGGAGCTTGGCGAAGGCCCTCCCAAGTGTCAAATATTTCGCCTTCAGGTTAAAGATAATTATTCCAAAAAAAATGTCCTTGTAGATAGTGGCGCAGATGTTTCTGTTTTGCCTTTGCCTTCAAAATTACTTGACGCTCGCCCAACGCCCATTACACTATTTGCCGCCAACGGGACCCTATAAAGGTTATTGGTGAAAAACGAATAAAATTAGATCTCGGCTTGAACCGTGACTTCCATTGGTCGTTTATCATCGCAAACGTTACGTCACCAATAATCGGATCGGATTTCATCAAACACTTTGATTTGCTGATCGACCTACGGCGCACAGTTGGGCCTTTTGACTTTTTTTGTTGCAAAAATCATAACTTTTGAACTGATAAAGATATTTAAAAATTTTAAAAAGCATTTGAAGGAAAACTCCTTTATCTTTAATATACATGATTTGCAAGGTCACAGGTTGGGCGCGGCACTGTGCACAGTGTCTGCTTTCGACTGTTTTTTTTTACAAACATCATAACTTAAAAATGAGTATCATTATTGGCCATAGCTTTGTGGAGGCACTCTGCACAGTGGTTTTTTTTGTTAAAAACATCATAATTTTTGAAGTTACCAAGAAATTTGAACCTTTGACCTTTCTTGTCGCAAAAATCATATATTTTGAAGTAATGATATTTTTAAAATTTCTCAAACATTTAAAACACAACTTTTTGTGCTTTAAATGACATTCTCATAGGGTAGTCTAGAAAAAATGCTACTCTAATATAATATGTTATATTAATATAACTCTTTTTATTTATATTACAGATAAAAATTATTGAAATATTTTTAATACTAATATTAATTTATAATATTATTTTCTAGTATGATATATATGATATTGAGTTATTTTTATTAATTTTTTTAATAGTTAGTTTTCTTCAAAATAGTCATTAACATTTTGAGCGATTTGTAATAGACTTAACATATCGGAGCTATAATTATATTCTTCCAAATCCTTTCGAGATCTTACATGTCTCCGCGATAAAATCAGTGGGTCTGAAGAGGCCGCCAACATATTAAAAAGATCCTCATTCTGTCTAATCCGTGAAATTTTGCAAGTATTCGCATATCTAAAGTGCTTGTAATCTTTGTTTTTGCATTCCTGGGCTTCCTCTGATAACTCTCCAATTGGTAAGCATTGATATCCATGAGCCAAAATCTTATGGACCGTAGGAGTAAGTTTCTTCTCAGGGTACTTTTGAGCCAAAAGCTGGGCAGTTTTTGATGCATAGTCCTGAAACTTTGGGCCATTTGCCATTTCTCTAGAGTTTATAACATTTAGAATAACTGCCAACCTTTTTATAATATGGTTGTCGACACCAGTAATTTGGGCTGTTACCTCATCATTTTTAAAAAACGATCTGGACATGTTACCATCGTTAGTATTTCCATATCCCTGCTTTGGGCAGTCTATTTTTAGTCCAAGGTTCTTAAGAAATTCATTTTGTATAATATTTTTTTGGAGCAGTTAGTTTTTCTTTTGGTGTTGCATTCTCATGAAAACTTTCTCGTTCTCTCGGAATTGTAAACGCTAATTTTAAAATAAACTCCATGCACCTAATTCTGGCATGTAACGGAGAAATTCCACAGTCATAGTTTTGCTCATCACTTGAATCATTAAAATTTTGAAAGTCCTTCTGTGACTTTTTGCGAATTGCACACTTCAAAGTTGAAAAAGTATCTGTTATTACATTTAAGACTTTGCCATCAATCATTGTAAGACAAAATTCATAATTAATGAAAACCTTTTTTCCATTCTTCATTTCAATAACAGAAGGCTTTAGTTCGGAATTTTGCTTTTTTATATCATTTACTGTAGACTTGATTATTTCTGAAGACTCCTTTGCATATTTAAAAAATATCGGACGGCAAAAATGGACTGACGATGCGCGAGGATTTTTCCAATGCTCAGAGATTTCACTTCTAAGTCGTAAAGTAACTATAGAAGCCATAAACATATTTGCATCTGTAATAGTTATGTCAGTTGTCGATATTGTTTATTTGTAAGCACTTTGACCAGTGTTACGTATCTTGTGTAAAATTAATTTTATTGTAGGCTGATGGATTTTGTGCATTTCCCAAAGTGTGTACCTTGAATATTTAACGGCTGCTTCAGTCAGCGTGGGTTCTGTTAAAGTTAGAAAAACTACACGGGCCCTAACAAGAAACAGTATAACAGAAAATTTGTACACACATTTTTAGATATAAATAGCGGTATAAAGAAGCTGGCTATAAAACTTACCATAAACACAAAGTAATTCAAAGTTACCATTTAAATTATCAAATACCTGAGATTCTATTCGGTAAATAAAGTTTTCCACGGAAAGTCTACCGGATCCATCAAATTTTATATCCCAACTGTTAATTAAATTTGCTACCTTAGCAGAATTATTCATGACTGTAACATCACTAATACGACTTTCGAATCTACTTCCTGGAATGTTTCGTAAATTATCAGTTGAAAAAGTTGGCCTATCCTGTGGCCAATCGGGACCCGTATTGCGAGAAGGATTAGGAGGGGCCGATACATTCATATTACCTAATGCTGTAGATAAAGCACTCTCAACAATACGAGTTATACGATCATCTAAGTCCTGAAAAATACTTGCCTGTCTTGCTGAAACTATCGCAGTAACCAGGTTACGAATTCTACTATCATCTAAAGAATCGGTATTGTTCGGATTCTGATCAATACTGTTTGCGGACGTTGCTGGTCCAGATCTTAAATTCGGTTCTGGTGACTGATTAATGGCCTGTGTCGAAGTTGACGGTAAAATAGAAATTAAATTCGAAGATGTATCTTGTTGTGTATTATTTGCCCTTGCACGTGTTGCGAACTCCTCTATTAGGAGTTGGTGTGATTCCGAACTCACGACTACTACAATGGCTTCTACATTGGGGACATGTCGAGTTGCGCTTTAACCAAGTTAATAAGCACTTGCGATGAAATTGATGGTTGCAAGAAGTTCTTAAGATATCGCTTGGATCGGCACTGTTTAAATTGTCCCGACAAATTGAGCAAACTTGCGATGAAAGATTTTCATTACTGTGTCGTAAAGACATATTTATACGAAAATAAGGAAATTTTTAGATAAAGAACAGTATTTTCCTTCCAATATAAGCTAAGTATAAACAAAGTATAAAGGTTTCCTTCAAAGTGCAAAATTCGGTCTTACTATTAGTTAAATTGATTATGTAGTCCTATCTTAGTGAATAAGTATCCTCATATGTTTCCCGGTTAATAGGTTTAATATCAGCAAGTAAGTAAAGGAATAAACAAACATCCAATAACTTATTTCTCAACTGATTGCTATGCAAACTTAGTAAAGCCTAATAAAATTGTCGTTAGAATATGGTAATCAGTTTACCTTATATAAAAATAAAACTGCATTTCCCTATTATAAATACCCTAACAACGAAATTAATCGATATTAACAAAAAGTTTTAAAATAGACATGGTTATGAAGACTAATTAATTTTAATCATCTACAAAATCCGATTGTCTAAAACTAAACAAAAAAACCTAAGACTTCCATTCTAATACCACTACCTTAACCTGTAACAAATTAGGATGGAAAGTATTTAAGTATGGCCTGAAAACTTCGGGCCCCACGTTGGGCGCCATTTCTGTTACGTATCTTGTGTAAAATTAATTTTATTGTAGGCTGATGGATTATATTCAAACAGAGCCCTTTCTATGCCTGCTCTTGACCCTACACCCTCCATGCCTTCTGCTGATATTGAAGACCCAACAATCTACATAATCAAATTAAACCAAGTTCAGACCAAAGTTAAATTTTAGCAATTCATACCGGCTTTATTTAACAAAGTATTTATTTCCACAATTTCTGAGCATTAGAATATTGTTTAAGATTATTAGGAATAAAGATTTAAATAAAGTTTTATATGGCTCATTACAAAAGCACAAGAAAAATAACAAAAAAAAATAAAAGAAATCGTATGTACTAAACTCAACTGATACTTAAGCAGAACTGAAAACAATGATTGCAATAAAAATATTGCGGAATGAGAGTTTATAAATGAACGCCTAAATTTCACGTATGAAGTACCAAAACAAATTAACAAAAAGAAATAAAAAGTAGTAAAGAAAATAATTACAATTGGAGTAAAAAGAAGAGATTTACTAGAACAACAATTCCTTTCTTATTTTTACTTCATAAACAAAAATAATAACAAAGAAATAAATTATAGTAGAGAGAATTTACTTACAGGTTATTTTTTTTTATTTGACGCAGGCTGATGTGGAAGATCTTCTCCATCGATGCTCTTACTGCTTAACCAACAAAACAATACTTTGTTATTACTTTACTCTTAAAACTTAAATACTCGTAAATTAATTATTAACAAAAAAAAAAACGTTTAACATAAAACTATTTACACACTCTCCGTTATTGTGTCAATCTCTGGGTTTACTTCTACATTATTTTTGGATTAAGCATAGCTTAATCAAAAAAATGTAAGTAAAAGAAATCGAAACAACCAGAGAGCGAAAATATGAAAAAAAACTATAGAACTACAAATTATTATTTTTATGAATAAAATAAGGAATAGGAATAACGAAGAAACAAATAAAAATCCAATAAATGAAATCCGCAAAACGTAGCAAATTTGTTTAAATTAAAATTACTCAAATTTATGAGAACACGAGGGTAGAACACTTTTAGAAACCAATATTTTTTTTTTTTTTTAACAAAAATTTAATATTACGAGTTTTTCTTTTCTTTTTCATGTAGCCAACTACTGCAATAAAAAATCCCCGGAGAGTGTACACTCCGCCGGGCTTAGGAACAAAAAAAAAAGAATATTGTGAGTTGGTCTTTCCTGTTTTTGGAGTATTTTGCCGGCCACAATTGTACGGTGTGAAGGAGAATTTAAAGATGGAAATTATCTAGCAATATATATATATTAATATTCAATCGCCAATAGTCGGGGGTGTCACGATATGACCTGCTTTGAAAAATAAAAATGCAATTATAGCCAATGTGCCTAGGTTAGGTTCACTTTTCCACGACACGACTTTTACCCCAACAAAACCTCGGACTATCCCAATTAAATTTTCTCCTGTCCAAAAATTAAAATAAAATAAATAACTATAAAAAAACACGATTGAATGAAACACGTTAATCAATGAAATAGCTTACTTTTTTTTTATGAATGAGAACAGTGTATGAATGAAAAGATGTGGAAGTGTTCTGAAGTATGTAAAAGTAGGGTGCCCATAGGACGTTTATTAATATCATGACACTAACATAAAATTTACCTAGTACAAAACATGTTTCGTGGCAAAGCCACCAAAACATGAGAAAAGGCTAAATTTTCTATGTGCTCCTTCTAATATCTTTACAATGATAAAAATTGCATTTTCCCGTTTGTTCATCCCTTAATTCGTAAATGTTGTTACCCTTTATACTAATTACCTTTGCCTGAATAAATTTTGGGGCAAATTTTGCACAAAATTTAGTTCCAGCATTACTTAAGACAAAATTTCTCCTATAAACTGTTTCCCCAACCTTGAAACCAGTATTATTACTCCTTAAATTATACCTTTTAGCCGAATTTAAGAAAGCCCTTTTCATATGGCTTAAAATATTCCCCCTTAGTAAATCAAATTTGTCCTTACGACCTATAACTCGGCAGTCAGAGTATTTCAGTTTACGAAGCAGTTCGAAGTCCGAACCATGGGTAACCATGTGTTGTCCAAATAAGGAGTAGTAAGGACTGCATCCTAGCGTCTGGTGAAAAGAACTTCGTATAGCCTCTCCGATATAAGTCAAGTAATGATCCCATAGAGAATGATCTTTACTTATATAAGAGCGGATTCCAGCGATAATGGTGCGGTTTACTCGCTCGCTGGCATTTGCCTGTGGGCTGTATAGCGCAGTATATATATGTTTCACCCCGCGTTCTTTTAAAAATTGTTCAAACTTTAAACACTTAAATTGTTTACCGTTATCGCTCAGCAGCGTTTCAGGTGTTCCAAATATGGGAAAAACTTCTTTTCTCAAAAACTCAACAATTGCCGAAGAAGAAAATGTTTTTATTGGTTTAAGAATTGGAAACTTTGTAAATTGATCTAATACAATTATAATACCGATGTTAGCTTGTTTCGACCGAGGATACGGACCTAATAAATCTATATATAGATTTTGAAATGGACGAACCGATACAAATTTTCCAACCATAGGGGGTCTTAAAATAGTGTTCGGGGCTTTAGATTGCCTACAAATTTGACATTGCGAAACAAATTCCTTTACGACATTAGCCATCTTTGGCCAATACAAATTTAATTTCAGACGCTCCAGTGTCTTCGCGATTCCGCCATGACATTTATTGGGAGGGTTGTGGGCATTACGTATCACCCCATTAACTAAGGTTGAAGGAACCCAAAGCTTCCAGGCAAACATTTCTGTTTCAGATTCTCCGTTTGCGAAATCACATCGTTTGTAAATTTTGTTGTCAACCACATTGAGATCAGGTAAGTTATTTGTATTGACTACAATACTGTCCCTTAATTTAGCATAATCTTCTGAATTAAACTCTGGTGAATCCAGATCTATAAGGGGATATATTTCCATTTCCTCCACAGAGTTAAAATTTTGCCTCGACAGAGTGTCAGGCACTACATTTTGTGATCCACGACGATGTTCAATTTTCATACGGTAGCCCTGAAGCTTCAGTGACCACCGAGCTAATCTTCCCGAAAGATCTGTTTGTCTCATCAGCCACTGAAGACTGGAGTGGTCGGTTACAACAACAAAATCTTGCCCTTCAACATAAGCCCTAAACTTCTTTAGAGCCAATATTACGGCCAAGCATTCAAGCTCCGTAACACTATAATTTGACTGTGCCTTATTTAGCTTTTTAGAAAAGAATGCCACTGGTAATTCCTGTCCCTCTTCATTGGTTTGAGCTAGCACAGCTCCTACGCCGAATTTGCTGGCATCACACAAAACAATAAATTGTCTGTGATAATTTGGGCTAATCAAAACCGGGGCACCAGAAAGTTTCCTTTTCAAACACTCAAATGAAGACTGAGCTTCTTCATTCCAAGCAAATCCTTTACCTTTCTTTAATAAGTTTGTAAGTGGAACGGTTATCGCCGCAAAGTTATCGACAAAACGCCGATACCACCCAGCCATACCGAGAAATCGTCTCAATTGCTTCACCGATGTTGGACGAGGATAATCAGTAACAGCGGATATTTTTTCTGGGTCTGGGCGTAAAGTTCCGTTACCTACCATATATCCGAGATATTGGACCTCTTTTATGCAAAATTTACTTTTCTGTACATTAATGGTTTAACCCGCTTTACGTAATTGATTTGCGACCTCGGATAAAACTGACAAATGATGCTCAAATGTCTCCGATATTATAAGTAAATCGTCGAGGTAGACGAATACTGCATGTTTTAAGTGGCTCGGAATTACCACGTCCATCAATCGACAAAGAGCTTGAGGAGCATTGGTCAATCCAAAAGGCATTACACAAAAACGGTATAATGGACGATTAGGAACCGTAAAACACGTGAAATCACGCGATTTTATTGACAAAGGTATTTGCCAAAAAGCATGACGTAAATCCAATGATGAAATGAATTCTGCCCTAGGTAATCGGCTTAAAATACCCTCAATATGAGGCAACGGATATGCATCCCTCACTGTAACACTATTAAGCTTCCTCGAGTCTAAACACAAACGAACTTTTTCGGATTTACGTACCAGAACGACAGGACTAGACCACGGACTGTTTGGAGGAGCTTTCTCAATCACCCCAAGTCTCAACATTTCGTCAATTTCGTTGTGAACTATCTTTTCAATGGCAGGGGATATTGGAAAATATCTCTGTTTCATTGGGCGGGTATTTGGTTCAAGTTCAATCTCATGTTCCATTAAGGACGTTTTCCCTAGTCCGTCGGTTTCGTATGAAGGAAAAAGTGCTTTAACATTCTCTAACTGCAATCTTTGTCCTGGTGTTATATCATGCATTTCATAATCAACTACAATTAAATCTTGGTCCATTTTTATCTCTGAAATTATATCGGATGCGATACCGAACACCTTCCAAAAGTCGACGCCTAAAATAATGTTCTGTGATAACGATGGTACTACATAAAAATTAATCGAATTAGATTGATCCCTAAACTTAACCTCAGTATTAAAGTTAGCAAACGCCACTTGTTCCCTACCATCAGCAGTTCTTACAAAAGTCCTGTAATGTCTTAATTCATTACCTTTACACAAATCTTGAGCTAAGCTTCCCCGTAATTCCGCTACTGATCCAACGTTAACATAAAGTAACTGTTGTCTAATTCGAGGTCGTAAACCACGCTGTAAGATATCTACTAGTTCTTGCTCCCCTAAGGGACCAGACAAATTTTCAGCCATTTTATACATGGCGTTCTTGTATTCATCAAAGGATTCAATCGGACTCTGTTTTCTAGTACGCATGTCCTCTTTGATGTCGATGTCAGACCTATGTTGACCAAAATTAGTACGCAAAGCCTCGCATAAACTAGACCATGTAACCCTATTGACTGTTCTACGAAACCACCAGTACCAGTCCCTAGCTTCCTTCAAAAACAAACATTGTGCATGTTCACAAAGTAATTCAAAGTTACCATTTAAATTATCAAATACCTGAGATTCTATTCGGTAAATAAAGTTTTCCACGGAAAGTCTACCGGATCCATCAAATTTTATATCCCAACTGTTAATTAAATTTGCTACCTTAGCAGAATTATTCATGACTGTAACATCACTAATACGACTTTCGAATCTACTTCCTGGAATGTTTCGTAAATTATCAGTTGAAAAAGTTGGCCTATCCTGTGGCCAATCGGGACCCGTATTGCGAGAAGGATTAGGAGGGGCCGATACATTCATATTACCTAATGCTGTAGATAAAGCACTCTCAACAATACGAGTTATACGATCATCTAAGTCCTGAAAAATACTTGCCTGTCTTGCTGAAACTATCGCAGTAACCAGGTTACGAATTCTACTATCATCTAAAGAATCGGTATTGTTCGGATTCTGATCAATACTGTTTGCGGACGTTGCTGGTCCAGATCTTAAATTCGGTTCTGGTGACTGATTAATGGCCTGTGTCGAAGTTGACGGTAAAATAGAAATTAAATTCGAAGATGTATCTTGTTGTGTATTATTTGCCCTTGCACGTGTTGCGAACTCCTCTATTAGGAGTTGGTGTGATTCCGAACTCACGACTACTACAATAGCTTCTACATTGGGGACATGTCGAGTTGCGCTTTAACCAAGTTAATAAGCACTTGCGATGAAATTGATGGTTGCAAGAAGTTCTTAAGATATCGCTTGGATCGGCACCGTTTAAATTGTCCCGACAAATTGAGCAAACTTGCGATGAAAGATTTTCATTACTGTGTCGTAAAGACATATTTATACGAAAATAAGGAAATTTTTAGATAAAGAACAGTATTTTCCTTCCAATATAAGCTAAGTATAAACAAAGTATAAAGGTTTCCTTCAAAGTGCAAAATTCGGTCTTACTATTAGTTAAATTGATTATGTAGTCCTATCTTAGTGAATAAGTATCCTCATATGTTTCCCGGTTAATAGGTTTAATATCAGCAAGTAAGTAAAGGAATAAACAAACATCCAATAACTTATTTCTCAACTGATTGCTATGCAAACTTAGTAAAGCCTAATAAAATTGTCGTTAGAATATGGTAATCAGTTTACCTTATATAAAAATAAAACTGCATTTCCCTATTATAAATACCCTAACAACGAAATTAATCGATATTAACAAAAAGTTTTAAAATAGACATGGTTATAAAGACTAATTAATTTTAATCATCTACAAAATCCGATTGTCTAAAACTAAACAAAAAAACCTAAGACTTCCATTCTAATACCACTACCTTAACCTGTAACAAATTAGGATGGAAAGTATTTAAGTATGGCCTGAAAACTTTGGGCCCCACGTTGGGCGCCATTTCTGTTACGTATCTTGTGTAAAATTAATTTTATTGTAGGCTGATGGATTATATTCAAACAGAGTCGTTTCTATGCCTGCTCTTGACCCTACACCCTCCATGCCTTCTGCTGATATTGAAGACCCAACAATCTACATAATCAAATTAAACCAAGTTCAGACCAAAGTTAAATTTTAGCAATTCATACCGGCTTTATTTAACAAAGTATTTATTTCCACAATTTCTGAGCATTAGAATATTGTTTAAGATTATTAGGAATAAAGATTTAAATAAAGTTTTATATGGCTCATTACAAAAGCACAAGAAAAATAACAAAAAAAAATAAAAGAAATCGTATGTACTAAACTCAACTGATACTTAAGCAGAACTGAAAACAATGATTGCAATAAAAATATTGCGGAATGAGAGTTTATAAATGAACGCCTAAATTTCACGTATGAAGTACCAAAACAAATTAACAAAAAGAAATAAAAAGTAGTAAAGAAAATAATTACAATTGGAGTAAAAAGAAGAGATTTACTAGAACAACAATTCCTTTCTTATTTTTACTTCATAAACAAAAATAATAACAAAGAAATAAATTATAGTAGAGAGAATTTACTTACAGGTTATTTTTTTTTATTTGACGCAGGCTGATGTGGAAGATCTTCTCCATCGATGCTCTTACTGCTTAACCAACAAAACAATACTTTGTTATTACTTTACTCTTAAAACTTAAATACTCGTAAATTAATTATTAACAAAAAAAAAAAACGTTTAACATAAAACTATTTACACACTCTCCGTTATTGTGTCAATCTCTGGGTTTACTTCTACATTATTTTTGGATTAAGCATAGCTTAATCAAAAAAATGTAAGTAAATGATGAAACAGAACTGGGGCTGAACGATGTTTTACGTACAGTTTGACATAAAATTATGCCAGAGAATGCGGTCGAGAAATAAAATCAATTTTATTTTGAGGACGTTTTTTCTAATGCTCTCACATAAATACAATTATTCTCTTAACAATGCTACCATACTTTCATTCAATTTCATACATCTTGTAAACAAAGAAAAATATGAACAAAAGAAAACGAAAGAAATGAGAGCGAATTTGAAGTTACTGCCGACGTTTTAATTATGGGCTTAAAAATTTTTGCCTGAAGTTGAAGACTCAGTTCTGTTTCATCATTAAAAGAAATCGAAACAACCAGAGAGCGAAAATATGAAAAAAAACTATAGAACTACAAATTATTATTTTTATGAATAAAATAAGGAATAGGAATAACGAAGAAACAAATAAAAATCCAATAAATGAAATCCGCAAAACGTAGCAAATTTGTTTAAATTAAAATTACTCAAATTTATGAGAACACGAGGGTAGAACACTTTTAGAAACCAATATTTTTTTTTTTTTTAATAAACATTTAATATTACGAGTTTTTCTTTTCTTTTTCATGTAGCCAACTACTGCAATAAAAAATCCCCGGAGAGTGTACACTCCGCCGGGCTTAGGAACAAAAAAAAAAAGAATATTGTGAGTTGGTCTTTCCTGTTTTTGGAGTATTTTGCCGGCCACAATTGTACGGTGTGAAGGAGAATTTAAAGATGGAAATTATCTAGCAATATATATATATATTAATATTCAATCGCCAATAGTCGGGGGTGTCACGATATGACCTGCTTTGAAAAATGAAAATGCAATTATAGCCAATGTGCCTAGGTTAGGTTCACTTTTCCACGACACGACTTTTACCCCAACAAAACCTCGGACTATCTCAATTAAATTTTCTCCTGTCCAAAAATTAAAATAAAATAAATAACTATAAAAAAACACGATTGAATGAAACACGTTAATCAATGAAATAGCTTACTTTTTTTTTATGAATGAGAACAGTGTATGAATGAAAAAATGTGGAAGTGTTCTGAAGTATGTAAAAGTAGGGTGCCCATAGGACGTTTATCAATGTCATGACACTAACATAAAATTTACCTAGTACACCAGATGATCCATCACATCCCCACTTGCTTATCAATGTAAGCCTATCTGGAAGTAATGCTCTTTCTTTTTCAGGAAAACTTTGAACTATGCGTTTAGATGTATGATCCATTAAGTCTTGCAGTTCAACTTCTGCTGCTACTTCAGTAACTTTTACATTAGATGGTACTGCTTCTTTTTTGGCAGAGGTAACCTTTTTATATCCAGGAAGAACATTCACATTATGATTCTTTAAAGAGCTTCGTAAAATATTATATTTCTGTGGGCGTATGGAAAAACTAATTAACTCCACTTTTTGCGAAAATTAAGATAACACCAAAAATAGAAAGCGAGTTTCATTTACTATCACTCTGTCAGATCGAAATTTTGATATCGTTTCTCATTTAATAGTTATTTGAAAAACAAAAATCAGAAAAATATAAATTTTTATGTAAAAACTAGATAACTCCATGCATTTTTTGAAAAAACAAGTTAACTCCATAGTCTCTTAGAAAACAGAAAAATTAGAAGTTTTTAACTTGGTTGTCTCGAAAACTAAGAGACAAAGAGTGATATAGAACAAATTCGGGTCAAAATGTTGAGCCTAAAAATTGCAACTCTAGAGAATTCAAAGAATATATTTATGCGTTCTTTGTATGCATATTACATCTTTTGTACCCGAAATCTTTCCGAGTAATAGTTTTTAGCCCATATAGATCTACCGTACCCTATGTGGTACAGCAACTTTTAAAAATGTTTTAACATACTTATTTTTATTTGTTTCTGTTGCAAAGATAATAAATTGTAAGGTGTTTTTACGTACAAAAATAATAAAAACTATTTTTATCCAGTTTTTTTCTTCTAAGAATAAATTGAATCTGGAAGACAAACAAACTTTATTAAAAAATGGAGTTACCTAGTTTTTATATACGGCCACAGTTTTCTTAAAATAAGAACAAATTAACTGCCTGGCCCATGATGTCGACAAGAACATTTCTTTCGTATATTTATATTGAAAACAAAAAGAATTTTAATTTTCTATATTGTTTTAAATATAAATATTCGAAAGAAATTTTCTTATCGATATTGTGAGCCTGTAGTGCGATTCACTAACTTTTATGACGATAATCGAATCGTTAAAATAAATATAACGAAAATTTATCGAATATGCTATTCAGTAAAATTTTTAACGACAGCGAATTGTCGTTTAAAATCAGCTGTTACTTTAAGCAATTTTTCTCTCGTTATTTAAGCGACACTAATTTAGGATGTGTTTATTTAATCGAATTGAATGATGAACAAAACACAAAATCCTAAATTTAAAATTTACAAAAAAAGCATATTGAGAACAAAAAGAAAATTCTAAATGTAAAATTCACAAAAAAAAAAAAAAATCAAAAACCATAAATTAAACCTTCGTCTTACTCATGAGTCTGGCCAGACCTTTTTCAATGCATTATGAATGCAAAAACATGTGTAACACAGGGCGTTAAGAACAATTTCATTTGTTTTTATTTTATTTTTTTTGTGCTTTTCGTTTTTTTTTAACATTTTTAAGACAGAGATGTTACAAAAATACAGCTGTTTACTATCGGTAAAAAAAGTTCCAGAATCACACTATCGTTACTGCAAGCGAATATATTTGTCGACAAATATAACGATTGTCGGTTCGTTAAAAGTTAGTGAATCGCACCACTGGTTGTAAATTTTCTTTATTTTTAAATAAATCTAAGAACATATTCATATTTTTTACACTTTACGATATTTAAAACTAATAAAATTTTAATATTATAAAATTATTTTTTTCTGCAACCTTGACGATCTTCTCAATGTTAAATGTTCATCAATAAAACTTCTCTTGAGCTTTTTCCGACTTGATTTCAGTTTGTTTTCTGAAGTATTTATTTCTTAATTTACGAGCTCTTTGTCCGATTGCTCGATCACGTTTTGCTTCCTTTTATTTTCTTCCGTGCTGCCTTGTGGAATAATTTCCTCCAACTTAGTCTGTATTTGCATGAGGTCAAGGTCTGGATCTAGGTTTATGTTA
Organism: Pollenia angustigena; assembly: GCA_930367215.1. NCBI lineage: Eukaryota > Metazoa > Arthropoda > Insecta > Diptera > Polleniidae > Pollenia > Pollenia angustigena. Next base: position 103,964,781 of record OV884057.1, on the reverse strand, counting down.
GTCGGTCGCATTGTTGATTTTTATATTTTTTGCACGCACGTGTAAGTATAACGTTTATTTGTATCAAAAACATAAAAAACAAAGTAGAAACGTAAGACATTGTTTTTAAACTAAAAAGCTAAAAACGATCATATTACCAAGTTTAGTATAAAAATTTAACGGAACACCTTTTGTTTAAAATTTTAATATGTATTAAAATAAAATTAACCACAAAGTCAATAGCTCTTTTTCATGTTCAACCTATGTTAAACCGTTAATCAATGTCCTTAAAACTGGCCAATTCATTTCATAAAATCAAGAAGGGTAAACCTTTTAATTAGTATGTTTATGCATACAAACAGGCAAAAACTCAGCTTATTTTTTGATGTATAAGCATAAAGAGAAAAATATATTTTTTGGAAAAACTGGATAACTCCATTTGTTCGTTGAAAAAACGGGTAAATTAACGTGTTGAGTCAAAACGTTAATGTTTTTCCACAAATCATTACTTAAGTTGCCTTAATTCCACAAAATACTTATATAATTTAAGAAAAAAAATTTTTTTCGGAAAAACTAGATAACTCCATTTTTCGAAAAAACAAGATAAGTGATATTGATTTTCGTTTTTAATGTCCAAAAATCAGTTTAATGGTACCAGAAATCTTTAACTGAATCTTAAATATTGTTTTGTTTAATGGGCATGCATAATAACATAAATTCATATGAAATAATTAGCGAAATATGTTTAAAACTTAAAATGTGTTTTTCTCGTGTTTTCAAAAAATGGAGTTATCTAGTTTTTCCATACGGCCACAGATTTCTCCTTTGACAATCCCAAGTCCATAAAAAACGCTAAGGCTTCTTCTATGCTATACTTTGTGGGTAATGCATTCGGAGGAGTTGGAATACTTTATTTAATCCTTCGCAGTAGATCTGGGCTAGCAAGCTCCACAGCTTTTGTAATATCAGACTTTGATTTATCTTTATCTTTTACGTACTTAAGACATAATGCTTCTGACAGATTCGATGTAGATATATCTTTTGTAGCATTTTGAAGTTTACGTTTTTTTGTGTACTCCGAACACTCGTTTATAGTTTTAGCAGGTCTTCCTTTTCTGCTGTCCAAAGATGTATGCGGTTCTTCGATGTTTTCAAAAGTTGTTACTCCATTTAGCCAGTCTGAGTACTTTTTCATAAAGGTTTTTGTTGTACGGTTTGAGGCAAGCCATATTCTACGAATATCCAAGAAAACGAAGTGAATTTTGTTTTTAACATCCTTTCCCTGGTATCCTGGTAAATTGTGCAATTTTTCCACAATAGCCAAAGTAAATACATTTTCATTATGTGATTTTCTAAATAACTCGAACAATTCCGAATTTTGAAATGACATTATAAGTTCAGGTACTGATCACTACTTTTGCAAAGAAAAAATTTAACTGATGGCATTACACAATTGCAGATTAATTTATACCCAAAAATAAAAAGGTTCCAGCTAGGAACCACAATTTTAAGGAAAAACATGTAGAAATAAATTAAAATAGATAATCATTCAAAAAAGCAAATTTCGATCTACCAAAGGTTTAATACAATTTGGTTTAAGGAATGATGATTGACTATTGACGTCAGCAGTCGTCGATGGCTGCGAGTGTTAAACGGCAAGCCTTCTGAGGATATTGAGTGGTTGCAATCGAAACATGTAAGGGTAACCTGTCCATAAAAACGCCTGGGTTCGCGCCCAGCTTCAGTCAAGAATGAAAAATTATCAATAAATTTTAATTAATTTCATGTTGTAAAATTCCTTTCTTCATAAAAATAATTTAATGAAAATTAAATTTGATGAACTTTAGCCTAATTAAAAATATTAAAAAAAAACAATAAATATACCTTTAAAACAATACCAAAAAAGTGGTGATCACATGGCAATATTTCTGACACTTCAATTCTAAAATGTCTTTTTATACCCTTCACCACAGGTTTAAAAGGGTATATATAAGTTTGTCATAACGTTTGTAATTTCCACAATATTGATTTTAGACCCCATAAAGTATATATATTCTGAGTCCATATGAGAAAAGAAGTTGATTTAACGATGTCCGTCTGTCCGTCTGTCCGTCTTACGTTTGATACGTGTTTTCCGGATAATCCAGACATGATAGCGGCTAGGTTGTTTTACATTTATGTTACACACAGTCCACCATTTCTTGCTATTGAAATTCAGCAAGATCGGTCCACAAATGGCTTAGATATGACCAAAAAACCACGACTGCCTCTAATTTTTCCAAAAAAAATCCCTTGTGGTTGTTGTTTTTTTGTTTTTTTATTTGAACGAGTTGAATTTTAAGCATAAGAAACATGTACACATGCTTGTACATGATTGTTCGCTTTAATTGAAAAATACATACCTACATATTAAACTAATAATACGACGGAGTATATTTTACTATAATTCTTTATTTTTAACAACGTTAATAGCTCAATGGTCTGGGCGGTTGCCCAAGAAGGTTTGTTTGTTAAATTGCCGGGGTTCAAATCTCGGCATCTCCACCTTTTCCAAACAGAAAATTTTTTAACTTTTTTTATAAATATTTCTATAAACGATTTTAAAATTATTCAGCGATTTTTGATTTTTTCATTTTATTAACAATATAAATATGAATCGTTCGCCTTACATGTGAAACAAAAACCATATTTTACAATTTGTTTTTGGCTTAAATGTAAATACCTAAGTATGTAGTATGTACGAATATGCAAAAGTTATTTATGTGTATTGGTAGGCATTGTTTTCATGATTGTTGTTTTTTTTTTTTTTAGTTTTAGAGACGGATTGTTGCTATGTTTTGATAATCTCTTCTTACATTTCAATTCAAAAATCTCACACGTGTTGCCATATTATTTTTAAAAAATCTTATTATTTCTAAAAAAATCCCATTTGTTATTTGAAAGCAAAACATTCAACAATAAGTATTTGCGTACGTAAATGTTTAATTTAATCAAAAAGCTAGAAACATTTAAGTTTGGATAATTTTATTGACGAAACCAATGACATAGAAACAGATCTTAAAATTTGTTCACAGCTTACTCTGACATTAGGCAAGGCAAAGAAATGCTTAAAATTATTTTAAAAACGCTACAAATAATTCTTAAAGTTGTTCATTATATTGTTTTAAATCCTTATACATTTAAGTGACTCATTTTAAACAAAATTAAAATAAATGGTAATATTTAAACAAGTATTTAGGTAGATTTGATATAGCATCAGATATAAATACCACAATTGGTTAACCTTGAAATTGGAAGGCCCTCTAATAAAAACAAAATACAAACGGTTTTATAGCTATTTCGATTTAAAAGAATTTACAAAACATATTTAGACCAGATTATTTTTTTTATAATTCAAAAAAACCGTCATCATTAATTGCGTAAAAGTTAGTTTATAACAATTTATTTTAGTTTTAATCGCTAAGACTATTCCATCCAACTTTAAAAATTAATCAAAAGAAGCTTAAAACATTTTTCTAAAAAGCTAATAAAATGCCAAATGGAAATTTTACAGCTAAATCTAAGTTTTTGGTGCTGAATTTACTTTCAAAAATAAAAAATTCCCACACTACTTAAAAGTCTTCATTAAAAATCGACCAAACATGCAGGGTTATCGTCTTGTAAAAAAATAAAATGAAATTTTTTTTACAATAAAATAAGAATTATCCATTTCCATACGAAATTTCATTTTGACTACAACTATTTTTTTTAGTCAAAATTTATTATAATTTATTATAATACATAAAAAACTTATGTTATATCAATACATATTCTTCAATTTTTAAAATAATTCAAAAAAAGCTAGAAACATTTAATTAAAATGCTTAAAAAAATGCGAAGCGCTTAATGAAAGTATCATATATATTATTTCTAAAGCACTTTTTTTGTCGGTTGCAAATATCTCCCATACCACCGCATCAAATTTAATGAATGATATCTCATTTTAAAGCTTATTTCTAACACTAATGACGAAAAATAATTAGAAATTGAAAAATTAATATTTTCATTGATAAAAATTATATTTTAAAATGTATTGAAGTTACAAAAATTTCTATTAATTATTTTCATTTTATGTTACAAAAATGACAACTAACGGTGCGAAATATTCGCACGGGTCATCTAGTTTTAGCTAAATTAAAATTTTTAATCTAAGTTAAGCTACAAAATTGCCAAAATGGTCACACTGCTTAAAAACCATACAAACGCAGGGTCATCCACTTTTAAAAAAAAATTGTATTTAGGGAATATTAGAAATGCCCTCATCATCTAATTTTACGACTACAAAAAACCGCTAACATAACGAACAGTGATCTAGTGTCGTCAAAATATTAAAAGCAATCTTTGCCTTTTTATTGCTGACATTGATAGCATATTAGTCACTTTTTTAGACAATTTATACAAAAATATATTCATATATACCTATATACGGGCCTGTTCTGAAATCACACCTGTGACTTTATGGTATTTTGAAAGTCATACCGTTGTTGTGTTTCTTGGTGTGCTTTCTGCAATTGAAGATCACACAAAAACGGGACGCTAAAATATCACACGTGTGATTTTAGTAGGCACATGTGATTTCAAATCACGTGATTTGAGTTAAAGTGATTTTCAGAATAGGCCTGATAATATCTTCTGCACAAAAGCGATTTAAAAGCATACACAATTTAAGCAATTTCTTGGTATGTTTATGTTGTATTATTGATAAATAAAAAACATTTAAATTGGTTTGCGACTTTTATTAACCAAAACGACAGTTTACGTTTCAAAACGGTTAATGGTAACCCTGTAAAATAGTTGTGTGTTGTTTTTTTTTTTGAGGTTTTTTTCATTTAAAATACTTGCGGTAAACTTCTTTTTTTTATTTAATATTACCTTCTGTATTATACACAAACATTATTGATATTACATACTCAAATCAACATCGGCTTTACATGCGGTTCGATGGTCGAACGGTCTAAACGGTCTGTCTCCTAACAATTTGTTATTGGTTTCGTTTTTCGTTTTTTATAAATTCTTTTTATCTAAAAAGAAATTGGTCAGTTTTTAATTTTTAAAATTTTTAAAATATATTTATGAACTTCATAAACGTATATTTTATACATATTTACGCCTTTTAATTTACCCTTATTATACCCTTATTTTTATTGATTTAATTTTTTTTTACTTATTTTATTTTTTTATTTTATAGGTAATTCGTTTACATACATAAGTTTGTCATTCTGTTTGTTATTTCTACAATATTGATTTCAGACCATATAAAGTGTATGTATATATATTGGGTGCTTATGGGGAGAAAAGTGGATTTAACGATGTCCGTCTGTCAGTCCGTTTGTCAATATTTATAGAAAACTAATTTTTAGGCCTGCCATATATATGACCTATGGATACGCCTTATTTATTAAAACATCGGAAATCTTTAGTAAAACACATTCTCTGCAAAACTCGGAAAAATTTTAGGGCTGCTATTCGTCCTATGGATATGACTTATATACCAAAATATCTGAAATTTCTTGTAGAACATATTTTATAAAAAACTCGGAAAAATCGGTTCAGATACAAAAAAGTTATGACCAAAATTAAATTTTTTTTTTTAAATACCCACTTTCGGGAACCATAGATCTCCCCGAGTCCAAGCTTTATAACTAAAGTAAATGGTAAATTTCTTCTGCAACACGTCGGTATAAAAATCTGCCAAATCGGTTAAAAAATGGCAGAGTTATAACCGAAATACTGAATCCACAAAAATTACTCTTTTTTATAATTAACTTTGTTAAAATATATATTTACAAGTTTATATAAATGTTTATATATAAATATAACTTAAGTAAATGGTTAAATTCTTCCTTAACACGTCGGTATATAAAACTATCAAATCGGTTAGACAATGGGTAATTTATGAGCAAAATACTCAAAAAATGGGCTAAAAAACATTAACATTTTTATAAAAACCTAAATTTTAGGGCTGCCATATGTCCTATGTATATGACTTATATACCAAAATGTCGGAAATTTGTATGAGTTATAACCGAAATACTGGGGTCTAATCACCGCATACGATATCGAGCAAAATTCTTCGAAATTATTTATTTTGGTATCTTGAAACTCGATATCGAATGAAATGTATTGAATTTGAAATAATACTTAGCATTCGACATCGAGTAACTCAACATTACATTTATCGAGTTTTCATTCGATACGCCAGTGTCTATCGTATGCAAACAAATTCAATAGTTTATTCGATACGATAGTATCGAATGCAGTGATTAGACCCCTGAATTCCCGAAAATTACTCTTTTTATACCCTTCACCGATATTGATCCTACACCCTATAAAGTACATATATTCTGGGCCCTTATGAAAAGCGAAGTTCAAAGCCGGTTGTCTCTTATTTAAAAAAAAAATATTTACCAGTTTTATTTAGTTTTTGTCTAGTTGCTCTGTATTCTGCTCGCACAATGGTGAAGGGTATATAAGATTCGGCACAGCCGAATATAGCACTCTTACTTGTTTTTTCTCAAAATCACCTTTTTTTGGAATTTCTAAAAAACTGTCGACTTTAAGCAGCTCCACCAGCTATTCTTATCCAATTAAGAAAAACGTTTTTGAGTTCTGATCAGTAAAATGGTCTTTATACGATGTGTTCATTTATTTTACAAAATTTTTTCATCAAATTTTGTATTTTTGCCACGGTTTTTGGGAAAAGGCGCCACAATGCGGCGCAATCGTCTTATCGACAGTACGACTGGAATTATATCGCAACTCACGTCAATCACTTTTAGCGAGGAATCGGTCATTAAAACGTTTAATGCAGACACACCCTTTACAGCCATATTAAAAAAATTTTCCGAAATAACTAAAATGTCGCCTTATGGTTTAACGACGAAGTCTACGATAATGCAAAGAATTGAAACGACAGGGCAACCAGTTTTTTGCCGACCCCGACGTAATTGCCCAGAAAAGCTCGCGGCAGCAAAAAAAGAATTTAATTTTTTATTGACAGCTGGTATATGTCAACTGTCCAAAAGTAACTGGTCCAGCCCACTGCATTTAGTCAAGAAGAGCGACGGAACTTGGCGCCCATGTGGCGATTATCGGGCATTGAACGCGCAGACGTTGGCTGATCGCTACCCCCTGCCGTTTTTAACTGACTTCACGACAAACTTGCGAAACAAAAAGATATTTTCTAAAATTGATTTACAGAAAGCTTTTCATCAAGTACCAATTCTCCCGGACGATATCTCGAAAACTGCTATCAGTACCCCATTCGGCCTTTTCGAATTTAAGTACATGACATTTGGGCTTTGCAACGCTGCTCAAACGTTTCAAAGGCTAATTAATGAGGTACTAAGAGGGTTAGACGTTGTTTTCCCATACATCGACGATATTTGTGTAGCTTCCAGCTCGGTTGAGCAACACTGCTCCGACCTTGTGCAGGTTTTCCATCGCCTACGCGAAAACCACTTAGCGATTAATCTACAAAAGTGTGAGTTTGGAACATTTAGTAAATGCCGAAGGTATTCTTCTATTGCCAGAAAAAGTTGCTGCGATAAAAGATTTTCCAAAGCCTTAAGTGGCTCAAGCAGTTTGTCACTTCCGTTACATGATAGAAGGGCGTGATTGTTACATCGTGACAGATCACCGTCCCCTAATATTTGCATTTTATCAAAAATTGGAAAAAGCCTCGCCTCGCCGAATACGGCAGCTCGATTTTATAAGTCAGTTCACCTGTAGTATTATTTGATCGTATGAATACATTCCTTTAAATATTATTTACTTGCATGAATTCATACCTTAAAAGAGCAGACATAAACGGGTATCTTATTACACCAAAATATTAAACCCTAAATAGCCGCTTAAAAGGTACTACACCCAAACGCATGGGAAATATTTATAAACTTAAAATTTAAATCATATTACACTTATTTTCGCATGCTTTAGTCTAAGTTATTTTAATTTACACGTAAGAATAGGCTAAGAATTATTTTCATAGTTAGTATATAAGTTAGAATAAATTGTAAATTAAACTAATCATAATAAAAAAGCTGACGAGTGCACTAGTTGCACCGTCTAAAAATAAAATACAAATAAAAACGGATTTCAATTATTACATGGCGATCCTGCCAGTCCTCTTTTAAGGAGTGCTAAAAACTTCAAGCACCCTTAAAGAAGATAGAGGAGTGCTTGCTTTAAAAAGCACACAGGGAAGTGCTCAAAAAAAAAGCACCCCTAAATTTTGATTGGATCCTGACTCTCGGTTGCGAAGATCCGAATGGCCAAAGGCAATAAAATGAAAGAAGGTCCTCAGACGCTCACCATAGAAGAATACAGAGCAAGGACAAAAACATCAGAAAAAAACTAAAAACATTACAACACCGATTATAAGTAAACCTAAAAGAAGAGGTGGCTACCTATGCCGACTAAAGAGGGAAAAATCACTTTTCTTACGAGAAATCAACAGGAGCCCTCGACCCAAATGGGAGGATGCCACTTAAATGTGGGCTAGGGTTAACACCCTAGAAAAATTAATGGAGCAACACTCCAAACAAAACAAATATACCATAGAACTTTATAAAGAAGTGCATTTAAAGTGCACTCTTTAGGTCAGCAGGCGTTAACCGTCATTGACACAAATATTCTTTTTTTTTTAATATAATAAGCAGGGCAAGGAAGTTCATGCACTTAAAATCGCAAAATATGCGCATAAAACATGCACTAAAAATCTCAAAATATGCAAAAGTAAAATTAAAAAATATGCATTAAAAATATATTTATTTAACCATATTTATAAAGATAAAGTTTTGTTTATATAAATTTTTTTTTTTTTTTTAAGTTATCAAATGTTAAACTCATTCTATTTGGTCTTAAAACAGTTTTAAACATTAAAAATGTTCGTTCGACATCAACGGATATAATAGGTGCATATTAAAAGGGGTCAACTCCTTTGTAGAATATGTCTGCAATATATTCTTTACTGGAAGCTAAATTAAAAATATTACCAATAACTTTAACTTTTTTTAAAACTGCATAAAGTTTGGCTTGTATTTTTCGCCGATTTGACCTTCTACTTTTCTTGTTTTAATGACAGCGTCATCACCGTGTTCAACCGAGGTGTTCAATGATTTAAACCCCTGGAGTTCGGTTATTGTCTCGACTAGAAACCCATTGTTTAAGTGAATAAATTCTAATTGAGCCTTTATATTAGGTACATTTAAAATATTGTTTACTTTTTATAGCGACTGCATTATTTTGGTTAAAATTATTTACCACATCCTTAAATTCTTCAAAATTTTTGGCATAATACTCAACTGCCTGCAACCAGGTCCCCATCTTGTTATACATGCTTGAAACGCGAAGGTGACTTTAAAAACTTGCATGTATGGCATGAGCTTAGCATGTGACATGTTACATTTTTGGGTAAGATACCTTTAAAAAATGTCAAGTAAAGCAACATTTTATTTTTATTAAAGTCTTCTAAAAGAGAAATTGAGTCTTTGAAAGTTCGAGCTAATGAAGCATGATCCACCTTTTCCACTTTACAATATTAAACAAATCATTGTGTTTACTCTGTTCTTCTTCGGCATTCAAGATGCCAACAATTACGTAGACCACGCAACGTCCTTCAGTGTCCATTGTTTCGTCAATAGACAGCCACAAATTATGTGGCTTAATCCTTTCAACAATGTCACATAGTTGTATAGTGTACAACTTGACGAGATAAGTTTTTCTAAGGGTTGTTTTCGTAGGATTGGTTTCGTTGGTATATTTGTTTAAAGAAATTCTAAAATGTTGGTTGATTAGCTTATATAAAGGTATATCTGCAGACACCAGAGCATCACACAATTCCATACTAATTTTACTAGTTTTATCCTCAGAAGTTGATTTTCTTTAAATTGAAGTTTGCGAAACCTTTTCATAAATCATAAATCTGTGCGTTTCTGGCTTTGAAGGTGCTGATTTACGTTATTTTTATTTGAGGCTTTTTCAAGTAAAAAAAAAAACCGTAAACAAAATGAAATGTAAAAAAATTTTTATTGTTACTTCTACAATTATGTACACAATTATACAAATTGTATAATTTTTAAAATTTGTTAAACATGGCTACAAAAGGTGCTACTTTTTAAAAGTAAAAGAAACAAGGTGAAATTATAATGAAATGTAGGTAATTCAGTACCAAACACCTACATGTTGTTGCTTTTGCTCCTTGAAAATGTCAGAGTTAGCAGATTTTCCCATACTTTTTTGAATGTTTGACAGCTTCAGGGCTGAAACAACTATAACTAGCTGATCCACTGGCTACACCTTATAAAGAATTCGCCTTGAACAGAAAGATATTTCTAAACAAAAAACTAAGAAGAGAGCAATTTTTTTTATAAATATTACAAAATATGAAGAGAAATTTGAATTTATAACAAAATATCCCAAAATATGACGAAAAATATGCATTTATAACAAAATATGCAAAAACATGCATTTAAAGCAAAATATGCAAAAATATGCACTAACAAATTGATGCCATTTTACTGGAAACATTGTGATTCGCAAAGATATTAACTTTAGGTGGGTCTCAGAGTAACGACAACAAACATGCATTTGCATGAAGTCCCTTGCCCTGATAATAAGCAAAAAAAAAAAAAAAAACAAAACAAAATTTTTTTACTACAAGTCAATAAAATTATCTACAATAACATGTAAATTAATTTTAATATTAATTTTTATGAAAAATTTTTACAATTAAATATGGGAAGAGAAGAATCAAAAATAGATAAACCTTACGCTAACGTCGTTAATAACGTAGAGATTGTTGACCACACCTCTGAAATTAAGTCACTATGGACACTTAACTTAGTCCTTGTAATAATTGCAGGCAGCAATTAATCTATTACTAAAAACATATTTAATACACAAAAGGTCACTAAAAAAAAGGTATGCCAGTAGAGCAAACGATTTAGACAGAGTTTAAATTATTATTTTTTATTTTTTTTTTATTTTTTTCCGTTTTATGGATTGGAAAAGCATTTTGGAAAGGTGTAGAAATATTAAAGCATAATTTGACAGATCTTACAAATGTCTCAATATAGACCGCCCAACTAAGGACGAAACCACTTTAAAACATTTAAAAATTCTTATATATTGCTTAGAAGATATAAGAGTTCTTCTAAACGTTAACTACGCAAGATTAAATGCACCTCATAAAGCAGCAGCTGAAGCGTTTTCGCAATTCGTTAGAAATAAACTATTAAATATAACAAATAGAAAAGCTTTCAATATAGAATTACCAATTTCTCTTCACGAGAGGATTGAAATTGATAAATATTTTTCAAAAGTAGAAAGCATCAACATGACACAAACCATAGTAGAATTTTTGAATACAGCCTTAAAGTTAATCACAGACTTTGACGGGAAATCGGAAAATTTAAGGTCATTCATAGACTCATTAACTTTAGTTGATACAATTAAGGGTTCTCATGAATCATCAGCGGCAGCTTTAATAAAAATAATAATTAAAGGTAACGCAAGGAATTTAGTTAGTAATGAGTCCACAATCATAGAAATTATAAACAGGCTTCAGACAACTGTTAAAGGAGGATCTGTCGAGGTACTACAGCTAAAATATTAAATATAAAACAACAGACTAAGACAGGAAACACCTATTGCACCGAAATAGAACTACTAACAAAGCCACTAGAAAATGCATATATTTCAGACGGATTGACTAGTGAACTAGCAACTAAATGCTCCACACAAGTAGCCGTAAAAGCACTAACTAAAAACTGTAGTATAGATAAGGTTAAACTCATCATGGAGGCAGGTCAATTTAATAACATGAAAGAAGCAATAAGCAAATTTGTCAGCAGTTGCACAGAAGCAAATGGACAACAAAACGCAATACTTCATTGTAGACATCGACCAAATCCTAATTGTTTTCGTGGAACAATCAATATACAGAAATAACAACACCAGCTACAGCAATAACAGAACTACCAATAGCGCCAATAACAGAAACCAACAAAGATATAATAATTACTATAGAAATAGGAACTACGTACATAACATGACCAATGAAGACAGAGATCCGGAAAACTTGAATCTTCCCCTAAGATCAGATCAATAAAAAGAAAATTGTATAATCTTTACCTTAACTATAGTTGTTCAATAGATATTTACATTCACAATACTAACACTCCAGTAAGATTATTTGTAGACACAGGCGCAGACATTTCAATAGTTAAAGCAAAATATTTCAATATCAAAGAAATCAATACTAACAAAACCATAACATTAAGTGGAATAGGGCAAGGGAAAATTGAATCAATTGGTAGCATATTCTTTGATTTAAAATTTAAAACTTATTTAATACCACATAATTTTCAAAAAGTGGGCAATGATTTTCCAATAACTTATGATGGAATCATTGGTATGGATTTCATCAACAAATATAATTATATTTTAGATTTTAATCATGATAACGATTACCTTGTCTTACGACCATCCAACATACCACAATCAATAGAAATACCGATTTCGAATAACTGTAACAGTATTATTTTGCCACCAAGAGCTGAAGTAATTCGTCAAATCAATTTTAGTAATTGTGACGATGAAATACTTATTCCAAATCAAGAACTTGAACCAGGTGTTTTTATTGCTAAATCTTTAGTAAAGTCAAATAAAGCATTTATCCGTATACTTAACACTAATGATACTGTAACAACATTTAATAAAAGTAAAATAAAAACCAGTTTTTCGGTGAATATGACATAATAAAAGCAAATCAAACCAAAAACAAACAAAGAAAATCAGAAGTATTAAAAATTTTAAAGAACATTTTTCCCGAACAATTTAAAGATACTTTGACTAACCTTTGCGATTCATATAGCGATATCTTCGGTTTAGACTCAGAAGCTATTACAACCAACAACGTCTATGAACAAAAGTAAAAGATCAAGACCCAGTATACATCAAAAATTACCGTAAACCTCATAGACATAAAGAAGAAATCGAAAAATCAAGTAAAGAAATTAATAGAAGACGAAATTGTCAAACCATCAAACTCTGAATATAACAGTCCAATCTTGTTAGTTCCAAAGAAATCACTTCCAAATTGTGAAAATAAAAGATGGAGACTTGTTGTTGATTATCGACAAATAAATAAAAAACTATTGGCAGATAAATTTCCATTGCCAAGAATAGATGATATCTTAGATCAACTAGGTAGAGCGAAATATTTTTCTTGTTTAGAAAAAGATTCTAGAGATCTAACATAATTTTCAACCAATAACGGTTCATATAGATTTACAAGGCTACCATATGGTCTCAAAATAGCCCCAAATTCTTTTCAAAGAATGATGACACTAGCTTTTAGCAGATTAAGCCCAAATCAAGCATTCTTATAAATGGATGACTTAGTAGTATTGGGTTGTTCAGAAAAACATATGCTTTCAAATTTAAAAGAAGTTTTCGAGTTATGCAAAAAACACAATCTAAAATTACACCCAGAAAAATTTTCATTTTTCATGAAAGAAGTTACATACCTTGTTACCTGCCGTCAAGTTTCTTCTCGGATAATAAAAATTGTTAAAATTTTTAGTAAATGGGAAAATACATGACCAATACCAATAACAGATTAAGAGGCATGCAAATGGTGACCTGCTAGCTCTACAACTTGGTTCTTAACCCGTGTTAGGATAAGTAAAACATAACATACTCTCACGCTCATAGAGTATGCAAATAAAAGAAAAGTCCAATTATAAAAAGAAGAAACAAACCAATGAATTGATGGCAAGGTGGTGCGCCATATATGTTACATTGTTCCCTCCCTACTATTTAAACAGACACCTACGACAGATTGAATAACCTACAATTTAAATCTGTCCCTGCACTTGACACAATTTTGTTTTAATTCATACTCACAATTTTGCTACAGCTATTTTTCCCAGGTAAAAAAAATTTAAAGCTTCATTTTCTTAATTTCAAAATCAAATATAGTTTATTTAATTAGAAGATAAAAAAATAATAGTAAAGCATAAGAAAACAATTGATCATTACTCAGTGATAGTTTCGAATATACTAATTAATGCTTAAAATAATATTTAAATCAGAAATTTTTTCGGTTTCTATTTGTTTTTCTTTTTTTGTTTTTGTTTTTTTATTTATACACTACGGACAGTGGGGACAAATGGAATCGAACCAATATGATATATGTAATTGCAAAATAAATTCAATATATAAAAAAATACATAAAAACAAATTAAATGAAAAACAAGTAAGAGTGCTATATTCAGCTGTGCCGAATCTTATATACCCTTCACCATTGTGGGAGCAGAATATAGAGCAACTAGACAAAAACTAAATAATTCTTACATATGTATACATACATATTTACAATACTTTAAACTTCATTATAAATTAAATTTAAAAAGCGATTAAAAAAAAAGAAATTTAATTTTGGTCATAACTTTTTTGTATCTGAACCGATTTTTCCGAGTTTTTTATAAAATATTTTCTACTAAAAATTTCCTATATTTTGGTATTTAACTCATATCCATAGGACGTATGGCAGCCCTAAAATTTTTTTTTAGCCCATTTTTAGAGTATTTTGCTCATAAATTAACCATTGTCTAACCGATTTGACAGATTTATATACCGACGTGTTGAAGAAGAAATTTACCATTTACTTTAGTTATAAAGCTTGGACTCGAGTGATCTATGGTACCCGAAAGTGGGTATTTAAAAAAATTTTTAATTTTGGTCATAACTTTTTTTATCTGAACCGATTTTCCCGAGTTTTTTTATAAAATATGCTATACTAAAAATTTCCGATATTTTGGTATATAAGTCATATCCATAGGACATATGGCAGCCCTAAAATTTAAGTTTTTATACAATTTTTATTTTTTTTGTACGGGAGGTACCACGTCCACTTCTTCAATCCCGCCCAGATTTTGTAGGATGGTGTGTATTGGCAACCTAAATGTGTGTACCTAATTTGGAAACTTTGGCTTTTGCCGTTCCCCAGATATACAGCAAAAAGTAATAAAAATACAACAACCACAAGGGATTTTTGGGAAAAATTAGAGGTAGTCGTGGTTTTTTGCTCATATCTCAGCCATTTGTTGACCGATCTTTCTGAATTTCAATAGCAAACAATTCCGGACCATATGTGACATAAATGTATAATAACCTGGCCCCCATCATATATGGGGTCTTCGGAAAATCCATTTCAACGGACAGACGGACATGGTTAAATCAACTTCGCTTTTCATAAGGACCCAGAATATATATACTTTATAGGGTGTAGGATCAATATTGTAGAAATTACAAACGGAATGACAAACTTATATATACCCTTTTCCACCTGAGGTGAAGGGTATAATAATAATAATCACTTACAATGTTTCATTCCACTTCTGTTGAGATGTTGGGCCCAGCAATTCAATGAGTGTTGTTGTTATTTTGTTGATTTCTGTTACATGTGAATAATGATTAATAATTCATTTATTTCAGACTTAAGAATGTAAGGAAAACAAATAAAAAGAGAGATACTTTGTACGCTAGAAAAATATTGTTAGTTATTAAGAAATAATTGTTAATTATCTAGAATTGATCGTAAGTTTAATTTAGGAAAAAGATGGAATGTTTTTAATAATTCATATTCATATGGGTATTCTAAACCTTAAAGCTACATTATAGAGGAAAAAGGAATTGGCGATAAAATACGCTTTTATCATTGATAATAAGTGTATTAAAAAAAAATATCTTTAGTTATAGTAAGATTAGCATTGTAATTTAGTATTTAGTTAACTACTTATATTGATTTCAGTTATCTTCATTTATAAATATGTTAATTTATTAGAAGCAACTTTAAATAATTATTATAACGTGGAAGTAGTTTAATTTGTGATCTACTATTTTAAATTGCATGTATATTAATATTAGGTATTATAATAGTTTTAATTTGTAAATTTAGAATATTTAGTAAATATTTTAAGTGCTTTGTAGTTTTAATTAGTGAATCTAAATTACGTTTCAAGCCTTTTTTTATGGTATTAGTTAGCAAATTGAGGTTAGGTGTTGTGGATCTCAAATAGTTTTACTTAGTGAATTTTAAATTAGATTTTAATAATGTTACGTGTTTAAGGCTATGTTGCAAATGATTCATAATAATGTTAAGTCTCTCAGAAATCATTAGTGTTGATTTAGAGCAAGAACAATTCACTTTTTGTTTTATATCTGATTAAGATGTTAGAGTTGGGGTTATACAACATCTTGAGGGTAATAGAATTTTCTAAAATTCTGTCCTTGGAATTGACCTTGTCTATGATAAGAATTTTACTCCTGCGTTTACTCCTGTAGCGTGTCTTTTATATTAACATTGCTTGCACACATAATTTCAGTTACATGTGTGGTGCTACTGTAGAATATCTACTTGATAAAATTCTAAAAAAAAAAAAAAAAAAAAACAAAAAAAAAAATAAAACACAATCTTCTTTAGAAAATTCAATCAATCAATTAATTATATTTTTTAAAATATCAAAAATTTTTAAATACAATTATTTCAAAGCTCCTAGTATATTTTAATTTATTTTTTTCAAATTTTATCAAGTAGATATTCTACAGTAGCACCACATTACCCCCCCCCCCCCCCCCTTCCTAATGAAAATGATATACATTTTGAAGTTCCTCTTTTATGCACTTGCTCATCAATCAGTTCATCGATAAATGCAGGTTTAAGTCTGTCAACTGAAACTTTATCAGTTCTGTTTCCATTCTGAACCGTAAAGTATTTGTCATTTCTTTCTATGACTTTATACATGCAATGAACCCGGCGCATGTAATACGAATAAGCCACTTGAGTGTTGTGCGCTGTGTGTGTGTGTGTGTGTGTGTGTGTGTGTGTGTATGAGTACAATACTAGCAGTACACACAGTCGTCAATAGTAATACTATCACCACTCTTAATATTGGACAAGTGTCTGCGAGATTGTAAGTAAATGCTGAGCAAACCGCTATACCTTCCACTGTAATGAAAATGCTTAATAAGCATTTATTATGTATAAAAGTCGAGCTAATTAGCAATTAAAATCAATTCTGATACCAAGTACAAACAGTGCGTACTAGCCGCACTAAATAAAGAATTCAATTTTATTAAGAAATAAAAAGGCTTTTAATTACATGGCGATCCTGCCAGTTCTTTGGAGTGCTTCCTTGTAGAGCACCCAAAGTAAACAAAAAAAAAAAAATAATAAATAAAAAAAAAAAAAAAAAAAAAAAAAATTACACTTGCTCGAGCAACACCACGGGTTGCTCGCAAGAATAAAAAAAAAAAAAAAACATTTTTCTATTAATAATAATTTTGTCCTGACGGATCAGCCGAAAAATATCCGTCAGCTGCGTCAAAGAAGAACCGCCTGGCCAAAAGGCAATTTGGACATAAGGAATTTTATTTATCTTCAATGAAAGAGGGACCACAGCCCATAACCC